>NW_026845477.1:40360248-40592315 GCF_025583915.1 Anolis sagrei ordinatus | reverse complement strand
GACCACACCAACAACCACTATGTCAGACTACACAGAGAAGCCATTGAAATCACAAGCATGTGGACAATTTCAACAGAAAGGAAGAGACCATGAAAATGAACAAAATCTGGCTACCAGTATTAAAAAACTCTAAAATTACAACAGCAAAACAACAGAGAGGAAACAACCAGGCACAGATTAACACCTCCCAGCAAGAGATTTTCCCAGGCTCAGGCAGGCCTTCAAATGCTAATGAAGGTGATCAGCTGAAACATTCACACCTAACTGCAGCAGGGAAGAGCTCCTTGCCCCACCCCAGCCATTCCACAGATATATAAACCCATTTTTCCTACTTCCAACAGACCTCACACCTCTGAGGATGCTTGCCATAGATGCAGGCGAAAAGTCAGGAGAAATGCCTCTAGAACATGGCTCTATAGCCCGAAAAAACCCACAAGAACCAAGCAAAAAGCTAGTTGTTGTAACAGTTTGGCCTACTACAAAATTAATCCTTTTTACTAATTGCTTACAAATTTCACAAGTAGCATTTGTGGTTTCACTGAGAAAGATCAGAACCAAGATATATTTCGAAACAGAGCTTTCCTTGACAGGCGGCAGAGGAGGATGCCCCACAAGGCTTGGCGTACCTCTTCTTTCATAGGGATCTGAAAAACTGGATATTCCAACAAGCATTTGGAAATTACTAGTCTCTACTGATAAATTCCCAGACCCTAGCCCACCAGATTGAACTCTGTTCTCTGGACTTCTTTCGATCCCCTGGCCCTATACTACACTGTTTTGCACCATCCCATACCTGGTCCTTTTTTATAGCCTGATCATGCCCATCTTGGTACTTCTGGTTATCGGGTTTTTTGTTTGTGTATTTTTGAATGAGTTTTAAAGCTGATGTTTTATATCCTTATGTTTTATAATTTCTACATCGGCTGCTCCACCAAAGGCCGTGAGCTGTGGGTGCTCCACCTAAGTGTCAGCTTGCCCTTGGGCCACACTCTCCTGCTATGCCTGACTTACGTCAGCATCTGATGGGGCTTGGCCATGCTGGAGAGACCGAAGCAGGCAAGGAGAGAGGAGGAGACCACCACCCCTCGACTCCTTTCACTTTAAGCCTCAGCAAGGGAAGCCTGTGTAGCAATGGCACCCCAGACTCGCTCAGCCAAGCACTGAACCTCACCATAGATTGAGGGAGCCAAGTTGAAACCCCTCCCCTTTGGAGCCCCGTATCGACACCTGGGCAGAAAGGCAGGTAGGAGAGAGGGCTCCTTCTCCCTCCCTCTCCCTGTACAAAGTACACCTTCATGCAGTTTCTGAACTTGGGCAGGTGAGGAGAGGCAAGGAGGCCACTCTCCCCTTTCCTCCTCTGTAGACCAAGGGATCCCACCACTGCCACTTATGACGGCACCTGGCTCTGTGGTTTGCTTGACTGGAAAGTGGTTTGCAGAAGGGTTGAACTGCTACTGCAGTTGGCAGACACTGCTCAATGTGTAACTCAGATCTGGCTCACATTTCAAATTTTTTAAAAGACCGAACGATGGCTCATAACTCAAAACCCGCAAGTTGGGTCACTCGTAAGTTGAGATGTCACTGTATGAAATATAGTATTATGAACCCACTACCTAGCCTTGATTTTATTATTAGAGGAGGCTTAGGATGGAATGTATATGGCTGTATGGTCTGGCAGAATATGAAATAAAGAATCTCTCAATATAAAAATGTAATGTTCATTTTTGGGACACACATAACTCAAAAACCACTGGACGAGATGACACCAAATTTGGCCACAAGACAACTACTAACCCAAGGAGTGACCATCACTAAAAAAAACACCCCAAAACAGTGAAAAGAACTTTATAATCCAAAAAAGGTAGAAAACTACACAGTGCATGTGTGCAACTGAATTCCATGGCCCCTTCCACTACTGTGTGAGGACACAGCAAGTGCAAGAGGCACTACTGACCATCCTCCCTCTTCTGGCCAGAGCAGGAGCTAGGAATGGATGGCACAATGGCGGGTCTGGTGAGCGGGGAGTCTCATCCACTGCCAATGAACGAGGGAGAGAAGGAAAGAAGGAGAGAAAGTCATTTCCTTCCCCTCTAAAAAAACGAAAGATATATGAGTGTCACTATCTCATTTTTATATCATCTTGTTTACCCAACTGTATTGTGGAGTATTCGGACCAGAGTATGTGGGCAACTATAGGTTCCTTCTATGCTGTTGTAAGCTAAACTACATAAAATCTGGAAAACCCTTGTCTGATGTTCCATAGATCTGTGGTAGGATAGGTGAGCCATTGGTTTGCCTAATATGCTGACAAAGTGGTTTAACTTAAAACTAATTTTTAAAAAGCATCTAAAATTACTGCAATTTTTACAGCATTATTAATATCATCAATATTATTTTATATTCTGCTAAATAAAGGCTTTTTAAAAGAACCATGACAATGGAAGAATCCTACAGCCAATTAACTGCTTTAGGATTTTTGTTTGTGAGGCTCTTATTAATCCCAGAACATAGTATGGGAAACACTTTGTGCTGTAGAGTCACATGTACCATTCATAATCATTCAGAGCCTGGAGTATTGCCATAAAAGTGCGTTTCAAATTGGAGAGTCACACCAATTTGCTACCATGGCAGGGGCAATTTTGAGCTATATGTGAATGCCTTTGTGGCATTTTGCATCAAAAGTCTGATGTGAGAAGAATATCAGAGGCACCTCAGTTTCTGAGAAAAGTGAAACCAGGCATTAGAGGTATTATAAAGCTTTAACAAAGTATGCTTTATCTCAGGCTTGTCAGTTAGGATTTGTAATGCCAGAGGGAACTATTGGATAAGGGAAGATATCTTCAAAATAATATGTTCAGTGCTAGTAGTAAAGGAATCCGCCGGTGGCTTCAAATCATTACCTGGGATTAGCTGGGATTCTGATAACCCTGTTCTGTAGTTGCAGTATCACAATATTTCATCTTTTATAAATGTTGGGTGTTTTTTAAACAACTGACAGGACTGAAAGAATAGAGAGAGGTATTGCTTTTGCTACTCCGTGGTTGTGATAATAGGAAAGGCTTTTTTAAAATATCAGACTAATTACCCTGTTACTTTGAGCGGTTAAGGAGCCAGTTTATAAAATAGTCACAAAACATTGTTGACTTGCTTTTTAATCTGTGAAATATTCGGTCTGTAGCTCTGTTCAGTTCTGGAGGTGCATTTACAACTGTGGAATCATGGGAATTGTAGTTCTACAAGGTCTTTAGCCTTCTCTGCCAAAAAGTACTGGTGTCTTATTGAATTATAACTCCTATGATTCCATAGCATTGAGTCATGACAATTAAGGTGATGTCAAACTGTAGCAATTCTACACTTAGATGCACCCTGAGTTCACATGGGTGTGTGTGTGTGTGTGTGATAATAATAATGATTGAAGAGAAACAATTGGAAAAGCTGACACAATATGAGGATTTAAAGATTGAACTGCAACGACTCTGGCACAAGCCAGTCAAGGTGGTCCCAGTGGGGATCGGCACACTGGGTGCAGTGCCTAAAGACCTTGGCCTGCACTTAAACACAATAGGTGCTGACAAAATTACCATCTGCCAGCTGCAAAAGGCCACCTTACTGGGATTTGCACGCATTATTTGCCGATACATCACACAGTCCTAGACACTTGGGAAGTGTCCGATGTGTGATCCATTAATCATTGCTCAAGATATTTAGAGAGCTGGTGGGGTGAGCAGGGCATGGATAAGGATGGCAGCTATTAATCAGAGGTATAATGGTAGTATTATACTCATTTTGAGAGTATGGCACCAACCCAATTTTTTTGCTTTAGGAGTGACCCTCCTCCATTATATTGTTGAACTCCAAAATCCATAATCCCTCATTGTTGGCTATGCTGTCTGAGGGCCCGTCCAGACAGTAAAATTATCCCAGGAGCTTCCGCAGCAAACAGGAGGGCAGCCAAATGCTGTTCCCTGTAAACACAGAAGCAATTGCTACAAAAGGCAAAAAAACATGAAATTTCCGGGCATATTGAATATGCATATCTTCGCATGTCTGTATGTCTCTGCAATCAGAAATCACAGGATATTTTTAATCTGGATTTGTTTATGGGTCTTAGATGTTTGTTCCTGACTGCTCAGTTCCTAAAAAGAAAGTGATACTTGAGTAGAAGACATTTTTTTTTGTTTTTGTGTGCCAAAAACTTCATGAAACGTGTGGAGGGCACAGTTTATCTGGCCAGGACAAACAGAACTTTTGCAGTGATTCGCTGCAGTGGTTCTCTGAATATCCAAATATCCACATCTTGAGGATTTATTAAAAAAATGCCAAAGTTTCAGGGGGAAGTCCCACAACAGCCATTTGGGAGGCTCTAAATCTCACAACAAAGTATCAAGTCTGGACCAAGAGATCTCTTCTGAATTTCCAGGATTTTTTGCTCCTGATTAAAATCTGTGATTTAGTGCTGTCTGGAAGCACCCTGAGACTGATGGGTATTACAAGTCAGCAACCCCTGGAGCGCCATAACAAACATATTGATTTAAAACCAAAATATAACTGAAACACAAGTGATATTGCTGCAACCTCATCACTTTGCTGTATTTTGCAATATGCACAGTTATCACAAACGACAGATGTAAGCAAGCAAGATACCTCCTTAGTGAGCACTCCGGGTGATAGTTGTTTGCAGTGACTCATCAAATTTCCCAGCATGCAGAAAGCAGATCATCACTTGATCTGTTCGTTCCTATTATTGTTAAAGGAGTTTAAATAATCCTGCTTTCTAAAAATGTTTTTGAAAGGTCATATCTTCAAACCATATGCATGATTTTGAAAATAATCTCATTGATAAGAAGCAGTAGTTTTGTAGCAGTAGTTACAAAAAGTTAAGCAAGTTTCCTGCACATGAGATTACATGCACGAAACAATTGATTTACCTGCATAATTCACTCCTCTTGATGTTCTTTCTGGCTATGAAAATCTGTGCAATATCGCTCTATACTTTATATTTTTCTGACATTTGCCTTACACATTCTGGCTATTTGTTCGAATCCCTCTTTTATCATTTACCCCTTTATCTTGTACATGTCTCTTTTAATACTCAGCTCATCTGAAAGTTCTTCCTCTCTGTTGTTTTGCTGTTCTACAGTGTCCTTATATCCTCAGATTTGATCCCAGATCATCTGCTTATCCCAGATTATATGGCAGTGGAGACTCATATAATCCAGATAATCTGGGATCAGGTCCTGGCCTATAAGGACATTGGAGCTAGGTGTGAATGTTTCAACTGATCACCTTGATTAGCATTTGATGGCCTGGCAGTTTTTTGGTGTGGCTTGTTAGTGCCTGGGGGAATCTTTTGTTGAGAGGTGATTAGCTGTCCATGATTGTTTCCTCTCTGTTGTTTTGCTGTTGTAATTTTAGAGTTTTTTTAATACTGGTAGCCAGATTTTGTTCATTTTTATGGTTTCCTCCTTTCTGTTGAAATTGTCCACATGCTTGTGGATTTCAATGGCTTCTCTGTGTAGTCTGACATGGTGGTTGTGAGAGTGGTCCAGCTTTTCTGTGTTCTCAAATCATATGCTGTGTCCAGGTTGGTTCATCAGGTGCTCTGCTATGTCTGATTTCTCTGGTTGAAATAGTCTGCAGTGCCAAGGCTTTAATTGTGCTTCTTTTTTTACTTGGGTGATGGTGATGGTTGGAGTTTTTATGTAGATATCTATCTTTGTTCCTTGATTCATGTTTGGGCAATGCTGCGTTTGGTGGTCCCTATGTAGACTTGTCCACAGCTGCATGGTATACGGTAGACTCCTGCAGAAGTGAGAGGATCCCTCTTGTCCTTTGCTGAACATAGCATTTGTTTGATTGTCTTGGTGGGTCTGTAGATAGTTTGTATGTTGTGTTTCTTCATCAGCTTCTCTATGCGGACAGTTGTTCCCTTGATGTATGACAAGAACACTTTTTCTCTGGGTGGATCTTTGTCTTGACTCTCGTGGCTTGTTCTCGGTCTTGCAGCTCTTTTGATGTCTGAGGTGGAGTAACCATTGGCCTAAAGTCCAGTTGAGGTGGTTCAGTTCATCTTGGAGGAGGTGGGGTTCACAGATTCTTTTTGAATGGTCTGCCAAAGCTTTAATTGTGCTTCTTTTTTGACTTGGGTGATGGTGATGGTTGGAGTTTTTATGTAGATATCTATCTTTGTGTGTGGGTTTTCTGTAAATTGTGTGACCCAATTGTTGATTTGGTTTGCGGATGACCAGGACATCTAGAAAAGGCACTTTTCCTTCACTTTCTTTTTCCATGGTGAATTGGATGTTTGGGTGGATGCTGTTAAGATGGTCCAGGAACCTGTTTAGTTCTCCTCCTCCATGGCTCCAAATGGTGAAAGTGTTGTTCACATATATGAACCATATATTGGGCTTTTTTTGTTGCTGTTTCCAGGGCTTGTTTTTCAAAGTGTTCCATGTAGAAATTTGCTATGACTGGGCTGAGAGGGCCAGTACCATCTCTGCATGTGGCAGTTTATGTTGAAAGTTGATATCACTGCTCTGCATGGTTCTGGCAGATACATTAATCTCCAGTTAATTCGTCTCTGTCCTTGATTGGTACCTTTAATTACTGGTTTCCTCTTGTCATTTTACTTTTCATTTTACTTTTCATTTTAAAGAAATAAATGAATTTAAAAGAATTAAATTCCTATCTCAGCTTGCTAAAGGGCTTCTTCTGACTAAAGGAGAGGTACTTATTCAGTGAGCAATGTAGTCCTATCTTCTTAGAAATTAGTGTATGAAGCTAACTCTGAGGGCCCATCCAGACAGGGCACAAAACGTGCACCGTCCCACATTTTTCCGTGGGGCATCCAGATGCCCCATGTAAAGCCTCAGTACAAGCCCTGCTTTGTGCCGAGGTAATTTGTTAGCAAGAAAGACACTGGTCTTCTTGGAAGACCCACATTTTTCCCGCTGTGGGCAGAGTCTGGACTGCCTTCAGACTCTGGGCAGGGTCTGAACCATCCATACAGCCCTTTCGCATTTTCTGGGTTAAATCAGCCTGGAAAATGCAAGAGGGTTCTAACCCTCTTCCCAAATCCCCTTAAAAACGGGGAGGAAAGTAAAATAACTTACCCAGCCACCATGAAACTGCTGCTGGCCCTCTGCTGGTGCGTAGGAATAACTTGCCAGGAGAAGGAGGAAAATCGCTTCTGTCCCCGCTCTCCTCTCAAGTCATTCCTTCACACCAGCTGAGGGCTGGCAGCAGTTTCATGACAGCTAGGTAAGTTATTTTACTTCTTCCCCTCCTCTTTTTTAAGTGGTCTTGGGATGGTGTGGGGGCTGTCTCCCTGACCTCCCAGAAGTTTCCGAGAGGGCATCTGGACATCCGCCCCAGCAAGCTCACACTTTCTGTGGCATGTGAGGACTAGAACTCGAGTGGAATGGCGTTTTTTAAAATGCAATTTATCCCAATTTACAGGGTTGTCTGGAATTGCCCTGAGATAGTCAGTTTAGGATTACAGGCTAAATAATGTCTTATTCCCTTTTTTTGTGGAACAAATACCAATGAAGCAATGATTATAAAATTGGAGGTATGGTGCTGAGGTAATCAGAAATATTTTCTTATCCATCCTTTTAAGAGTGATCAATAACTCAGGGAAGTAAAATTCTCTTGAGGCATATACTTGTTCAGTGTTTTCCTCTGAAACATCTCAAGTCCATACTTAATTGCTCTTTCCCTTTCGTTCTTGCAAATGGAATGCATCTTAAAAATGAATATTAAATCTTTGATATGGTAAACATTACATGTCTGAGTAGTTGTATGCAAATTATACACTGGTAACGTCTGTTCACTATAGTTATTTCAGAAGTAAAGCATGTTATATAAGGGTGGAGAAGAAACAATTACAGTGATATAAAGAGTTATATGGATTTTCATTATATAACTTAATTCTCTTTTGTGTGTTCCAGGTAGCATAGTATACCTTGGGATGATGGTGGGGGCGTTCTTCTGGGGAGGCTTGGCAGACAAGGTGGGAAGAAGACAGTCTCTTCTGATATGTATGTCTGTCAATGGATTCTTTGCCTTCCTTTCATCATTTGTCCAGGGCTATGGCTTCTTTCTCTTCTGTCGATTACTTTCTGGATTTGGGTAAGATCCTCTCACTTTGTCTTTAATATCTAATTTTGTGTTTTCCCGTCTTGTTAATGATTGCTCCTGCCTTGTCTTTGATGCAGCTTGGTAGAGGTTCTCTATTTGGTCTATTTTCTTATTCATTACTGGATGTGTTTTTTCCTACTTGTTTTTCTGGTAAGAGGATGGATAAGAGTGCAAAAGGAACAAAAATGGCTTTCCTTTGACCCAACTTGATATTTAAAGAGTTGTGGTCTGCCAGGTATTTTTCACCTGCAGATATAACACTGTATAAAATGTTCTTCATATACAGTGGGTCCTTGGTATTTGTTGTGGTTGGGTTCCAGAAAACCCTGTGGATACCAAAATCTCTCTCAGATATTGTCAAAGACTTTCACAGCTGGAATCACTGGAGTATTGTGTGGTTTCTGGGCTGTATGACCATGTTCTAGCAGCATTTTCTCCTGACTTTTTCATCTGCATTCTGTGGCTGGCATCTTCAGAGGATCTCTATGCGCCAGTTGTTGTTTTCTTTGCTCCAGGATGACGTCTATGATTTGTTCAGCTGTATGAGGATTTACAAGAAAGGCTAATAACATTATATCTGAATATACTATAATGTAGGGAAGTAATTTCTCAAGGACAATTACAGCAGTTCTGATTCAGTTGCTCCAGTGGAAGCAACCAATGAGTTGAGAAGGGCAGCTTCCTCCATCATATACAAATGTAATTGGCAGTTGTGCTTGGAGCATAATTTTTAGCTGGCAAAAAATACTCATTTGTGTGAAAGAACACTCCAGTATTCCTGGTTTTTATTGATCAGCAGGTCCGTATCGGTCATACGATAAGAAGGCACAATCTTAATAAAGAAGATGAGCAGTTTAATTATCATTATATTGAAAGCTTTTGTGTTAAACAGAGGACTGACTGAGATATGAAACAGTGTAGGAGAGCAGCCTTCTTAATACAGTTTTAATCTGTACATGATTTTGTGTCCATATCATCTGTGCTGGCTATAGAAATCTCAGGAAAAACAAATGCATTGACATGACTATAATAAGTGAAGTAAAAAGAGGAAAGGGCAGAAAAAGTTTTTTTCCCCCCATGGCATTTGAAATGGAGAGTAGAAATGGATAAATGTGTTCCTTTATTTTTGTTTTGTTTTAATTTGTTGCCTTAAGTTTGTTTTCATAACAGGTTTATTATTTTCCATATCCGATTAAAATTTATTAAAGTTTTCACAGAAAAAATCATACACATATTATGTGCGGTTCTCAGTAAACAAATTTGTATAATTTGTGTAGTTTGGCAAGCAATTTTCTTAATGTGAATTTTGAATATTGCCTCTTATAATTTTCTTTTCAGGGACTGGTCATTTTTCTAGGGTCAGTTTGGATTTGAAGAGAATGGGAAGGTTTATGATGAAGATTAGTGTGTTTCATTTACACTGTTGTTTGTGTGCATTCCTTTTAAATAGAAACAAAACAACACTTCACAGTTGATGTAATAGATGTTGTTTCATGATTATAAACCTTGTTTTTGTGTAAGTTTGTGTTATGTAAAAAAATCATATTCAACATATTATTTGAGGCTACACGTGTGCCAGGACTGTGCATCTCAGTTATAGTACAAGATTTGTCCCTTTTGTATTAACACAGATATCCAAAATTAGTTTCAGCAGGACGGAGGCATATTGTGCTACAAAATGCATCATGATAACTAAAAGAATCTAACTCTAGTATTAACCCTAGTTTTTATTGACCGTTCTTGTCTTTTTAAAGTAATTGTTGAGCTATTGGAGACAAGATTAATCCTTTTTCTGTGCCACTATCCCACTGAAAATTACTCTTGTTGATTGCAAGTGCAGGTAGACAATTTTCAGTAGGAAGTCAACATTTCTGAAGCAGAAATCCATTCCAGGTTCTCAGTGTCGCAGTGTCAGGAGCTACAGTGGCGCAATGGGTTAAACCCTTGTGTTGGCTGAATGACCTGAAGGTCGGCAGTTTGAATCCACAAGATGGGGTAAGCTCCCATCTGTCAGCTCCAGCTTCCTGTGCGAGGATATGAGAGAAGCCTCCCACAGGATGGCAACACATCTGGGTGTCCCCTGGGCAATGTCTCTGCAGACAGCCAATTCTCTCACACCAGAAGCGACTTGTGACTTGCAGTTTCTATTGCGCAGTTTCAGACACGATAAAAAGTGTCCCATTCCTGATCAGCATTGCTATATGTGGTCCATTCAGATGAGTCCTCAGTGAAATATTCATGAACAATACTAAAAATACTTAGTATCAGAATTCACTGAATACACTGTTTAAAATATTTCCATTCCTGAATTTGTTGTCCCATGTGTCTTTTTAAGCATTATGGTCAGTGCAGACATGAAAATTTAGAAGCTTATGGTAATCAAAGGCTTAACTTCATGAGTGATGAGTAGCTTATGTAGAGTGGGAGCTGCTTCTCTGTTCTCATATGTAGATGACAAAACTTCAGAGACAATCAGCTTGTAGTGAAGGTTGAGTATTCTTTATCTGAAATGCTTGGGGCCAGAAATATTCTGTATTTTGTCAATTCCCGTTCCCCCACCCCCAATTTTGGAATGCTTGCATATATGCATTGAGATATTTTGGATATGGAACTCAAGTCCAAATACAAATATTTGTATACACAATATTTTGCATAATTTTGTGCATGAAACAAAGTTGGGTAAATTGAACCAAGTGAAAGCAAATATGTCACTATTTCAACCACCTATGGGGAGAATTTGGGATTTTGGAGCATTTCCTTGTACTTTTGGCCCTGCAGGAAAAAGAGGAGCATTTTTCTTGTAGTCTGGCATAATACTATCACCCTGTGCCAAATGCAGAGAGTGTTTTGACTTGAGTCAGTAGTATTAAAAAATTATAAATCCTAGATCTCATTTCACCTGGCATGCCTTGTGGCAGGAGCATGAGAAACAACCACCTGCTTCCTTACTACTAAAGATCAACCAAAAAAAATTTGGAGACATAGTAAGTGAAGCCAGCCCATTAACTTCTTGTCCAACTTAGGTTAAAATTGAGATTAGCGATAGATTTCCAGGAATCATAACATTTATTTTGCATTGGGGCAATGGCTGCTACCCAAACTGGCATTGGCTAGTATTCAGCAACATTACTAATTGCAATGTAGTTGCTCTCTTCATAAATATTTATCAAAGGGCTTCCTAGATGTCTTAAGTAATTCATTTCCTAACATCATAGGTGTATATCTATACCAGAAGCTTCAGTGTGGATCTGCCATAAAAAAAACTTTCAGATAAATTGGTGTATGTTTCCAGATAAAGAACAATGCTTTTAAGAGGTACAGATCTTATTCTTGGCTTCTGCTGTTTTTTATAATGCATCCTTTGTCTTGATTTAGGATTGGAGGAGCTGTTCCAATCGTATTCTCGTATTTTGCTGAAGTCCTGGCTCGGGAGAAACGTGGAGAGCATTTAAGTTGGCTTTGTATGTTTTGGATGATTGGAGGCATTTATGCCTCTGCCATGGCCTGGGCCATTATTCCTCACTATGGTAAGAATCATATTTCTCTTGCAGAAAACTTCTGTTACTAATAAGAATAAATTATTTTTCAATTCAGTGATGGTATGGAAAATATAGTAGTAGTTTATTTAATGCTTAGACCAGAGGCCTTTCACATACAAGGCAAACAAATAAATACATAAAAAACATACATTAAATCCAATATGAAATACACCATTAAAATAGTACACAAACCATTAAAATGCTATGTACATCAGTTGCAAGAAATGTGTATGGGAAATGTGTACGCTTCAACAGGTTGTACTGATATGATAAAGCTTGTTGTGTTTATTTACATTCCTGTAACTCTTTAAATTGTATAATTTCCATAAGAAAAATAAAAACTTGTAGCCATTTTGTTCAATTTTAAACAAATTTGTGCATTTTTGAAATACAGTAAAAACCCCATACTTGTAGGTCTGTTACCTGCAATTTTATTTATCTACTTCTGAGAAAATAATGCATTTGAAAGCATTTTCTAGTCCTTCAGCATGATTGTATGATGTTTTTGGGCCAAAGGTCCTTCATTTCAATAAGCCTTGCTATTATTTATAGTTTCATATATCCACACCAAGCCCAGAAATATATCCCCTATGCATATGGGATTTATACTGTATGATTCAGACACACACTTGTTCTTCTGATACTTTGCTTCTGCAACTATACACCAGTTCTTATTTCCCAGTACCAGATCCTCATTTTCTTTTTTGATAAGTTAATGTCATTAGTAAATTTCAGATCTTGGTGAGAGGTAAATTATGTTCAAGAAAGAAATCAGCATGGACATGAACATGCACCAACCTTCCTCTCACTCTTCTCTTCATTTCACATTTCACATTCTTCTTCCTATTTTGTCTCAGAAATGGACCACAGCATTGAAAAACATCTGGTGAATTTCACAGGAAATGTAGGGAACATTTAACCTACTTACCTCTACTTTTAATGATCTGCATAAAAAGTTTTGACTGTTGTATGGCTTAGTGTTGATGCCATGCATGCATTGTAGAATATATGCATACATCTAAAGCTATGCTAGAAATTGGGTAGTTGTGAGTTTTCCAGGTTGTATGGCCATGTTCCAGAAGCATTCTCTCCTGATGTTTCACCTGCATCTATGGCAGGCATCCTCAGAGGTTGTGAGGTCTCTCAACCTCTGCTGATGCCTGCAATAGATGCAGGTGAAACGTAAGGAGAAAATGCTTCTTGAACATGGCCATGCAGCCTGGAAAACTCACAACAACCCAGTGGTTCTGGCCATGAAAACTTTCAACAATACATATGCTAAAAATTGTTGGCATATACTTGATGTGAACCAAAGCTTGAAAGTAATTGTTACAAATTATTAGGTCAAGGCTGAGAAATTCAATAAGGGTTGGGGGCTAGTTTTGTCCCCTCCACAAGTTTGAGCCATCCAACATTACTCACAGACATCTCTATCTTTCTCAGTGTCATTCCCAAAATAGCACCTAAAAGTGAAGAAGGAGCTATTTAGGATCCTGGGGTGTTTGTTTCTCATGCAACATGCTGAACCGGACTTTGGTGCATCTATGGTGACTTGGGGTGTAACATTGTGGTTCAAGATCTCATTCCCTGATCCTGTCACATTGCCTTTCACTGGACGGTGTCACCCATCCTGCATGCTGTTTTGCCGTACACTTAATAGGCTTCAGCAGTCAGTGCAGTCCTCTTTGGAGCATCAGGTGTGGTGAATTGGTGTGCTTATTCCTTGAGGAATTTTCCATCTGGAGTTATCCCTGGAGTAAAATACTGCTATTTTCAACATTTCTACAGTCAGCTAATTTCTGAAAGGGTTGGTTGTAAAAGAAACGAAATTGCATTAACCTGCATTAGAGAATCACACGCACAAAGACTTACAGTTCCTCTCCCATTTTTGTATGGTGCTACTCTATGTTTAATGCAAAGATCATAACACCTTGTATAGATGGATGCAATTTACCATTCCTATGAAACAGCTTTCCTATGAAACAGCTTATCACATTAAACCCAGGATTTGCCACACGTCATGGTGAATCTGGCGAGGACTGATGGGGGAACCCGCTGCTCTGCACCCCGCATTGCCCACCTTCCCCCTGTTGTTGCCTATGCCTCCCGTGCTGCCATGGTGGTGGCTTATGATGCTCCCTTTTCATTTGATGAGGTAGTAACATTGATGTTTTTCAGTGGAAGATATTCTGCTCTCTCTCTTTTGGCCTTTTTAAAAACTCTGAAAAGCATTGTTGGTATTTATACATTCTGAAAATAAGTATAACGTCTTGAGAAAATGGCTCTTTTGCCATTTTGAAAAGGGCTGCAAAAGAAAATAGAGATATTTAGAGGCCGTGTAAAGTTCTGGGGTGATTGGGTGTGGTTTATTTTCACATATTTTCTTGACTTTGGGAGGTTTTGGAATGATATTTTAAAAAATGGGGTTGGGTGATGAAGTGGACAAAACAGCGAGATCTAGTAGCTGGGAACATATTCATCTTGACTGTAGTTGGTATTTCATGTAGCATTTAATGCATTTGCTTAATGGACACTGAATGCACTTTAGTAGCCAGCTCAGTAATTAGTCTTCCCTGTGATTATGTAGGTTTGGTGGAAAATAAAAGAAGGATACTGCTTACTCAAAGGCTGCCGTAAAGAAATGAAAATCCAACTAGAGGGAAACACCAAGATTTGTGTAGTAGTTGTATCAGGCTCAAATTGATAGGTTAGTAGATTAGGAACAAGATCTCCCACTTAAAGCAAGAAACAGAAGAAAAAGCAACCACAGTGTCATAATAGTATGAGAATAGTTAGATTGTGGTATTTTTCATAATCAAAATTCCTTTCCCAAACTGTTGTTCGTCCTGTTGTTTTATTCCTTCAATCATTTCTAACTTATGGCAACCTTAAAACTAGATCTTAGTTTTTAGTTTTTAGTTTTTACCTGAATGGCAGATATGAGGATTCTGTATTAAATTCTACTGTCTGACAAATTCAAACAGTATTGGGCTGATCTGGGCTGAACACTCCACTGTAATGTTTTTCTGTGGAACTTTGTGGCATCTTGAGGAGCACCAATACGGCAAAACAATATTTGGTCTCCAGAGGCAGGAAAAAATGAAATACTCTGACAACTTAACCCAAAAATTTGCAGAAGCAACAAAAATGTTTCAGGAATGTGGCTGCTAGGGAGTGGGGGAGGGTCAAAATGAAAGTATGTCCCACCCTAATAAGAATTCTGTGCCAATGAATATTATTCAGTCTTCAAATTCTTTAGCATTGCAGAGAGCAGGATTCTAAAGATCATTCACACTTGGAACTGTTGTCTTTGCTGTGTTTGCCTTCCTTTGGTAACTTTGCCAACCCATTTCCTTTGGATCCCTAAACTGCATTCTGAAATGCTAAAGTGAAGTTTTAAGGTATTTCAATGCTGAAAATCCAAAGGAGAATTTCATTGGGGGACAATGCCCTCATTCTGATACCATTTTGATATCCCTCCCTTCCTCTCCTCTATTTTTCATTTTCTCATCAGGTGTGTGTCTATCTATCTATCTATCTATCTATCTATCTATCTATTTGCAGCAGTATTTTCCAAATAGTCAAGAGGTAGTGATTCCTAATAGTGCTTCCTGAGAACAGTGCTACATCCTGATGCAGTATTCTTCATGAGTTTGCATCTTTCTCTCTTGGAGCACTTCCAACATTGATTTTCACCAGTTCCTGCACAGCCTTTTCTAAAAAAATTATTATTCAAGAATTATAGACAAGTTGTGAAGTGCTTTAGCAGTAATGTACTAGCTAAGCAATAGGACCATTTTTTCGGTAGTGCTAATATTCCTGTCTTGATGTCTGTTGAATCTATGTCTTGTAAACAATGGCTCCTCTGACTTGGTGGCCATCTTTACCTAGTCCAAGAGAGTAGAAACATTTTGGCAAGAAATCAAAACATTTCATTTTAGAAAGTATGAAGTTAATTTAAACCAAACGGAGGGAGTCTCGTGTTGGGAATGCAACCTTTTACCCATCTTGAGGTGGCAATATTGCAGTGAAATAATTTCCACATAACATTTTGAATCTTTTTGAATATAATATTCCAAAAAGTGTGCTAAATCAGGTAATGGTTTCTTTTGCTTTTTTGCTTTCTTTTGGAAAACTCACATAACTGCTTGTTTTAACTTCTATAAGCCACATCAAGCCATGAGGAAAGGTGACTAAGAAATACAATTATTATTATTATTATTATTATTTGATACATCACAGGATTAGTACACAGAAAACAAGATCACTATGCTGTCTTTTGTGTTGGATCATACGTTGGACACATCCCAAGTGTCTAGGACTGTGTGGTGTATCGGTGAATAATGCGTGCAGATCAGAGTAGGATGGTCTTTTGCAGCTGACAGATGGTAGTAGTAGTAGTTGTTGTTGTTATATAACTGGAGATCACTTGAACACCAAACATGGTTCCTTCTTACTTTGGGAGTTGGCCCACCCGTACCTAGCAGGCAAAACCTAAGGTATGGGGGCAAATTTAAAGGTCCCCATGAAAGAGGCCAGTCTTGGTGAGCTGGTTGGCTTCACTGGCCCCAATCACATGCCTCCTACCTCACGCAGAAGCAAAGAGGCATGAAAAAGGTGAAATAGTCCTGGTAGGCACCTTGGTACACCCCCCCCCCTTTTAGGGGTGAAGATGGGATTCCATAACAGTTCCTATAAGTTTTGGGGGTCAGGGCCTGAAAAAGGGGCTAAGTTTGGGGCTGTAATGAGGGTTCTCACTCTTAAAAAAACTCTGAGGTTTGTGAAGGGGTACCTTAGCATGGCCTTCCAGTTATGATCACTGAGAGGTGCAGCCAAATAACTTTGGATGGCCTTCAGGATCTTTGATGCATGTATGTCCTTGGAGGTGGTCAGAGGAAGTGACAGCTGGCCCAGGGACAGTTCTCACTAGGTGGTTAGTACACCATGAGTTAAGTCTTACAGATTAAATCCCCCTTAACTGTGTTTTTCCCTTCACAAGTTATCCTATAAGTTCTTATAAATAAATAGGTTAGGAAGTTGCCCTTTAGATTCTTTTTCTTGCATCTGATCTCTTTATTTCATGGTGGGGATTCAAAGCACTTTAATCTGAACATAGGCTATTTTGAAAGGCAGACGCGTGGTGATCAAAGAAAGAGAAGTGATTAATCAATGACAGCAAGGACTAAATGATGCATTAAATGTACATGGCCTGTGATAAGATTAAAATTCTATTTATAGATTCAATTTTTTAACATATAGAACATTCACAAGAATTTTAATTTACTAAAGTGAACAAGAGATCAAGTACTCTGACTTCTTTGCCAAGAAACATCTTATTCCATGAATGTTCTTTTTTATTTTCATAATAAATTAAATACACTGCCAGAAGCAGTTTTCAGAGCCTTGTATTTGTGTTGCAGTTATATTTGACACCCCCTCCCCCAAAAAATCAGAACCCATTCTGTGTCCGTTCTATTAACCTTTAAAAAGACATTCTTTTCTTCTTCCCTGAAGATATTAAGTATTGCCACAATTCATACATCTAGTTGGGGAAGGTGAATGAGTCATGTGAATCTTTTATTCCACTCTACAGATAGAGTTCTGATGGTAAGACTTCCTGGTGTAATTTGGACCATGGCATATTCAGTTTGTTGCAAAGATGCCATTTCATAAGATTTTTTCTTCCTCAAACATATCATACAATTGACTCTTTCACATTGGACATGTTCTGCACAATAAAGAGGTTTGTTTCAGCTGTGGTCCCAGCTATCTATACATAAAATAAAAGTCAAAGTTTGTATGCGGCGGACGTGTGGCGGTGCGAGCGGAGGAGTATGTGCCAGCTTTCTGATTGGCTGCCGCTGTGATGCTATTTGCATATGGTCTCTGATTGGCCAGCTTCAAGAGGAGCCCCTGGTGGAGAAAAGGGTTCATGACAGAAACGGAGACATGAGAGAAGGAAATTTGCATATGGTCTCTGATTGGCCAGCCACAATTCCAAGATTCCGAAATGACAAAGAGAGGAAAGGAAAAGGCCAGGGGCTCTGTCAGAAAATTACCAATACAGACCAAACTTGGCACACAGAGCCTGCAAGACCCACTTGACATCCTACTGCAGTTTGGAGGAGGATGAACCATGGATGATGGGACTTGCAGTACCATCACTCACATTCTGAGACCGCTGTTAACCTCATCCAATGACTGATCAGGACCAAACTTGGCACATAGACCTCTCATGACCCACTTTAAGTCCTGGTGTGGTTTGGCCGGGGATGGACCATGGATTATGGGACTTGCAGTACCTTTGCTTAATTCTTGAGACCACTGCAACCCTCATCCAATTACCGATAAAGACCAAACTTGGCACACTGAGTCTCCATGACGCACTCTACATCCTGGTGCAGTTTGGAGGAGGATGCACCATGGACAATGGGACTTGCAATTCCTGCACTCCCTTCCTAAGACCATTACAACTGCCAAGAATGATGGATCAGGACCACAATTCACACAATTCAAACTGTGGCAGTCAACCACAAGCTCCCACAAAAGCGTGTGAAAGAAAGTCCTTAATGTTCATCAGTGCCCGATGGTTTTTGGAAACACCATCCAGGCCTCACAAGATTTCCTCTGTAATCATCTGCAGGAGCCCCCAGTAGCACAATGGGTTAAACCCTTGTGCCAGTAGGACTGAAGACTGACAGGTCGGAGATTCGACTCCGGGGAGAGCGCAGATGAGCTCCCTCTGTCAGCTCCATCTCCCCATGTGGGGACATGAGAGAAGCCTTCCACAAGGATGGTAAAACATCAAAACATCCAGGCATCTCTGGCCAATTCTCTTATACCAGAAGCAAGTTGCAGTTTCTCAAGTCTCTTCTGACACGAAAAAAAATTGCACAAGTTTTGTTCAGTGTCACTTTGAAACTGCATTGAATGTTATTTATTTGTTTATTTATTTATTATTAACTTCATTTATATTCCGTCCGTCTCTACCCCGAAGAGGACTTAGAGCGGTGTCACAAATTAGGCAGCAATTCAATGCCAAAACATAAACATACAATACAATATACATTTACATTAAAACCAAACATTAAAACAATGCAATTTAAAACCATGTAGGCAGGGGCCACAAATACCAGAAAATTACTAGTAAAAACAAATAAAATTAAATGCCAGCCAAATAAATGTTTCAAAAAATGTTTTTTTGAAAAACAAAATATTGACTTTTCAGTTGTAGTCATTTCTTGTGTGCCCAGTCTTCTTGTCAACTTCTGTGACCTCATGAATGTTGTTGAGCTTTCTTAATCAAGAAATTTTCAGAGGCAGTTTTGGCTGTTCCTTCCCAATGAAATATAGCATTTCTTACTTGTTCTATCCTGTCCTGAGTCTCTATATCAGGAGAAAGGGAATAAAAATAAACTAAATAAAAATAAATAAATGTATTCTAGGTTATATATACACTGTGTTTTGATTTGCTAATTATTCAAACTTCTCTGTTTTTATGCATTTTAAAATGTTTTAAGTGAAGAGCAGCACTAAGCCAGACACAATCAAGGACTCTACAGTTTTGTTGTGGGTATATAAATCTTGGGGCTGCCGACTCACTGAGCCATACAGTCAGCTCAATTACATGCTGCAGGCCTTGTAATGAGATTTTCAATGGTATCAACTAAGCATTAACCCACAGTGGCCTGTTCAGCCTTTCTGTTGTATAATTAGAGCCTTACCCTTCCAAGTTCGCATAATCTCTGATCTGTCTTAAACTATTTGTTATTGAATGCTCAATGTTAAAAAATTATAACGGATGCCCAGTTGTTTTTCAGAACTAGCCTGGATAGTGGATATTAATCTTATGGGTGAATTATTTTGAAACTTATTGGCTTAACTGAAGCAGTTTTTCTCAATGCGATGTCTTTTAGATATGCTGAACTACATGTCCCAACATTCCTTGCCCATCATGGGTAGTGCTGGTTGGAGTAATGAAGTTGATGTCTATCTCACCTGATGGACATTACTTTGAAAAAACCACAGAAGTTGAACAGTATGTAGCCACAGTAACTACATATCCTTCCTTCTACTTCTGGTTGTTTTACTTGTGCCTTTTGTTTGAGTTGCAAACTCCTTTGTGTGCGGAACCATTTCTTCTTCTTCTTTTTTTTGTAAAGACCCACATTCAAAACTGCATTATATGGGTCTGCACTCAACATATAATGCAGTTCCAAATTGCATTATATGGCAGTGTAGATCCAGCCAGCTTCTTTGAATGGAGATTTTCCAAGTGATTTGGAACATGTGTTCTATCATCCCAGTGGATGATATGTTAGAACTGCCCTGACATTTTGACAAGGTGCTTAGAGGACAAAATGACTTCCACCTATCACTATTTTTATAGCCCATAGTTCAGACAATTCAATTTGTGGAGCTTGAGAAGTGTTGGGGGGGGGGGGGCTAACAAGGTGAGAAATATAATTCCCAAGAATGTGGATGAATGTCTGACAAAGTCCTGCCCACTATCTTTTTGCAAAATCCTTGTTCTCTAAAGCTTATTATCCTAGGTGGGTCCAGAATATTCTGTTTTTTCCTTGTGAAGAGAGAGATCCCAGTCTCTGACCACATCTACACGGACCATTCAATGCAGTTTCAAACTTATATTGAAGTGGGTTGTTGTAGGTTTTTTTGGGCTATATGGCCATATTCTAGAAGCTTTCTCCTGATGTTTCACCTGCATCTGTAGCAGGCATCCTCAGAGGTTCTGAGGTTCCACGTCAGGAAATAATGCTTCTAGAACATGGCCCAGTGATTCCAGCCATTGAAGCCTTTGACAATACATTGATATTGCAGTGGCTTGTCTGTGCAGATGATTACATAGGAAATCCTGGAACAATTTGAGGCCTCGATAGTGCTTACACAAACTACAGAGCACCGTTAAGGGCTTCCTTTTGCATCCTTTTGTGGGAATTTGTTGTCTGCCTGTTGCAGTTTGAAGCTAGCTTTGAATGGCATTAAATGGTCAGTGCACTTCTGTAGAGAAGTGGTCCTATAACCACAAGGGAGAGGTGTCATTGTTAGATGTGGACGATCATAGCTTAACTTAGTACTAACATTCACTAAATAGATGTGATGCTCAAGTTTCTAATAGTTAATTAGAGCCAGGCAATCTTGAATGAGCTGGATTTTCTAGACCCATTTCTGTCAGCTCACAGCAGCCGGGTTCAGTGATGACACAAGACCTCCTTCCGTTATCAACAAAGAACTTTACTGCTAGATGCATAGACATAGGAAAAGCCGAGATTGTCCAGCCACGGCTGGCAACCCCTTATATACACGCCCAATCATTTGAAGTGTGGATTCCCGCCGAACCCAAAACCCCGCGTAAATCTTCCCGCCACTAGGCAACTGCCTCCCCCCAAGGTCACCAGCTGCACGGTCCTTATCAGGGCGAAGCGTCAGGACTCTAGTTTTTGGCGCCAAAGCCCAGGCTCCGGAAACTGGATCCTGACACATTTCTATAAGTGTTTTGGCCATCCTTTGATGGGAGAGGTATGGAGGAATGCAAACATTTGAGGTCATTTGATAACATGTACCATGTTTTTCTTCTGATGTGAATAGTAGTTTTACTGTGGCTCTGTACATGAATAACCAAAGTAGTGCCAGACATTTCTATTTGACTTCATGGCATTTATATTTTGGAATCTTACACTGTTCCAGCATATTCTTTATTCTATTTAATATTTATATGAAATAGCTCAGCAAGATGTTGAGACTTGCAGTGCGGTGACATCAATATGCTGATTATACACACAGCCTTTCATAGCATCCAAATGAAGCAGTAAAATTGTTTAATCAATGCAATAAATGGACTGGATGAGGGTCAATAAACTTAAGAGCAAGGTACTTTCAGTTGGTTTTTTGCCTGAATGAGTGGCATTCACCTTATTCTGGAAAGGACTGCACTCTCCATAAATGATCAACTGTGTAGCTCGGATCTGCTTGTATATGCATCTTCGTCACTTAAGGCACAGTCTCCTTTGTGACATGGAGCACCTTTTACCCATTTAGGCTTGGCATCCTGTTTACATTCCAATTTGTAGCTTATTCTTAGTAATCCATATTTAGATTATCATAGCTTGTCATACATTCGATGTTTTTGAAAACAACCTATCACAATAACTTTCGATATCCAATGAAAGTCAATGGCACCCTCACCTTTTTTCTTACTAGAAATTATCCTAATTTAAAATTTCAACTTGAAATTTGTCATTGCAACTAAATACTGTCAGTTATAAAGAGTTGTAGCAGATTGGTCTTTTTTTGCTTCTAGAGAACCCCTACCCATTTGGAAGTTTGACTTGATGATTCAAAACTTTGAGCTATCATTTAGATGACATCCAGAAACACTTCGATTTTGATGCATCTACCATAATTCTCTTCGGCATCATGCCCATCTTCCTCACCCCAAGCATCTGAACAGTCTCTCCATTCCCTCCAAATTGAACTGAGGTCCTCTGCGTACAAAGAAAAAAAGCAACAGCATTAAAGAATAAGATTTTGGCTAACAAGTGCTTATAATCAAGAATCTAATTCTTTGTGCTTGGTGATCAGCATTTTGTGGTTTCTACTAAGTCTACCTTGCACTGAGAGTACACCAAAGGCTTGTCTGCAATGATTGTCATGCACACGAATCTGGATTAGTCATGCTGATACTCAGACTTCTTTATGAAGATGATGCTGAGCAGTAACAAAGATTTCACTCTGTGTCCTTTAAACAACTCTGCCACATGTTCAGTGCTGTTCACGCAGAATTGGAACAGACAGCTATGCAACAAACAGTAATATCCTTAAATCTTCCAGGGGAGTTTGCAGTTTAGCACTTCTCCATTTTCTTTGTCTTAAAAAATAGATTATAAAATAACTGTTTTGGCAAAGAGCTTGCTGTAGAGGTGGGAACCTAGGGAACAAAGCCCTTCCTCCATCTTTATTAGGAATTAATTTTACTCTACTTGCTAGAAAGAAGCAAGACCTTTGTGTTTTCTAGCTGTTAATAGCCCCTGATAAGCCAACCTTTGCCACCTTTTACACCTGCCAAAGAGGGACAGATGGTAGCCTTGTCCTCCAAGGATCTTGCAGTCAGATCAGGTTATTTGTACAAAGTAGTCATTGTTGCTCAGCTATAAATGGTAGTGTTTACAACAACTCCAACTCTAATATGGACTATTGAAAAGGAAAATAACTTGTTTTAACAAATTTGTTTTGACAGGTGGCTGTTTCAGCTTTTTTTGTTTGTTTGTTGTTTGCTATCTTGGATCCCATTTGGAGAGTGGAATATAAAATAAACAAAATATTGAATGTTTATAAGTTTTAAAACAATAGGGTTTCTTTTGTTGGAGAAAGTTGTAAAATGATAACATGTTATACATACAGAGATAAACTGTTTCTAATTTGTTTCTTAGCTGTTTCCTTTTTACTATTATAATTCAAAAACAGGTTTATTGTTGAGTATACTAGCTTTCAGATTATGAATTTTCTGGATTCAAGTATTTCCTTCATCAAAGAAAATAGTTTTAGTAGCTTAGATATATCTCATGCAAGCACTGAGCTGTTGGAAAGACAAGTTATCATTGGCAGAAAAGGGTAAATTACACATCCCCTTTCCTCATCGAGCAGCGGTTCTCAACCTGTGGGTCCCCAGATGTTTTGGCCTTCAACTCCTAGAAATCCTAACAGCTGGTAAGTTGGCTGGGAATTCTGGGATGTGTAGGCCAAAACACCCGGGGACCCACAGGTTGAGAACCACTGTTATTGAGCCTACCGGTTGTTAGGAAAGATGGGAATTGAAGTCCAAAACACCCGGAGGGCTGAAGTTTGCCCATGCCTGGTTATAGAGGATAGTACAATGCATCCTGTGTTTTCAGGCATTACAATGAATTTAAGATATTAAGTTTCTATCCAAATGCAGGGGAGCCTTGGTACCTGCTGGAATTTGGTTTTAGGACCCCCTGTGGATATCAAAATCTGTGGGTGCTCAAGTTGTATCATATACAGTGGAATAACAAAATGGAGACCTTATATAAAAACGGCAAAATTAAACTTTGGTTTTTTAAAATTCTGTTTTTGAATATTTTCAAGCCATGGATGGCTGAAACCATGGATGTGAAAGGCCAAGTGTACTTTTTCTGGCCATTTTTGGGGGAACTATGCATTACCCCAAACCTGTTTCGGCAGCATAAAAGAGTTATACAAAAATGAATTCATATGGAAAGTGAGATTAGATGGGGAAAAAGTGGTTTTTAATGTTAAAAGATGCTTAAAGTTGTTTGTTCTTAGTTTTATCCATATATCAGCCATTTGGACACTCCCAGCTGCGTGCTCTTCAGTGATTCTTAAACCACTTGGTGTGAGAGACTGTAATCCCCCCCCCTCCAATCTGCTAAGAGATAAAACTAATTTTGTCCCATTGTATTATAACATTTTCATAGTTTTTTAGAAACTTGAAATGGATTTGCAGCCAGTGGCTTGGGACCTGCCACCATTCTGCTTGACCATCACTTTGAGAAATGTTGCCGCAGAGAGTGAAGATACCTAACTGAGATGAAGGAGAGATATTAACCAAGCAGGGAAGAAGAAGGGAAGAAATCATGTTTCATGAACACATTTATGAGATTGTATACCACTCAGGCTTTTGTTAATATCAGAACCAATTAGTTTTATAAGCTTGTTAATAAAGTACGTACTATTCTTTTCACTGTGCTCCCATGCTATAAGGAGAAGCCATGAGAGTACTTCTGGGACTAAAATAATAATATAGTTCTCGTGTGTATACATACATACACACACACACACACACACATACATACAGTATATTTAGCTGTAACTCAAGAAATGACACTAGAGCAGCTGCAGTGTTGAAAGTAGGGTATTAGAATTGGATTGGGGAGACATAGGTTCAAATACTTACATGCAGCCCTTTTGTTCTCCATTGGCCTCTGAACTGCATATGTAGAGTCTCAGAATATTAATGACATGTCATTGTGAGAAATAATTCATAGCTAGAGAAGAATCCCTTTAGAGGTAATTCACACAGCTTGGGAGGAAAGAATCAATTTTCTGTCTTGGCTTTATGTTGAGAGCTCCTTGATTTCCAAGAGAATGAATTTGCTTGGATCTCTTCAAACCACATTGCTCTGAATATATCGTGACTGAAGTATATCTGACTTAAATCTAGAAAGCTCAATCTTCTGCTGTAATAGGGTACTTAACTTTTAATATAGGTTATCTCAAATGCTTGTTTTTTCCCCCTGGTTTTGGAATACCTGTATTTGCGTATATATCGTCAGTGAGAGGTGGGTTCTTGTTGCTGCTGTTGCTGCTTTTGTTGTTGTATGTTGTTGTTATATTTGTACCCAATTTTTCTCCATGGAACGAGACCCACATCAGCTCACAACCTTAAAAACTATACAACATATGAATATTAAAGTACAATAAAACATTACAATTACTAAAACAACTCAATTAAAATTTCAGTAAAAACAAATAAAAACTGTTAAAATAATTACAGCATTATACAACTTCCTGGTTCATTCTTTAAAATTCACTGCTTTAAAACCCTGCCTGAATAAAATGATTTTAGGCTGCCACCTAAATAATAAGGAAGGGAGGTCCAGAGAAAAGGCCCTCTTTCTTTTCCCCACCAATTGTACTTGTGATGGTGGAGGGGCCAAGAGAAGGGCCTCTTCTGGTGATCTCAGAGCCCAGATAGGTTCATATAAGGAGACACAATCTGTAAAATAGCTTCCACCTGAACTCTATAGACTATTTTTGTCATGACCAGTACTTTGAATTTAGAAACAAACTGGCAGCCCATGGAGCTATAAAACAGGGGCATTATGCGCTTCCTATAGCCAGCCCCAGTTAACATTGTCTGCAGCTCTTTGGACCAGCTGAATTTGAAGAATACCCTTCAAATACAGTGTGCTGTGATAATCAAACAGGATGTAACTAAGGTTTGTGTCTGATGTCTCAAGGAATGGGTGCAATTGGCACATAAGCTTTAAATGTGTGTAAACACTCTTGGCCACCACAAAAACTTAGGCCTCCAGGTTCAATGCCAGGAGTATACCCAAACTGTGAACCTGTTTCTTTAGAGGGAGTGTAACCCCATCTAGCACAGACTGAATTTCTTTTTTCTCATCTGCCTTCTTGTTTTGTTTGTTCTCAATCATTCCATGACTGATGATAAACACTGGTTTAGGATCAGAAAACGAGACAAAGCAGAATGCTAAAGAACCCCGCAGGCCAACTGTCTTGAACAGATTTTCTCAAACTTTTTCAGACATGGAGCCCTTTTTGAAGCAAAAGTTTCTAGAGTCCCAAGAAATATTTACTGTATATATTATGTATAATGTATATAGATCAGGCATAGGCTGGGCAGTGCAATAGATGGAGAGTGTTTGTGTGAGAGCCTTTGCTGTTGTTGTTGTTGTTGTTGTTGTTGTTGTTGTTGTTGTTATTCATTGGAACTTATATCACAAGTACCACCTGCCAGTAGTAAAGAACTGGTGAGATCATAAACCTGAAAAGGTAGTGGGAAATGAACATGCAAAAATACTGTGGGACTTTCGAATCCAGACTGACAGTTTTGGAACACAATACACCAGACATCACGAAAAAAGTTTGGATTATTGATGTCACCATACCAGCTGATGGTCACATTGAGAAAAACAACAGGAAAAACTCAGCCATTATCAGGACCTCAAAATTGAACTGCAAAGGCTCTAACATAAACCAGGACAGGTTGTCCCAGTGGTCATTGGCACACTGGGTGCTGTACCAAAAGATCTCAGGCTGGCATTTGGAAACAATAAACATTGACAAAATCATGACCTGTCATCTTCAAAAAGCCACATTCAAAAATCCAGCATATATATCTTTCTTGCTGTGACATACTGTGTTTTTGTGTCAGTAAAATAATAATGACCACGGAACTGACCACGGAACAACAGACTGGTTCAAGATTGGGAAAGGCGTACGGCAAGGCTGCATCCTCTCACCCAACCTTTTTAACTTGTATGCAGAACACATCATGCGATGTGCGGGGGCTTGATGAATGCAAGGCTGGGGTGAAAATTGCTGGAAGAAACATTAACAACCTCAGATATGCAGATGACACCACTCTGATGGCCAAAAGCGAGGAGGAGCTGAGGAGCCTTCTAATCAAGGTGAAAGAAGAAAGCGCAAAAGCTGGGTTGCAGCTAAACATAAAAAAAACCAAGATGATGGCAACAAGAATGATTGACAACTGGAAAATAGAGGGAGAAAATGTGGAGGCCGTGACAGGCTTTGTATTTCTAGGTGCAAAGATTACTGCAGATGCAGACTGTGGCCAGGAAATCAGAAGACGCTTACTTCTTGGGAGGAGAGCAATGTCCAATCTCGATAAAATAGTAAAGAGTAGAGACATCACACTGGCAACAAAGATCCGCCTAGTCAAAGCCATGGTATTCCCTGTAGTAACCTACGGATGTGAGAGCTGGACCTTAGGGAAGGCTGAGCGAAGGAAGATAGATGCTTTTGAGCTGTGGTGTTGGAGGAAGGTTCTGAGAGTGCCTTGGACTGCGAGAAGATCCAACCAGTCCATCCTCCAGGAAATAAAGCCCGACTGCTCATTGGAGGGAAGGATACTAGAGACAAAGTTGAAGTACTTTGGCCACATCATGAGGAGACAGGAAAGCCAAGAGAAGACAATTATGCTGGGGAAAGTAGAAGGAAAAAGGAAGAGGGGCCGACCAAGGGCAAGATGGATGGATGGCATCCTTGAAGTGACTGGACTGACCTTGAAGGAGCTGGGGGTGGTGACGGCCGACAGGGAGCTCTGGCGTGGGCTGGTCCATGAGGTCGCAAAGAGTCGGAGACGACTGAACGAATGAACAACAACAAAATAGTAATAATAATAATAATAATAATAATAATAGCAGAAATCTCAGAGGAGATGGGGTATCTGTGGAGCCCCTGAGCACCTCTCACAGAGCCTCAAGGGCTCCCTGAAGCACAGGTTGAGAACCACTGGTCTAGATAATCCTTTTAATCCAGGAACCCCTAGAGTTGTGAGGCCATCAGACACTCCATGGAAGGTTTGACACTGGGTTTCACATGCGGGTAGGGTTTCACATGTGGCTGTGCAGGTCTGTTGTGCAGGGTGCTCCTCTTCGTGGGAGGACACGGCGGCCTGTCATATCCTCCTGCGAAGAAGAGGGCTTGGCATCTGGCTATGCAAGGCTCTTGTTCCCCACACAGCCACATGTTCCTGCAGGGCATTCCTCTTCATGGAAGAACATGGTGCTACACTATGTCCTCCCATGAAAAGGAGAGCTTGACACGTAGCTGCACAGAGCTCTCGTGTTACTGGGCAGGTGGGGCCAGGGCTCTGATACACACCTGGAGCTGGAGGCAAGAGCCCAAGGGGCTGCATCCGGTCCACAGAACTGAGTTTATTCATGCCTGTTCTAGCCTGTGTTTTGTCAGATTCTCTACAAGTCTTCTTCCTTTCAGCTTGAATCCAGTTGCATCATTAGCCAAAGTGCTTATCCCCTGATGTACCCAAGTAGCTTAATGAGTGCCTTATAACCTGGGAGTACCATCTTAAATGCTAAATACCTGGACTATTTAGCATTTAAGCCAGAGAGCTTGTGTAACTAACCAAACTACAAATCCCAAGATTCCATAGGATACTGCTATGTCAATTAAAATGGAATCATAGGAGCCCTCCGATAAGACTGATTTCACTTTATTTAACATTATTTGAAAAATTGAGCAAAGCCTAATACAGCCCCAAAAATGTCTTTGAATTTCTATTAAGTCTGTAATTTTTATTTAAAGTTGAAATCAGTACTGATCATTTACTGGAATTTGCATTTTATGGTGGAATACCAAAAAACCAAGATTATGGCAACAAGAATGATTGACAACTGGAAAATAGAGGGAGAAACTGTGGAGGCCGTGACAGACTTTGCATTTCTAGGTGCAAAGATTACTGCAGATGCAGACTGTGGCCAGGAAATCAGAAGACGCTTACTTCTTGGGAGGAGAGCAATGTCCAGTCTCGATAAAATAGTAAAGAGTAGAGACATCAGACTGGCAACAAAGATCCGCCTAGTCAAAGCCATGGTATTCCCTGTAGTAATCTACGGATGTGAGAGCTGGACCTTAGGGAAGGCTGAGCGAAGGAAGATCGATGCTTTTGAGCTGTGGTGTTGGAGGAAAGTGCTGAGAGTGCCTTGGACTGCGAGAAGATCCAACCAGTCCATCCTCCAGGAAATAAAGCCCGACTGCTCACTGGAGGGAAAGATACTAGAGACAAAGTTGAAGTACTTTGGCCACATCATGAGGAGACAGGAAAGCCTAGAGAAGACAATTATGCTGGGGAAAGTGGAAGGCAAAAGGAAGAGGGGCCGACCAAGGGCAAGATGGATGGATGGCATCCTTGAAGTGACTGGACTGACCTTGAGGGAGCTGGGGGTGGTAACGGCCGACAGGGAGCTCTGGCGTGGGCTGGTCCATGAGGTCACGAAGAGTCGGAGACGACTGAACGAATGAACAACAACATTTAGCATTCAAGCCAGAGAGTTCTTGTAACTGACCAAACTACAAATCCCAAGATTCCATAGGATACTGCAATATCAATTACAATGGAATCATAGGAGCCCTCAGTTAAAACTGATTTCACTTTAATTTAACTTTACTTGAAAAATTCAGCAAAGCCTAGTAGACCCCCAAAAATGTCTTTGAATGTCTATTGTCCGTAATATTTATTTAAAAGTTGAAATCAATACTGATCATTTATGCCCATGTGCCAAAAGGGTGCCACCCAGCGGCTTTGCCACTAACCTCCTTGAATAAACAAAACAAAAGAAATCCCAGCCCATGCTGGTTTTGTAATCCCTTTCCTATTGTGTGTAATACCTCTCTTTCCCCATTGTGTATAAATGCCTTTGCAGTCATAATTAAGAATGGGAAGCTGTAAGGAAATGTAGGTGATCAAAGGATGAACTACTTTAATAAATAAATGACAGCATAACAATGTGATGTGATAAGGACATTAAGGCCATGTATCTAAAAGAGAAAACACTGTGAATAGTTCAAGAAGGACTCAACTGGATTCAACCAATTCCAGCCAAAGATACTAGTCTTTGTATGTGTTTGGTTATCTTTCGGAAAATATTTGGGTTCCCGCAGGATCGTTTTTTAAAAGCAAGACTACTTTGTCTTAGATTTAGTGAACAACACATTAAGCATCTTAATGTGTTTACTTTGTTTAATCATTTGAACTGCCATTCCTTTGCTGCTAAAATATTATTTTGGAAAGCTTTTGTTCTGTAAATGTTTTGCTTAATCAGTTTTTATCCAATATGCTGAAAATGAAGAACGCATCTTGAAGAGCGGGAAGGCAACTCGCATTGGCTGCAGCTTGATATTTAATTCCACGGTTTTATGTAAATTAGAATCTTTGTATATTTTACCATTGATTTGTCTCACGCTAATATCATTCTGTAATCTGTCACTGAAGGCTGGGTGATTCATTTGGTCATTCCTTGTAATCAGTAGAGTGAGAAGGTGATATTCAATGTGAAGCAGCGGCAGCAGCTGAAAAAAGGCAGTTACTATAGGTTTTATTTTATACTACAGCTCCAGAAAACCATTCCCAAGATGCACTTGGGCCTTTTGTTTTAACAACCTGTCGGCCCTTGTAACTTGCTGCTGTTTTTAAGATTAATGACTTTGGAATTCAGCATTTGCAGAGAGCAAGGGTGAAGTTTAACTCTGCAGAGCGCCGTTGCCGTCTGAATGAATCAGACAAAGAACGCATATATCTTCCTGTTGTGTAGCAAAGAAGGGATGGCAGATGCAAATTGGATAAAAGCCAAGAGCAGGGCTGGAGCTGACACCACAGTTTATCTTCAGGGGAATCTGTTCAAGACACATTTTTAGAATCAGTTCTAAAAATGATAATTGTCAGAAGAGTGGCCCTGCTCGTTTCTTGCGGGAACTTTTGCAAAAGAGTCCTGTGGAAGTTTAAATGCCTAATTAATATATTATGGCATCAATTTGATCAATATGGTAGAATTAAGGGTATGGATGTGAGCTTCTTCCACGCAATTAAAATAACCAGAAGATTGTGTGTCTGTATGTTTTGTAATACTCTGATTTACTGTCTTAATACATAAGGCGGTATTGGAACAGTGCTGATAAAACTGAATAATGCCCAAGGCAGGAGGATATTCATGAGCGTGTCTGTATATAATTATGCTGTGGAACATATAATATTGAATTAAAATAGAAAGAAGGAAGGAAGAAGGAAGACTTGGATGGTAATAAATTATTTAACAAATTATTTCAGGACTCCCTCTCTCAGGCCCTTGGGACTGATGGGTACACCTGCAAGGATGGAATGGTTGAGTTTTACAAGAAAGGAGATTCCACCTGAACATTAGGAAGAACTTCCTAACAGTGAGAGCTGTTCAGCAATGGAACTCTCTGCCCTGGAGTGTGGTGGAGACTCCTTCTTTAGGCTTTAAACAGAGGCTGGACAGCCATCTGTTGGGGGTGCTTTGAATGCAATTTTCCTGCTTCTTGGCAGGGGGGTGGACTGAATGGCCCACGAACAGGGGCGGCTCAACCCATTACGCAAAGTAAGCATTTGCAGTATAATTGATTTTGCCCAGGGGCGCTCTTAATAGACCTTAACATATGCAAGTTGTAGTTACTGGAAGATATAGTTCACCTACAATCAAAGAGCATTCTGAACACACCAATGATGGAATTGAACCAAATATGGCACACAGAACTCCCACAACAAACAGAAAATATATATCAGTGATTGGTTTTTTTTTGGGGGGGGGGCAAAATACTGTTTGCTTACCGTTGAAAATTACCTAGGGCCGCCTCTGCCCATGAAGTCTCTTCCAACTCAATGATTCTATGATTCTACATAGCTATTTGGAGCCCCCAATGGCGCAGTGGATTAAAGCACTGAGCTGCTAAACTTGCTGATTGAAAAGTCGTAGGTTCGAATCCAGGGAGCGGGGTGAGCTCCCGCTGTTAGGCCCATCTTCTGCCAACTAATTGGACTCATTGCCACCAAATTTGGCCACAAGACACCTACTAACCCAAGGAATTACCATCACTCAAAAATTGATGTTGCCATTTGGGAGTTATAGTTGCTTGGAGTTATAGTTAATCTACAATCAAAGAGCATTCTGAACTCCACCAATAATGAAATTGAACCAAACTTGGCACCAGGACTCCCATAATGAAAGCCCTCCTGACAAAGAGCCATCCAGCCATAGATATAGATGGATATATATGATTCTCTCTCTCACACACACACACATATATGTATATGACAGATATAGTATCGTAGATTTGAAAGGGACCCCTAAAGAAGGACAATTATATGTTGCATGTTCCAGAGTAGGCAAACCAGACAATCTCTACATCAACACTGACAAAGAAACAACAAGAAATACTGTTTACCCACAAGCATAAAACGTAACATATATTAGAAATCAACACTTTCTCGTTACTTTATTTTTCCAGATCACCGGATTGGGTCACAGCAATGCCTGGCAGGGGACGGCTAGTCAATTATTAAAATGACACAGTTCAAGTTTTAACTAGTTGGGGTAGTACAATGGGTATACCGGTTCTGTAAGAGATTTTAATGCAATATTAACAGTTCTATAAGAGATTTTAATTAACAATATTTAAATTAATGTTTTCATGTGAATTTTTAATTTTCATATTGCAATTGTTTAAGCTATCTTGTTTAAATGCATTTTAACATATAAGATCACTGCATCCCATATTATAGAAAAGTGTGTGTGGGGGGGGAGGAATCAATGCAACTGATCAATCAAATTATAAAATATTTCAAATACAACATGTTTTAAAGGCAGTGTGTATGTATTTTTTTCCTTTTTATCCAGGTTGGAGTTTCAGCATGGGTTCTGCCTATCAGTTTCATAGCTGGCGAGTGTTTGTTATTATGTGCGCTCTGCCCTGCGTTTGTGCTGTGGTGGCACTTACATTTATGCCAGAAAGCCCAAGGTTCTTGCTTGAGGTAAAAGACCTTTATTATTTCAACACGTTTAACCTGTTTAGGTGTTAAAGTTAACCTTGGAGCCCAGGCTCTCTGGCCTGCCATTAAGACAGAGCAGCACAGGGCTTTTTAGTCAAGACCCCATATCTTTGGAACAGAAAGAAAAGTGAGGTATAAATAAAATGAATGAATGTATTGGGAGTGTATTGTGCCTTTCTCTCAGAACTAGGACTCAACAATTTCAAAATGAGATTAAAAACAGGTACAGATAAAAGATGCAAAAATTATCATATTAAACTATAATTAAACAGTGGATGATATTAAGGAGAACTGAAAGGGAGACAGCTAAGCATCCCGTGAAAGGAAGTACCCTCTGATGGTGGCAGGACTGAGAGAAGAAGCTCTGTCAAAGATTTCGAACAGGCATTTATGAATAATAAAAAATAAAGGAAAATATATGTTATTTATTATTTTTGTAGTATGATGTGTGACCCAATTTATTATTTTGTAAATTGCCTGGAAAGGACCTGGCCTAAAATGTGTAAGTTTATGAAACTGTAAGTTATTCACTTTATCTTCATAATATACTTGTAAAAGTAGGTTATGCTAAGTGATGGCTTATTCAAGTCTACCTGGGGTTAACTCTCTATTACTATGTCATATTGAAACTAGATAGAGAACAGAGATGCCTGGTGAATTCTGGAATATAAAGTTTATTAGCGGCAGAATTATTTGAAGATAAATAAATGAGATACATTAAAAGTATGCTTTCTGAATCATGTGCATTCCCAAAACATTAGTCCTCTGGTTGTCTGTTTAAATATGTATGATTTTATCAAATTTCTTGTCTGCAGACTGGAAAGCACGATGAAGCTTGGATGATTCTCAAACAGATTCATGATACAAATATGCGTGCTCGTGGCCAGCCTGAAAAAGTTTTCACAGTGAGTGTGTTTTACACAATAATAACTCAATCATGAAATCATTCATTAAGTCATTTTTCCTTTCTAATTGCACCTTATATGTGCCTTGCCTTGTTTTGTTGAATATCTAACTTCATTAATTTGCTGTATACCATATTAGCCACAATAATTTTAGTCGAATTTTAAGAGTTGTTAAGGATCTAATATGTTAAGAGTGTGATTGAATTGTGTCTTGTTTATTTAAGCTATTTCTGATTTGTTATTTGTACCTTTGGCATTGACTTGGCCACGGTAGTCCATGCTCTGGTTACATCCCGTTTAGATTACTGCAACGCTCTCTACGTGGGGTTGCCTTTGAAGACAGCTCGGAAGCTCCAACTAGTCCAACGCTCGGCAGCCATGATTTTAACAGGAGCGGAGCGCAGGGAGCATACAACCCCCCTGTTGCGCCAACTCCACTGGCTACCGATCTGCTACCGGGCTGAATTCAAAGTGCGTGGCGTTGGCCTTTACAGCCCTAAACGGTTCCGGCCCAAGCTACCTATCTGACCGCATCTCTGCCTATGAACCCACCAGGACTTTGAGATCTTCCGGGGAGACCCTGCTCTCGATCCCGCCTGCTTCTCAAGCTCGGCTGGTGGGGATGAGAGATAGGGCCTTCTCGGTGGTGGCTCCTCGGCTGTGGAACGCCCTTCCTACGGACATTAGACTAGCACCATCTCTAATGGTATTCCGCAAAAAGGTGAAGACCTGGATGTTTGTGCAGGCGTTTGAGTAATTTAGTGCAATCTGGTAATGGAACATAGGAATGGAACAATGGACGACGAACCTGGACTACGCTTGGATGATGAGAAGATTGGGTACGGTTGTTTTTTGTAATAATTGTGCATTGTAATTGCTTATTGGTAATTTATGGATAATGTGTTAAGTCAATTGTTATATGTTGTATGGAACCACTGCTGTTTCTACTGTTTTTACTGTTTGTGAACCGCTGTGAGTCGCCTTCAGGCTTGAGATACAGCGGTATATAAGCAAAGTAAATAAATAAATACACACATACATACATACATACATACATACATACATACATACATAAATGTTTCCCAATATGTTTTACTCTGTTATAAACTGCCCTGAGTCCCTTTGGAGAGATAGGGTGGGCTGCTATTATTATTATTATTATTATTATTATTATTATTATTATTATTATTATTTCCAGCAGTACAGACCCAGTGAGGACCCAAAAAAAATTACAGTATAAATTAGAGCAGAATATAGCTAAAATCAGTCAACTTGGACATTGATGAAACATTTACAATTAATTTACCAGCTTAAAACCAAATAAAAAATAATCAGGAAATATCAAAAAGTAACAAAAAGTGGGAGAGGGGAAACAGTAGTCATCACTATAGTGACAGATTTTAAGAAACTCTTCAGCAAAACCTTAGAAGTCTGGCAGCAACATATAGGGAGGTACAGGTTGGGATCCTATATCAGGGTGGCATAATGTACAATAACTCCAATGGAGCTAGACAGTCATTGTGTTATGCCACCCTTATAGCAGATGACAATATTGTACAGTCAATGGCAACCCAACATTATACTGATGTGCACTCCCATTTCACAAAGTCAAATGACAACTGCAAAGAGACAGTTCAAATAGCTACAGATCAAGGTATTATATTTCATTCCAAGATACCTTATGCATTGTGGCTGTTTGTACAACTGTGAATTTAGTTGTGTAATTGTGCAATATTACTGAATGAGAAAAGAGAATGGTGTAAGGGTGTTTATTATGCCAACTATGTGTTGCTAACAGGACACTGGATATCATGTTTCTGAATGTCTGGACCCTAGAAGTACAGGTTTCACAGGTCATAATGAAAAATTTGAATTGCGCCTGGAAACAGTAGCCAGTGAAATCATACATTAAAATGGGTTTCTATTCTCGCTATAAGCAATTCTGGCCACAGTCTAACTTTAATACCTTGGACCCACTGAGATTTCTAAATGATTTGCAAAAGTAAGCATGGATAGAGTGTGTTACTGTAAACAAAAAACCCCAAAAACCCACCTTGTCACCTAGTATGTTGCCACATACTGCGTTTTAGGAATTTTATAATTTTCTATTTTCTATAATTTTATTAATGAGATTTTTGTGCACTGTTGATTACACTTATGCCATTGTATTTATACTTATGTATTGTTGTATTGTAAAGGCACTTTAGACAAGATTAATTGCTTTGTTTAAGGAAAGTGTTTCATGAAGCCACTTGCTTGACCTCTTTTGGATAATGTGATGATTTCCTTTACCAGTGAAATATCTTCATTTCTTCAAAGTGAGAAGAACATAAAAAGCTTTACTGTATTCTTTATAGGTTAATAGGATCAAAACTCCCAAGCAGATAGATGAGCTTATAGAGATCGAAAGTGATACGGGAACTTGGTACAAGAGGTGTTATGTCAGAGTGCGCACAGAGCTGGATGGTGTAAGTAATGTAATCTTTTAAGAATATTATTTGTGCTAAGATGCAAATAGTGCTAGAGAAACATGCCTGTTTTCACATTGCCATTTATGTCAGAAGAAAGTTGATTAGAACAGGTGATCTGGTATGTGTGTGTGTATACACACACACATGGATGGAAGGATTATTCCATGCTCTTGTGTTTTTCAGATGATGTCCTGATTTTATTTTATTATGGTCTTTCATCCTGTCTGACTTCCTAGAACTTCAACTTTTATCTCTCAACTTTAATCACAATTTTTAATGCAATGTGGCTGGCTAAAGTTACTCAGTAAACTCAATGGCTAACTGCTGATTTGAACCTTGACTTCATCGTGTTTCTAACACAGCACTATATTTAACAGCATAATTCTATTCATGTATTCACATAAATAGTTCTCATTGATTTTAATGTGACTTGATCTCTTGTGAACAGGTACAGTACAGCATGGCATTATAACTGTAACATGTGGAGAGTCCCAGGAATGATTATGGGTTGTACAATCCGTTTTGGTCCTTTCCGCCACAAATATACAATACAACTATTGTATCTTTAAGGGCTATGTTCCCATTGATATGCAAACCTGTTAGTAATAATGAAATGAAGAACTTCTAGGACAAGAAACTATAGACTTGCACTGGAGGACCTAGAAAATTCCTATAGAGGGCATATTTTATCAGACTTGGATAAATTAAACTCTGGCTTTCCTGCAGTTATGGGGATTAGACATTTGGATCAAGGCAGTCCAAATTTTTTACATCCTGGTGTAGCTGATTTAAGAGAAGGAGATACATCACCTGAGATATGCTATTGCTGGAGTATTTAAAATCCTGGAATTAAGATCTTACAGAACCCTCCTTAAGGTAGTTGTATGTATTACTTCAGTGCAAGTAGCATTTCTCCCCTTACCTGCCCTACTGCCATTTCATGCTTTTCAACTGCTTCTGTATTTCTGACATATTATGGCAAAACAGAAATAAAATTTAAAATCCCAACTATTTGTGAATACTAATCAAAACCAGAATCACTCTGTGTGTGTAGTTTTTCATTTCGAACTCCTTAAAACTGTAGCTCCATGAGACTGCGAGAAAAAGGCTTTGCTTCTGCCTCCCTGATGCTAAATACTTTTAGTGAAATTAATATTATTGTATGGCAGAAACAGATAATAATACAGCTAAAATTATAAATGTCTGGTTGGCCACCCTCTTACTAGAAAGAAAGGATAATGCCATCAGCACCAAAAAAAAGTTGAAAGACTTGGCATGCCCGTGTCAATTTAGGGAACGATGCCAATCGTATTAGCCAGATCCCCCGTCACATGCTGTTCTTGGAGTCACACATTTCAGAGACCGTGAACAATTCACTGCTATCAATTTTATCAGTGGAGAAAAAACCATCCCTTGGTGTAGTTTTCCTGTAATAAATTATTGCACAGACCACGGCTTCTTAAACCCTATCCACTTCGGACTCCTTTTGACCCGAGAAATGTTTATATGATCCCAGATATATAGGTATAGATAAAATAGGTACAAACATCATACATTTACTTTTAACAAATCAGCATTTGCAAGGCTTGCTGACAGGCTGAGTTTCCTTTTTTATGAAGCATTTTCTGAGAGTTCACTATAAACACTGCACATCAGATTTGTGTAAATGTTTAAAACACCCACTAGGTGATATTCAGAAAACCCTACACTTCAAGACGTCAACATTGAGCTAAGGGGACCACATTTGGGGTTGGAACACATAGTTGAAGATACAGTGGAATAGACAAACCATTCAATTAGCTATTAGTGGTGCAATGAGTTAAACCCTTGTACTTGCTGAACTGCAGACCTGAAGGTCGGTGGTTCGAATCCACGAGATGGAGTGAGCTCCCATCTTTCAGCTCCAGCTTCTCATGCGGGGACTTGAGAGAAGCCTTCCACAGAATGGTAACATATCCGGGTGTCCCCTGGGCAATGTCTCTGCAGATGTCCAATTCTCATACCAGAAGCAACTTGCAGTTTCTCAAGTCACTTCTGACATGATAAAAAAGCCATTCACTTTCATCAATGCATAGACCTGACCTGGTAATTCTAATGCTTCACATTTGGTTCTCCAAGATATGCAACCCTTTAGATATTATTGAATTGCAACTCCTAACATCCCCGCCCAGCAGAGCCAATGGTGAAGAATTCTGGAAGTGGAAGCTAAACAATTTCTGAAGGGCCATACACTTGATAATCCTGTTGTAAACTTACGTGTCTTTTTATATTTTAATTAAATAGAGTTTAGAAATAAATGCTAATATTCTTAATCTTTCACAGATTTGGCTAACATTTATGAGATGTTTCACCTATCCAGTCAAGGACAATACAACCAAACTTGCAGCAGTATGGTTTACACTTTCTTTTGGGTAAGGATAACAAGACAAATCCATCGTGGTTAAATGGGATTGTATTCTCCTTGCTGTATTTTAATCCTACTTATTGAAGTGTGGTAAAAATGGGTTGGAAGTTTTACCTGATGAAGGAATTTTCAAACAAAGAGGTTTTTTGTCCCACTTTCACAGATATTAGAATTCAGGGTAGAATATTTGGAATAGATTAAAAGTTATTTGTTTTCATTACTCACAATTAAAATTCACCACCGTGTAGCACTGCAACCACATTGAGGCATGGTTAATCTAAAGCACAAGGAACCAGGTGAGAGAAAGCCAGAATGGGAAGCTAAGCTTGGGTTTTTTAAACACTATATGTTGTGTTGCATCTGAATGCAGCCTTTGTATTTTAAAATACAGTAGAGTCTTGTTTATCCAACCTTCGCTCATCCAATGTTCTGTATTATCCAACGCAGTGTGCCTCTTGCCTGGATCCACAGCTGTTTCAATACATTGCAATATTTTGGTGCTAAATTCGTAAATACAGTAATTACTACATAACATTATTGTGTATTGAACTGCTTTTTCTGCCGATTTGTTGGAAAAATATGATGTTTTGGTGCTTAATTTGTAAAATCATAATATAATGTGATGTTGAATAGGCTTTTCCTTAATCTCTCCTTATTATCCAACATTTCCGCTTATCCAACAATCTGCTGGCCTGTTTATGTTAGATAAGCGTGACTTTACTGTATTACTTTTTATCAGTGCATATTCAAGAAAACAGGGGCTGTGTTGCAGTGCAAGTACACATTGTGGGTTTCAGTTATTTTTAAAGAAAATGTATTAAACATATTCCTCTGAGGTGCTTCTTTACCTCCCTACAGGGACTCAGAACGGGTAATAGCAAGAATTCAATGCTAACAATAATCAACTTTTAAAACATCATATATAAACAATAGGTTAAAAATACATATCAGATAAAAACATATAAACCATTCTATTTACTCACCTTATACTCATTGCTCTTCACAGCTACTATGGATTGTCAGTCTGGTTTCCAGATGTAATCAAGCATCTTCAAGCAGATGAATACGCTTCTAGGAGGAAGAGTTTTGAAAATGAGAAGATAATAGATTTTGACTTCAACTTTACTTTGGAAAATCAGATCCACTTCAATGGAACATTCATCAATGACAGGTTGAAATAGATAAACAATCTATTTACCTTCCCAAACAAATCTCTAGTAATGCATTGGTATCCAGACATTGTCCTCACTCCTAACAATGAAGGGTTTTTAGCCACTTAACTACTATTCTTGGTTTGGGGAGTCTTACTCTTAATAATTTAACTCTGGATTAAGAACAGAGATCTGACCTCAGCACACCTAAAAGAGTGATATATTTAGCTCTTATTTTATTTATTTATTAGCCGTCGCCTGCCACGCGTTGCTGTGGCCCAATCTGTGTATATGTGTTTTGTCATAGTGACACGTTCATAGCTATCTCAGGCAGTTGGGCTAAGGATTGAACACTCATCCAGCTAAGACATCTTTACATTTACATATTTATTATCATTCAATAAACCCAGGGCAACATTCAATATCTTATCACACTTTATAGTAACAGCAGCCCTCTCAAGCAATTCATTATGAGCAACATATTGCATTTTATGTTGTATCATTGTATCTTGTTATATTTCAGGAATGTTTCCTTTTCATTTGTATGTATGAGTGTCAAGAATATTGATGCTGTTCTGATTGCCAAATGCCTGCTCCCCACTTTCCCCCCCTTAAAACCCTTCTTTTCATTTATATTCACATTTGTTTGCTCTACTTTATAAATTAGGTGAAATATGATTTGCACTAGCCAGGGATAACTTCTGAATCATTGTTTTCAAATGATGGGTTGGAGGCAGGCCCTGGTTAATGCCAACTATAGTGTGGTTGATTGTCACAGCGGAGCAAGGCATGGTTATCAGAATCTGATAAAGGATTTTGCATACAAGAGGAAAATATTAAATATACGAGCCTGGAAATTATGGATTATTTGATTATTTTTAATTACTACTGCCACAGTTTGGATGATCACATTGTGACATATAATGCCAGAGCATCAATTGAAAAATTGCTTTCAAAATAAGGTCTCTTGCAATGTATAATATTCTAAGCTGATTACAAATTATTTCTATTGGTCAGGTTCACCATGATGAAATTTAAAGCAGTTACTTTTCAAGATACACTTTTTAAGAGCTGTAATTTTGAAGATGTTACTACATTGAACACATACTTTAGGAACTGCATTTTTTTGGAGACCACTTTCTTCAGCACAGGTATGGTGAAAGGAACTCACTGTTAGGTGGGGATCAGATGGGGTCCATTTTATGAAGAATATCTAGCCAGGGTCCCATGGTTATAGATCATACAGTGGGAATCCAGAACAAACTTAAAAGAGGGCACTTATTTTTCAGCACTCTTTTTGAGCAATATTTGCATTTTGAATGCTGAGTTGCTGGATGGTCTTATCTTTGGTAGAACTTCAGTATAAATTTGGAGGAAGAAGAGCAGGTCTTGGAGGAAAGAAATTAACCACATTTCCCAGAATTTAACAATTCCTCAGTCATGATGAATTGCTTGGGTAGCACCATGATTTTTGATCTTTTAGTTCAAGAAATTACTATTGAATTCTCTTAAATTAAATAGATGTGTAGATGAGAATAGTACCTGAAGGGGAAAAAATAAAGGAAAATAGCAAACCAGTTCTGTCTGACATGAAACTTTTCCTGCCACATACAAATACCCAATGATTGAGATTCAGCCCATTTCCAGAGTGTCCGTCCCATTACGCACCACCGTTGGCAGATAGTGAATGTGTCCTCTTTCCCCAATGGAAGAAGTGGGCAGCTGGTAGAAAAAAAATAATGGTTTTTGAAGTATTTTGGATTTCATCTTTTCAGATAAGAGACTTTCAACCTGTGTAGGGACAACAATAAGACTTTTTTTATTTAAAATAAAAAAGTCATACCATTGGGGCTGTGGTAGTGCAGCGGGTTAAACTGCTAAGCTGCAGAACTTGCTGACCAGAAGGTCAGTGGTTCAAATTCATGGGACAGGGTGAGCTCCTGTTGTTAGCCCCAGCTTCTGCCAACCTAGCAGTTCAAAAACATGCAAATGTGAGTAGATCAATAGGTACCACTTTGGCAGGAAGGTAACGGCACTCCATGCAGTCATGCTGGCCACATGACCAAGGAGGCATCTATGAACAACTCTAGCTCTTCAGCTTAGAAGTGGAGATGAGCAACACCCCCAGAGTCAGACATGACTAGACTTGATGTCAAGAGGAAACCTTTACCTTTACTTATGAAAGCATCAGCTACCAATTACTTTTTAAAAGCCTTGAATTTTTGAAAGGTTTTGAAATGACATCCAAGTGTTTTATACAAAAAGCACTATCATCTGAAATGTTTTAAGATCAAATACTTTCACAACTACCTGATATTGTTCTGTCATTTTCTCTGTTTCCCTAGATCTTGAGCCATACAAATATCCTGGCAGTGAATTTATAAACTGTACATTCTATCACAACAAGACAGGATGTCAGATCTCCTTTGATGATGACTACAGTGCCTATTGGATTTATTTTGTTAATTTTCTGGGGACTTTAGCAGTATTACCAGGAAATATTGTCTCAGCTCTTCTGATGGACAGAATTGGGCGTTTAACAATGTTAGGTATGTTTTTCATTAAAATGGATTATTAAAATGCTTTAACTGGTTCTGTATGGTGAAGTAGGAAATGAGTTTTAAAAATAATTTTATAAAAACTATTTAAAAACAATCCTCAGGGAAATATAAAGTAAATGTTATTCATTCTTTTAATAAGTTCAGTATCATCCTAAATGTTATATTTTCCCCACTGGCTTTGTTCGTTTTAACTTTTGCTGATGAGGAATTCTGTACTTTTGCTGATGAGTATTTATTGATACATGCCCATATATTGATGGGTAGCCATATGTTGGCCATGTAGCAAAATACACCAAAATCCATAAATCAGCAATAACCTTATCAGGCCAGCTCCAAAGCATACAATGCATTATGCCAAACTTTGCATCAGCCAAAAATATTAAAAATCATACAGGACCAAAAAGATGGCAATAGTAAAGTCAGAATGTTACATTCTATCTCTGTTCTAAGTTAAGATGTTATTGAAGGATTTCAGGGACCACCCTCTCAGCCATGTGAGGACTAGGGCCAAATGATTTTTTTAGTCAAGTGAATACTATTAGTATCTGCTCGTGTACCATCTACTTAGGCCAGTGGTTCTCAACCTGTGGGCTTAGTCATTTCAAGAAAGACAACTGATTCATGTGGGTTATTCCACTTGACAAAGTTTCACAAATAAGGCCTAGGTCAATGGTTCTCAACCAGTGGGGCCCCAGATGTTTTGGCTTTTAACTCTCAGAAATCCTAACAGCTGGTAAACTGGCTGGGATTTCTGGGTGGTGTCCCCCACCCCTCCCGGCTCTGGAACTCTCTTCCTAGGGAGATTAGACTGGCACCTACCCTGCAAACCTTCTGCAAGAACCTAAAAACATGGATGTTCCGCTGTGCCTTTGACTACACAGTTCCAAAGAATTGGTCCAATGTTACCTAAGTTCCAGCACTTTAGCATGGCCCTCCGCTCTACAATCCTGACATTTTGACGCCCATTATCCTCCCAGTCCCGCCTTCTGAATTTTGCACTTTCCCTTAGCTCTATCTAGGAATTTGCACATACCCGGAGTCCTCTGAACTCAGCCCTTTTATTGTTCTGTATGTTACTGTTTTTATGGTTATACTTTACTGTGATATGTTTTTATTTGGTTTTGTTTTGATGCTATCTTATTGTGTTATGTTTTTAATTTTGTGCTCCCTGGGCTTGTCCCTTGGTAAGCCACCCCAAGTCTCTTAGAGGAGATGGAAGCGGGGTATAAAAATAAAGTTATTATTTATTGTTATTGTAGGCCAAAACACCTGGGGATCCATAGATTGAGAACCACTGACCTAGGTCTTATTTGTGAAGCCAAGTGGAATAACCCCACATGAATCAGTTGTCTTTCTTGGAATGACCAAGATCATAGAAGGGTTGGGGAGGCACAGATCTAGCCAGAAAGCTCAGGTGAGAATAGTCAACAAGAAGTCTAGGCAGAATACAGACTGAGATCAGAAATCATGGATCAGTGAAAAGCATGGTAGGGAAATGATCTCTTATCATTTCACCTAGAGCTCAGGGAGCAGACAAATTGTTCCTGTATGCCATCAATTGGGCCTTGTAGTGATGAACAAGTAGGATAAACATGATTGCCGCAGCTCAAGTGTTCACTAGTCTAGATGCTGTGGGTCTAGCGTGTTTGCAGGATGCAGGTTACTTCTGGTAGAAGATCTTGACGTTAGTATGGAATTACAGTGTAGTAAAGACTAAGACAACATAAGTAGTAATTCTCACTTTTTGCCTACAGGTGGCTCTATGATTCTTTCTGGGATTAGTTGTTTTTTCCTATGGTTTGGTACAAGTGAATCAATGATGATAGGCATGCTGTGTCTATACAATGGCCTCACGATTTCGGCGTGGAATTCCCTTGACGTCATTACTGTGGAACTTTATCCTACAGACAGGAGGTACATTTTTATATTTTTACTGTGTTTTAAATCCTTTCCAAAACATCATTATTATCATTGTCGTCGTCATCATCATCATCAAACGAGATAGAATAAATGACCATATTTTCCTTTTCATTGCTATCTGGGCATGCTTCTGTATTTTAAAGAAGTTATACATCCACCTTCATATTGGAGGAAAGCAAGCAAAGGAATCACCTAGTTATCTGCAGGACTGGCCCTGTTTGACTTAGTCATAAATTGTGGACCTACAGATGGTATATTTTCTTGGATCTCTGCTGACATTGGTCAATGTCAGAGACAATGTACTAAGCTACTCAGTTTGGATTAATCCAGTATGACTGTTGTTCCGATCAGCCACCAAGCAAGCAATAAAGTGTGACCCTTGGTTTCTAGATTAGCAGCGTGTTCTCTTGCAATGGATATTAATAAATCCAAAACATTAAATTGTTCTTCTGGTTAATACTTAACACTTCCATTATTAATAATATAATCAAAGAGTTGTAAGGGACCACAAGAGCCATCCAGTCATTTTATGTAGTGACGGACTATAGTGACAGCTATTTCTTTGAAGGCTACTTGAGTTCATAGATCTGTTTATGGCATGGCATCTGCATTTTTGCAAGCAAATCAAAGCATACAACCCATGACTGGGAATGCCAACATTGTAGAACTTGCCTGAATATGACATTCACTGTTATAGCTTTTAGAATCACCTCCTTGCCTCAATGACATGGCAAAGTAGGAGATTGTGAATGAGAATTGTATTACTATCTTTTAAAAGTTGTTTTTTCATTTTTGAAAATATACACTTTTTTCCTGTTTGAGTATAATTAAAACACACATACACATACCCATTGTTTAACAGTGTCTTCCCTTCCCTCTCCTTAGTACATGCTTTTCAGGTTTCCTTTTCAACTGGCCTCTCTCCTTTGTTATAAGTATTATCTATGTATAATCCTGTCAGGGGGTTGAGTATAATTTTGGAGACATTAGCACAGCAAGTGTCTACTGCCATCCTGTGGAAAGAACATAACAATGTTCCAGTCTTGTTTTTGTTAGTTGTGTCATATAACGTGGTTGAAAAACCAGCATTAGTTGTTGTTTCCCTCAACTTTTTATGGATTAGGCACTTTCAAGGCTTATTACTCTTCTGTAATAATGCACTTGATGAGCTCTGCAAAAGCTCTGTTGAGCTAAAGTGTTTTTCTTCCCACCAGGCATATATAAAACCATGCCAATATTAGTGACCATCTGATTAAGGCTGCAGTCCTAAAGTGAAGCAGTGCTGCAATCTCAGGGACTCTGGATGATCTAAAACCCCTTCTGGACTATGGTACTAAGGCAGAGGAACTATTTCTTAATCTCCCTACCTTACCGTCCACAGGGCTTTACCATTTAAAAACATGTAACATTTCAAAATAAAGTTTCCTCTCATTGAAAGTAATTGGAAGTCCTTCAACCATCTACAACAGATATGGGCAAACCCAGGCCCAGGGGCTGGATGTGGCCCCTTGGGCTCTTTTCTCAGGCCCTTGTCTCTCTCACCATCCTGTCCTAGCTTCCTTCAACTTTCTTTCCTCCTTCCCTTTCCTTGCCTCCCTCTTTCTCCTTCCCTCCATTCCCTCACACCCTTTCATCCTTCTTTTCTTCCCTCTTTCCTCCCTCCCCCTCTCCTTCCTTCCCTTTTGTTTTTCCTTTCTTCTTTTTCCTCCCTCCCTCCATTCCCTTCCACCCTTCCTTCCGTCCTTCCATCCTTCTCTTCCACCCTTTCTTCTTTCTCTTTTTCCTTCCTCTTATTCTCCTGGGGGATGTTTAGCTGGGAGAAGAGAGGGGAGAGAGGGAACATGAGAACCATGTTTCAAGATTTAAAAGGGTGCTCCATTGAGGAGGATTGAGGGGGGGAAAACTGAATTTCTGCTGCCCCAGAGACCAGGGCACAAAGGAACAGTGGTTTCAAATGGCAGGGAAAGAGATTTGACTGAAAAGATTAGGAAGAACTTCCTAGAGAGTGTGATGGAGTATCCTTCTCTGGAGGCTTTTCCACAGAGGCTGTCTATTGGGAGTGCTTTGTTTGTTCCTTCCTGTATGGCAGGGGGTTGGACTGGATGGCCCTTGGGGGTCTCTTCCAACAATAGGACTCTAGGATTCTATATCAGGACTAAGCAATACGGGATATAACAGATACACTTTTTCTCTCCCGTCCACCATCTCATCCTGACCAAGGTCAACCCTTTCAGGATCCAAACATTTCCTGTCTTTCCTTCACTTTCTGCCTCCAAAAGAGAAGAGGAAGGGGAGGAATGGGGAAGGTAGGGGGCTTGGGGAGAACCCCCCCTCTCAACCCACCCACGCACCCCACTCCGGTCCACCATGTGACCCCCCATGTTAGAAAGTTTGCCCACGCCTGAGCTATAGGGCTCATATACATTTTGCCCCATATTAAACACTGGATAGTTCCTTACAATCTGCACAAAAGAAAACAAACCCAGAATTAAATACATGTATGTCATCGAGAGAATTCCATCCAATATCATGTTTCACTACAACCTTTTGTTATTTCCCCCTCTCTTTTCATTTATTAAGCTCTTTTTCTACCTAGGCAAGCAGAATGTGGAATTTTACTCCATTTATGTGGTCACTACTTACCCTAATCTTTCTTGGATATCTTTATTTGTAGACTACTGTGGTATATTTTTCTTCAGATATTATCTTAGGAAAGATTTATATGCAATATAATCCTGATTATTTCAGTCTGTTGCCTTGAACTTGTGCTCTGCAGTAGCTGATTTCAGATAAGCTCAGCAACAGAGCTTTTCTCCTCTTCAGTCCTTAAAATACAAGAAACATCAAGTTTTCTTAACATATTCAACTCTGTATTTTTAACTGTGGAAACAGCAGTTTCTCTCTAATGAAACCTTTTCAAATAAGCAGTACACAATATTGCATTCGACAATACAAAGTAATACACAGAACAGGTGTTTAAAATGTATTCATATAAGTATTACCTATGTCCAACATGTAACTTTGGGATCCAAACAAAGCAGGTTCTCCACTGCACCTTCTTCTATTGCAGTGGTTCTCAATCTGTGGGTCCCCTGGTGTTTTGCCCAACAATTCCCAGAAATCCCATCCAGTTTACTAGCTATTAAGATTTCTGGATTTCTTTTTAGTTGAAGGCTAAAACATCAGATCTCTATCAGATCTCAACCAGGCATAGATTGGGGGAGGCACCTTTTCAAGTATTGAAGTTCCAAGCCATTTGTGGCTTTGGGAGTGATCACCAGGACCTTACATTCAAATTGGAAGTGAATTATTAGACCCTACTGAGTGGACAAGACCAATTAGGTGGACAATTGGTGTGTTGAAGGAGAAGGCTAACTTTGATGAGATGGCTTTTCCTTTTATGGTTTTAGAATATCAGCTGATATATATCTGGGAACTTTCTGCAACCATTTATGGATACTCTGGAACCTTCAAAATAATGGTACCAGGGTAGAGAAGCCAGCACAGATATGCAGATTTCTGATATATAAAAACTTTCTACAAGAGTTTAACTGTTGTGCTCACATCCTTTTCTCCCCTGCTGCTATCACCTACCCCAGCAAAACTTAAATGTCTTCAGTTGTCTCTCCTGTAACTTTTTAGATTTCTGCCTAAACTCATACCTTTGAATAGCCTGGATATTTATGTGTCACTGTGTCTTTTGAATATCCATACAGTGGCATGAAGATGTATGCAGTTTCAAATAATTGGTGTATATGTGTCTTTTTAAAGCAACTCATTTTGCAGTAACAACATATCCAGTCATAAGGACACGGAGCCATTGGCCCTTTTGGAAGCTTAAATATGATCTGTATAAATCCCAGTCTGTGTTATTATCTTGAAGTTGCATCATTCTTGGTCTCCAGAATTGTAGTCCAATGCTCAAACCATTATACCACGTTGGCTCTCTTAATTTTTCTTTGTTGTTTTTGTGGGCCTTAAAGTTATTTCTGATTACAACATTAAAAAGGCTAAACTATCATAGGGTTTTCTTGGCAGAAGTTGTGCAGAAGCTTCTTCCAAGGCTAAAAGAATATGACTTGCCCATGGTCGACCAGTGGGTTTCCATGACTGAGCAGGGATTCAAATGCTGGTCTCCCAGGTTCCTAGTCCAACACTGAAGACACTACACACACTGGTTCTCTATCCATTCTTACCAGCATGGATTTATGGATATAGTACCAGCCCCAACCCCCTCCCCTTTAACACTGTGCTTTTAGACTCACTTCTTTTCAGTAACCAAGTGTTCAACAAGAGATAGCGTGGAAGTCCTTCTGAATTCTATATAAAATGCTTTGGAAAAAATGGTTCTTCATTTGTTTCTGTTTCCGAAAGGTCTATAAGATGCCCTATCACCTCAGTATTATGTATTCAAGCCACTAATCATTTTTTGAACTGATAACATTCATGGCCTGTCTGGGGACCTTATCATATTGGGATATAATCCATTTATATCAGTATGCATCCCCTATTTTTTTAGGCTAGATGCATATTGTATTGAGACAGGATAAATACTCTCCTCATCACACCTGATTATTGTTATTCTTACAATTTGAAAATACTGCGCTTTGACTCATCACATCATGGAAGGCTGGCTTCTCCAAATCCATTCAGAACATCCCCTACATCACTCTATGGAACTTATCACATTAGGAAATACTCAATTTATGAGACTTTGAGAATGATTTTGAACATGATGTATGCCCCATCCCATCAGTATTCCGTTGAAATCCATCTGCAAAGCGTCACAGAAATGGATTATTTGCAGACAGAATTCTAATCGTGTTTTTTGAAATGCTACATATTCTTCCATTGTGGAAGCGCTGTTTTTGTGTGTGATAGGAAAATCTGTATGCACCCCACCAGCAACAATACTTTTTCAAAGGTCATAGAGTAATGTAGAGGGTGTTTTGAATGGATTGGGAGGAGCCAGCCTTTTGTGGTGTGATGAGTCCAAGTGCAGTTTTTTCAAATCATAAGAATTGTAATAATCAGGTGTGATGAGGAGAGTATGCATCCTGACTCAATACAGTATGCATTCAGCCCTTAAAAGAATCTGGGATGCATACTGATTTAAACAGACTATGTCCCAATGTGATAAGGTCCTCTTACCTTGTAAAAAGTATAGTTGCTAATGGGATGCATACAGATTTTCCTATCACACACAAAAACAGTGCTTCAGCAATGGAAGAAATGCTATTTGAATACCATCTGAGAATAATCAGTTTCTGTGATGCTTTGCAGACAATTTTTGACAAAATACTGACAGGATGAGGCAAACATCATGTGATGGGACCCCTTTGAAATCATTCTCAAACAGTCTCAGAAACTGAGTATTTCCTAATGTGATAAGGTCCTGGTTGTAGTCTCATCAGCACTTGAATAAAGTCTTCTTAAAGAGGTGGCTTGCTTAAAAACACATACATATTTTCTATTCTTGAGAGGATCATTATCTCCTTGTTGTTTCTCTCTGGGACAGAGGTGGACATCTTGCAAGAAAGGTTTCAATAAACACTTCTGGTTTAATCCATTACATTCCTTCCATTTATCTCCCCCAATACCTTTCTCATCTGATGCCTGCAGTGATGAGTTCTTAACTTTGCTGACAAAATTGCTTGTCTTAAGTTTGAATGCTGTTGTGTAGCTACTGGGAGAGGGGACAAAAATGAAGGCATTGTCCCCAAATTCTTGTGTGTCCCCCCCCCCCCCATGAATTTTTCTTCATTCCATAAATTTCTATTATTGCAGTAATAAATCCAAATAAAAAGGCAGGCAAATTTATTAAGAGAATGCAAACACAACAAATACAAGAATTGTTAGGCATGAATAATTTTCATTGTCTAACTCTGCAATACTAAAAATTTGTGAATGGAAAGAAAATTTCATTTAGATTTGTAAAATTCTTATCAGCATGCTGTATCCTCATTTTGTCTTCCCCAGCCATCCCCCCGATTAGTCCATCCTAATTTGTGCATTAGCAGAATGCTATAGTAATTACTGGAAAATCCAGTTTCTGACAATTAATGTCTAAGTTATGAATTAATTTAAATTACAAATTATATTTGCTAAAGGCAAAGACAACGCGGGTAATCTCATAATTAACATGAATGAATGAATTATCAAGCTTGGTGATCCAAGCTCAGGATGGCTCCCCAAAGAGGCCTGCTGAATGTATTGATACCATTTTGGTACCAGGCAAAAGCTTTAGTTTTAATATAATTTTGCTATTTTAATGTGCTTATTGCATCTTATTCTTATGTTTCTTTGTTTTTATAATCCAACCTAGAAGTTCCCAATTCCACTCTTCCTTAGGAGTTCAGTAACTGAGTTTTGGAGTTTGATTGGAAAAGAGTCATTGGGTCAGTCTTGTCCATTTATTTAGACCAATCTCAATCCCCAGGCATGATGTTTTGGGGAACATAACAAGTGAAGGTGTTTGTTTTCTTCATTCAGGAAGGTTATGGTGTCAAACCTATAGTCATTTAGCTCTATTTCAATAATTCCCACAAGACTCTTTGTTTCCAAACTGCCTTTGAAAAAAAAAGAATTTATCTCCTCCAGATAAATTATTATTTTAGGGGGTAATTTTTTCAGAAGGCATATTGCATTATTTTAAGTACAGAGATCTTGTATTTCTACATGTGTTAGGCATTTTCAGAAATGTCTTTTAAACTACCATATAGTTGCTCTCTTCACTATGCTTTTCTTTCCTAGTTTACTTCTTCCTACCCATGTTAACTCTTCTTTCTCCATCTCTTTCTCTTTCAGGGCAACGGGCTTTGGCTTCCTAAATGCATTATGCAAAGCAGCAGCTGTTCTTGGGAATTTAATATTTGGTTCTTTTGTTGTCATCGCCAAATCGATTCCTATTCTTTTGGCTTCTACAGTTCTGGTCTGTGGAGGTTTGGTTGGACTTCGACTCCCTGACACCAGAACCCAAGTGTTGATGTAACTTGGGATGGATTGTGGATAAAAAGCCATTTACAATTTGTTTTCCTCTCTTTCCAAGTGTCAGATCTCCTGGGTGGATAGGCAAAGGTTTCAGATTTTCAGATCATGGAAGGTTGCAGTAGTCCTACTCTCAAAATGAAATATCTATGGCAGAAGATTAGAAAATAGATTTAAGTCCACTTCAAATATTCCCCAGATCTTAGAAACATTACTTTAGCATTTTAGCCCCTGGAGGAGTTGTACTCCACAAAAATAACTTTTCCAGGCTCTGAGCTATATCTGCTAGATCCACATCTAGCTTCACACGTCTGATCAACTCCTATCTCCAATCAGCCATATATTTAGGGAATGTCTGATGATTTGGAGCCCACCACCTATTATTCTCCTAAATGAAGCTGAAAACTCACAAATATGTCTATGCACATAAAAGTCATTGCATGGCAGTTCCTACTTCAGATCTACTCTTGTGAAAAGGGATGAAAATATGTTATCGGATGGAGAACAAACAGCCATGGCCATTCTCATTCCCTCATACCACCTTATGCATTCAGTTAATGTTTGAAGTGAGTTGTTAATCCATTACAAACTATATATGTTGTCTTTTCTATGATAGAGCAAAGGGACATCCCAATGATCAGTTAAACTAGTGGAGTCTTATTGATTTCACCTGTGTTACACTAAGGTGAGAATTCTGTGAATTGTGCACCTTACAAGTTGCTTCTTTCCAAATGAGTTTTTAAAAAATTGTTGTTGAAAGCCAGTCATGGTGGTTTCATATATAACAAGTTCCCTTCGCAGAGATTGTTTCCATGTGGGAAAATGTATTTCTCAGCCATTCTGCAGTCTCAAGGACAGTGTGAATGCTTTGTTTCATAATAGGCAGAGGGGTTAAAGACATTGTAACACCTACCATTTGGCCATATGAAAACTTAAATAAATTGCAGCATGAAAACTATTCTGCTAGTTTAACCTTGTAATGTTCACTCTGTATATGGAAGCCACCGAATAATATCACTATTTTGAATTGAGCTGATATAAATAGAGTCATCAAGCCATTTCTTGACAATATATGCTAGTCTTAATGTGTATAAGAAGATGCAGAATTACCTGCATGAGTGTACGTAACATTAGTTTTCGTGCTTTCTTTTAATGATTATTTGGGTTGGGAGTTTAGACTGATACTTGCAGCTAAATCACATTTAAGATTAAAATAAATTTTGCACCTTCACAACCATACTATTAATTGAAAAAATCAAATTAAAAACCCAATAATAAACATGTTTTCAAGCCAAGGCATGCTTTCCAGGGTAAATTTGATTTTCTGTAAAATTATAATACAGAAAAAGAGTTGTCTCTATTTCAATTAGGTAATAGTAATTGTATCACCATGATGTGTGGTGAATCCATGGACCTTTGTGATGAGGTCCTAAAAGAAATAACTGTAGCACTTAGAAGAGAGTGACAAACTGCCACTCCATTTCGAGTATAAATTGGGTGACTGTACTTTCTTCTTCTATTTAGCCTGGTGTCCTTAGAGATTGCTTTGAAAAGGGGAGAGACATCATTCTCAACTGTCCCATAAACTCTGGAAGTAGATTCATTGCTGTAATACTTCTACTCCACTTAGACAACACAGGATTACTTGAACTAGGCAGAAATAGCATACTTCAGGACAATCCTTTCACAGACTGTCAGACTAAGTGTTTTTTCATCAGCTGTGAGCTATGGTGATTCTGAAAAATAGAAATGAGATAAGCAAATAGAGGAGAAAGTGAGTTCATTCATTGCAGAGGGATTTGTAAAATGGTTACCTTTTTATGAATTAGATCTTCGATATGAATCATTCTAAGATAGCTTTTCAGTATACATTTTAATGTCTTAATGTTAATATAAGTTTAATTGCTCATTTCAGTTGTTCCCCCATTTTTGGACAGTGGCAACATCTGTGAGTCTCATAGCTTTTAATATTAGCCCAGCTTTAAATAGCAAAACTATGTTATAGCCAATGCCGGACATTGAATTCGGCCTTTCTACAGATTTCCTTTCATTTGGAGACGAGGAACTTTTTATCCTGCTCTTTGCCATAAGGAGACCTTATGCAATACTTCTAAAAATCTGAAGCCTTTGTACGGATGGGGGAGTGGTGATCAATCGCCAGCTGTAAACCATGCTTTTGACATGCACTGTCCATTTATATTGATGTGGTGTTTCGTCTGCTTCCTTCCTCTATGTAACCACTGAAGAATGCAGAGCCATAACTAAGCTTTTGAAGGAAAATTAAGCACCAGCTCCAAAGCAGGACAAAATCTCACTATTTTATTATTGTGTTACTTTCTCAGAATCTAATAATGCTCAGTATTCATATTGAAAGTGTTGTGTTGGGTAATGCCTTGACACAATGTAGGCAATGAAAGTGGGCAGAGGTTTTGGATAAGGTGAAGAAAGTGTACAAAGAACAACCAAAGACATGTATATCCATCTTCTTTGGGGTGTGTGACTCATGCTTCAAGAAGACCAGCCTTGTCTCTTTGGCCACGACTCTCCCTCCTCCCTAAGTGAATGGAAAATTGTGCATGGAAAGCAGGGAAGAGAAAAAGTTGTAATATGAATTGGTAGAAGAGGGTTTAGCAGTCCTAAGGACAAAAAGAAAGAAAGAACGTTTGAACCTCTTGAACACATAATATTTGAAATGTAGCTGGATAACACACATGATCTAACCAGATGATTGCCTATGGCTTAGATGCAGATGTCTGATTACTAATATAAATCCTTTCATTGTCCAGGCATTATGTATGATATGGCCAAACCAATTTTGCTTAAGCTATGCTGTTCACTTTCAAGCAAGCCTTTTTCAGCAGTGACATAAAAATGAACAGTTGGGATTACTTACGCAAAATGTTTAAAAAATATGGACCTGATTTGAAATCTCTGTATCTCTGCAACCAGGAATGAAAGTCTTGCTACTTGAAAATGCGGGGCACTGAGTTCCCATAATTGCAGCTAGATGCCTCTCCCAGCCCACAAATAGCCTCTGGCCACAATTATTTGCAAGATGGTGACCCTGCCACATAAGACCTAATGAGATATTCTCAATTCGTGAAATTATTTTTTAGATTTGTTTCTCACTCAAAATGATTAGTACAGCTTGGTAACTTGATAACTCATTCAACGATTTGTAATTTTTTGTGTAAGTATAACATGTTGCCATTGTGAAATATATTGCTTTGAAAATGGATCCATCATTTTGAAACACCTTGGATATTTTTGTTAAGTCGTAAATTGTGCATACTATCTGCACAATAAGAGAAGTTCAACTTACACTGGAAGCAGATAAACAGAGGGGATGTTATCATGGGTTGTTGTTGCCTCCCAACTTTCTTGTAAAATAGGCAGAGGGGGAAAAACAATGAACTTCCCCTGCAGAAAGGAAGATGAGTTTTGGATTAATGTGGAGCATGAATCCCATTACAAAGGAGAGGTACAAAAGGATGTTTTTCATGTTAAAACAAGGAAGAAAAGAGGAATTTAATGCCAGCCATACTTTCTTGCCTCCAGATTCTGCAGCATTGAAGATCTTCTGAGAATCAATGATTTTGTCCTCATTGGCTGTTTTTAAAAGTATTTCTCAACTATAGTTCAGATTCTTGCTCTTCTTGTTACATATAACTTCTTAATCCAGTGTTTCTCAACCTGGGGGTTAGGACCCCTGGGGGGTCACGAGGGGGTGTCAGAGGGGTCGCCAAAGACCATCAATCAGAAAACATAGTGTTATCTGTTGGTTATGAGAGTTCTGTGTGCCAAGTTTGGCCCAATTCTATTGTTGGTGGGCTTCAGAATGCTCATTGATTGTAGGTGAACTATAAATCCCAGCAACTACGACTCCCAAATGTCAAGGTCTATTTTCCCCAAACTCCACCAGTGTTCACATTTGGGCATATTGAGTATTTGTGCCAAGTTTGGTCCAGATCCATTGTTGTTTGGGTTCACAGCGCACTCTAGATGTAGGTGAACTACAACTCCAAACCTAAAGGTAAATGCCCACCAAAACCTTCCAGTATTTTCTGTAGGTCATGGGAGTTCTGTGCCAAGTTTGGTTCAATTCCATCGTTGGTTGAGTTCAGAATGCTCTTTGAATGTACATTAACTATAAACCCCAGCAACTACAACTCCCAAATCACAAAATTAATCTCCCCCAACCCCACCAGTATTCGAATTTGGATGTATCAGGTATTTGTGCCAAATTTGGTCCAGTGAATGAAAATGCATCCTGTATATCAGATATTTACATTACGATTCATAACAGTAGGAAAATTACAGTTGTGAAGTAGCAAGAAAAATAATGTTATGGTTTGGGGTCACCACAACATGAAGAATTGTATTAAGGGGTCACGGCATTAGGAAGGTTGAGAAACACTGTCTTAATCCCTTCTGCAATGTTACTGTTGCCCAGATGGATATTTCTCTGTCTTATATTTGTGCAAGATGTAGATAAAAGTTTTCTCATCCTTAGTACTAGCTATATTTTCTGTGGGGGAAGCGTGGCTGTGTTTAATCCTTTGAAGGAATGCCAACACTCATATTCCTTCCACTTGACACAGAAGAACATAGGAATCACGTGACTGCATCAGAATAACGACTTGTTTAGTCTGGTAGCCCAGTGATACAAAATAAATGCTATTATACTTTTCCATAAACTAAATATATGTTTGCATTTTAATGTGCTTTAATTATCATTAGGAAACTCCCCACTGGTCCTCCTAAGTCAGTGAACACATCCAGTGTTTACACCTCATATTTCGGCTTGCTTTAACTGTCACAGCTCACTTATCTAGGGGCCCTTCCACTCAGCCCTATATCCCAGAATATCAAGGCAGAAAATCCCACAATATCTGAGTGTGGATTCAGATAACCCAGTTCAAAGCAAATATTGTGGGGTTTTCTGCCTTGGTATTCTGGGATATAGGGCTGAGTGGAAGGGTCCTAGCTGAGAAACTGGAAAAGTTGCTCTCGTCTGGGGGATTAGTAGAAAAGGCACCTTTCCCAAGTTCTGCTTTAGTCAGTTTTGGATTGTGGTCCTGATTTGCTGACCCTTCTAATCCACCCCTTTGCCATTTTCTTTTGACAGAAGTTGAGTGTCCCATCTACCAATATGTTGTGAGATTTTTAAATTAATGTACCCATATGACACTTTCCCCCAACTTTATATGTTTCAGCACAGAGCAGAGTCTTGAAGTAAATCTGCGTCTATGGGCCCTTCCACACAGCCCTATACCCCAGAATATCAAGGCAGAAAATCCCACATTATCTGAGTGTGGACTCAGATAATCCAGTTCAAAGCAGATATTGTGGGATTTTCTGCCTCGGTATTCCAGGATCAAGAGCTGTGTGGAAGGGACCTTTGTTTTCCACAATATGTAATCAGTTAAAATGTGTGAGAGAAAGCCACTGGTTAATGTATCCACTATAAGGTAAATATGATGGATAGAGCCTTAAAATGTACTCTAGAGGAAATGAAGGTTGAAATGTGATGATGAAGCATTTATTTCCTTTATTGTCACCAATCAGTTGCCCTCAAAAATGCATTTTTTTTCCTGTTACCAATGCAGACAAATAGTGGCACAGCTCAATTTTGTTTTACGTTCTGAATTATGTTCAACTGACATTATCATTGATAGGAGTACTTCCCATCTGACCCCCACTCCACTGACATGCCTAATTACATTGTTAAGAAATGGTTATTTTTCTGTGTCGTTATTTTCATTTTTGACTTCTTTGGCATTGCAATCAGCACACCCTGTATGGCTGGTTCTAAATCAGGACAGGAAATTATGTGATCTTCAGGCCATAGTGACCTTCAAGGTCTTTTTCCTGATATTTGAGCCCCCTTCAGAAGCAAAGGGGTGACCATCCACCCCTCCCCCCAAAATTGTTTTTTATTCCCCTTCCCCAGAAAGTAAGAATTACAATTCTCCTCTAAAACCTGTTTTAGTAAAGAAATTTGATTGTAATGAGTTTTGTTGGGGGGACTTCCATGTTTATTATATAACTGCACTTTGATTAAATTGTGTCCTTTCAAAACACAAAGGAGAACCTCTGTCCCTGTGATTGTTTTTATTTTTAAGAGTTCTAGACAGCATGGGATGGTAAACTGGTTCTTTTATCATTTACATCTCATCTCAGATTTTCTCAGTTTGGTGCCCAACAGATTTTTTTTTATCATGTCAGAAGCGACTTGAGAAACTGCAAGTTGCTTCTGGTATGCGAGAACTGGCCATCTGCAGAGACGTTGCCCAGGGGATGCCCGGATGTGTTACCACCCTGTGGGAGGCTTCTCTCATGTCCCCCATGGGAAGCTGGACCTGACAGATGGGAGCTCATCCCACCTTGTGGATTCAAACTGCCGACCTTCAGGTCAGCAGTTCAGCCGGCACAAAGGTTTAACTCATTGCGCCACCACAGCTCACCCAACAGATGTGTAGTATCTACCTTCCTCAGCCCAAAGAGCCCATTAGCTGGCTATGATGGGAGATACCATACAGCTAGGTTGCCAAATGAGGGACAGGGCTCCTATCCCATTGATGGGTGCGTAGAAGCAGAATTCAGCAGGGGGTGCTTGCATAATAATTGTAACATTTGGCAACCCTCAATCAGCATATCTGGATGAGGCCAGATTAGAGTAGGCTCTCTTACTTTTAAGTCACTTGTGTTTTTTTAAAATCCATATTCTTTGCAAACTTACTGCATGCCTAAAATGCATACGTGCACTCACATCACATTCTTGTGTCAATGTTTTGAAGAAACTCTGAACACCCATAGGGACAAAGCACAGGAAGTATTCCAAAAGCTGCTATGCTACTTCTTAAAGAAGTGGTGGACAAATCAGCATTTCAGTTCAAAGTCAAACAAAGCAGCCATAATTCCTTTTTTCTAGATTTCCTGTCTCTCTGGTCACCAACCGCACTGTCAAAGCCCAGGCTCGATGTTCATATTAATAATGTTTGATCCTATCAGGCAGGAAACATAGCAGGAAGCACTGCTCTATGTTTACTAGCAATTCTTGAACAATTCTCCCTCTTCTGCTATTTCTGCCTCTGCTCTTTATGAATAGAAGAATATAAGCAATGGATAAAACTGTTCCTGCTTTCAGTTGACCATTTCATTTTCCAGCAGTGATTAGTCAGATGGTCACATCGATCCTTGTTCATAGTCTTCTGCTGGGCATATCTCTCAATACTTTTTTCTGTCTTTTTGATCAATTTTAATAAATTGCCTAATATTAAAGTTACAATAGAGAGACAATAGATACATGCAGCACACTAAATGGTATGTTGTTCCTGTCCCCATCCCTCATTCCAATTTACAGGAGCCATGGTGGCACAATGGGTTAAACCCTTGTGCTGGCTGAACTGAAGGTTGGTGGTTTGAATCAGCGAGATGGAGTGAGCTCCCATCTGTCAGTTCCAGCTTCCCATGTGAGGACATGAGAGAAGCCTCCCACATGATGGTAAAACATCTGGGTATCCCCTGGGCAACGCCCTTGCAGACCCCCAATTCTCTCACACCAGAAGTGACTTGCAGTCTCTCAAGTTGCTTCTGACAAGGAAGAAAAAAAATAACAATGGACTTTCTGCTCTTCTCTGGCTGAAGAATGCAGCATTCCTTTATTCTTTCTTTTATACAAATTCCTCTGGTTTCTTTCCTTTTCACTTACAGCCCTCTTCCCAGGATTAGTTGAACTGCAAATGGCTGGGTACAGTCAGGTGGGTCCAGCTGCCCACTTCACAGTTGATGGTAAATGGTGCAGAGAAATACTTCGTAGGAAGCAGAGTGTCTCTCTCACCACAATTTAATCCTTCTCCTGTGCTTTAAAGAACTTGTCGATTTTTTTGGTGTAAAGGTCTATGTTACTAGGTCTGCTGTTTGAACATTTTTGTCCCTTTCTTAATAATTCCTAACATAGCACTTTCTAATTTTGCTGAGCTGGTGCTTTTAGTTAGTTTTGCTGCCCGATTTGTGTGAAAACATTCTATTTCTCCACCCTTCTTTTTAACCAGACTTAAACTTTAAAGCAGAAGGAAACCTCTCCCTCCATTATTTTTCAAGAAAATCTGTATTTACTTTGGCACTAGTCCCACTGTATTTGACCAATTTTGTTTGTCTCAGTAGGGAATTCAGACAGAAGAGATTGACATGGAATTAATCTTGAACCATTTTATGTCATAAATGTCTGTCATGGTTGGCATTTTCATAAATGCTTATCTGAGGAAGAAAAAGAAACCCTTTTCCTGATTGCTAATAATCTCGTATATGTCTACAATTATCTCCCTCTTGATATCACTAATATAAGAAACACAGCAACCCTATCCTACACTCTTTAATCTTATTAATGGCAATAATTGCCATTGAGTATAGACCAGTGGTTCTCAACCTGTGGGTCCCCAGATGTTTTGGTCTTCAACTCCCAGAAATCTTAACAGCTGGTAAACTGGTTGGGATTTCTGAGCGCTGTATGCCAAAACACCTGGGGACCCACTGGTCGAGAACCACTGGTATAGACCATATTTCAATGGCAGAATATTTGGTTGAAGTGCAAAATATCTCAGGCTTAATCCATAAATCACTTTATTTCTATCTCATTTCCCCCCATGAGTCCCTGGCTTCCTCAGTCAAAAGGAACATGTTTTAGGGTTTTTTGGGGGGATGGAAATCTGAGGCCTTAGGAATGGGCATCAGTGCAGGCGATATGAGTGTAGATGCACAAATAGCCTAGCCTGGTGTAAGGAAAAACAGGCTTTTTTCTAAACATTTCTTCTTACTCCTCCAAATTATTCAGAAATAATAAAAACAGTGTATATTATGAACAATATGCAATGTATAGGTGTGTGTGTATATATATATATATATATATATATATATATATATATATATAGATTTTCTATTATATAAAATATAAGATAACTCTATACATATAATATGTATAGGTATAGATGTTTTTATATTATATGGGATATAATATAATGCATTTCTTTATGCATTCCTGTCTATGTTTACAAATTTGACATGCAAAATAATTTTATTAACTGTAAAAGCTTCCTTGGAAATATGTGTGTGAAGTCTAAGTTCCACCTATAGCTCAAATCACTTTGATCAAACCCAAATGTCAGTTCAAACTAGACAAAACCCATTGAAGAAATGGGAATGTTGTAAGTTAGCAACACAAGTCCCATCTTATAATCTAGGATATCTTAGATTGCTATTCCCAGAAAACAGAAAGCGTGTCCCATACCCCTCCAGAAGGGGAAGATTTGGCTTCAGATGATACCCCCAAGCTTTCATGACCATCTCCAATTGTCCTCTTTGTTCCTTTCCAGTGTTGGTAGAGACAAACGGGGAAAATAGGAATTATATCATGGGAAGATCTCAGCTTCCATGTGATTCTGTAGTCTGGGCCAGGATAAGGTTCATAGTGAGCTTCCTCCCGTGGTCTACTAGTAGTAGTGAAGGGGGATGTACACTCAAGCTAATGTGTATACCATGTTCCCTCCCTTTGAGAAAAATTGTCCAAAAGGAAAACAAAAAAGGGAATCATGTCCTTTCCTCTTCTGTCCCTATGGAGTGAGCCCAGTGGGATTAATTTATTCTTCTACAGTTGGGTCTCCCTTCCCCTTCTGGTATCATTGATTAGTAAAGTAGTTATCCTGTACCCACTTAACTGGGGTACTTCTCACTGTATATTGCTTCTGAATAAGTAGTAAATAACTACTTCTGGAAATTAGTGGAATTTACACGTGCTTAACCAAGATTATCTCTAATATTCTATATAGTTCCAGGACCCATGTTGCATATAATGGCAGTCAGAATTTAACCTACCCTTGGGGATAAGAAAATTGGTGCTTAATCCCACAAAGTTCTGATAGTGCAAAGGATTTGATGGCGGGTTTGATGGTATTGTATGATTTTATGTATGAAAAATAAGATTAGATGTGAAGTACTTTTTGACAATATCCTACTATTTTAATATTTCTGCTCCATGCATTTTGGCATATAAGCAAGTGATGAGTTGTGAAGAGCATTTCGTGTTTCAGCAAATTCAGAAAACGGCATGGCTTTAGAAAGGTGTGTTTCTATTGCTTTATTTAATGTTATATATATTCTAATTAATATTATGTGTAGCTAAAACAGTTTCTGTATAATGTATGTCTGCCTTTTCTTTCCTTTTATTTTTCTGTGTTTCTACTCAGATGGTTAATGTTGTTCCAGTAGTGCTCACATAGCCTACACATCACTCATTAGTATTTTTGACTGGTCAGGAATAGAGCCATTGCCAAACTGCCTTCCAGTTTTGTTACCTTTTTACCAAATCTGGCCCTATTATGCTTTATTGAAGCTCACCCAGGAAGAAAGAGGAATTAAGAGTATTTATTCCAAAGTGGTGGCATTCATTATTTGTTTCTCTTCCATTATGTGACTTTCATCTCTGCATAACCAGGAGTGAGGGTGGGTGTGTTTAAATGTATAACTAAGGAGTCAGCAGAAAAGTGGTATTTTTTCCCCTCTCCACCCACAAGAACAAACAAAGCTTATGGTCTAAAGGGCAGTTGGAGAATCTAAATTCTGGCACATTCTTAGTAAGGGTTGATTCTGGTTCGAGAAAGAGAATGTCTGTGTTACTACATAAAAGGCAGGGCATGGTTTGAACAAAGTTAACATTGCAAAGATTAGCATAGCAACTCTTGTTGGACTTTGCTGTGTCCTAGGCAACTGCAGGAATAATGCCAAGGCAATATTTATATATACATACAATGCATAAGTGTTACAAAAAAGCTACTTCCTCAATATCATGACCTTTTAAATAATCCCATTCCCTTCCCAGACGCTTTGAGTCTCCTTATGGAGAGAAAAAGAAGAGTATAAATAAACATAATAATAAATAATAATAGATTCTGAGGCCATGAATCAAATGCATTTATTCACATGTGTTTTATGCAGATTTTGGCAGGTAATGGGAAGTTCCCCAAATTAAACCTCTCTGCTAATAGAGCTGTAGGTTAATGAACATGCCTCCTGCTTCCATGGCAAGCCTGCTTTCATGGCAAGCAAGACTATCAAAAGAAATAATTAGATCGGAGAATGGCTATTCAAATAGTTGCTGGCTATAAACATTTGCTCAGATGCAAAAAGTAGCCTGCTACATATGTTATATATGTATTGTAGAAGGCTTTCATGGCCAAAATCACTGGGTTGTATGTTTTTCGGGGTGCATGGCTATGTTCTCAAAGTATTCTCTCCTGACATTTTGCCTGCATCTATGGCAGGCATCCTCAGAGGTTGTGAGATCTGTTAGAAACCCAATTTTCCTATTTTCCAACAGACTTCACAACCTCTGAGAATGCCTGCCATAGATGCAGGTGAAACATCAGGAGAGAATACTTCTAGAACATGGCCATATGTTATATAGGGTACAAGGAATTTAAGGGAAGTTTGCTGACCTGATCATGGGTTGGGTAAATAATAAGTTCATCACATACTTAAGAATAAACCTTTACCATGATGACAAATGGATTACTAAACTTTTCAGAACTCCAGTTTCTGGTGTTATAATAAAGTTATTTTTAAAATTTGTAATCTTTTAAATCAACAATAGCCCTTATGAGTCTCCATATATTAGACCTCAACTTCCGTTATCCTTCACTGTTGGCTAAGTTGCCTAGGGTTGAATGGAGCTGAAGTCCACCAACATCTGTAGAGTCATAGTTGCCTAGTCCTGCCCTAAAACAGGTGGGAATCCTGTAGCCCTAGAGGATATGTTTGTGTCAAGGCCACAAAAATTCCCAACCCCTGCCTTAAAACAGCTGGATAATACCAAGTTAAAAGTCAATAGAATTTGCCAAACTCCAATCTGTTGCTGTGGCAGTGCTTATGCTATCTCTTTGTAATCTTTATGTGACTCATAAATACCACTCCCAGTCAGTCTTCTTCAGAAGATGGCAATTTCTGTCAGGAACAGAGACCCAAGTCACCATGCCTCTTGTCAGGTGAGAATTATGTGGCCTTGCAGATCTTGTTGATCTCCAAATCCTATCAACACTAGCTAGTTTAGCCAATGGTGAGGAATGCTGGGAATTGCTGTGAAATAACATTTGGAGGGTCACACAACTCCCACTCCTGATCTCACTCTATCCAACTGTCCACCAGCCCTCTTGATCACCAGCCTTTTTACTTGAACTGTATTTAAATGTTTCACATGCTGTCATGATTACAAACAGTGGCATGATTTACCCCAGATTTTGTAGGTGTAATTTGAAGGCTATTTCCAGGCTGACCTCTCTATATTGTGTACAGGTGTGGATGGAGGATGTCCCTGCAGACATGACTTTGAATGTCAGAATGGTTTGACACACACACGTGTCACAAGATGTTCTTACAGAAGCCTCCAAAATGAGTGATCTTCAGCCTTTTCCCTCTATGCCTTCCTGTCTATATTAAAAGGAAAGTGAGAACAAGTAGAGGAAAATGTTCTTTGTAATGAAAGCTTGACAGTGGTTTTGGCCACTATTGAATGTCAATGCTTTGCAAGTTCATCCTTTTTTATTGCTGATTTTCTCATTGTGTGTGTGTCTATGTTTACATGTCAGTCTATTAGTCAATGACATCTGAAATCACTTCCACGTTTCTGCATTTTTCATTCCAAGTACAGCTGGTATATTTGTGAACTCATCTTTCTGGTATGCTCCTCTGTGTCAGATTGCCAACAGCCAAAAGTACTAGGCCAAGTGTGTTTTTATAAAATCCCCTGGGAAAAACTGTTTGTATACTTGTGAAAGGGCATGTGCTGTGTGGGATGATGATGTACAGTGTAAATCTGTAAAATGTGGAAGTGTGTATACATTATCTGCCAAATATCTCTTCATGTAATAAAAGCAAGGATATTTAATGTACGTACATCAAATTGAAAAAGAAACTCCATTATATTTCAATAAAGAGACGTTCTCTGCATTGAGAATTTACTGTGTGTATTGCCACCTAAATGTTTTGTTCACATTTTGTAGAATAATAACAACAACAATATGAATACACTTTTATTTTAATAACTTCACAAGTAGTCATTTACATTTTAATACATTAATGAGGCCACAAAAAACTAGACTGGAATATTTTGTAGAGCTGAGATTGTTTTGAATATGACAACATACATAAATATTAAGCATTTTCTTCTATGAAGTAGAAAGAAATTGTTTTCAAGTCAATGTATCTGTCAGTTGCTTGTTTGAGTTTTTCTGCAACTGCGGATGTAGTGATTCCAAATACAATTAATAAAATCGTTGTATCTGCAATCTCTACATATGATGTTGAGCAGGCTTCAGTGGAAATGATTTTCACTTGCATATTTCTTAAAGGAACATGCACTTCCTTATGTAATCATTGGTGCAGTACACAGATATTTTTCTGAACACAAAGCCTGAAGTGGGACTTGTATGGTCCTTCAATATCTGAATGTCAACTACTACAATTCCTCACTATTTCCGATTTGTTGAGAGATACAGTCCAATGACATTTGGAGAACCTTGCAAGCCAATCCCTGCATTTTTAGAACTAAGAGGCAAAAATTCTATTAACTTTAAGGCAACGAGGAAATAATATGATTGTAATTTTAACAATGGTTGGAATTCAGGATCATTTTTATAAATGTATAACCCAGCGTTATGAACCCATAGCAAATATGTATTAACAGTCATGGTATTGTTGCCACTATCATAACTGCCCCTCGGCCTATTTTACTGGGCATCAGCTGCATGGACAGTAGAAGATCCATTCTTTTGGCAATTGGGACATGGCTGAACAGCACTGCCATCCTCTCCTCATCAGCAAATAAGGTTGTGAACCTCTTGCCATTTATCAAGAGGTTTCTGCTTCTGACTGTCATTCACATATGACCTTACGATCTGCCTGTGACCCTATCACCCCTTCTCTCTGTGTGGCTGAAGCCCAGTAAAAACATGTTTTGGGAGATCATATTAGAAAATGTAACTTTGCTGTGCAACTATGGTAGTTAAATTCCTAGGTAGTGCATGTGGAATTCTAGCCATCTTGCGCAATGGGAAGACAAAAGGAACAGAAAGAGAAGAAGCAAATGGAATCCACATCAGAAACAACAGACATTTTCCAAGATACTAAGATGCTTTATTAATAAAAATGCCTAGTGTATTTTGTCCTGTGTGTACTCTTAAGGTCTTCAGGTTACAATTTAAGATCAAAAGGACAACATGCAAATATATAATCATAAAATCATAGAGTTGGAAGAGACCTCATGGGACATCCAGTCTAACCCCCTACCAAGAAGCAGGAAAATTGCATTCAAAGCACCCCCAACAGATGGCCATTGAGCCATACCACACACAACTTAAAATCATTCTTACATTTTGCTTGTGACCAGTACCTACCTATTTAGAATCAAATTTCAGAAATTTCTGAGCTAGCAACTCTGAAATGGTTGCATTTGCCGCAGTGTTGTGTAATGTGTGTTGTGCTCTTTCAGTGTTCTCCTCACCAGAATGTCTCTGATGTTGTTGGTTTTTAAAAACAAAATCAGTGTCTTAACCTGACAATCTGATATTTCTCAATTTTTTGGAACTCTGTAAACTATTGGTGCAGAGGAGCCTAAAGTTGCTCCATCAATATACAGGACCATCAATACACAGGACCAGTTGTGTCTTAATCTATGGAGATGTCCACAGAGGAGATTGCATTTAAGAAATCTTGAACATGAGTTGTCAAATCATAAATAGGTGCTGACATTTATGAGTTTTCTATATAAGGAGATGGTAAGTAGATCTGCTTTCATCTTTAACTGTAAATGAATGAATGACTGCATTCATTCAGCCTCCTGATAGCTATGCTATTTTCTTTATGGTTTACTTCATACGTAAATATCAAATCCATAAGTTGTTATTAGATTCCAGACTGCTAAGTCCAACATCCAAACCACTACACTATGCTGGCTTTCTGTTTTCCCAACAAAATTACATGTGCTCATTTTTGTGGCAACTGTAAGGCCAATGAAATGGTGGCATTTAAGGGAGTTACCCCCAGTATTGCTTCAGGCTGCTCATTTGATTCAGAGCTTGGGAAAGTTATTTTTGTCTAAAACTCCCTGAACATCACTGAATATCTTCTGGCAAAGGGATGCTGGGAGCCATGGTCCAAAAATCAGACTCTGTTTTGAGTTGTATGCAACAGGTTGTGGTTTGATTGCACGGTCGTAACTTTATCCTAAGACTGTCAACACAATGCCTTGGGTCTGCTTTACAGGCAGATTGTGTGGTTTAATTCCATTTTGGTACAGAGTGTGCAGCTTTATTTTGTTTCATTTGATTTGTAGTATATGTTTTTCTTTTGTCATGCTTTAAACCAAGGGTTTAAGGATGATTAATCACTATTGAACAGAATGGCATGTTTGGACACATGGGGTCTGGGTCTGGGAGCTGTTCTTATATCTTTCCATCTGAAAATATTCTAGCAGTTCAGAGTGTAAATCAGCTATCTCTAATTTAGTGTCTTTCAGACACAATGAACTACATTTTCCACTGTTCCCAATAAGCCTCTGGATGCGCATGCTGGGGAGCATAATCCAATAATCTGAAAAAGCATCGGGATAGACACAAATGCTGTAAACCATGTTATTATGCCAGCCTGAAATTTATTTATCCTCCCTCTCCATGAATCTGTTATCAAAAGGAGAACAGATAGATCAGACGGCCGGGGGGGGGGGGGGGGGGGGGGGGGGTCGATGGGGTGTTGCTTATTTTCTCTTGCACATGTAAATACTGAAGAGTAAATGATTTCAAGCTGCTGCTGAATAGAGACAATGACTTCTTCAGGTATTGCTGTTTTACATGCACATTTGTATATTCTACTCAAATACAGTATATTGTTTTACAGACAATTGCCCCCACCTCCATTGCTGACAATCTTCTTTGCAAAAAGGGTATTTGTTTCGCCTGCAGCAGCCAGTTATCATTCATCTGCACAAGAATAAGACTTACTGATTCCAGTCAAATTTTCAATTTAGCTAATAGATGGTCTAACTTTGGGTGCTAACAATTACGCAAAAGGACATTCCCAACTGAGACATGTCAACACACCCACTCCCAGCTCCATCATTTGTTTGATAGGAAGGCGTCTCACATTATATTTTTTTGGTCACAAATGAATCTTGCTGTTTAAGCTAATTTCAGAACAATTGCTGTATTTCAAAACAATTGCTGTGTATGAATTTTTCAAAAGTAAGTGAGGGATCTTTGAAACTCTAGATATGTTCTATCTGTCTAGAGATTCACTTAAGCTTTCATAAAAATTGCCCAACTCTCAAAGGGCACTCTGGCCCCCATTCTTCTTCTTCTTCTTCTTCTTCTTCTTCTTCTTCTTCTTCTTATTATTATTATTATTATTATTATTATTATTATTATTTATACCTCACTTTTATCTCCCCAAAGGGGACTCAAAACAGCTTGACAGAAAAACATTAATATACAATTTAAAATACACAAAAACGCAAACATTAAAATAGAATTAAATACAAGCAGCATTAAAAATTCACAGTTAAAATCCATCAAAACAGGTAAAAACCACAGCACCCCCTGACTAGATCTTAGACACAATAAAAAGGTTTTAGACTGCTGCCTAAAGGACAGCAGGGAGGAGATCATTCTCCTTCTCTGGGCAAGGATTTCCAGAGTTGTGAGGCAGCCACTGAGAAGGCTTGCTCTTTAATTCCCACCAACCAAGCTTGAGATGGAGGTGGGACCAAGAGAAGGGCCTCTCCTGAGGGCCCAGACAGAAGGGGATGCAGTCAGCCAAATAGCCTGGACCTGAGCCATTTAGGGCTTTAAAAGTCATAACCGGTACCTTGAATTGTGTCCAGAAACAGACTGGCAGCCAGTGGAGCTGCTGCAACAGGGGGGTTTTCTACCTGCAGCCAGCCTCAGTGAGTAACCTGGTTTTAGCTTTTTGGACCAGCTGAAGTTTCTGAGCACTTTTCAGAGGCGGCCCCACATAAATCGCATTACAGTAATCCAGATGGGATTTAACTAAGGCATGAACCACCCTGGCCAGATCTAGCTTCTCAAATAATAGGTGAAGTGGCACACAAGTTTTACTTGTGAAAAGGTTCTCCTGGCCACCACAGATACCTGGGCCTCCATGTTCAGTGCTGAGTCCAGGAGGATCCCCAAACTGCAGACATGTGTCTTCATGAGGAATGTGACCCCATTCAGCACAGGCTGGATCCCTATTCCCTGATCAGCCTTCCGACTGACCGAGAGTACCTCTTTCTTTTCTGGATTAAGTTTCAATTTGTTTGCCCTCATCCAGTCCATTACTGTTGACAGACACTGGATTAGGGTCAGAACAGGTTCCTTGGCATTAAGTGAAAAGGAGTAGTAGAGTTGAGTTTCTTCTTCTTCTGCATATAGGTGCACCATACTCCAAAACTTCAGATAACCTCTTCCCAGGAAGTGATACAGGAAGGAGCCACAGTTTGCCACAAAAGTTCACCCCATTAGACGCTTTAATAAAACTACTGTATATTCTGGCATATAAGACGACTGGGCATATAAGACAACCCTCAACTTTTCCAGTTAAAATCTAGAGTTAAGACGACTCCCATGCATAAGACTACACCCGTGTATAAGATGACCCCTGACTTTTGAGAAGATTTTCTTGGGTTAAAAAGTAATCTTATATGCCAGAATATACTGTAGTTACAGAAAGGGTTTTGTAACTGGCAATCTAGAATCTAAATTAAGTCTGTTGTACTTTGAGCATATCATGAGATAATATGACTTGCTTGAAAATATTATGTCTGGAAAGTGGAAGGTAGCAGGAAAAAAGGGAGATCACTGTACTGGTAAATAGACTCAATCAAGGAAGCATCAGACTTCACTTTGCAAAATTTTACAAGAGTAGTTGATGAACTTGGCTCTTGGAGATCTCTCTTGTGTAAAGTAACCATAGATCAAAATTGACTTGACAGCAAATAACAGCAAACTGGGGGGAAACTACACTTGATCACAACAAGTTGTTATTAGACTCAAAAAGATGTTGTGTTAAAACATACCTATTACTGCTTTAGTAAACAATGAGAAAACTAAAGAAAAAGAGGGGCTGCCCTTTCTTTTTGCCATACGTTAACTAAAATTTGAAGGCAGGACCCAAAGGAAGTTAGTTGAAGTGAAATAGTTACCCTGGTTCTTGATTTATGTACAAGCTCTCTCTCTCTCTCTCTCTCACACACACACACACACACATACACACAGAGTAATTGATGTTATTTCAGAGGATAGAACTGGCAAACTACGCCTGAGTGTACCTTCCCTAAGAAAGTCCAGTGAAATTTATAGGGTTGCCATAAGTAAACAGGCAACTTGAGGACACACACTGAATTCCTATCTGAAAAGCAAAATGTTATCATTAATATTTGATGAAATACTTTATCTAATTAGGAAAATTGTAAAGAAAAAATTCTGCAAATTCTAGGTCTCCTGCAGGTTAATTCCCAGGCTTTGTTTGTTGGTGGGAGGAGAAGAGGAAGCAGACTTCCTTATGATTGTAAGCTCTGTGGGCAAATGCCTTTCTTCATATTGCTATTCTGTAAAGTGTTTCTGTAAAGTAGTCTGTATAGCTGTTTTGCTAAATAATACATTCATGCTGTATATGTTTCAACCCTGGGGAATGAAGAAATCTCATTTACATTTCGAAGAACTTTTGCTTTGCATAACAAGAGAAACTGCAAGATATTTGTGTGAGAGGGTGAATGTAGATAGGTTTTGCTGACTGCCGGTCTGTCCAAGGACCAAAATCCAAAATTTGTTGTTTAAAATGTTGATTTCAAGAAGTCAAAGGGCACAGAAACATGACCAGTGGGTATGAAACCGCTGAAACCTTTCCTATTTCATCCATCTGCAAAAGTGAGGTTGTGATTGAGACTTGAATCAAACGCATCAAACACTGCTGCAGCTGTGAAAAACCTCACCACAGAGAAGTTATTTTCAACAACTGCCAAGCTACATTAGTTTTTCAGTTGCAAAACAAATTGTTCTGTTAGCACCTGTGCCTTTAAAGCTATATAAAATCTATAGCTATCCAGCTGACAATTCTGATTTCAAGATCTTGCAGGAAGTTCTGAAGGAACAGCACGAGCACTTCTATTACCAGGTACTTGTCCACAGGCAAATACTTTGCAAAGAGCCATACAAAATTAATTTATCTGTGTTTCTGTGGACCCTGTGATGTATCCCAAATTTTACATTGTATTTAGCCTGCAATGGTTAACATTACAAACCATTTGCAGAAACATTTCTATTGAGCCTAAAAATGAAATGTCAGGCTGTAGTCCATATTTTATAGGGTGCAGCCATATTGTTATTCTAGTGTAGTGTGAAAGAGACTTCGGACTTTCTTGCTCAACTGATACTTCTCCTGGAGAAATCTTAGAAGCAAGATTCTTAGCTAGGAATAGGTAGAGCTGCTTTAAGTAAAGGTAAAAGTTTTCCCCTGACATTAAGTCCAGTTGTGTCCGACTCTAGGGGATGGTGCTCATCTCAATTTCTAAGCCAAATAGCTGGTATTGTCCATAGACACCTCCAAGGTCATGTGGCTGGCATGACTGCATGGAGTTCCGCTACCTTCTTGCCAGAGCGGTACTTATTGATCTACTCACATTTGCATGTTTTCGAACTACTAGTTTGGCAGAAGAGAGCCGCTTTATGTATCCTTAATCTAGAAACTAAAACAGAAATTTACTATTTGAACTACTGTCATGAGCTGTAATAAAACAAAAATAAAGTTGTAGCTATTCCTTAAATTATAAATACTCATAATGTGCTGTGGTTCCTGAAAACCAGGGCTACTGTGTTAAAATACATAAAATATTAAGTCTTACTCCCAGAAGTGCCAGCATAGAAATACGGAATTACTTGAACCTTGGTCACAGGAGTTCATTGCACCTAGAGACAATAGCTTAGTTTGTGTGTGTGGGAAGGCTGCCCGACACAACAAAGCTCTGCTTTCTAGGATGTGCCTAATTCTCTATGGCCCACTTTCCAACAAGGGCCATCTAAAGTGGCTCCCTGTCTTTATCTGATGGTAGGATCAGCTTCACCTACAAGGCTAATTACACGGCATTCAAGAACAGGAAAGCCCCCTATCCCTCAGTCAAGACTGGAAGCGATCTCCATTCTCTATTGCTGGGAATTAGGGCAGGGGATTAGCTCTGTTTGTCGCCCTCAGTTAATTGTTAGATTAATTCCTGTTAACAATGAAAAATATCTGAAATGACTGACAAGTCACATTATTTTACCTAAAATTCTTGCTGTCATTCCCATTTTTTCTCTTTATGCAGTTCGTTGAATTTGGTCAGGTGACAGCTCAGACTAAAAATGTTTTTCTGCTGCATGCCGTTTAATGAGAGTTTACTACATCTGTGCCCCATGACTTCAAAAAGTTATGGAACAATCTTTCACTGTTGTTCTGAAAGGGCATTGCTTCAGTTGAATACTTGGCTATCCATGAACAATGTCCAGCATATTTCTGTTGAATCACGACATTTTGCTGCTTATCCTTAAAAATGTTTTACTATTGCTGGTTTCCAAAGTTATGTTATTTTAAGGACGTGCACATAAACAGATTTTTCACCAACTTTTCCATCCTCTATCTCAGCCCTCTGCACTTACCAGGAAGCTTGAGGTGCCTGTGAAGTGTCAGGTGCACCGAGAAACTACAAAACTTTCTGCCTGTGAATATCCTTAATTCATACTATTGTCCATGGACAACTTTGGGTGATTTCACCAATACTGTAGTGTTGCAATTTGAGGTGGATGGTGGTCATTGTAGCAACTAGCCTGAGAAGATAAAAATCCCAGAATATTTGGCCCTCCACATTTGCAAGTTTGACTTTGGGAGATTTGATTATTCATGGATTTGGTTTGAAATAGATGGGTCAGAGAGGTACTCTTGACTGCTGCAAAGGAGGGAGGGAGTCCTGACTGCTCAGCAGCACTGTGAAGTTTTGGCTCTGCCTTTTCCTCTTCTCTCCTTCAATTCCCCCTGTTCATAGGTTTTCCCAATAGTAGATACCTTCCTTTGCATTAGTTATGGGTGGAGCTTAAAATCCCCCCAGAGACCAGCTTTAGTTGGTCTATTCCGTTTCCCTGTATGGAGCTCTCTTGCTGGACTCATCTTTCTGCAACAGAGCTACTGTAATTTAGGCTTGGGATTGTCTGATAATTCTAGGCCCAAGCAATTCAAACAGGCATCCTTAGCACCTGCATTCAGCAGTATTTTATACCAGCAGTCCAAAAGACAACAGAAGCTTATGACCAGCTCATGCTTCACAACAAAGAAGATTGAGACAGTTTATAACCATTGCTTTGCACCAGAGAGATGACTGCAACCAGCAAAGGCTCCTTTTGTTATGTATTGTTTTAAGTTACCTTATGATAGTCTCAAGTGAAGTTAACCCTTTATTCATCTTGTTTGCAGTAAACTCATTTTGGTTATATTTTCACCTTGCCTAAAGTGCCTCTGTCTGCTAAGAGTCTTGATCTTATCAGAAGGTATACAGATAGTCCCTGAGTAAAGCCAGACACTATAGTTTTCCCAAAGGCTCAGGCATACCATCACAAACACAGAACAGTCTAGTGCCACTGGACAGCCAACCTCACCATACTTTCCAGTCCTTTCTATCAAAGCAGGAGGGACAGAAAAGGGGGAGCAGGAATTGCCCTGTCTTCCCCCAATCCCTTCCCTGATTGTCACATCATCAACCCAGACAATGTCACTGCAGATAACAGGCAGGACCCACTGCAAATTAGAGGACAGGAAGGGACAGTAACTGCTATCCATGTCTCTGGGCCACCCAAGCCCAGGAAATACAGGATGGCAGTGAAAATAGTTGTGGACAATTCTGTTTTAGGACTGACCAACCTGTTTAGATGGATCCAAAGTTAGTCCGCATTCTGGATCAGAATTTGAACTATTTTGATTAATGTGGGGCAAACCACGTTAAGGTGTCTTTGCTCTGTGTTACCCTCAATTACTCCATACAGCATTTGGCCACCACAGAGCTGATTTCAGCATTAAGTGGTCAGTTTAGATGTGCTCCAAGATGCCCTCCAATACTTTGGATTAAATTAGAGTTGCCTCCTGCTAACAAGTTGCCAGGTTGGTGACCCTCGCTCTAGCTACTGAAGGGATTGCAGCTAAAGTTGTAGGGAACAAGGGAGTCCAATGAAGAGTGCCATGTTGTTGTTGTTGTTCATTCGTTCAGTCGTCTCCGACTCTTTGTGACCTCATGGGCCAGCTCACGCTAGAGCTCCCTGTCGGCCGTCACCACCCCCAGCTCCTTCAAGGTCAGTCCAGTCACTTCAAGGATGCCATCCATCCATCTTGCCCTTGGTCAGCCCCTCTTCCTTTTGCCTTCCACTTTCCCCAGCATAATTGTCTTCTCTAGGCTTTGCTGTCTCCTCATGATGTGGCCAAAGTACTTCAACTTTGTCTCTAGTATCCTTCCCTCCAATGAGCAGTCGGGCTTTATTTCCTGGAGGATGGTCTGGTTGGATCTTCTCGCAGTCCAAGGCACTCTCAGAACTTTCCTCCAACACCACAATTCAAAAGCATCTATCTTCCTTCGTTCAGCCTTCCCTAAGGCTCACATCCGTAGGTTACTATAGGGAATACCATGGCTTTGACTAGGCGGATCTTTGTTGCCAGTCTGATGTCTCTACTCTTTACTATTTTATCGAGACTGGACATTGCTCTCCTCCCAAGAAGTAAGCGTCTTCTGATTTTCTGGCTGCAGTCTGCATCTGCAGTAATCTTTGCGCCTAGAAATACAAAGTCTGTCACGGCCTCCACATTTTCTCCCTCTATTTCCCAGTTGTCAATCATTCTTGTCAAGAGTGCCATACAACATCATATTATCTGCTATTCCAAAAGTCCTGGCTCCTGTGTCATGCAAGACCTAGCTCCACATAACAAGTCATGCAAATTTGCACACATCACTATTAACAAGTTACTTTTTGGGAAGTAATTTCAATGAGTTATTCAACAAAACATTTTTAAAAGTCATTTTCAAAATTTTATTTTGCTGGCATAACTACCATTCATCTGTGCTGGTACATTTAATAGTCAAAGAGAGAAGTCTTTGGCAACCAGCCTGTTCTCTTTTTAGGAATAAGAGTGAGCTGTTGCTGCCCAGCTGACAGAAGTCTGACATACGTCAATGTGCACATTCATGCTCCCAAGTGAAATGCCTTTCCCTAATATTTCATCTTTACTCATCCCCACCCTTGAGACTTTTTGAAAAATAGCAAGGAAATAAACCAACAACCCCATATCTCCAAACACACACACATTCCCCCATGTTCCTCCTATAGTTATTATATGAACAGAAGCCTTAGGCACTTTATTGCATGCATATAAACACTTAAGAATGCACAGGGAATTATCATTGTAAATACTGAAGAGCAACGGAGGTGGGCTAACAGGTTTATATATAATGACACTTCAGGGTAATTGTTGAGTATTTACTGCGCATCTAAGTGCAAATAGGTAGGAATATGCAGTTAGTTTCATTGCTAGAATTACTGACTGTATTCATTTCTTAAAGAATTCTCTAACTTCACCCTCAATGTTAGCAGACATCCTATAACTATTTTCATGGTGGGATGGACACAGGATTTCCAAGCAGGTTATTGTTTTTGCTACTTCTAGGTATATAGTTACAAAACATGAAATACAAAATAGATTGTATTTTGTTTAATTGAAGCTGGTAACAATCAGATAACGATTAAAACAGCAACAAAAACAGTATCATTTAGTGGACTTCTGATTAAGAATTCTGAGAGAGTTCATCTATACAGGAATCTTGGCTGATCATTTTTTTGACAGGGACCTCAATTGATCCCTCGGCTGAAGGGGACAGTTGAGTCTCACTGCCCTCCTCATATTTTCAAATAACTTTTAAGCAGTGGTTCTCTACCTGTGGGTCCCCAGATGTTTTGGCCTTCAACTCCCAGAAATCCTAGCAGCTGGTAAACTGGCTGGGATTTCTGGGAGTTGTAGGTCAAACCCCTGGAGACCTACAGATTGCGAACCACTGCTTTAAAGTAAACAATTAAGGCATTGAGATAGCAAAAAAATACCTTGATACCTGATACCTTGGCTCAGTCATTAATCAAAAGCTACCACAGTCAAGTAATCAGAAGAGGACTAAGATTTGGAAGGGCCACTATGAAGGCACTAGATAAGATCCTCAAGTATAAAGGTGTAGTAGTAGTAGTATTTATTTATTAGCCACCTCTCCTTTTGGCTCAAGCTAGGACATAAAATAGTCACATATTAAAATATAGTTAAAATACAACCATAAAAGCACATATAAAAGCATACACATATTAAAATACATGAGACATGGAAGGGATGGATACAAAATTCGATGGGCAAGTTTAATGATTTAGAACAACAAGGTGTCCAGAATTGGTTTGAGAGGCCACAGCTATATAATTGGAACAAGGACTGGTTAGGTAAAAATACCAGCTATAAAAAGTTGAATAAATATGAAAAATGGCTAAGTAAACTTAAAAAGCAAGAAATATCGGGCGAAATATTAATTGGGGAAATATACAGTGGATTAATAGGCAAAGGAATAGGGCTGACCCTGTTAGAAAAGGCATGGGAAGGAGACCTAAGGGGTTCTAAAATGGAGAGTTGTTAAGAGTCTGCCAATAAGATTAAAAGAAAGTGTGTACAAAGTCGTATGGAGATGGTATACCACACCGGTTAAACTACATCAGATGGATAAAAGCAAAGTAACCTCTGAGGGAGCTATGGCATACAAAAAGGGACACATTTTCATTTACAGTGGGAATGCCCCCAGTTGAATAGTTTTTGGAACAATATATTTATAGAAATAGGTAACATTCTAGGACTAAACATCATCCCGGATGCCAGGTTAGCATTACTAATGGGTGCCACAAATTTAAATTTAGAAATGGAAAAGAGAGAATTGGTGATTATTTTACTCACAGTGGCAAGACTTATAATTGCAAGAAATTGGAAAATGGTAATTAATTTCATACTGAAAGTATGGTATGGGGAAGTATAGAACATAGCTTTAAATGATAAACTATCAATGGAAATGAGGGTGTTCAGGGGGAAATGTAATAGATCAGATTTTGATTCATACTTGTCAGTTTTTATTAAATATGCTTTGCAGAGTAATAAAGGAAAACAATACAACCTTGTTGGTCAGGAATTTTGGATATGACATTTGTTTAATGGTTGACTCATAAATTTATGGCAAAGGAAATGATACTTGTTCAGGTGGTGAGGTTATGTGTTTGTAAAATGTTCATTGTTTCATGTTCTGTTTACACTGTAAGCTGTTAATGTATGTAAATAAAATTTATTTTAAAAAATACATGAGGCTAATGGTAAAACACACTAAATATAGAATGTGATTTTAAATTTCATAATTAAAATTGACTGGGTGTTATTGCTCACGTTTTAGGAGCTCCACACAGTTCACTGTTTCCGGCATGAGATGGAGTTTCTGCAAAAGATGAACCTGTTCCTGAAGACTGACCGAAGCAGACATGAAGTAGTCCAAGTGAATCTGTGTGAGAAATTCCTTGCCTACAAATAGTGGAAATAATCTCTCTTCAGTTTATCCACACCAATTTCTAGAAGCATTCGTATGGGAGTGTCACTACTAAGAGAAACTGTCTCAACATTTCCATGATAAGATTGTTTAATCTGTTTACTCAGCAAACTGTTGTTTCCTTGATGAACCAGTGCTTTCAGTTTGCCACACTGAAGGGATTTCATTACCAACGCGAAATATTCCACCAATTCCTCATACAAAATGATATCTGCTCATATTATAGACCACAGCTGCTCCACAAAATCAAGGACTCCCCTCTGATTTTTGTTTGGCACCTTCAACTTATCTATGTACTTTATCCTTTAAATCTTTCAAAACTTGTTGCACCAGTTCAGTAGCTGATTTCTTCCTCGAAGGCTTATCAGGCTAGTCAGTTATGCCAGTTTTCAAGCTCTCCCCTAAACTAAGGAGAAATAGCAGCTGCTTATTCAACTCCTGTACAGAACTCAGGGGGCTCCCAAATGTCATTTGTACTTTCAGTATTGCAACTGAAGTAAGAGGAGGCACTTGCAGAATCTTTGTGACATTGTTCTAAGAGAAACTCGCACATATACTTCTCCCCAGGGGAGTGAGAAGGTACTCCAAAGAGAGGGGGTCCGGGGAAGCCGTTTGAAGGAAATTGCAATGAGCAAAGCCCTTTATGGTCAAATCAGAACAGCGATGTCTTGTTCGCTGATTCACTTTCAGCTTTTCCAGGTTAGTGGAACATTTATTCTTTGACACAAGATCTAGGCAGATAACTGTGTAAAGGGCGATGTCTGAGGAATGGTTCCCATTGTGGAAAGACTCAGTTTCCTTCCAAATAGTCTGTTTCGGATCAGAGCAGATCACGTCGCACCCACAGCAGAAGATGCAGCACTGTGTTGCTCCTGTTCATTTTTACATGGGTCATGTGTGGGTTTTGAGACATTGTGAAGAATGAAATGAACTGTCTTGCTCTTGTAACGGCAACACAAGTGATGAAGAATTCTCCAAAGATATGGAGACATCACCTAGGACCTCATCACATGGAGGTCCAGAAGTTGGGGAACAGCAGGGGAAACCGTGGGGCAGCATTCTGCTTCGTCCCCTTACTGTTGTGGCTGCCATCCACAATGTTTCCTCGCTGTCCCTGGCTTCTATGTTTAGTGTGTTTTATCTTTTATCTTATGTATTTTAATATGTATGTTTGCAAATGTGCTTTTATGGTTGTATTTTAATTATGTCAGCATGGAGCCCCATCAGAAGTAGCCCTGCATCATTTGATGGGCTCCAATGGACTTCATCCCAGCAGCATGCCGGCAGCATGCAAAGATGAGGGGAAAACCACCCATCTGATGAGGTCCCTAGTTAGTATAGAATGTTTATTTATTTACTTTATTTATACCCTTCCTTTCTCCCTGTGGAAACTCAAAGCAGCTAACAAAAACACATTTTGGCCATACTTTAAAACAAAGTGAATACAAAGATTTAAAAAAATAGTACTGTGTGGATTTAGGTTAAAGTACAATTAAAATATAATACATTTAAAACAGAATATATACAATCATTTTATTTCCAGGTTCTATGTATGATTATAAAAGCTGGATGATAGAGATGCCATCAATTTCAAATGTAGTGCAGAAGGAAAGTTCTGTTGATACCCTGGACTATCAAAAAAGACAAATAAATGGGTCCTAGTGCAAATTAGGAAGTTAAGATTATTAAACTGAGACTGTTGTACTTTGGACATAGTGTGAGAAGACATAATTTCTTAGTACAAAAAATAAAAATTCTTGGTAAGATAGGAGGGCAATAAGAACACAGGAAGACCATATTCCTGATGGATAGACTCAATTATGAAAGCCACAGCCCTAACTTTACAAGACCTGAGCAAGATGTTGAAAATAGGGTAATTTACATGTCTCTCATTCATATGGTTGCCAGAAGTAAAATTTGATTTGACAGTAGTTAATTACAACAAACCAAGAAGATTATATATGAACAATATGATAAGGATACCAGAATGGAAGCATGGTGGAGGCCTTAAACTATGGGTACAACAGAACTGTAAAACTAATATGGTCTAACACCACTTTAACTGCCATGTAATCATAGTTTTACCAGTCCTTTGGCCTTCTCTGCCATAGAGTGCACCAAACTACAAATTCCATGATTCCATGGTGTTCATGGCAGTTAAAGTGGTTTCAGACTGCATTAATTATATGATGTAGATGCACCCTATGTTAATGTACACTATGGCTATTACAGTACAACTCAACCATCCTTTTGTGTTAGATTTCTAAAGCTTTTATTATGGAGTGTCCATGAAAATAGAATGTTTAAATCTCTGTCTTAATGTTATGAATGTCTGAATAAAATGGAGGATGAGTCACAGGAAACTTTGTAATAGAAAACATTTTACTGTGTCTTTTAAAAATATTTGATGTTGAAAATGCACAAAGAAAAAATGTTAGCTTTTCAGAGGAGCCGTCAAAAATGTGTGCCTTTATGTTCTAGACTGAATGAAAAGGAACAGGTTAAATTATATTTTAGTTAACTAGGATATTGAATAATGTTCAGACTTTTCTTGAAGGCATATTTATTTAATGAATCAAAGAGATTCAATTATAGGCTTATAATAACTGGTTGTCTGAAATTTACTTCAACTCTGGCCACAGTAAATAGAACACAATATTTACAACAGCAGAACCTACATCATGGTCAAAAAACATTCTGGCTTACATCCTATTTGGGAATTCTGATGACATACTTACACCACTACAGCTCACTTTTTTCATTGTGATGGTTGGCTTTCTGTTCAAGTTGTACAACAGCCAAAATTGTCTCCAAAACAATATGATACAAACACACACTACACAATATAGTAGAGGATGGGTGCAATCTGTCCAATTATTTTCTTGAAGCTGAATGTGCTCCACGAATGTTCGGAGATCATACTATAGATCTGTGGTTCCCAAGCTTTTTTTTTACTAGGGACCACTTTGACCAAGGACCACTCTCCAACATTAGTACCAAAAGGGTTATGAATCAGTAAAAACTTTAGATTTGGTTTGGTTATTTGAGGTGCTGATTCAGAAAATTGCATTGGATAGACCACACCAGCTGTAGTTTCTGATACAGAACATATGCCACCCAGTAGCCGCCATCTACTCACCCACAGGAAACCATATTTAATAATCTAGAACTGATGTGATCTATCCAACGCAATTTTCTGAATCAGCACCCCAAATAACTCCAGGAACAGGCATAAAAAGGAAGACACCAAGGCATCCTGGCTTCCAGGCACTACATGGAACAGCTCCGGTGGGAAGTCAGCACCTCTCCTCCCAACATCCCCGTTGCCTCGGCACTATAAGAAGGTTTTACTAGACCAGTCACTCTCATTGCAATGGTGTAGTAATGGTGAGGCCGTGAACCATATTTTACTTCTTGGGGACCACAGGTTGGGACCCACTGCTATAGATGCTTGTGGCAGTACTTCCTTCTATAGGAAAACAGCTAGACACATCATTGTTCATCATTCCATTCTCCAAACACATTAAAATGCGTGAGTTATTGGGGGTTACTGTTGGGAGATGAAGTTACAGTGATGTGATAGATCATCTCCAAATGCAGCATCTCAACTTATCTATGCTAAAGCTCTACAAATAATGATACATTTAAAATTAAAATAACTGGACACATTCCACCCATCTTCTCTTGTTTTCATTGTAATGAGATCTCTGGATAATACCTTGTTTCAACACTTTATTCAGCTAAAATGTATTCATTATGGAAGGAAGGGAAAAATAATCCTATGACCTCTTCTCTAACAATCATCATGTGAAATGAACTAGAGAAAAAGCTTTTCAGTAAAAGGTTTATAACTCCTCAGACGTTTCAACATAAAAATGGTGAATGCCTAGCAGTTTCCAAGATTTAGGATAGTTCAAGAATGCTGTCCCCCCCCCGCCCCCCCCCCCTTCCAACCCTTCTATGGAGCTGTGATTGCTGGAGCAGGGACATTTCTAGTTATGCCTTTATGACCAAAACAACATTTTTATGTTGCACAATACCAGCTTGCAACAATAATATGTGCATGTTTACCTATGCTACGTTTACCCAACAATGCTATTGTTTCAATACAAAGTGTGATGCCAATTTAGTGAGATACCACAGACACAATAAGGTTACTAATGTATAATAAGGGTGCTAAATCAGTTCTTTCAAGGATTCTACTATGATTCTTAGGCCCATTCTACACTGCCAATAATCCAGATTATCAGAGCACATAAACCACATTATCTGCTTTTGAACTGAATTATATGAGTCAGCACTGCCATATAATCCATTTCAAAGCAGATAATCTGAATTTTATATGGTAGCGTAGAAAGAGCCATATTCTCATGTTCTTTTATTGTAAAAATGAACATCTTTAAGTTGCACTCTTATAAATGGCAAACATTTTGTTAGAACAGACACATTGGCCTGAATCCTATGAGTAGTACCAGTGTAGTAATGGTGGGACTGCAGACCATACTTTTGTTCTTGCAGACCACAGGTGGTCCATGGACCACAGGTTGGGAACCACTGCCTTAAATGAAGGCGAATCAACATGTACATAAACCCAAAAGATTCAATACTTTAGATGTCTCCACCAATAGGAGTACGATCAATAAGTTGTGTGCACAATTATTTGTACAGCACGAACCATCCAGTCCCTGCCCTTCTGACTCTTAGGTTTAATTATCAGTTTGCAGAAAACAATCTAAATGTTCTACCTGGTTCCTGAAGACTTTCATTAAGTTAATCTTTTCACATCCGCACAGTCACACCCAAAAAGTAACTGCCTGATTCTTTTGCAAATAAATGGCCTTTCAATTACAAAGTCATAGTTTTTATCTACTTCGCAAAGAAACTAAAGCAAAGCTTTCCAGTCTGTATGAATCTGAGCAGAATGAGTTTAAAAATACAAGTGGAATTTTATTTTCCTTGAGGCAAAATCCAATTACTTATAGCACATGATTTCCAATAAAGTAAGTGTACTGTAACAACAAGAGTAAATTCACACAGTTATTTCCAGAACGAGCCTTGCTAATCAACTACATGTATTTGCGTCACTCTTCGTTAAGCTACTCTGGAATTTCAAACAGCAAAGAGCCTTCTAGGTGTAAAATCTCTTTGCATTTCTGGGAAGAAATATGAGGTGGGGAAAGACTGGTGTTTGCAGCATTGTGTTTGAAAATCAAATTGACAATGCTAAACATTACAAAGGTAGTACATTAACCTCAACAATAATGAAATAGTTTAATTCTTGAGTTATTGTCTGTTGACCCATTGTTTAAATTTTTAGTTTGAGGAAACTACAAAGTCCATAACAGGACTATAATAATAATAACAATAATAATAATAATAATAATAATAATAATAATAATAGTTATATTTCTTGCCAGCTTCTCCTCACAGGTCAAGGCTGGTTACAGCATTAATAAGACATAAACAAACACACAAACACATGGGAAAGGTGAGAATTCACATATGTATTGTAACAGTATGATTGGGAAATGCTCTCTCGGAGTTGAGGATTTCAGTTTATAACCTGTTCAGTTGCTGTATCTAGAAATTTTAAATAATTGACCCCAAAAAAACTTGAGTTGACTTATCCATTGGTCAATATAGGAACTGCATTTTAATAAAAAATAATTCTACTCTCTCTGCTATGGTGCCATATTGGGTTTTTAAAATTGGAAAATGGAAATGGTGGCACTTAAAGTGATGCTGTTGCTTTCCCCTCTACATGGAATGGTTCCAATTTATCATAACTCATAATTTTGAACACGAAACCTCTCCTCAGTGTATACATGAGTTTATACAGTAAGTTTGTTCACTGAACTGTACAGTATTTCTTTTTATCTCTTCCACTGTATACTCTTCACTCACTCAAACGCCTGTTTGTTACAGGTCAATAAGGAATTGTGCATTCCCTTAAAGGACATTGACCCATCAAAAGTACAGAAATAACAGGACACATCAGTCAGTGAATCAAAGGTAGAGCATTTGTTTAAATATAGAAGTATTTTGAGAGCATCTGACATCTGGAAAACATGTCTTTGCACAGCTGAATCATTGCACCCCTTCTGCCTGCAGACTCTCACAGACACAAAGTGCAGTCTGCAAAAGCTGGTACCTGAGCACATGTTGAAACTAGAAATCTATCTCAAAATCAGCCTATGGCATTTTGGGTTTAAAAGAAGATTATCTAGCAAGCCCATTATTTTCTGCACCCCTCTTACCATGATTGAATAATTAAGATGGGTTGGGTCATATGAAGGAGTATGGGTTAAAAGCAGAATGGAAGAGGTGAGGAGAGAAAATACAGTCTGGAATCCTTTGAAGTGTGTGTGCTTTTGGACTCTATTCAATGACTTCTTATTTATTTATTATATTCTGGACTTATTTCCATTGTATATTGTTTTGCAATGTGATATGTTTTGCATTATTTTTTCTATATTTTCAGTTCCTCTTTTTTGTGTTTTATGCCATCCTGAAATTGAGAAGAAGTATAAACTTAAGTAACAGCACTTTTTACAGAAGGGGGAAGAGAAAGCTATCGCTTATGTAATGCATATTTTTTAAAAATTAAGACATATTTGTGTTACAACTTTGAATTATCCTTTCACTGCACATGCAGTTTAAAGGAACCCTGATTTTATCAAGATGACATGCAGTAACCCCACACTTCTTCCCGTGCTCTCTCACACACATACATGGTTGTTGTTGTATATCAAATTGTCTTTGACTTATGGGAACTCTAAGGCAAACCTGTCACAAGGTTTTCTTGGCAAGATGTGAGGTTTCACCACCCTCTTCCTCTGAGGATGAAAGAGTGTGACTTGGCAAAAGTGGGTTTCCACGACTGAGTGGGAATCGAAGCCTGGTCTCCAGAGTCATAGTCCAATGCTCAGAATACTGCACCACAGTGGTTCATATGCACATATTAATAAACAACTTCCAGTCAGTACCAGTGACGGAAGAATTACATAAAGCTTATGTGACTTGGCCTCAAGACAAATTAATCATTTACATTTTTTTCTGTGTTTAATATAGTGTAAAAATGTTTGACACGTTGATTATATGTACTGATCAGTTTACTTTATAATTAATTCCATCGTATTTTGTATTTGTATAATTCATTTTACAACTGCATTGTATTGGTTTTATTTTTGTATTATTCCTTCTGTCCTGCATAGATAGGTAGATATAAACAATGTGCTTTTGATATGGCGGCCTGTCTTTTTTGTTGCATTATCTTGTGAAGTGCCATGTACTTGGGGGCTACTGAATAAATACATAAATAAATAAATATAAAAGGGTGGGAGGAGATAGTAGTAGCAACAGCAGGCCCAAGGCCTCTGCTCCCTGAGAGAACAAGGTAGTGCCCATTTGCTGTTTCTCATACAGAATCCACATCACTTCAACATTGGAGATGGGAAGGTATCCTCCAGAACACTAAAGGCTAATTTAAGGACGCTCTGGCTGGAAAGTTGATGGTTAGTTCCAGCTACATAAACCCATTATATACTCATATGTATGTCTAGAAATTTTAGTCAAATCCATGCAAAAAACCTGGGTCGACTTATGGGTCAGTTTAGGTACTGAATTTTAATTGTTTTCAGAAAGGAACCATCTCTTTCACTGAAGAGGGGTGAAAAATGAAAGCTTATTCCATCCTGAAAGAATCTTAAAAAATGCACCAACTCTGTATTTTCTGCACTACTTCTGGTCTTTTTGAATGCTTGGATGAGGAAATGGCTGTGGCAACCAGGGATGGCTGGCCCATTGAGACAACACTGGTGCCCTTCGTTTTCCATGGAACAGAATCATAGAATCATAGAGTTGGAAGAGACCTCATGGGCCATCCAGTCCAACACCCTGCCAAGAAGCAGGAAAATTGCATTCAAAGCACCTCCGACAGATGGCCATCCAGCCTCTGTTTAAAAGCTTCCAAAGAAGGAGCCTCCACCACACTCTGGGGCAGAGAGTTCCACTGCTGAACTTCCTGACTGCTCTCACAGTCAGGAAGTTCAGGTGGAATCTTCTTTCCTGTAGCTTGAAGCCATTGTTCCGCGTCCTAGTCTCCAGGGCTCCATAATAACTCTTGACTTGTCAATGGGTCATAAATAAATCCACAATTTTGGCCACAAAACCTACCCATGACTTATACATGAGGTTGACTTATACAGGAGTATATACAGTAACTGTTTGAATTGTAAGTCATGGAGGCAAATCCAATTGATTTAATGGACTTACCCTGATCAGGACTAACAATAGAATTTAGGCCATTGTGTGGCAGAAGGAAATATCTCTGGGTCCCATAAGTAATAGCATGCTGTCTGCCACTGCTGCTTCATAGCATTTGCTGCTTGAGGAAGCAGCTCCATTCTGCCTCATAGTCTGGATGATCCTGGTTGCAGCAAAACTCAAACAAGTTGTGCGACATTGCAAAGATTAACAAATGTACCACAACATACACTTTCCTGGATTATTGTCCTCTCTGTCAGATGTGCAGTGCTATTTTACAGCAAAGGAACTTATTTAATCTATTACAGAACTCTGTCAGTTGCTCAGTGGCAAAAGGCATGTTGCATGGCATGATCTGCCAAATGAACATTTCAGTCAAGAAAGTTGTAGTCCTGTGTGGAAATAATCTAGAAATGTTTTATTAAGAGTGGAACAATGACATTATATGAGGGGCATCAGTTTATCTGAAAAATGCACATTGTATGCTTGCTCTATCCTGGATTGTCTTGTTTTTACAAATTTATTTTGGCTGATATTCTAAATTTGGATTGATGATTCAGTTCTTCCAACTGAGCACTTCTTAAGTATTTATTTTGCAAACATTTAAAAGGGGAAATGTCTCATGTCAGTTATCTGTCAGAAGCATGACTTAATCATTTGTCATTTGCGTGTCTTACTTTTCACTTTTTTCTCCATTCTCCCTTTCCTGCCCAAACCAATACCAGAGTCAGTTCCCATAATGCTTTGACAAATGTAAAGTCCAACTGAGGCTGGTATCTTTTTAATGTTTTATGAATATGTAGCTCCTTCCTAGGGCCCCTTGGTGGTGCAGTGGGTCAAACTACTGAGCTGCTGAACTTATTGACCAAAAGGTTGGCGGTTCAAATCCAGGGAGCAGGGTGAGCTCACGCTGTTAGGCCCAGCGTCTACCAACCTTGCAGTTCGAAAGCATGCAAGTGTGAGATCAATAGGTACCGCTTCTGCCAGAAGGTAACGGCGCTCCATGCAGTCATGCTGGCCACATGACCTTGGAGTTGTCTACAGACAACATCAGCTCTTCGGCTTAGAAATGGAGATGAGCACCACCCCCGAGTCATACACAACTACACTTAATGTCAGGGGAAACCCTTACCTTTACTACCCTCTACTGAAGTGGAGCTTTTAATCAGATGTCAGTTTTCCTCAATATCAAGCTGTAGAAGCAGGGTTGCACATTCAATTTTATTGTATGGATGTGCATTAATGGTGAACATGTATCAAGTAGCATATTATTGGTTTTGGGTTGCCCAGAATTGATATTCAACACAAGGGTCATGTAAATCTCTGCATTTAGAGATTTATATTATGCAACTGTAATAGAGAATCTTGTCCAGAGCTTTGGGGATGGGGACTGAAACCCAATTAAGCTTCAAGGACAGAGAACTATGCGATGGAGCTGTTGTGGTCCCTGTTATAGAAGAAACACACCAATGAATGCAATGTGGCCTTCGTTCATTTGTCCAAACAAAAGCTATTGCTTGGAAAAGTACCTTTTAAGTGAATAGTGAATTGAGGCTTAATTAATTAAGCTGCAATTCACTATAAATTTGAAACTCTTCCAAGCAATAGTTTTTGTTTGATTTTTCTTTTGCGCTAACAGAACTATGGTTGTTTTCATGGCCACATGTGTATGAGGATCAAAGATTGGTAATCAGTCACATCAAGTCCACTTTCCTCAGTATTAGCCACAAAGTGCAATAGCAAATAAGATATAGACAACAGGGATACTTTCGTAGCACCAGGATCATATTTGTATTTTGAAATCTTGATGGATAGTGTTTATATTTATTTTATTTATTGTATCAGAAGCAAACTGAGGGTACAGCTGTAATGTGTTTTAAAAAACAAAGTTTTAAAACTTTGCATTATATTAAATGTCCTTTGACCAGTAGCTGGCCACTTGGAGCGCCTCTGATGTTGCTATAAGAAGGTCCTCCATTGTGCATGTGGCAGGGCTCAGGCTGCATTGTGATAGGTGGTCTGTGGTTTGCTCTTCTCCACACTCGCATGTCATGGACTTCACTTTGTAGCCCCATTTCTTAAGATTAGCTCTGCATCTTGTGGTGCCAGAGCGCAGCCTGTTCAGCGCCTTCCAAGTCTTCTGTGTGCCCAGGAGGAAGTCTCTCATCCAGTATCAGCCATGGCTTGAGGTTACGGGTTTTAGCCTGCCACATTTGAATAATCACTTGCTGAGGTCTTCCTGCGAGTATTTCTATAGATCTTAGAAAACTATTTCTTGATTTAAGACATTGGCGTGCTGGACAATATCTGAACAGGGGATGGGCCGGAGATGTCACTGCCTTGCTCCTTTCATTATTGGCTGCTACTTACTGACGACTGTGAGGAAATTCACTTTCATGGCTTCTTCCTCTCTGTTGAAATTGTCCACATTCTTGTAGACTTCAATGGCTTCTCTGTGTAGTTATTAAATATGGTTTTCTGTGGGCGAGCAGATAGTGACTACTGGATGACATGTGTTCTGTATCAGAAACTAGAGCTGATGTGGTCTATCCAATGCAATTTTCTGAATTAGCACCCCAAATAACCCAACCAAATCCAAAGTTGACCAAAAACAGATTCGTACCCCTTTTGGTACTAATGTTGGAGAGTGCTCCCTGGTCAAAATTAGGTTGGGAACCACTGTGTTACAGATACTCCAGTTACTTTACTTACTTGCTTAGGTAATCCCTTGTAGCTCGAGGATGATAGTCTTCCAGATGTGGTGTCTTGTTGGTGGGTCTGTAGATGGCTGTGGAGCAGTGAGGACATCGGTTTCCAGGTGGAAAGTAGACCCAGTTAGGGTTGGCTTGATGTGCTTTCCTCTTGGCATGTTTCTCCCTTTTGCTCTTCATTGGTGTCTCTTTGAATTCTGCAATACTGCTGGTCACAGCTGACCTCCAGTTAGAGCACTCGAGGGCCAGGCCTTTCCAGTTCTCAGTGTCTATACCACAGTTTTTAAGGTTAGCTTTAAGCCCATCTTTAAATCTCTTTTCTTGTCCACCAATGTTACGTTTCCCCATTCTTGAGTTCAGAGTAACTGCTTTGGGAGACAGTCATCGGGCATTCGGACAATGTGGCCAGTCCAGCAGAGTTGATGGTGGAGGAGCATTACTTCAATGCTGGTGGTTTTTGCTTCTTCCAGCACACTGACATTTGCCCCCCTGTCTCACCAAGAGATTAGCAGGATTTTTCGGATGGTTTTCTGTGGGTGAGCAAATGGGATTCAAAAATCCCCTGAAATCCTTAGCATTTCTCGTAAGAGATGCTCAAGCAATATCTTCTTTTTGTGGAAAGAGGCATTTCATTGGCAACTTCCATCTTTTGGAGGGAAGGAGAGCAGCTTCCCTGTAACCGAGCAACTGCTTAAGGGACAGAAATAGGAGAACAGGAGCTGGTTCTCTGCTTACCTACCTGCCTGGATGTATGTCCTTTTTCAAAATCCCCTCCCGCCCAAAAACAAAACAAAATAAATCTCCAAGCCTCCCACCCAGTCCCGTAGCCAGGATTTTGATTGGGGGGGCTGAGTTTTTTCGGGGGGGGGGGGGGTTGGAGGGCTGAGTTTCGGGGGGGGGATGAGTCTGAGTGAAAGAGGGTCTAGCCTAGCAAACCTTTTGTATCATTACCCCAATACCCCCATGGTGAGTATGGTGATCAGATCATGATATGAATAAACATAACAGTTTAAATAATGCATCAGTAAGGCCTTTTCGCGAACCACCATGAGAATTTGGGGGGGGGGGGGCTGAAGCCCCTCAAGCCCCCCCCCCCCCCCCCCACATGCCTGCCCCACTGACCCTGTATCAAGAGATGAGGGAGAGAGAAAAAGCAAGGCCCCATTTGGAAGCTCCTTTTTGCCCCCCCCCCCCTTGCTTGGTCTTGCTGCAAGGCTTCGGGGTTGCTGAGGAGGGGAGGGGGCTCGCCCCCTTCTCCCCGAGTTTCCTTTCCTTGTGGCTGGTGGTTGCAGGCGGCAGGGGTCGCTGTGGAGCAAGTGGCGCCCCCCCCCCCTCAAATGAATAACGGGGCTCAAGAGAAAGAGGAAACGAAGAGGAAGAGGAAGGAGGAGGAAGAGCGCTCAGCCTCCTCAAGGCTTCCATGAGGACAGAGCCGAGGGCGCGGAGGGAGGGAGAGGGGACTCTCCTGGTGCCTTTCCCCGGGAGGGAGGAGGCCTGGTAGCCCAAGAAGGGGCCACTCCGGAGAGCCTTCCTCCAACTTCTTCGGCGCGCCGAGGAGGAGGAGGAGGAGGCAGCAGGGCGTGCGCCTCCCAGCTTGGACTTGGTCAAGCTTGGGCTTCTCCTCGCCTCTTTCCGTCTGGGGACGAGGCGAAGGCGTTGTGTGCGCGTCCGAGCAGAGCAGCAAGACCAAGCGGCTCCTCCTCCCTCCTTCTCTCTCTCCTTCTCTCCCTCTTTCTCCTGCGTGTCCTCCAATTCGCGCATTTGGAGAGGCAGGAAGGTGTTCCCGGGAGGTCCACAGTTTTGCTGGCGGCCCCGCAAAGTTAGTTTGGAGTCCCCCCCTCTCGGGCCACCGGAAGGAAGCATGCATTTCGAGGAGCCCTCCTCGCCCGCCTTGCAGAGACCCCGCTATGGCTGTAAGTCCTCCTGCTTCTCCTTATGCCTCGCGCCCCGGGACTGACTGACTGACTGGCTCCCCTCGGGTTGGGCGCGCGCCAAAATGGAGCACCTGGGCTCCGGGCAGCAGGGAAAGGAGCGGGGCGGGGGGGGGGGGGGTCTCTGTTTATAGAGCAGTGGTTCTCCACCTTCCTCTTCCGCCACTCCTTCATGCAGTTCCTCATGTTGTGGTGACTCCCCAACCATAAGATTATTTTCTTTGCTACTTCCTAACTGTAATTTTGCAACTGTTATGAATCGTCATGTAAATATCTGATATGCAGGATGTATTTGCATTCACTGGACCACATTTGGGGCAAATACCCCCACATTTGAATACTGGTGGGGTTGGGAAGGGAGCATTGATTTTGTGATTTGGTAGTTGTAGTTGCTAGGATTTATAGTTCGCCTACAATCAGAGAGCATTCCGAACTCCACCAACGATTGAATTGAACCAATTAACACACAGAACTCCCATGACGAACAGAAAATACTGCAAGGGTTTGGTGGGCATTGACCTTGAGTTTTGGAGTTGTAGTTCACCTACATCCAGAGAGCACTGTGGACTCTGGACCAAACTTGGCACGAATCCTCAATATGCCCAAATGTGAACACTGGTGGAGTTTGAGGAGAATAGATTTGACATTTGGGAGTTGTAGTTGCTGGGATTTATAATTCACCTGCAATCAGAGAGCATTCTGAACTCCACCAATGATGGAATTGAGCCAATCTTGGCACACAGAACTCCCATGACCAACAGAAAATGCTGGAAGGGTTTGGTTGACTTTGAGTTTTGGAGTTGTAGTTCGCCCACATCCAGACAGCACCATGGACTCTGGACTAAACGTGATATGAATATTCAGTATGCCCAAATGTGAACACTGGTGGAGTTTGGGCAAAATAGAGCTTGCCATTTGGGAGTTGTAATTGCTGGGATTTATAGTTCACCTACAATCAAAGAGCATTCTGAACACCACCAAATGTAGAATTGGGCCAACCTTCCCACACAGAACTCTCATGACCAACAGAAAATACTGTGTTTTCTGATGGTCTTTGGCGACCTTTCAGACACCCCCTCCTCGGGGGTCTTGAGCCCCAAGTTGAGAAATTCTGGTTTATGGACTTGTTTATCTTCTTCTCTGTCTGAGATTTGGGACAAGGGTGGAGGGGTTAGTGGGGGTGTAGCTACACTGTCAAATGGATAAAGTTTGACACCACTTTTAAGTGTCCTGGCTCAATGCTATGGAATCATGAGGGTTGTAGTTTGGGGAGGCAGCAGCACTCTTGGGCAAGGAAGGCTTTCATGGCCGGAATCACTGGGTTGCTGTGAGTTTTCTGGGCTGTTTGGCCATGTTTCAGAAGCATTATCGCCTGACATTTCAACTGCATCTATGGGAGGCATCCTCAGGTTTGTGAGGTCTGTTGGAAAGTGGGGTTTAGAGAATCACTTCCCAACAAAGGATACTCCTCAGCAGGAAGCAGCCAGACCTTGAAACTGCAAGGCCATTCAATGCTAATCAGTGTGGCCAATTGCAACATCCACACCTGCTTCAAACAGACATGTGGGGTTTATGTATCTGGACATTCCACAGATACATAAACCTCACTTGTCCTAGTTTCCAACAAACCTCACAATCTCTGGGGATGCCTGCCATAGATGCAGGTGAAATGTGAGGAGAGAATGCTTCTGGAACATGGCCATACAGCCCAGAAAACTCACCGCAACTGAAGGGCTTGTAAAAACTACAACTCCATGGCAGTTCAAGTAGAGTCCAGCTGCATTAATCCTACAGTGTAGATCAGGCATGGGCAAACTTTGGCCTTCCAGGTGTTTTGGACTTCAACACCCACAATTCCTAACAGCTGATAGGCTGTTAGGAATTGTGGGAGTTGAAGTCCAAAATACCTGGAGGGCCAAAGTTTGCCCATACCTGGTATAGGTGCACCCTAACTCTCAGGTGAGAGAGAAAGAGAGGGAGGGAAAGCCCAAAAGGGCCTCCTTGGCCATCTTCTCCCTACCAGAGAGCGAAGAGAGACACCTGTGGCTGGAGAAGGGCTGAATGTTACCTGAAGGGTAGGGAGCCTGCCCTTCCCCCTCCCTCGCCCTTCAACTGCAGCAGGAAGGATTTCCTTGTCAAGGTATCAGGCACAAGCAGCTTGCACAGATGTCCTGTAATCTCTCTCAAGAAGGAAGAAGGCTTGGGAATAGAGGGCTCTACTTGTTAGCTTGCAGGGGGAATACCTTTGCTTCTTAAGAGTTTCCTAATAGTCCTAAGTCTCACACGGTTTAAGAAGCTTAAGACAAGTTGTGTGCATTTTGTTTTGGAGGCTTGTGCATGAAGAAATGTCTCCACTGTAGTTTTAAATATGCATCGTGATTTCCAGGCCAGATTGTAAATACTGGCTAATCAGTCATATCCATTGTGAAAGGTAAAGTCCATTGCTGTCAGCCGACTGCAATGTTATGTGCGTTTATTTTGAAGAGAAAATCTGAACAGTCTGCTTTACAGATTAATAGTGCAGCCCTCTCATGTTTGCTTAGAAGTAAGTGTCTCAGAGTTCATTTGCTGTGAGCTCCCTGCAGGATCTTGTAAATGGGTTTTGAAATTTATTTATTTATCATATCAGGAATGAACCAAGGGTACAATTGTAATGTAATGTCTGTGGTTTGCTCTTCACCACACTCGCATAGAGTGGAATCCACTTTGTGGCCCCATTTCTTAAGTTTGGCTCTGTACCTCGTGGTGGCAGAGCGCAGTCTGTTCAGCGCCGTCCAAGTCGCCCAATTTTCTGTGTGCCCAGGAGTTAGTCTCTCATTTGATATCAGCCATGGGTTGTGGTTCCAGGTTTTCGCTTGTCACTTTTGGGCTCTTGCTTGCTAAAGTGTTCCTGCAAGTATTTCAGCAGAGCTTAGAAAATTATTTCTTAATTTAAGTTGTTGGCGTGCTGGCTGACATCCAAACAGGGGATGGGCCGGAGATGTCACTGCCTTGGTCCTTTCATTATTGGCTGCTACTTCCCAGCGGATATCAGGTGGTGCGATATTGGTTAAACAGTGTAATTCTCCAGTGGAGTAAGGCATAGACATCCTGTGATAATGCGGCATGTCTCATTAAGAGCCACATCCACTGTTTTAACATGGTGAGATGTGTTCCACACAGAGCATGCATACTCAGCAGCAGAGTAGCAAAGCACAAGGGCAGATGTCTTCACTGTGTCTGGTTGTGATCCCCAGGTTGTGCCAAGTTTTGAAATGCATACATCTCTTTATGTGTTGAGGGTGTACAAAACAGATATATGCTTGGAAACACACCCAAAGACGTAATTAAATGCTGTCAAAATACAGCAGCTCTTTTCCAGTTTATGAGATAACTACTGTTCATGGAGTGAGCTCCCATCTGTCACCTCCAGCTTCCCATGCGGGGATATGAGAGAAGCCTCCTACAGGATGGTAAAACATATGGGCGTCCCCTGGGCAATGTCCTTGCAGACGACCAATTCTTTCACACCAGAAGGGACTTACAGTTTCTCAAGTCGCTTCTGATATGTGAAAAACAAAACAAAACATGATGTATTTGACAATTCCGTGGAATGTTTTATGAGCAGTTTAACTGAATAATATCCTGTCTCCAGTGTGTGAAAGAGATGATTTAAAAAAACACAATTCCCTACGTTCTTTCCCTCATTTCCTCCTTTTTTAGGAGTTTAGGCCCTTATGAAGGAATTGTTGAATTGTTCATCTGGTTTTATCTTTTAAGAAATGAAAGCCTGTACCTTTCGTTAAAGAGCTTTGGTGTTTGATCTGATGGTTTTCAAACATTGACAAGGTTGAGAGCAATGTAATGGTTTTCACTGAAAAGTTTATGTGAGCTTCAGTCCTTGCAGAGTGCACTGAGAATCCTGTGTTAAATTGCCTTTGCTGTCAGGGAGGAGTCTTGACAGTTAACCAGTCTTTTACTAAAGTCATGCCCACACTAGCATGAGCTACCCAACTTGTGATACTGTGATAGATGTCTTACACAGTGGCTGCTCCCCTTCCTTGTACAGTTTGTACTCCCCTCCTGGAAGAGCTTTACAAAGGCATTTAAAATTATAAGAAACCAATACTAACATTCTAAATGTTAGCCCTGGGTGACAGCCTCAGGGAGCATGACTGGTGGGGACAAGGCAGAGGACCTTCTCGGTGGTGGCCCCCCGATTTTGGCACACTCTCCACAGGGAGATTAGGCAAGTCCCTACACTGTCCTCCTTTTGCAGGGATTTGAAAACCTAGATGTTTCAGCAAGCATCTGAGAATGACTAGTCCCTAGTTATATATGCCCAGTCCTTATTTCATCAGATAGTGCTCTCTTCTCTGTATTTCATCCAATGCCCCCGCCCTATGGTACACTGCTTGCACTATCCCATACCTGTCCCCTTTTATAGCCTGTTCACACCCATTTTAGTATTTCTGATTATTTGTTTTTGTTGAGCATTGTGGTGCAGTGGGTTAAATCGCTGAGCTACTGAACTTGTTGACCAAAAGGTTGCACGTTCGAATACGGGGAGTGGCATGAGCTTCCGCTGTCAGCCCCAGCTTCTGTCAACCTAGCAGTTCAAAAACATGCAAATGAGAGTAGATCAATAGGTACTGCTGTGGCAGGAAGGTAATGGCACTCCATGCAGTCACGCCGGCACCAACCCCCAGAGTCGGACACGAATGGACTTAATGTCAGGGGAAAACATTTACCTTTACCTATTATTTTGGTGGAGCGTCAGAAGCGACTTGAGAAACTGCAAGTTGCTTCTGGTGTGGGAGAATTGGCTATCTGCAAGGACATTTTCCAGGGGATGCCTGGATGATTGATGTTTTACCATCCTGTGGGAGGCTTCTCTCATGTCCCTGCATGTGAAGCTAGAGCTTGACAGACGGGAGCTTACTCTGCTCCCCGGATTCGAACTGCCAACCTGTTGGTCGACCAGTCCTGCCGTCACAAAGGTTTAACCCATTGTGCCACTGGGTGCTCTTTTCAGGGAGATGGTGGCGGGGTATAAGAATAAAGTTATTATATTCTTCCTGCTTCTTAGCAGGGGGTTGAACTGGATGGCCCATGAGGTCTCTTCCAACTCTATGATTCTATATATATTATCTTAGAGCATCATTGATCAGTGGGATTCTCTTGTAGGTTGGCCACTCCCTGTAAAAGTTTTGAACTGGCAAGCATTCTCTTCTAGTTTTGATTTCTCAAATGACACACTGGACCTTCGTCTACCTCGTTTCCAATCTGACCTCACTGCTACTGCTTCCAAAGAGGAAGGCTAGAAATTCTGGCTGAAGTGTGTGCTGTTTTTCTCTGGCAATAATTGCCTGCACAGAGGACGCCACATGGCTCCATGGCAGAAGTTCAGAGTCTTCCTTCAGAGCGAGCCAGGAAGTGGTTTGAAAAAAGATGTACCTTTCTGACTGATAGTAGTGTTAGAGCTGAAAACAGAGGAAACAGTTGTTCTTCTTTGGCAGAGGCAAGCTACAAGACCAGTTTCAAGAGCAGATTTTAGTCAAGGTTATTTTCAGGTGCATTGAATACTATGCATAGTATTACTAATTGTAGTAAATTGGTATACAGTGATAGAATCCTACAGTCATGGAAAATAACTAATAAACATGCTGCAAAGAGGACACTGTTTAATATTATAAGTGATAATGACAGAAACTAAGCCCAAAGTACTAACTTGTCCTTGCCAATCCTTTTGGACTTCCACCTCATTTTCCTTTAACCTTACTGCACCTTGTCTAATGGTACAACAAGTATGTGCTGACACATGCATACACTGGTTCTATCAATTCAAAATGTTTGGAAGCTACTATAAGGAAAAGTTTGACAAGCACACAGAAATTCCAGAAGAACTTACTTCATACTTTCTGAAACTTTCTTTTGCATCGTACTATTTTATATTGCCCTAAAATAAAACTTGATATATTTTCCATTTGCAATCAAAATGGATGACCTAAAATTAGATGCATTTAAATACACTTCTGTAAAGTTTTATTATTATATATATATATATAACACCATCATGCTACATATGGCACTGAACATGTAAAGAACAACAAAACAGTTCCCTGCCCTTAGGTTTTCAGTCTAAATAAGGCATGACACCCACACACAAAAGGGATGACAGTGTGGGAAGGGATTAAGTCTAAGAGATACTGTCTCCTCTTCTCTCCCTCCAAGGCCACCTTGGAGAGTACTAAAGATATGTAGCTGACCTCTGTGAAGGTCAGTAAATTATTGTTCATATGGTCATACTTTAATCCTCCATATAGATCAGATTCATTTGATAGATAGTGAAAATATATGGCAACATCTAGTGGTTCAGTGACCTAGGGCATAATAAAAAGCAGGGTTCATTCCCAAATTCCTGGCAAGTATACCTGTGCCATAGAAGTCATTCATCAAGCGCAGAGACACTCTCAAAGTTTAGACGCAAGTCTCGTGCGTTTTTAAAACTCTTTGCTCTGTTGCGGAATTAATTCCAGTAAAATTATTCTTGACATTTGTTTACTTAACCCATACTTTTAATTATTGTCCAACTAGGCATTCTTGCTGCCAGGTGCCAGTCATATGCAAGTCAGTCTAGGTCACTGCATGTGGTGGACTAGGACTCTGGTGCCCCATCCACACAGCTCAATAAAATCCCACATTATATGCTTTGAACTGGAATATTACCTGCTTTGAACTGGTATATTTGGCAGTGTGGACTCAGTTAACCTAGTTCAAAGCAGAAATTGTGGGATTTTCTGCCTTGATATTCTGATGATATGGTTGTGTGGACGGCTTCTGGAAGACCAAGTTTGAAACCATCTTTTGACAGAAAACCCTGTGATACAAATTTTGTCAAGAAAACCATGTGATAGGTTGGGACTAAGGCAGGCCTGCACAACCTTTGGGTAAATCTGAGATTAGTGTTTTGAAGTGAAAAAAGAAGCCAAGAGAATGCTTTGAGAGAGGTCATGTAGCCACTGTAGCTGATACAAAACTAGTTTTTAAGACATTCCTTCTAGATAATATTTCTATTTTGTGGAACTGTTGTTAATTTACAGGCTAAAATTGTAAAAACCCATGCATTGTAAAAACTCCATGCTTAATATGCTTTATTTTCTGTAGTAGGGAGTCCCTTCTACCTCTAGGTCAGTGATTCCACACCTTTTTCCTCCAGGTGCTTTGGACTTTAGCTCCAACAATTCTTAACAGCTGCAAAACTGGCTGGGATTTCTGGGAGTTGATATCCAAGGCCCCATCTACACAACTGAATGAAATCCCACAGTATCTGTTTTGAACTGGAATATTTGGCAGTGTGGATTCAAATAACCCAGTTATTAATAACCCAGCAGATATTATGGGATTTTCTGCCTTGCTTTTCTGGGTTATATGGCTGTGTGGAAGGGCCCCTAAACATTTGGAGGACCAAAAGTTGGGAACCACTGCTCTAGGGGCCCTTCCACACAGCCCTATATCCCAGAATATCAAGGTAGAAAATCCCACAATATCTGCTTTGAATTGGCTTATCTGAGTCGACACTCAGATAATGTGGGATTTTCTGCCTTGATATTTTGTGATATAGGGTTGTGTGGAAGGGCCCTAGGTGAAGAATAGCCCAAGCTTGGAGCTAGGAATGGGAGTACCTTATCATCTACAGTAGTGCTGAGCTTCCAAAGTTGTAGAAGAAAGTTTGAAATGCAGTGGGCAAGGCAAATCTCTGCTTAACCTACCTCACAAACCTTGTACAGGCAGTCCCCAAGTTATGAACAAGATAGGTTGTGTAGGTTTGTTCTTAAGCTCAGTTTGCATGTAAGTTGGAACAGGTACATTTTTAAGTGTACCTCCGTCCAAAGAGAGAAAGAGAGCTTTGGGTAGCATAGGGAAGGGTTAACACTCTTGTTGTGTTTGTTTTGCTGTCTGTGCCCTTGTTCAGAAGATTTCTCCTCACTTTCTATCTCTGCGATAATTGGATTTGTGGAAATTTGACTTGTTGAGGAAGCAATGATTGGCGATACAGCTTCAATAGAAGAGATACTTTCCCCCATGATAACTTTTTCAAAAGAGAACTTCCCTTCCTAGAGGAAGGTTTCTCTCACTTTCTGTTTCTCACCCCTGTTCTTAAGTATGAATTGCTTGTAAGTCAGATGTTTGTTACTGGCTGTAAAGATAAAATGGTGATGTGAAAGAAGACCCATTAACACATGGAACACAGATGTAATTAATAAAACAATAATATTGCTGCAACATTTGAATGCAGCATGGGAATGAGGTTTTGGTTTTGTTTCTTTTCTAATACCCAAGATACAATAAATTAAGGATGTGAGACTAGATCAGGGAGAGGCAAACTTCAGCCCTCCAGGTGTTTTGGACTTCAACTCCCACAATTCCTAACAGCCGAATCATACAAATCCTGACCTCAGACTCTTCCATTTCACCATGCAGGAAAGGTGAAGGAAGAGTGAAATACAGCTGGTGCTTTAGGAGCCAGCAGATTCCTGACCTTGAGTATCAGCCAGTATTTTACTCCTCCCTTATCTTTACTGATCTGGGACGTCAAGAAATGAACAAAAGCACTAAGCTGTAGTTTTGAAGCCACAGTTCTATGGCTTCAAAATTCTCTGTGCTGGAAATTCCTCATCCCTATTATAAAGGACTCAGGAAAGTACATTCTTCTTTTTCCTTTTCCATTGTCTCTTTGATTTTTAGCAGATTCTTTTAGTAGTCTGTTGCTCAACTGTTCTCTGCCATAGGCCTTTCTATACTTAAATGATATACAGTATTGAACACAGTCTGTGGGTGCTTTTAATTCTCCCTTCCCTCATCAGTTGGATCAGAAGTTGGGAAATTAAAAGACTTCTGTATGAATAGAGGGTTTCTCCTACCCAACCCAAGAGCATACAAACAAAACAAAACACAGGAGGTCCTGTTTAGCTTGAGGTGAACTTAAAGTCTCCTCTTCTATATGTGAGGTTAATCTGATATAAGTTAGTTGATGTCAGCAACCATTTTGGGAATGGCCAATATTTTTATGCAATTGTCGCTGGCAGCATTTTGCAGTTAATTTACCTCTAACCTAACTGTGTAAAAGCTGACCCCCTAAATGTGTGGATAACACCCCATGCATTACGTGAAATACACAATTAATTTTTTAAAGAGTATATTGTGTAACAATGCTGATGACATAGGACTTGTCATTTTGACCACCCAAGTTCACTGTTAAAGGATGTAAAATGGAATAATTATTAATATGCTGCCAAAGTGATACAGACCAGCCCTGGATCTGATCAGGAACACAGTAATTTGGATGAATTCATTTGTCTTTTGAGCTCAATATGTAAAGGACTTGTCACATGGCCTCCCATTCCCATTGGAGTAATGGCATTGTGGTGCTCATGGGAGTTTTTTGAAACTTCTCGTGGAGGACTAGAGATTGTAATTCTATACTCTGATTCTTACCATGGTGTTAAATCTATTTCATGCGATGATAGCAGTGAATGCATTTTGACATAAAATAATTCTTCCTGAATAGAAGGCCAGCATTTAGAGAAGAAGGGTTCTAAGCTGACTTTTTCCTGATCCTGGCATTGTTTTCTCTCTCTTTGTAATGGAAGAATAGTCATTCTACTCCTGACTTTAAAGTGATAAATTGCAGACAAGAGTTTTAGTGTTATCAGTGAGAATAGCTCTGTATAGGGAGCTGTACTATGTGCTACTGAGAACTGAGTGGGGAGGAAACGTGAAGGGAGCAGTAATGCAACACAGCTGAAAATTAGTAGTGCTGATGAAAACCTGTTTCAGAGGGTTTCTTAACCTTTCAGAGCCAGCTTTGGGGAATCATGGAGGGCTAGAGTAGAGAGTTGTCTCTGTTTCTGTTGTGCATCTAAGTAGCACATCATGTCTTTCTGCCACAAACTGAAAAACTGTTTTATCTATTCTCTACATTTCCCTTGAAGTTGTGACTCAAGGAGACTTAACAGATTTTTAAAAATAGAAAAAAATCGTATTTCTCTGTGTATTTTACTTCAAATTATTCTTGTACAGGCATACTTCAGCCAACATAACATATGAGAAAGAAGCTTCTTTTTACAAAGTCTTTTCATGCCAGCTGAGCCCCACCTTTCCTTGTTGTCCTCTATCCAAGTTAGAAACCTTTTGGCAGGATTGGCATTGGGAAGATAATGAAGGAGAAACACACAATTTTGGTGAAAGACTGCAGAAGCACATCTATAGTAAACAATGCAATAAAGCTCAAGCAGGGAAAGAACTGGTTCTGTTTTAGCTGATCCAGCCATAGCTATGTGTGCCAGGCAAGGTAAACAGCTTTGGAATTTCTTACTGAGCATGCACGAACAGCAAAACAGAGGGACAAGTGGAGGGCAGGCAAGCCTCATCAGACCCCTCTCCCAACCTGTTATAAAAAAAGCATAAATCTCTCAAGTGTAGGAAGAAAAAATACCATATCACTCCAGGATTTATTATGGAAGAAGTTTTCAGGTGATCTCTAGTAGATTCAAGATGCACAGCTTACCTGATGTGGGTGTTTCATTTCACATGTGCCTATATTTAGTTCTAAGTTTAAAGTCTTCTAAAACATTTTGAACTGTTGTTCTTTTTTTGTGGTATAGGGACTATCCTCATTCTTTCCACATTGTTTCTATCTCTGATACCAAAGCTTCTATATTTGCCTCTTTAACTGAGGTATATCGAAGGCTTCTTCCACACAGCTGTATAAAATCCACATTGAACTAGATTATATGGCAGGGTGGACTCTGATAACCCAGTTCAAACCAGGTATTATGGATTATCAGCCTTAATAATAATGATGATAACTACTACTACTACTACTACTACTACTACTACTACTCCTCTGGGGCTTCTGAATTCAAACTGACAGGGTTTTGGATCACAATACTCCTGATCTCATGATCGTGTTAAAAAACAAAGTATGAATCGTCGATGTTGCCCAGGTGACCTCAAAATTGAAGGGAATCAACTGGAAATGCTGACATGGTATTAGGATTTAAAGATTGAACTGCAAAGACTCTGCCACAAGCCAGTAAAGGTGGCCCCAGTGGTGATCGGCACATTGGGTGCAGTGCCTAAAGACTTTGGCCTGCACTTAAACACAATTGGCACGGTCAAAATTACCATCTGCCAGCTGCAAAAGGCCACCTTACTGAGATCTGCACGCATTATTCTCCAATACATCACACAGTCCTAGACATTTGGGAAGTGTCCGATGTGTGATCCAATACAACATCCAGCAGAGCGATCTTGTTTGCTGTGCACTCATCTTGTTGTGTTTCAAATGATAATAATAATAATTCTTAATAATATATCACACAGTTCTAAATGCTTGGGAGGTGCTCGACTTGATATTTTGTGATATAAAATCCTGCATATATTTCTCATTTCCTGTGTCATACTGTGTTTTTGTGTCAGTAAAATAATTATTTATTTATATCCCTCACGGGACCCAAAGCAGCTTACAACATATTAAAATCATGTAAACAACAATCCATATATATTGATAATAAGTATAAAACATGATAAAATAAGCAGTTTTAAACAACAATAATATACATTCACATTCTTGTGGTGATATTCTGGGTTATATGGGTGTGTGTGGAAGGGCCCTCAGTTATAGATTGAATTGTCTTGGAAGTATTCAGTCTTTTGGTGCATAATATTGTTGGACATGTAGGGAATAGTCCTGGCACATTTGACTTCTGTATTATGCTTAATATAAGACTGAGCTCTCAAACTCAGGGAACTTATTCTGTGCCGAGACACCCTAAAGTATAGCCCACCTCCTCTGCTCTCTTTGCTGCTTCTTCAGAATCCTAAAAGAGCCAGCACTGCTACTATTATTTTGAGCAGGCATTACAAAAATGGTGAACAGAGGTACTGCATTGACCTGTAAATTGGTCCAGTTTTTTTGACAAATTTTTAAACTTATGTAACCTTACCTGGGTAAAGGTCTAGAAATTGTAGTCAAAAAATCAACCCAACCCCCTTGGGTTGACTTATCCACAGGTCAGTGTGATTGCTGGACCTTAACTTATTTAAAATGTTATGTTTCATCTATTGTAAACCGCCTTGAGTCCTTGGAAAAAGGCAATATAGAAATGCCCAAATAAATAAATTAATTAATAATAAAAACTCTTATTAAGAAGGAACTATCCTCTTCTCTGAATAGAGTGGCAAAAAGGAAGAACGTAGCTCATTCCAGGAGACTCTAAAAAAGAATCCATCTATTGTCATGGCACAGCTTCAGGACTCTTTGAATACCTGGGTGTGAAAATGGCCATGGCCAGGGATGGCTGGTCCCAGAGGCGATGTTAGTGCTTTCACCTTTCTGCAGAGTGACCCTCAATTTATCAAAATTCATGATTTTGGTCCCAAACCTACCCCCGATTTATACTTACACATATGTCATATACTTATACGCAAGTATACAGTATTAATTACCATACTGAAGTAATTTGAAAACCAAAGTCTTCTGTACATATACAGGCAGTCCCTGAGTTACAAATATCTGACTTACAAATGACTCATAGTTAAGAACGGGAATGAGACAACAGAAAGTGAGAGAAATTTACCCATCGGAAGGGAAATTCACTGTTGAAAGAGTTACCATGGGGAAAAGGTGTCTCCACAGAAGCTTTATCACCAATCCTTGTTTCCCCAACAAGCCAATTTTTCAAAATCCAGTTATCACAGGGACAGAAAGTGAGTCAAAGTCTTGAACAGGGGCACAGACAGCAAAACAAACATCACAGGGATATTAACCCTTCCCTATGCTACCCAAAGCTAAAATGTGTGTGTGTATGTTTGTGTATATATACACACACATACATACACACACATATGGCTGGAGTAACCTATGGAACCTATCTTGTTCGTAACTTGGGGATTCCTGTTTACTGAAAGTGTGCCACATAATGGGAAGTGGAGGTGTTCAAAAAGCATTGTCACTTTATTTGAATGTAGAAAACAGTGTTACATCAGTCCACATTGTTGGTCCATCTAGCTGAGACTGGCAACATTTTCCGGCAGCAGTTCTCCAGGTTCTCAGAAAGGGGTCTTCCTCATTCTAAAAATGGGGATGCTAGGATTGAGCCCTGTTACTGTTACAATTTCAGGTGTGATCCAGACAAATAACACATTTTAATTTCCCATTGATTGCATTAGAATACTGTAAATATAAGTCTGGACATTAGAATAATGTAAATGTAAGTCTGACCATGGTGGTCTACGCCTTAGTTACCTCAAGATTGGACTACTGTAATGCACTCTACGTAGGGTTGCCTTTGAAGATGGTTCGGAAACTACATCTGGTGCGAAGGTCGGTGGCCAGATTGTTCACTGGAGCAAGTTACAGGGAGTGGTCAACCCCCCTGTTTAAACAGTTCAACTGGTTGCCTATAAGTTTCAGGTCCCAATTCAAGGTGCAGGTTATTACCTATAAAGCTCTAAATGGTTCAGGACCTGCCTATCTTCGTGACCGCATCCTCCCCACACGGTCCTTAAGATCCTCCGGGGATGGTCTTCTCTCGCTCCCACCCCCGTCTCAGGCACGATTGGTGGGGACGAGGGAGAGGGCATTCTCGGTGGTGGCCCCTCATCTCTGGAACTCCCTCCCCAGGGCGATTAGGCTAGACCCTCCCTACCCACATTCCGCAAGGAATTAAAGACGTGGATGTTTCATTGTGCATTCGACTGACGACTCCTATGACAAATGACTTGAATCATGACCTGATTCTGAATTCCTATATTCCATTACTATATATATATTAAGTTAAGTTGAATTGATCCTGTTTAATTGCTTTGTTTCCATGCTATTTCCTATGCTATTATATGTTTCTATCCACCTTATTGAACCACCTTATCCTTTAACCAGTTCGTATAGTTGTCCTCCTTCCACCCCTCCAAAATTAGTCTGCCGTTGCTTTTCATGCTTGTTTATTGTTATGCTGTTTTATGCTGTTTTAATTTGTTACTGTTTTGTTTTTAATTGTATTTTGGCTTGGGCTTGGCCCCATGTAAGCTGCCCTGAGTCCCTTCGGGGAGATGGAGACGGGGTAGAAAAATAAAGTTCTTCTTCTAAATATATGCTAGCACTTGCCTTGGAAAGCAATGCAGCTGAAGCTCTCAACTTAGGTCCGATTTGTAACCAGTGAATGTAAATGTACAGTTCACAATGTGGTGATTTTGTAAAGCGTTTGCTAGGTGAGAATATATCTGAATGAGCACCTCCCATTAAAAAAAGTCTGCACTATGTGTACTTTTTAGGTGTGCACTTGCAATAACAATGTTTCTGCAAATGTTTCTTAGCAAGGTGTAAATACTGATTGCTTCAGTATTAACATCCAGACATAATGTTTATCTCAACCCTTTTTGCTTCGTAGTTAATCAGTAACTGCCAGATCAGGGTGGTAATATAATGTTGTCTGATTGTAGTAAAGGAAAATGGCTTAAGCATTCATAGGTGATCATAAACTCATAAAACAATGGAAGTCATATCTGGCTGTAATAAAAATTCCACACTCCTCTGTCAGCCAATGCCTTCACTGGGAAAAGCCCAAAACATTGCAGCATTGTGGGCCAGCTTTCGCATTCTCTAATCAGGCTTGATTCTGTGTTTGACTGATGAAGAGCTGTGAAGAAGCTTCATCATAATGTTGTGATATTTTAGTGGGCTGTGGTTCGTGACCATGAATTTTGTTCTTATAGAGTAATTCACCTTCCATTTCTTTCTTTTTCTTTTTTTGTGTCTTTGAGAATTTCAAATTTAAGCCAGCAGAAGTTGACTTCTGATTAATAAGGATTTTTTTATGCCACCTGAAGATGAGGCTTTTTGGCATACTTGAGAATTACATTTCCCAGAGTAACGCTGCACAATTTGGCTTCTGTAGACTCTTTTTATGGGTATGTCTACAATTAATCTGTAGCTTAGTTAATATAAAAACTGCCACGTTTCTCTTCACTTCTGTTCTCTGCTTAACAAGGAACCTGTTTGTTGAGCTTAACTCAGGAGACAGATCCGGGTAACTGCTACACTGGGTGTTTCTTTGTTCCAACATTCCTAGCTGCAGTTGGAAACCTGCATGTCGCCTAGTAAATCCTAGTCTGTAAATCTATTCCTTTTCACCTGGGAGTAAGCCTCACTGAAAGCAGTGGGACTTAATTCTGAATAAACACACTCTGCTGTCTTCCATGCTGCATCTTAAGACTGACTAAATAATAATTTTGTAGTTTCAGTATCAAGTCAGCTCCCACCCAACACAGTACAGTCCACATTTGGGATTTTGACTCTTATGGATTTAATTACTGTTGAATCTACGTATATGAAATGTGATGTTGAAGGCTTTCATGGCTGGAATCACTGGGTTGCTATGAGTTTTCCGGACTGTATAGCCATGTTCCAGAAGTATTATCTCCTGACGTTTCACCCCCATCTATGGCAGGCATCCTCAGAAGTTGTGAGGTGTGTTAGAAACTAGGCAAGAGAGGTTTATATACCTGTGGAATGTCTAGGGTGGGAGAAAGAACTCTTGTCTGTTTGAGGCAAGTGTGGATGTTGCAATTGGCTATCTTGATTAGCATTGAATGGCCTTGCAGCTTCAAAGCCTGGCTGCTTCCTGCTTGGGGAAATCCTTTATTGGGAGGTGTTAGGTGGCCCAGATTGTTTCATGTCTAAATTTCCCCGGTTTTCTGAGTGTTGTTCTTTATTTATTGTCCCGGTTTTAGAGTTCTTTTTTTTTAAAAAAAAAAATACTGGTAGCCAGATTTTGTTTATTTTCATGGTTTCCTCCTTTTTTTGTTGATATTGTCCTCATATTTGTGGATTTCAATGGCTTCTCTGTGTAGTCTGACATGGTGGTTGTTAGAGTGGTCCAGCATTTCTGTGTATTCAAATAATATGCTGTATATTATATATAACATTATATAAAATGTTATTTTTAGGAGTCTCCGGATCCTCCATTGTGGCTCTTTGGTCAACTATCTCTGTTCATGCTGGAAGACCTTGAGATTTCTAGAGATAATTCCTCTCTAATGATAATCTCAAGGTCCTCCAGTGTAAGACTGTGGTCAGCATCTAACAGAAGCTGATAGTAGAGTCATTCTACAAGATCTAGAAGTTCCTAGAAAGATGTACTCTCAGATACAAAATAGCAAATTTTTCTGTTTGGGGTTTTTAACTTTCATGGGAGTTGTGCGCCTTAACACCAGTGAATGTGGAGGGCCGACTCTTTAACATGAGTTCTGGCAAAATTGTAACACCTGTGTTCTTCAATAAGGAATTCTCTGATTGTGGATTTTTTAAAAGATGTAATATAATACTTGATTCCCATCCAACAAAATGGGGGTTCATTTAAAGCAAAAGTAGAAGTACCTGGACTCAATGAGTCAGGCTTTGTGGGAGGTGGAATATTACTTGGTTGTTATCAAGGGCAGACATACATTAATACAAATTGGTGTCAATTTTGTCTGTCTTTAGGGACCTTTGCTGTCTGGCGAGTGAGTTTTTGGCCACATTGATGTCCCATATTCTTTTGAACCAAACATTTATGAATTTAATAGCTGTATTAATGGATTTTATAAACTAAGGGCATAATAACGTTACATTCATAGCATGCAATTTAAGAATTCTTTCATGAATGAGAAATGTGTAATACGTATTTAATTCTAATAAGCTATTTATTCTAAAAGCTTCCAGTGAACGATTCATTCTTATGCAGAGGAGGAGAAACTGTGCAGTGGCATGTACTAAATATAATGAAATATAATTACCAGAAGAAAATGCTAATAGTGTGTGAAAATATTATATATTATTAAAATGCAACAATGGTCGTCAGTTTCATGTAAAAATAGGACTACATTCATTACCTCTATAATAGGACTTTATTCACTTGCCATTGATTTCATGCAAACTGAAAACATCTTCAGGTGTCCAGTTTTTGTGCAATATGTAAGAGGTTGGAAGTAACATGTTACCAATAATAGTGTTACCTGTAATAAGTGCCTTTAGGAGCCAATGTGACCATAATGATGTTTCTTTTGCAATGCAAAATAATGCATTGCGATGTCATTACAGTTTTTTCGGTTTAGTAAGTAACATTTAGTCACTGTTACTTGGACTGGGGTAACAGACTGTTGCTGATTAATTTTATAGAAGATACCCACTAGGTTTAGTCTTTAGTTTTTACTTTTAAAGTCCCACTCTCAGGAGTTCAGGAGAACTCTATCTGCTGCTATCCCAACTCCTTTACTTCCAAAAAATATAGGTGTATGAGAGCATCTAGTCGGTCCTCTCTGTCTACATATTCTGTGTCAACAGATTCCACCATCCATATATTTTTGAAAACATTCCAATGATCTACAAAGCCCTAAATGGTTCAGGCCCTGCCTATCTTCGTGATTGCATCTCCCCCTATGAACCGGCACAGGTTTTAAGATCTGCCAGGGAGATCCTCCTCTCACTCCCGCCACCGTCACAAGCATGGTTGGTGGAGACAAGGGAGAGGACCTTCTTGGTTATGGCCCCCCGACTTTGCCCCCCCCCCCTCGAGAGATTAGGCAAGCTCCAACACTGTCCTTTTTCCGTAGGGACCTGAAAACCTGGTTGTTCCAGCAGGTTTAAGAGAATGATTAGTCCCTAGGCGCTTCCTTTGGTCATCACTTAGGACCCTGCTCTGCACTTTATCCACTTCCCCAGCCCCATGATACCCTGTTGCAGTAGCCCTTGCCCATCCCTTTCAAAGTTGGCCATGTCTACTCTGTAATTTTGGCCATTGGTATTTTGCACCCGTCTGATGGAGTAAAATTAAGTAAAATTATATTGTATAGAATTCCTGTTGAGCTGCAAAGGCTCATCTAGAAAGCGAAGCTTGACATTCTTCCTACCTGATAGTGTTCAGTTTCTCCATCACTCAGCATTAGTGTCTACTAGTCACTTATGCTCTTTCCTGCTTTTCCTTTCAGTAGAGCAAACTGCCATGTGGGTACTGTGGTTGTCTTCTGATATGGGCTGTGATTGCTTCACAGTGATTAACAGTTGCACATGTGGGAACCAGAAGATAAGAACAAAGGAAACTGATAATGTTACATAGTTCTGATATTTTACTTTTACTATTGATCCCTATAAGGTTTTTGCATTATTTTGCAATGTGTAGTTTTCCAGGTGGTAACTTCTACTGTGTCCTTTTCCTGAGGTGATATGAGCTTGGGAAAGAGTCACCATACAATCTCCTCCCTTTTCTCCATGTTTTCCTGGATATTGAGGGAAAGACTGGCACACGCCTTCATTATGAAGGGTAATTAGATGAGTGATACTACAGCAGAGCAAAAGAAATTAATTATATACCCTGCAAAACTGTTTTGTCTCCAGCTCTTTACTTCCTGTGTTTTAATGAGAATTTTTTTACCATTTACATGAAAGAGAAATTTTGGATTATGTATTCAATCTTTGGTTTCTACTAATATCTAATAAAAATAACTCAGTGTCAAATAAAATAATTTTATGTATAAAAATGATCTAGGGATAAACCCAGTTTTTAATCCTGATGGATAATTGCTCTCAGACCCACCTCCTTCACAGGTACAGTTGGTGGGGAAGAGAGACAAGGGCCTTCTCAGTGATGGCCCCTCGGCTGTAAAACTCCCTCCCAAATGCCATCAGATTAGCCCCCTCCCTCCTGACATTTAGGAAAAAATTGAAAACTTGGATGTGGGACCAAGTGTTTGGATAATTGATTAGTGCAATATATAAACATAGAATGGTGCAATTATAACTGGAATGGCCTGGACTATGATATTGGATTATGTGATTTTAATAATTTTAATGTTGATATGTTTTTAGCGGATGTTTTAATGTATACGTTTTTTATTTGCTGGATATGTATTGTATATAATGCATGGCATCAAATTGTATGTGTTTTTTATTCGCTGGATATGTATTATATGTAATATATGGCATCAAATTGTTCCTTTAAGTGTGCTGCTCTGGGTCCACTTTATTTATTTATTTATTTGGTAATTTGTATACCGGTCTTCTCACCTCCATTCGAGGGACTCGGGCTGGTTTCCAACATCAATATTACGGATGTCATTAAAACATCATATTTCTAAATCACACTAAAACATTAAAACATTGAAACAATTAAAATGGCAAAAATACAGTCATATGATTAAAGTGGTCAGTCGTCATCAAAGTCATTAATCGTCGTCATCCATCCATATCACAGGATCATGGATCATGGCTCATTCGTTGAATGCCAATCCCCAAAGCCAGGTTTTCACCTGTTTCCTGAATGTTAAGATCGAAGGAGCAGTTCTGATCTCCAGTGGAGTTCCAGAGTCGAAGGGCCACCACTGAGAAGGCCCTGTCTCTCGTCCCGACCAGCCGTGCCTGTGAGGCCGGTGGGATCGAGTGCAGGGCCCCTCCAGACGACCTTAGTAATCTTGATGGCTCATGGGGGAGGATACGTTTGGACAGGTAAATTGGGCCGGAGTCGTTTAGGGCTTTATAGGTTAAGACCAGCACTTTGAATTGTGCTCGGAAGCTGACTGGCAGCCAGCAACTCCACTTTGGAGTTGAGAAGGGCGGGATATATATATATAGCAAATAATAAAATAAATTAGAGCCTTCATAGCCCACTACCAACCCAAACATCTTTGCTTTCCTCTACAGATCCTATCAAAATGGCGATAGGAAGTAATGTATCGCTTCTTGCCACAATCTTGAGAGAGATTGGAGGAGAAGATAGTTGTTTGAATGTAGCATGGGATCTAGGTGCTTTTGTACATGTGTGGGTATTCACATGTTTTCACATTTTGGGATACTTTTACTTATTTGGGGACAGAGATTGCCTGAAAATCCTGCAGATTTTTAAATGGGGAAATTGGAGATCTTTGAGCAAGTGGAGCCACAAAAGTCAGGTGCTGAGGCCGCATGCAGTCCATGGGCTGCACTGTTTTTCCCTCCAGTGTAAAACTATTGGCTCATAGGGGAGGATACATTTGTGACGACTTAATACTATTCATTAATTCAGTGGAGCTACTGTGGTTGAACAAGAAATTCTATTTGGACATACAGTTGAAATTATTCTTGTTTCTGATTTATACAGTGATGGAAATTCCACAAGAAAGGTCACCATTTCAAATATGAACATGATTATTGTTTTGTTGGCTTAAATTTAGCCTGCTATGGAAATCACATTGCCTAGTTGTGGCTGGTGCGGTACTTTGAGATTTCTGTGTTAGATTCTGAAACTGAAGTAATGGATTCAGATCAGTTATCTACAGAAGTGTGCTAGTGTTCTTCCATTGTGGTTATGGTAAAATTAGAGCCATTCAGTGGTAGCCTGTAGCCCAAGAGGTAATGCAATATAGTTTAGATAGCTTTTAGAAGAACCTGAATATCTGTTATTCATGACAAGAAAACAGAACAATTGTGCTGTTTTCTTCTGAGCATGTTTTTACTTCTTCTCTTTTCTTCTGAAGGTGATATTTTGCGGACAAGCAGTGATGAGCAAGTCAGGAAGGACTTCCATCCATGCCTTAGTACTGCACCAGGATCCCTTTCATGCTTTACATTACTAGGATTTTACTTTAGGTCTGGTGACCATATTCTGTGGCATCCTTACATATGGAGTTTCATTAAGTATTAAAGCTCTCTGACAGAGAATTATAATATTCCTCCTTGGATAGCAAATTCCAGGAATTCATAAGATGGAACCATGTCAGTTGAAGTTGAATCACTACAGCTGCATAATGTGAAAAGGCCCTAAACCCTTTGGTCTAATTAAGTAGAGCTTGTTTGTTGACTTGCAACTGGCCTTGGAGGAGAAGCTAACATGGTTGGTGAAAGGAGCGGATGAGCAATGTTTTCTCTGTTGCTCCATCTTTCTCTGTTGTCAGTTGATTCACCCAAAGCTTGTGATGGCATGGTTCCTCTTTTCTCCCTCTCCGACCAGACCACAGACATACGCTTCCGTAATCACGTATTGATGATGAATGTTAGATGAGCCTCCTAATGTTTACTAGGCAATGAATGTGCAGGTGGAAAAACAGCCCTTTGCAGTTCTTGCTTTGGCTGCAGATTGTTCTCTAGCAGCTTGAAGGTATCTATGGATCAGTTAAGAAAAATAAAACATTGCCCTAACTGACTTGAATTTTTTTAGATTTTAAGTGTCTGGATCAATCCTCCATTGTCATGCTATGTGGAAAAACAGATTGTCCTGTATACCCATGTATAATTCTAGAAATTGAAGTCAAAAAATCAATCCCAACTTATCCATATGCTATTGTGAATACTGCATATTACCTCTTATTTAAAAAAACAAACCCAAAACATCCCCTACTTTGAGTAGGGTGGAGAAAAGCAGGAACTTAGTCTATCCTGGGAGATCCTAAAAGAAGCATCAAATGCTTCTACATTCTCTGCCATGGCATTGTTTTGAATGCCTGGGTTAGGAAAGGGCAGCAGCAGCCATGGGGGGGGGGGGGGGGGGGGGGTTGGATACCTGAGATAGCATTAGTGCTTTCCTTTCTTTGCAGAATGACCATGGGTCATATCAAAATCCAGAATTTTTTCCCCAAAGCCTACCCTGAGATTACACATGCAATTGGCTTATTTATGACTATACACTGTACATTTCCACCACCTCATTATTTCAGATCTATTTCATATAGCATCATTATATAATCTTTTTAGGGCTTTCCATCATGAGGGGCTGATGTAAATATCAGAATAATGTAAAAGCAAGGCAGCAGTTGTTTTTCAGACATTCTCTTTGTAGTTGTTTTATCTAAGATATGTGGGTAGAAAATTAATGAAAATGGTGAGTTTGGGAATGGGATGAGGTTTGGAAAAACAAGTGTTCTCATAGTCAGAGTAAAAACCCTATTGAATTTTCAGTTTGTGCAACAATGTGAGATATCCTAAGAGGCTCAATTCCACGTTCCCCAGACCTTGCCTGCCTGCAAAAGCAAGGAAAACTGCTGTTCTTTGGGCCTTCATTAGGACAGAGAGCTTTTATTAACAGGAAGTTGCTAACAGTGGGGTTGAGGTCTCTGGGAAGCCTCGAGTCTTTATATCTGGGTTCACATTGACAAGCTGTGCAGCTGAGCAGAGGAATATGTATTTCTTTTGTAGTTGATCTGAGAAATAGTGATCTGACACTGAAAAAAATAGACCATAATGTAGTGCCTCAAGTACATCTTTTGAGATTTCCGTTCCTCTTCTTGCAGTTATATATATGTATTCCCTTTATTCTTTCTTGGGAAGGCAGGAGGACTAAGAAAAAAGGGTTGGGGGGAGAAACTCTTATAAAACAGGCAGCCATTGGGGCACAATGGAAAATTTGCATGTAACTAGCAGATTTTATAAAAATTAAAATAGCATGAAGCAGGTTAGGTGCGAATTTATTTTTTGAATTACAGAAGATGTTGATGAGGATTTTGATCTGTCCCTCTCCTGTTGTGCTTCTAAGGAAAATCCACCTTATTAAGGTGCTATTTGCACTGGGAGCATATTCTCTGTTGACACCAATACATAACATTGTATGGTCTGTTGCTTCTTTTTAAAGTGGCAGTCTGCCTCCTAACAGCTTTTATGCACATCTGAGTGTCTGAGCATCTTGTCTGTTAATTCATTTTCCAGAAAAAAAACAAGCAAACATGTTGACAAACGTTTTCTTTCTGATGCACTGTTTCTCAAGCTTGGGTCCCTGGATATCATTGAACTACAGCTTCCAGAATTTCAGGTTATTGATCAAAGTCTAATGTGGTCACTTTCTTGCCAAGTTCTAGTTCCTGTCATTTTCCTTCTGTGGAGTGTTTTGTTGATATATGGAGTAAGTTAAATTATATGTTGGAGGAACTGTGTGTATAATCATACAAGAAAAGTGATGTATAGGCATTTGTTTTGGCTAAAAACAATGTTGTTGTTGTTTTTTTGTAAATTGCATGCCACCCTGATCTCTAAACAGGATGAAGGTTAAGATTTTAAATAAAGAGCAATGATAGCTTAAATACATCAACCAAACACCACAAAGATAAACTTGCAACAGCTTGTGATGCTGCAGTAAACAGTATTTCTGCTTATTGCCAGGTACTTGAAGGTGAGCTTGTTCTACACCTGGGAAGCCACCACTGCATGGCCGAGATACCATTTCAGGAATTTGAGGTGTCATGTTCTGTGGCTCCCAACAGCTGTCATGACTTCTGGCTGCTAATATAACTATTTAGAGACCAAGGGGTGGGAAGGAGGTGGCTAAACATTGGGACAGCGATCCATCCTGGCTGCAGTTATCCAAGTGGAGGAAAAGAAATGAGGCCATTGTTCTGTATAGAGAGCAGCTTTGTTTTTCTTCCTCTGGTTGGAGAACCATAACTGGGATGTGCTACAGTTTTGGGAGCTCACCTGCCTCCCTCTCTTTTCCGTAGTCATTAAACAACCATAGTGGCACCCCACAGGACTTTGTAGCTGCCTTGGAGAGAAATTTAGGACAGTCCAAAATAGTAAATAGTCCCTTGTGCAGTGACTAAAACAAGACCTTGAGGTACGTGTGCATATGTAACCAATAACTTTTGAGACTATTTCTAAGATAAGGATGGCACTTATATAAAGACTTCTTAAAAGATTTCTAACAAAGGCAGATATGGAAAGAGACAATTCATAAATACTTAAGTTACCTAACCATTTAGGGATTTAAAGGTAAGTGAACAGATCACAAGTAGATTTGGCATTGTTGTCAGTGCTTCCTATGAATTATGGTTGTAATACATGGTTCCCCAGTTCACAGACTACAGGTGCGATGTGGAAAAAGAAGCATATGCAGGTGGTAGCTGCACTACTTAGGTAATGCCTAATTTGGTCCTTCATCTTGGTTATGCCAGGTGGCTTTGTTTCATAGTAACAATACAAATCACATGTGTTCACTTGAGGCCTTAAAATCTGAAAACAATTAAGTTCCCTTTCCTGACTGTTCTACATGGGAAGAGAAGTTTATTTCAATGGATCCTTCACTGTATATTACTGTGACAATTTGTTTAGATAGAAAGTAAAATGTAATTTAGACTGGTTTTAGTTTTTAATATAAGCAATTTAAAAGTACAAGCTTTTTGATGGTGAAAGTATAAGTTTAAAATCATATCAAAAGTACTTGTGCAGAAAGCTGTTATGGATTTATAAAGAAACTTACATGCTTATATTCAACAGGAGGGACTAAAAACAATATTGTAAATGTGGCAGCAGGTGACCTCTTGAACTTTGTCAGGATTCCTCCCAGCTGTGTGGACTTAAATATCCAAATATATCCCGCCATCCATTCACCTAACTCTGAAACGGAACAATTTGAAATGTATTGTCTCGCAAGCAGTTTCATGATTCAGTTCAAAATACACTAGAGTCCTGCTTATCCAACAAACAGGTTGGCAGAATATTGGATAAGCGAAAATGTTGGATACTTCAAACCCTGTTTAAGGAGCTCCATTGGCTGCTGTTCATTTTCTGGTCCCAATTCAAGGTGCAAGTTCTTACCTACAAAGCCCTGAACAGTTTGGGACCCGCCTACTTGCGTGACCATATTTCTGTGTACAAACCCACGCGATCTCTTCGATCATCTGGGGAGACCCTGCTCTCGCTCCTGCCTCTTTCGCAGGTGCGATTGGTGGGGACGAGGGAGAGGGCCTTCTCTATGGTGGCCTTCCGACTCTGGAACTCTCCAAGGATATCAGGCAAGCTCCCCACATTGGCAGTCTTTAGGAGGAGCCTGAAAACGTGGCTGTTCCAGTGTGCTTTCCCTGAATAAAGGAAACAATGCCCTGCTTTGACCAAGTCCCTGCAAAATGTCCTCAGAAGCACTTTATCTACCCGTTGGGTTGATCTCCCTACACTATCCTTTAAAACCCTCCTGCTTAGATACATCCTACCTCTGTTCATGCCGTGTTTATTTTTTAAAAATTAATCTATTACATCTGGCCCAGCCATAGGTTTTAAATTTTTGTGTGTTATTGCCTATATGTGAGTTATATTAATTGTATTGTTTTATTTGCTTACTGTTTTGTTGTTTTATTGATGCGTTGTTGGGCTTGGCCTCATGTAAGCTGCCCTGAGCCCCCTTGGGGAGATGGTGGCAGGGTATAAATAAAGTATTATTATTATTATTATTATGAGGGATTAAAAGTTTATTAAATGTCAAATTACGTTATGATTTCACAAATTAAGTACCAAAACATCAGACAGAAAAAGCAATTCAATACATGGTAACATTACGTTGTAATTACGAATTTGGCACCAAAACATCGCAATATATTGAAACAGCTGTGGATCCGGGTGGGAGGCAGACTGCATTGAATAATACAGAATGTTGGATAAGCAAAGCTTGGATAAGTGAGACTCAACTGTACTAGTTTTAGCATCTGCTGTTTTAGAACCAACTTCCTTGAAATATCACTCCCTTTCTACTCTACATATACTTGTGCAAATCTCATGATCCTTATTGGAAATGCTGCTCTGTGTGCTGCCTTACTAGGAGATATGTGGTACTTAAGTCACAAGAGAAACAGCCCTCTTGATGTGTGTAGTCAGTTTTTGTTGGGACATCTTTCCTGGGGTCCCTTTTGTGATCTCTTGGTTGGTTTACGTCTGTAAAATAACTTGTATACAAAACTGGACACTTGCTATTTGAGTTGTGGGTTCCAAGGATTAAAGAACCAGCGTAGTGGAGTGATTTACATATTGGAGTAGGACTCTGGGAGACCAGGGATAAAATCACTGCTCATCCAGGGAAACACAGTGGATGACCTTGGAGAAATCATACTCTCTCAGCAAAGGTAAACCCCCTCCAGACAACTACTAGTAAGTAAACCCCGTGTTAGGTTCATCCTATGGTCACCATCACTTGGAAATGTCTTGAAGGCACACAATAACAATCCAAGGACTAGGATGACAAGAGGCCTGTGGGATCTAATTTGTTCTTTGACAAGAAACTTGAAGTCCACCTGGTGCAAAACCATATATCTAGAATTTAAAAATTCTGAACAGAGGAATTTGCTTGGAGCAGCAGAACTACATGGATCACTGAACCATCAAAAAGCAAACGTTTCGCTATCTTAGCTATCAACATGAACAGTTGTGGAATTTCGAACATTTTGGATTTTGGAAGTCTGGATAAATTATGCTCAAACTGACTTTTAGTAAAGGGCGCATTTTCTCAATTAAAAACAAAATCATTTGGGGGTGAGAGAGAAAATGCCACCCACAGAACTTCAGTTGATACGTGGCCTTTCATAAATCAAGTAAATAATATGGATTTGATGTGTTGCAGAACAGGTTTGGTGAGCTCCTGCAGAGAGGCACAAACTGGTGAAAAGATTGTTGAAACAGGAAATTCAATGTATATTGTTTTTCCTTTCTCTCGCCTTCCTTACTTTCTTGCTTCCTCCCTACTTTCCTTTTTTCTTATTAAAGGATGGGGGTTTGACTGCGTATAGCAATATATAATACTCTTCTGGTTTGAGGAATAAGGAAACAATCTAAACCTGTTTGTTCAAGAGTTTTATGTGTTATAACCCTAACAGACGAAACCTAGAATAGCTGTCACAACTTGATGTTAATTAACAAATATGTTATGGAAAGGGTCAAATCATCCTGGTTGTTTAACTACAGAGCTTTATAACCTAAAGGGCAGCTATTCTTTCAAATGCAGAAGGCTGCCTTTGAAAGCTAATCTTGCTGTAGAGATTTCAAAATACAGTTTATAACAGGAAAGTTCATGGCTGTTGCACTGCTATTCATCTTAATGTTTGCACAGAATTAGCCAAATAAATACTGTGTTTTATGTTTCATTGCTGCCCATTTATCAGCCTTGGAATAAGGCTTCAATTTTGGAAGACGCTGTTACATGAATGTGAATTAAAGCTGTTTGGATATAAAGGTCTTTTAGGGAGGAAAGTTAAAAACTAATACTGTACAATAATCTGATATATCCTTTTTTCCTCATTTAATTATCCTCCCTACCCCAACTTAAAGTATTTTTTAAAAAGCAAATACAAACTAGAAGACAAAATTTCATGTTCATCTAAGCTCTTCATTGAACTGAAAGTTGAGCACAACCACCCCATTCAAATTCTGTATAGGAGAAAAATAAGGAAGTGGTGTTGGGCAAGATGGAAAATGCCTTAGGCTGTATTTTTAGTACTACTTAAATGGAATGAAGGAGGTTATATAGGTTGGACTGTGTTAGACTATACTTACTGCAAAATAAATAAATCTGACTTTGCACTAAAGAGCTTTAGCATAGAGAAACACAACAATTTCCTATTTTATACTTTTCCGTCTCTGTGGAATGACCCTTGACTTATCCATGCGTCATATCAAAATCCACGGTTTTAGCCCCCAAACATGCACCTGACTTATACCTGAATATATGTGGCATCACAGGGGTTTCTGAGGCTTAGTATGTGATTTGCCTGGGGCTGTCTGTAGTCCAGTACTCAAATCTAGTGCCACAGCTAGAGGTGTGAAATAGTTAATGGTGAGTAACATGAAAAATAGAACAAATCCCATGGAAGGAGACTTGAGACTTAGAATTTGGGAGATCCATATTCACATTTCAGTTCAGCCATGAAATTTGGTGGGTGACCTTGAGCAAATCACTTCCTCTGAGGTTGAAGCACTGTAGTGAGGAGAAGAAAAGTCATGCAAGCTACTTGAGCTCATTAGAGAAGTGATGGAATATAAATCCAATTAAATTGCGTTTCTGTATTTCAGTAGTGGCTTAACTGTAAAAAGGTTGTTGAATATTTCCAAAAGTATGACTACATATGCTTGGTTCAAGCTACATACTTTTCTTGACTAAAATTGTAGATTTGGTACTCTAGATCTGATCTTACCATTCATTATGATATTTCCATTAATATATTTTTTCTTTTCTAATGTAAAGTTGAGTTGTGTAGCAGAATTGAGTCCTTTAACATTAGAAGGAGTAAAAACATTTTCCTTCTCTAATTTATGAATGAACGTTTGCATTCAGTAGCTACTTTAGTAAATGTGTCCCAAACACTCTAGTGATACAAATACATTTGTATTTCCAAACTATAGTATACTGTTCCTGTGCAGACAAGAGGTATGCATGAATCTACTTACATGGCCATTGCGAATAGATTGCAGCATGGAGCTAGATGTGCTATTAAGGATTTTTTATCTTTTAGTTTCTCATCACTGATATTCCTAATTATTGTGGCTTTGCCAAGGTAAAGATTTTCTCCTGACATTAAGTCCAGTTGTATCCGACTCTGTGAGTTGGTGCTCATCTCCATTTCTAATCTGAAGAGCCGGCATTGTCGGCATTGACACTTCCATGGTCATGTGGCCAGCATGACTGCATGGCACCCCGTTACCTTCCTGCTGGCGTGGTTAAGAGTATATTAGTTTAACTAGTAATAATTATGGTCCAAGATGCTCACATTTGCCAAAATATATATCCTCCAGTGCATAATGTATGACTTGTTCATTTGAATCTGTACTTATTCTTCTGATACACACACACATACATACAGCCATAATTATTTTAAAATCAGACTGAGTGCTGTATCCCATTGTTGCTTTGCTGTTATGTGCGAGGAGAATTCCTTTCTAAGCAAGTGCTTTATAGCAATGTGATTATGTTGTATACATCAAATGCGGGATAATTTTTCCCATGTTGCTTCTAAGCTGGGAAAGATGTGTAAAATATTACTATAAAACTGATGTGCAAGTTAACCTGTCTACTTAATTTTGCTTCTGGACTTTTCATCACAAGCCAACCGTTTTGTAAAACTGCAATTCAGTTTTTAATAGCTGCCTGGCCATAGTCCAGTAGCAAATTACCTTGGTACTGCATTGGCTCTTACTTCATGTGATTATGAACTAAATACGAGTTGGCTCAAGACAAGAGGTGAAAGTTTAATGGTTTCTTTTACCAGGGAAAGATTAATGTGGCACTCTTAAAACAAGAGGGAAGCAGCAGGGAAAACGCCAGTATGTTTCACAATGTGTCTATATCTTTTAGAAGAGTTAGAAACTAAAATGGTTTCTTTTGTTAAAGTAAATCTGGGAAATCTCTTAATTGGTTTGATTTTCAAGATATAACATACCATTCATCTCACATTTAGTGGATTAGATCTGTGACTTAACAGCAGTTGTGGTAGAAGTGGTTGGAATGTATTTGACCAGTTTGTGGATAATGAAATATTTTGCCAATAGGACCCAAACCTAAATTAATGTATGCTTCTTATACATCTTATACAAGGAGACCCTGGAGGCACAGCGGGTTAAACCGCTGAGCTGCAGAACTTGCTGACTGAAAGGTTGACAGTTCAAATCCAGGGAGTGGGGTGAGCTCTCACTGTTAGCCCCAACTTCTGCTAACCTAACAATTCGAAAACATGCAAATGTGAGTAGATCAATAGGTACCGCTTTGGCGGGAAGGTATTGGCACTCTATGTAGTCATGCTGGCCACATGACTTTGGAGGTGTCTATAGACATCTGTCAGGGGTGCTCTGAATTCGATTTTCCTGCTTCTTGGTGCGGAGTTGGACTGGATGGCCCACACGGTCTCTTCCAACTCAAGGATTCTATGATTCTAATGATGCAATATAATTAGAAAATTTCATAGAAGTTTCTATGCGAAAACTGGAAATCAGAGTGGCGAGCTACATAGTCTGACACAGAGCAGTAAATCGCAAGTGCCATTACAAAATCGGATTTTAGGATCATTCTTAACTGTGCTTGGTTGTAATGCAGATAACATACTGAGTGAAGGCCCTGTGTTGATTAGATTAATAGGCTATATCATGGGTTCTCAAACTGTGCTCCATGGAACCCTTGGAGGCTCCATAAATGATACACAGGGCCTCCTTGGTACCATGCTGCTTCTTGCTCCTCCTCTTTCCCCCTCTTGCAAAATGTAGGGAAATTAAAGTTTGGAGAACCTGAAACAGCAGCATCAGTGTACTCCCAGGGCACAGACCTTTTCTCCTCCATCTTCCTCATTGCCCATACTGTTTTCCTTGCTCCACAAATCCCCCCCCCCCATCTTGCCTTCTTTGCTTCCAAAATCCTATTTTCCTCCCACCGCTCAGGGATTGTTTTGATTGTGCTTTTTTTGCATGGAAGAAGGAGGTTGCACTGAATGGCCATGGAGTCTTTCCACTGAAATACCATTAAGTTTATGTTGGTTAAAATTGTTCTTCATTTTAAATATGGTATTGTTCTTTCTTTTCTCTCTCTTTTTTGCACTATAAAAGAGATATGTGCACTGTGCTTAGGAATTTATTGATGTGTTTTTCAATTAGTTCACATAAAAACTCTCCATCCATCTGCCACTGGCCTGGGACGTCTGTAAATTTTTAAAATGCAATGTGGCCCCTGTGCCCAAAGTTTGCCCATGCCTGATATATACATTATATGTCATATATAATATAATATATAAACATTTCTTGGTGCTCCAGGAGAAACTTTTGTTTCAAAATGGGTTTCCAGCTAAAAAAGTTTGAGAAACTCTGGGCAATATGATTGCTTAGCATCGCTTCAGTATACTTGTAATAAATGCATGTAATGCATATATCGTCTGGCCAAGGTTTTCTATGTACAGTATGGGTTGCATACTTCTTCCCTACCCAAGTGGGATGTACAAGTTATTATTCGTGGACTGTTTTATCAGTTGACAGTTAATTCATTAATATTTTCATCATGTGTAATGTGTAGATGTGTTGGTAAGTTTAGCCCAATAAAATGTATCTCTTGGCAACCAGCTTATTTTAGAAAACTCAACCTTTTTTGCTTTCTTGCTCCACCAGGCACACTTAGTGTGTGCTTTCTGTTTGCCCTTTCTCCATCCCCTCTGCATGGTGCCTAGATAATGAGGCTGGGCAAATTGTGGGTTTGCTGTAGTATTGTTTTGAATACTCCGTGATAACACAGATCCTGTCGCTCTAAAAGCTTGATTCCATGTTTTGTCCACATGTCTACTATGCATTCTAGTTACCATAGCAATGCAGGAATGCTCATGTTTCTGTACTCTGGTTGCCTCTGTAATCTGCGTCTTCAAAGAGACCGAGGTCTTCCTAAATTCTAAAGTAGGCTTTACAAGGCACTGATAAGATTGGTAAGATGGTAGTACTGACATATTTGTGTTACAGTGAAAACCAGCTGAAATGTTTTATTTCTTTGGGGAGCAAAGGGAAGGGAAGAGCTTAAAATTAGTAGGAGACCATTCTGTCGGGTAATTTATACTTGGTATTTGTAAGCACTCTCCTTAATTGCTCACAGTGCTTTTAACAGTTCTATAATTGCACTGAAAATAGAAACCTACCTAACAGTACCATGGATCATGAAGGTCTAGGTTGGTATTATCTTAGGATATTTTCAAGATAAAGTAATTGGTAGTAGGGTAATTATTGAATATCATCAGTGTTTAGCAAGATGAAACAGAGTAATGTATCTTTGGCTTTTTATTGGGGTCGCGAAGGCTAATCATGTACAGCAGTGCACAACAAGCTAAAATCTCTCAAATATAGAGTACTTTTCACAGTAATATTTTGTTACAATATGCAACTTGCATTCATAATATGGAACAGAGTATGAAAGAGATACTGTGGCAGCAATTCTGTCAAGACTTATGTGGGAGTAACTTCCACTGAAATCAGTGGCATTTCCTTTTGAGTAAATATGAATAAGGTTTCACTGAACATAGAATCATAGAATAACAGAATTTGAAGAGTCCACATGGGCCATCTAGTCCAACCCCCTGCCATTCAGGAAAGCACAATCAAAGTATCCCTGACAGAGGGCCATCCAGCCTCTGTTTGAAAGTTTCCAAAGAAGGTGCTTCTACCATATTTTGAGGCAGAGAGTTCCACTGTTGAACAGCTCATATGGTCAAGAAGTTCTTCCTAATGTTCAGGTGGGATCTTCTTTCCTTTAATTTGAACTCATTGCTCCAAGTCCTAGTTTCAAGGGCAGCAAAAACAAGCCTGCTCCCTTTTCCTTATGACACTCCTTCACATATTTATATATGGCTATCATGTCTCCTCTCAACCTTCCCTTCTGCAGGCTAAAAATACCCAGTTCTTTAAGACACTCCTCATAGGGCATGGTCTCCAGACCTTTGATCATTTTAGTAGCCCTCCTCTGGACTCCTTCCAGCTTGTTGATATCTCTTTTAAACTGTGGTGCCCAGAACTGGACGCAGTATTCCAGGTGAGGTCTAACCAAAGCAGAATACAAAGGCACAATGACTTCCCTTGATCTAGACACTATACTTCTTTTGATTCATCTCAAAATCCCTTACACTGTTGGCCCATACTCAACTCATTGTCCACATCTGTTGTGTTAGTGCTTATAAACGCACAAACATGTATGCATACATAAAGAGAGAGAATGGTTTTTTCTGGCTACAGGGTGATGTACAATAAAATATTTAAAAATCCAGTCATTCTTTAAAGGAGATTAATTTTTTTAATTAATCTTAAAAACCAAAGACCTGATGGAATTACTCTGTTTTGGCAACTCATCTAAAAATTAGATCTAATCTAATGTCTTCTGGAAGGGACTTTCAAATTGAGGTGATGCTACTGAAAGATCTCAGACTCATCTACCCATCAACTTAATGTCTTGAGGACAACACAAAGTAACACAGTCAAATTACGGGCAGGTTCATATGGGGAGAGGTGGTCTTTCATATGTCTTGGCCCCATGCCATTTAGGATTTATGTTTGTAGTACAGATAAGTACAGTCGTCATGTCAGTCAGGAGTGATAATAGTGGTAGTTAAAAGGTATTTCAGTATCCTAGCTGTTCTGAAGCAATAAATACCTCAGCCACTTTTCATTCCCCATTTTTGTAGTTGTTCGGCACAATGGACAGAGTTTCTTAAATCTTTACAAGTGAGACATGCCTTTACTCCAAACTGTCCTGGAATGGATTTGCAAAATTGAGCAGTTTTCTCCAGTGATTTGCATTATACATTTTTCAACCTTGTGCTTTTTGGCAGAGGTTGTTAATTCTCATAGAAAACACTACAAATATGTAAACAGAGAACCCAGATTCTGCATGTGGAATTAATAACAGTTGCTGAATCTGCATTTTGTTTTGCATTGTTTGGATTGTTTATCTTTTTGTTATCTGCCCAAGAAACCAATTGCTTGAAGAGTAGTGTACAGATGCATGAAGTAAAACAAGTACTTCTAGCCCAATACCCTTATTATTACAGAAAAAAGTGTAGCACGTTATTACATATGTAGTTGTTGAACTGCAGTCTTGGTTTATGTTTAGCATTTATTTAAAGAAAAACACTGCTGTATTTCTGAAGTGTGGAGGGTGGGAGAGGCCATACTGAAATGAGGTTATGATAATAGTCAGGTCATGAGGATATGAATCAACTTGATAAATGCTTATGGTCACCAGGAAGCTGTGGAAGATCAAGTTTAGTTAAAGAAGGTAGAACAGGGTGAAGACTTGAAGGAGGAACAGATCTTATTTCACATCCCCAAAATCTTGAAAGGGTTTACATTTCTCAATCAGACCTTCCTTTTCTTTGACAGCTTTAAGGAAATCTGTTAAACTGTGATGGATGATAGAATGCAGACAGATGATATAATTAACTTAAGCAATCTTCAGTAGCAGTTTTTGATGAATCTGTGACACACCCTTAACTTCCATGGCAGCTTCTAGTGGCTTAGCATGATTAGTTCATTTATAGCTACAACGAGATTGAGTTAGGGTGACTAAGAGGCATGGTATATAGTGGATTGGGTATTGGACTAGGATTCTGGAGACCAGGATTCAAATCCCCAATCGGTCTTGAAAACCTACCAGGCGATCTTGAACAAGTCACATTCCCTTCGTCTCAGAGGAAGGCAGGCACAAATCCCATCTAAATAAATCATGCCAAGAAAACTTGGTGAGAGGTTCACTTTAAGGTCACCATGAGCCAGAAACTACTTGAAGGCACACAGTAACAACAATGAGAGGACTTTATGGAAGTCACTCAGTGTGGCATAATATGGCCTTGAGTTTTGTATAACAAACCTTAAGTTTCTTAATATGTATGCATGAATATAATTTCTATTTACAGTTGGAATGGAGATTATCTTTCTCTGTTTATCTAATGGTTATTTCACTTGATGTGACTTGCCCCTGCGAGATTCGAGCATCCTTGAGTATTCAAATTGGAGTAGCAAATTACTGATTCTGCAGTGCTAGTGAAATACACTGAGTAATACAGTGTTTGTTCCTGGGTTATCAATGTCATTTCCTAATTGGTTCTATCATAAAAACATAGAAAAGGTTTATTAAACTGCAAACACCTTGTTTTTGCGGGATGTTCTGCAGCACATTATGCTATAGTTTTTCAACGAACATCTCAGAGTCTCAACCAATTCAACATAATTTGTGGCAGCCATAAAAATGAAGTTTCTGAAGTATAACAACTACTTTCAAAGTATGTGCCATACAATTAAACAGGAAATAAACATTTTCAAACCTTCAGGAACAGATAATTTTTAAAATTTTGTTGCATAGTGATACCACGGTGATGGAAATGCAGCCTTTGAACCATATGTGCCTTATCAACCCCTTTTTTGCGGGCTCTAAGGTCACAGGACATCACTCATGGCCCTTCTTCCTAGATTTTAGGGTAGATTTTTCCCACCTCAAAGGACTCAGAAAAAAAACTCAAATGTAGCAGTATACCTTGTGGTAGCCTCCCAGGACTTCCCACAAAAACTCGACAATAACCAGAAGAGATATGTCACTTCCAGTGCATTGGCACCACTTCATGGAGGTGCAGGTAAAAGTGATGAGCAAGTTCATATGAGGGATGAAGCACCACGTCATAAGGATTCAGGGTAAAAAGGCTAGCTAAGAGGCTTTTAGGAGCCACCATGACATTACTTCTTGTTGTCCTCCCAGTTTGAATCGAGGTGGCTGCCATCATATTTAAAAACAATATGGATTGAAAACAATACGAAACGTTGATAAAGGATATTAAGACAAAATTAAACCATTTACAAAGTTAAAACATTAAAAACAGTTTAAAAGCCTGGTGGCCTGAGAACATTTTCAGTAGCCAACAGAAGGAAAGAAAGGACGGAGTCATCTTCCTATCTTAGGAAGAGAGTTCTGATGATTAGGAGTACAATAGTCCAGTCTAGAGATAACTAAGGCATGGACCACCATGGTCAAGTCAGACTTCACGAGGTATGTTCGCAGCTGGCACACTTACTTACTTAGGCGATCCCTTGTAGCTCGAGGATGATTGTGTTCCAGATGTGGTGTCTTGGCAGTGGGTCCGTAGGTGGCTGTGGAGCCCCATTCTTGATCTGCATGTTTTCCCGCAGTGAGGACATCAGTTTCCAGATGGAAGGCAGTCCTGGTCACGGTTGGCTTGACATGCCTTCCTCTTGGCATGTTCCCCCCTTTCGACCTCCATTTGTGCCTCTTCAAATTCTGCATTACTGCTGGTCACAGCTGAACTCCAGTTAGAGCGTTCAAGGGCCAGGGCTTCCCAGTTCTCAGTGTCTATGCCACAGTTTTTGAGGTAGGCTGTAAACTCATCTTTAAATCTCTTCTCCTGTCTTGAGTTTGGAGTAGAGTAACTGCTTTGGGAGACACACACTACCATGTAATTGAATATATGGGGAGAGAGGAGAGTTTTTTCAATTGACTTGGAGCTGAGTTGCAGATTGAGTCATTAAAGCTGCTAGTCATCTATTCAGATTCTGCCTCTTAACAGTTGTCCTTGACAGTTCCTCCTGCTCTCTGTTTAGGAAGGAAAAGAGGATCACCAACTCTACATGAGACTTGCAGGAGGCAGGTGCTTTGGCAGTGTCTTTCTGATCAGAAGTAACATTCTTGAGCATGTACCAGAATTGTCATGTTCTAATGGGGAAAAATAGTTTCTCTTCTGCTTCGCTTCACTTACTAGTTATATTATTCAGTTTCATTTGAACCTGATTCTTTTTTAAAGTATTCTTCAGAAAATCTGAAAAAAAGGTTTTTAAAACCAAAGAAAATAACAACAAAAGGATATCTGCTGTGAATGCAGCTCTTGCCTCATACTATCTCAAGGTTTTTAAGCTCTGAACCATGCTAGCAGTGATTATATAAAAAGTTTAAAACTGGGTTTTATGAAATATACCTTATTTAAATGTATAGCAGATCTTTGCATGCTATGAATCAGCTGTTTGAGAGTAGAAATCAGATACACAGTTACGTTAGCAAGAGAAAGGCTTAGGAATATGCAAAGCACCGGTTTTATTAATAGAGGGGTGGTGAAGAAGAGCCGGAAAATAGGGATTGGAACTGAAATTCACATGCTCTTCTGCCTATCGGACTTAATGGACATTCTGTGTCCATGAGTGTTGTTTACATTCTTCCTCTTAATTCATACCGAAGCCCTCCTGCAGTAGTATGAAAAATATGCTTAAATTATAGAGACAAAGCTCACGAAGCCTCCATGTCTATGTGTAATCTATAATCTGATAGTCCAGAGTCAGAAGCATGTTATTTCAGGCTGAGATAACTGCTCAGTACATTGATATAGTTGCTCTCCCCTGCAATCATAAATGTCAGAGTTCCATTGCTGTGTGTACTTCTTAATCAACAGTCACAAAAGAGAATATAGAAAAATTCTATTCAGAGTGTAGAAAGAACTTGGTTCAAATTAGTTTGTAACTGGAAATCTTGAATAAAAAAAATCACAGAGGATAGAGCCATGAAAAGTAAGTAATTGTGATAACATGGACTTCAGTAGTAAACTACAGTCAGTCCTCCGTATCCACAAATTCTGCATCTATGGCTTGAAAATATTCCAAAAAGCAAATCTTTTGCCATTTAATATAAGGGAGACCATTGCTATAATGGAACTATGGTTTCTATGGAATTTGATACTGAGGAAGGAATATCTCAGCTACACTTCAATTTCTGTCTTTCTTTCTGTCTTTCTTTCTTTCTTTCTTTCTTTCTTGTGTGGGTTGTTGTAAGTTTTTTGGGCTATATCCTGAAAAACTTCCAGAAGCATTCTCTCCTGACGTTTTGCCTGCATCTGTGGCAGGCATCCTCAGAGGTTGTGAGGTTTGTTGGAAACTAGGAAAATTGAGTTTATATATCTGTGAAATGTCCAGGGTGGGAGAAAGGTGTGAATATTTCAATTGCCATCTTGATTAGCATTTAATGGCCTGGCAGTTTCAAGGTGTGGCTTCTTACTGCCTGGGGGAATCCTTTGCTGAGAGGTGATTAGCTGTCCTGATTGTTTCTAGTATGGAGTTCTCCTGTTTTTGTGTGTTGTTCTTTATTTACCATTATGATTTTGGAATTGTTTTTAATACTGGTAGCCAGATTTTGTTCATTTTCATGGTTTCTTCCTTTCTGTTGAAATTGTCCACATGCTTGTGGATTTCAGTGGCTTCTCTGTGTATCCTGACATGTTAGTTGTTAGAGTGATCTACCATTCCTGTGTTCTCAAATAATATGCTGTGTCCAGGTTGGTTCATCAGGTGCACTGCTATGGCTGACTTCTCTGGTCGAATTAGTCTCCAGTGCCTTTCATGTTCCTTGATTCGTGTTTGGGCAATGCAGCATTTGGTGGTCCCTATGTAGAGTTGTCCTCAGCTGCATGGTATACGGTAGACTCCTGAACGTAACATTTGTTGGATTTTCTTAGTGGGTATGTAGATAGTTTGTAGGTAGTGTTTCCTCATCTGCTTCCCCATGATATATGGCAAGAACGCTTTTGTTTTGTTTGTTTGTTTAAAATATGCAGGATGCTCTCAACATATATGTGGGTTGTTGATCCAATTTTTGATTGATGATCCGATTCATCAGGACTCTTAGGTTAGAGAGGTGAAATTTCAGTCAATTAGATAATCTCTTTCTCTTCTACTCATTTTTATTACCCCGTCTGTATCTTCACAGTGAAGTACCGATTTTTGAAGCTTAATTATCTTTGTTGGAATTAGACTCTGGCTGGCTAATCAGTGCGTGGATCTTTAGCATCACTGTTTTTATGTACAGTTAGGATAAATATATACCTAACTGATAATTAACAAACTAGGAACCCAGGGGCATATTTGTAAGAGAAACCGCTTTAAATGTTGAATCTTTTCTTGTCTTTGTTATAGATTGTGTGCTGACTTAATAATACCAGTTACCTTTAATTAGAGGAAGTTGCTTTGATGTATACATTTGCTAATTTTATATCTTCCCTTTTGCTGGAAGCTTTTCTCAAATGTAAGGAATGCCAAACATCAAAGCAGGAGGAGTGCATTTGTTTGAAAATATATTTTAACAAATATAGTTATATCATATTGAATGATGTTAATGTATTTCTAGGCATTATTTCTTTAACAGAAAAGTTGTTACCAGAGGCAGAGATAATTGAAATACCCTTCAGGAGATCAGTTGAAAGCTTCTTCCAAAATGCATCCAGGAACTACTTTTCTTTTACCAGATGGTGAAAGATAGAAATAATCCTGGGGAATGATTTCCATCTTGGTGGTCAAACATATAGATCTATGGGTTATTTTTTTATGTCGGGGATTGCTGGTGAGGCAGACTTAGCTCTTCTCCTCATTTCTGTGTGCTTTTCAGTTCACCCATGCTTTGTGAGGGCTTCTGAAATAGCTTATGTTTACTTTTCTGGTTGTAGGTTGACACACACAACTGCAGTAGGGTCAGCTGGAATAGGGTCCCTTTCTTTCCAGCCAAGGAGCCCTCTTCTTGATCTGCATGTTCTGCCGCAGTGAGGACATCGGTTTCCAGGCAGAAGGTTGTCCTGGTCAGGGTTGGCCTGATGCGCCTTCCTCTTGGCATGTTTCTCCCTTTCGCCCTCCATTTGTGCCTTTTCAAATGACCTCCAGTTAGAGTGCTCAAGGGCCAGGGCTTCGCAGTTCTTGGAGTCTATTCCACAGTTTTTAAGGTTGGCTTTAAGCCCATAATTAAATCTCCTTTCCTGTCCACCAATGTTATCTTTCCCGTTCTTGAGTTGGGAGTAGAGTAACTACTTTGGGAAACAGTGATCAGGCATTTGGACAATGTGGCCAGTCCAACGGAATTGATGGCGTAGGAGCATTGCTTCAATCCTGGTGTTCTTTGCTTCTTCCAGCACACTGACATTTGTTTGCTTGTCTTCTCAAGAGATTTTCAGGATTTTTCAGAGGTAGAAGTGGTCAACATTTTCTAATGTAGGTTGGCACAAACAGTAGGGTCAGCTGAAATAGGATCCACTTCTTTCCAGCCAAAGTTTTACTTATTTCATTGTTTACTGTTGCCAGTGTTGCTGCAACCTGACACAAAAGCCTGTGTTTTCCAGTTCTCCTTCACCATCTTCCCAATACTGATACTGCTATAATGCTTCCAATTGACAGAGGAATAGGAAGGAAAGGGGTGAGGGTTAGGCAGATGTATAAGCCTTTACAAAAAAAAAGAACTTCACTGTTAACTGGGGTATGCTGTAGTACCAATTCCATATATTAAAAAATAAGCTGGGTTTCCTTGGAGAAATAGTAGTAATCCAGTGGATTGATTTGTGTTGTGCTCTTAAACATCTTTGTCAAAAGAATCGTATCATGATAAAATCTGGCTTATAAAAATAACTATGAAGTGGATTCTTTGGGCAAGGTCCTAAATACCCTAAAAGTGCAATTTTTTGTGATCTGAAAGCTAAGTGGGATCAGCTCTGGATGGGAGACTGCTGTAAGCTATATTTCAGGGGAAGGAACTGGGAAAAATCCTTTCAGTATTCCTTCTATAGAAAAACCAGTGAAATTTACAGGGTCGTCATAAGTCAACAGGTGGCAAAGACACACAAACAGAGCTTTGGAAGAAAGAAAACATGAACTGTTTTCCTTCTTCCAAGGTCAGTGGGCTTTGAAAAAGTTTTAGTTCACAGTGGGATTTGAGATGTGTCATTTTTACTTTCCTTTTAGCCATGTCAAAAGGAAACAGTGTCTCATAGAATTAAGAGTTGAAGAATGATCTAGCCCAATTACCTGTCGCTGTTCTGAATGATCCCCACAGATCAATCGAGGACATGATGTACCTAAAGGAACAGTAAACTCACTTTGGCAAATGCTCCTCTAAAGTTCACCTGGCTCAAATAAGTTATATTATTCAGGCAAAAAATATAAATAAAGAAAATTTGATGTATATAACTTTGTTTTGTGAAAGATTAACTAGCTTTTGATATACCATCCATCCTTAAACTAATAAGAATATATGCAGTCAGCCATCCACATTTGCAGAATAAACATTTTTTGAATTGATTCACGGATTTTATTAATGTGTTCTCTCTAGCAATCTCTCGGTCTTCCAGTGCAATTCTATGGCCAAATTCTAGATTGTCCAGCATGACTGTCGAGTCATGCTGGACAATGTAAATATTCCCAGAGAGATAAAAAGTAGCAATTTTGTTATAATGATTTTCTATATTATAGCACAGGGAGTGATCCCTTACATTCCAGTATTTAATGATATTTTATATATCAGTGCTGGTCAATGGACGGTATCCTTGAACTGACTAGATTGACTTTGAAGGAACTGGGGGTGGCCCGGCCGAAAGGGAGCTCTGGCATGGGCTGGTCAATGAGGTCAGGCAGAGTTGGAAGTGACTGAACAAATAAACAACAACAACATATCTGTTTGAATTTGTAACTTTTAAGAAAATGGTTAAGTTGAAATCCCATTAAACTTTTTCCAAAACAACCAGAGTATCATTTGCTATAGGATGTTAACTTTATATGTTTTTTCACTTCGAAAGCTTGTTAGAGGTCACAGTTAAAACTACTGTATAAAGTAAGGTAAAGGTAGTCCCCTGACATTAAGTCCAGTCATGTCTGACTCTGGGGTGTGGTGCTCATCTCCATTTCTAAGCCGAAGAGCCAGCGTTGTCCATAGACACCTCCAAGGTCATGTGGCCGGCATGACTGCATGGAGCGCCGTTACCTTCCCGCCGGAGCGGTACCTATTGATCTACTCACATTTGCATGTTTTCGAACTGCTAGGTTGGCAGAAGCTAGGGCTGACAGCGGAAGCTCATGCCGCTCCCCGGAATCGAACCTGCGACCTTTCGATCAACAAGCTCAGCAGCTCAGTGCTTTAACCCACTGTGCCAGCGGGGGCTCTAAAAACTACTGTATAAGTTGATTTTTTTGACAAAAAATTGCCCATCAAATCTGAGGTCAACTTTTACATGGGTCAGTGTTGGAATGGGGTGCAGTGCAAAAGTAGTGATAAAAAGTAGAGGGAAGAACTTCTGCCACCCCATTACTCCTTCCTTACCAAAATAGAAAGGTAGTTCTCCCTCCTTCATTCTTTCTCAACTTCGGTTTTGACCATTGTTGGGTTCCTAGGTAATGTGGGGATACAGATGTAAACATTCTAAAGATCATCAATGCAGTTTACCCCCTTCCTCATTGTAAGATCTTAAATAAACAGATTCTCTCCTTCTCTTTAGTTCTTGACTATTTAGTCAAGACTCTTTAGTCAACAACCTCTCCTCTTTAGTGCATAACTATATACAACAAATAGGAATATGGTTTGCATTGAGGAACTTACCTTTGCACTTCTTGTACTATTTTTTAAATGAGAACATGTTGAAATATGTATTTGTTTTAACACACAATTATTGAGTATTTGTATTAAACTATTGTGTTCAATTTATTAATAAATAGTCGTCCCTCTGTAGCAGTATGGCTTTCTTCATGAGTAAAATAACTATAATGGTTACTTTTCATTACATATAATTTGTTGTGATTTTGTATTTACAGCTATTGTGGATGATGAACGGCTTTCAGCTGAGGAGATGGATGAAAGGCGACGTCAGAATATTGCTTATGAGTATTTATGCCACTTAGAAGAAGCTAAAAGGTAAATTATTATCAATCTTTTAAATATTCTAAACATGGGATGTTGTGTCTTATGGCTGAGAAATTTCTCATAATTGACAATGTTGAAAGGAATCTGCTGGAATCGATCTACCAAATCTTACCCAAACTTGTTTTTACTATGGAAAGGAATTGCAGTAACTTCCATGCATCTGTTTTGCCTGCTTAGAGATTTTGGTTTGCTGTAAAATTTATGAGAAGCTACCCTTTTTGAAGTCTTATCAAGAGTAGTTCTGAGAAATTCATTGGCCTTGTGTTTTGGAAATTTGTTTTTCCCACACAGGCATAGCACTGCGCAAATTTAATAAAATCTGTTGACCGTGCTTCCCCTGTTAGGAAGTTTCAGTAGTTGCACCTTTTCCATACAAATCTATTACGACATCCTATGATGATTGAGAGAAGGTGCCTGAACTTTGTGGAGAAGATTTTTGAAGACAGAAGTGGGAGCAAAAATTGCTGAAACCATTTTTTTTCTCTTCCATCTGTCAAGTGGCATATTTTTCTCATGGGATGTTTGGGTCCAAGTCATCACTTTCATGGTCAGCACTGAACTCTAGTAGAATCTAACGTTTGTGATTTTGTAATGTGTTAAAAAGTCAAGTGTTAAAGAGTCTCGTGACACAGTTGAACACATCTCATTACTATTAAGCTCTTTAGCATAAGAATAGCTCTATTGGATCAGACCAAGGAAGCATTCTGCCTTCACCAGAGACCAACCACATGTTGTTGTTGTGTTGTTTTGGAAAGGTCAAGCACAGAACATTGGACAAATGTCTTACAATGTAGTTCCTTGCGAACATATAGCTCAGACACTCCACAGCTTTCAAAATAGAGGATTGTCATGGATTTTGATAATAACATTTTGATAACTATATCTTGTCTTTGATAAATGCCATTGATAAAAAAACAGTATAAAACATCAAAATTGACCCTCCCCTGATAAAACATTAAACATTATTAAACACAACATATATCACACAAAAACATAGCCGCTGTCTGTAAACAGTCCCTTCTTCCACCATTTCCTAATTGACTAGGGATATTACTGAGGAATGTCCCCTTTGTTCCCAAGGTGTATTTTAAAACAAATATCTGTTTTGTATGTATGATTTTTCAAGGATTCCCTTCCTGTTTCATAATCATATTAAAAAGAAAACCAAAGGTGAAATTACTTCCTTTATACCAGGGAACACTTTGACCAAGGATCATTTTGACCAAGAACCACCCTTCAACATTAGTACCAAAAGACTTAAGAATCAGGCTTTGGTCAACTTTAGATTTGATTTGGTTATTAAAAGTGCTGGTTCAGAAAATTGCATTGGAAAGACCACACCAGCTCTAGTTTCTAATACAGAACATTTGCTATCCAGTAGTCACCATCTGCTCGCCCACAAAAAACCATATTTAATAATCTAGAACTGATGTGGTCTATCCAAGGGGGCAGGGCTGGTCAGCAACAGGGAAGGAGTGACAGGCGGTGCAAAAGGAGCGGAAATAAAATAAAATAAAGAGAAAAAATAAAGAGCTTGCGGACCAGATTTTCATCCTCGCATCCCATTGGTGGTCCGTGGCCCACAGGTTAAGAACTACTGCTTTATATTATCCATAGAGTTTACCTTGGCTCATTACATTACTTTGCAAGCTCAATATGCTAGAATCATGAAACTAATATTGTAGCACCTCACTGATGGGCAAAATGTGCCTCATGTCCACATTCCCACCCCCACCTCCTTCTGCCCTTTTTTGCCACCTTCAGCCTGTTCAGATCCATAAGACGAAAGGATGAATAACCTTACTTGCAGTTTGAATTTTAAAAAATGCAAAGCATTTTAGCAGTGTATCCAGCCTTTGGACAATCCTTGTTCTAAGCGCCATTCAGTCCATTTCTCCTGGAAAGGCTGTAGTCATATTGGAAAATACAGTGGTCTAGGGAAAAAATAGATTTTTAAAGTTTTTTTAAAAGATGAATAGATGTTTACTGTCCTTGAACTTTGTCCTTGGATGTGACTGATGACATTGGTCTTCATATCTTTATCCAGCATATTAATATTAAGCATTCACGTCATCAAGAAGATTTAGACTTTCTGTTTTAGACTGCCAGATGAGTTTGAAAGGAGATACTCTAAATCCACAAATCATCCCATGACTGGTGAAACACATGTCTTAAGTTTTTGCACTTAAATGTGGAAAATCAAAGGGATAGTATTCTGTCTTAGTCAAACTGAAGAGAAATGAACTGAAATATGTTTTCCAATTCAGTCAGAGGAAAACAAAAGTGTAGTATATTATTATTGTTGTTGTTGTTATTATTTTGCTGACACAAAACCACAGTATGTCACAGCAAACGAGATCTATATGCTGGATTTCATATCACATAATCACAAGTCAAGCATTTCCCAAGCGTCTAGGACTGTGTGATGTATTTTCAAATGATGCGTGCAGCTCCAAGGATGCTGAGAGCTGTATTGGCGGTAGTCCAGCAGGTCCAACCAAGTCAGAGAGGTCTCAGCTGAGGAGTGGCACTAAGAGCACCTAACCCATTAGCACTATGGAGAAGCAAACCAAAACCAAGTCTATACTGGCTCGGTCGACGCCCAGAATAAAAAAGACCCTAGTGGATGCTGCTGATTCTGGATATCCATCGACAAGTGGGCTACAGAATCAAAATACAAATAAACAATCACAGAAACAGCAGAAATATACAATGCCAGAAAACTACATTATTATTATTATTATTATTATTACTATTATTATTATTATTACTATTATTATTGTCATTACTATCTATATATATAAAAATGCTCTGTGCATAATGAGTACCTTAAAAACAGAAGAACCAAAGAACCAAATCGCACCAAATTTGGCAACAAAACGTCTCACAACACAAGGAGTGACCATCACTCAAAAAATTATAATTTTGTCATTTGGAGTTGTAGTTGCTGGGATTTATAGTTCACCTACAATCAAAGAGCATTGCTGGCTGATATCCAAACAGAGGATGTACTGGAGGTGTCAATGCCTTGATCCTTTCATTGCAGATTGCTACTTCCTGACAGATGTCAGGTGGTGCAATACTGGCTAAATAATATGATTTCTTCAGTGGTATAGGGCGTAGGCATCCTGTGATAATGCGACATGTTTCACTAAGAGTCACATCCACTGTTTTAACATGGTGAGATGTATTCCACACTGGGCATATTCAGCAGCAGAGTAGCAAAGTGCAAGGGAAGATGTCTTCACTGTGTCCAACAAGGTGACTTCTAGAAAGGTTGGCCTAGAACTCTTAACATTCCCATCCAGCACAAGTACCAGTTGAGAGTGAGTCATGGCAATGATTATCCAACTCTTCATTCCAAGACAAGACATCTTGTACCTAAAGCAAGTACGAACAATTGGGATGGTGGCCAAATTTTGCCCACACACACCTGTAGCAGTCAAAAACAGTATGCTTTCAACTAGAAAATGTCCAAATAAAGATTTCAGAAGTCTGCTTCTGGATTTCTCAAGCAATGTTTAGCCATTTGGGGCGCAGGTGTTTCCTGGTTGTCTTTTGGGTATTTAGAAAGGCCTTTGCACTTGAAAATATGTTAAATATTAGGGAATCTGTGAGGAGGAGTTCAATTGTACAGTGATCCACTCTTTTTTCCACCTGTGACCCAAAGGATCCACTCTTTTTTCCACCTGTGACCCAAAGGAGGCCTCCATATTCTCTCCATTGCTTTTTGTCTCAAATAAAAAGGAAGCAGACACAGTAAAAACCCTTTAACTATAGAACCCATATCCATAGTTTCACTTACCTGCACCTTTGGAAAAGAATATCTGTCTAGGAATTTGGTAGGACCTCCAGGCAATTCTGTGGTATGCTGTGGTGGAATCACACTGGAGGACCTACCAAATTTCCGGAGGAAAAAAAAGTCTCTAAGAAATTCTAGGTCTTCCAAAGGGATTCTGTGAAATGCTGGTAATTTATTTATTTATTTATTTGGAGCATTTATTAACCGCCATTCTCAGCCCACTCGGGCGACTCACGGCGGTGTACAGTACAAAAGGCAATTCACACAAAGACAAGTACAACAGCATATTAACCATACAACAATACAACAGTTAAAATTACACTAACTAATCCGCTTCGTCTCGTAATAGAATCGTGACCAATCTCGTATTCCTTGTACCATACCTTGTAATGTGGTAATTTAATGGCTTTCAGTTGTATCCACAATTTCAGGTAACTGTGGTCTGGCCAGGAACGTGCTCCAGGTAGATAGAGCTTAATTTAAAAGCATTTTATAATCTTCCTAAGTAACTTTGTCTGGTTCCAGAGTAGTCTTGCATTTGATACTTCTCCTGATTTCTCTTTCATAAGGCAGCCTATTTTATCTTTCTTTTATATCTGCTCTGAATTCTTACCAGATTGTTCAAAGTCTTCCGTGAACAGTATCTTCTAAACCGTATGCGATGTTCAAGCTAACATCTCAGCTGAGATGTTATTACTATAGCTTGACATGTTTGTACAAAAAAGAAGTTGAGTAATGGTTGTTCAAAGTGCCACAGTTAATTAATAAGCTGAAGTGGGTACGCGTTTGTATTTTCAGCTGCTTTGTAAAATTACTGTTTGCCTACTTCCTGTATTGCAGGTTTAATGAGAGAAAGCTTCTGAGCTGAAACTGAAAAGAGAATTGTGGTTTTAGGGATTGTGCTTCTGTAAGTTATGTCTTCAGCACTAAGTAGCACATATAAAAAGTGTAGGAAATTGCTCTTTAGATAGAACAAGCAGATTGTTGCCATGTGTAAACAGGCTACCATATTTGATCTTAAAACATATATTCCATTTATTAGTGGCTTGAAGAAAAGTTCATCTGAAAGTATGAAATAAAATTTGCAGAAGGCTAATCAGAAATGCTCGGGACTATATTGTTCGCAGTTTATTATTCAGTTCTATGGAATGCTCATTAAATAAGGAAATGCGACCTTTAAAATAATTTATTAGTATGGAAATAATATTTCTAAGTACTTTTAACTAGCACAGGTTTTATCAAACAGAAATTTAAATTGTAATTGAATCTCTCAGTGGTGTTCTTTTAATTTTGTAAACATGGAATAAATTAAATGGGTGTATGAACAATAGACAACCTGTATGTGTATATAATTGGCCCTTCACATTTGTTGCTTTAATTCTTGTGTACAAATTTAAATTAGATTTTATTAATGTGTTCTCTTTAGGAATCTCTAGATCCATAAAGTCATATCTAGAGATTCCTAGAAAGAACTCTTGTCTAAGCACAATTCTATGGTCAACTTCTGGAGTTGGGCTGGAGGACTGAGAGTTTCCTAAAGCAGTATTCTCTCAAGTAAAAAAAAATGTGGGTTTTTTATTCATATTTTTTCATGGATGTCCTGCTTCTCAACCCTCAAGAAAGTAGAGAGCCTACAGGATATCTTACTTAAAATGTTTTCCTTCTAAATTTTATCTCCATCTCACTGCATTTTTCAATGGCTTAATGTTGTCTTTTACGGTATTAAGTCAACAACATTCTTTTCTTATATTAATCTGCTTGGCTTTAAATGATTTGACTTGAAAGTGCCTCTGTTATTACATAGTCTTGGGCTACAAGGAGAACTTCAGGCTTGCATTACTGTTAATATAGTGTGGGTTTGTTTTTGTCATGTATATTATTAGTTGCTGCATAACTTGCAGTAACCCAAATCATAATTACAGAGGGGCTCTTTTTTTTAAACATGATTTGTAAAGGAGGTTTGCCATAACCTTCCTCTGAGGATGAGAGAGTGATTTACCCAAAGTCAGCCAGTGGATTTCCATGGTGCAAGTGAGCACTGAACCTTGATCTCTCAGGGCCCTTTTACACAGGCCCTAAAACAGGGAAGAAATGGGGATAAAAAGGGGTAGGGGGATGATTTTTCATGGAATGTGCACTGCTTCGAATTAACAGCTGAAAAACACATGTTAAAAAGTGTACTTAAACCCCGAATTTGGCTGAAAAATGAACATATTAGCATGACTGTATATCCCTGCAGTCAAAGAAAACTCATGACTTCTTTCCCATCCCCCTGTGTGGACTGCTCCACTATGTGTCCGCATTTTAAAATCCCGAAACAGCTAATCAGGGCTGTAAACAAATGGAGCCAGGGACACACAGTTGGCTAAATGGAAGCACCATTGGAAAGCAAATACAACGAGAATGCTCTTCAACCATTCCTGTTTAATTAAGAAATTAAACAGAGCTTGAATTTTCAGTAGGGTGAAGAGGGATCATGAGAAATCTGCTTGTTTGCATATTTAGATATCTGCATCAGCGCCTCTGAGGTCCAGCACATCTCAGAGAGTCAATTAAAAAAAGTAAAGTACATTTCTGCCAGGTGTCCCTGTCCATATTGCAGATTTCTAAATCGGCTACAAATTAAGTTGTCAGGACAGCAGGAGAGCATTTACCGGGACTGACAGCTCTGTGTTTAGACTTGATGTCAAGTCCCACAATATTTTGCCCCACTTCATTGACCCGGGTTATGCTGTCATCTGGAAGCACTCTCAGAATGCTAGCCACACTCAAACTATTACCATGCTGGTTTTCCACATTTTGTAAGCAAACAATATTTGGGACAGTGGCCAAGTTGGTTGATGATTCTGGTAGTAACAGTACAAAAAGTGACTTCAAATGGTGGCTCATACAGATAATAACTATACTTTCACTCTTTGATAGGTGTGTAGAGATTTGTGCTTTCTGATATGTTCAGATAGATAACACTTTTTAAAGGTTAGTTTTTTGTTGAACACTTGCATAGGTGCTTATGTTTAGTCAGTCGAACAGCTTCTTATAGGAAAAAGTCTTGGGCACAGCTGATTTGCGCTCCCTGCCCCTGGGTGGCTAAAACATATGGAACGTTCTTAAGTACCATCTTATCAAGAATAGGGATTGGGTTTGTGGCAGCATAAAACCAGTTGAAACCAGGAGTGCTGATAAGGTAATTGTAACAAGAGCTGTGAACTTCAACATTTCAAGTTTTATTGTAGATCTAGCATTACAAATGCAAACAAGCAAGAACATAAAGGCAGGTTAGATGAATCAGACCAAAGGTTCATGTAATCTAGCATCCTGTTTCCCACAGTGACCAACCCATATGTTTGAAGGAAGCGCAAACACTGGACTTGAAAGCAATAGTCCTCTCCTGCCTTTGCATTCTGTCAATTTTCCTATAAGTTCTGCGGAGCCATCCTAACTCTTACTGTGTATACTCATGTATAAGTCAACCTGAAGTACAAATAAGTTAAAGGAAGACTCAGGGGGCAAAATTGTGGATTTTGATATGACCTTTGGAAAACTCAAGGATCATTCTTTGGAGAAGAGAAAGCACCAATGTTGCCTAGGGGCTAGCCGCCCTTGGCAGACATGCCCATTTGTCTGTGGAAGCATTCAAAAAGGTCAAAAGTGGTGTTGCAGTGGAGAGAATAGAAGGAGTTGGTTCTTTCAGTTCCAAGGTGGACTAAGCTCTTGCTTTTCACCACTTTTTAAAACAAGAGCTAAGGTTCAGTACTCATATTGACCCATAGACAAGTCAACCCAGCTTTTTTGGGTTGGTCCTTTTGACTGAAATTTTATGTGCGGTTGTGACTACTATACTCGACAGATGGAGTATGTTAAAAGTTGACAAACTTAATGGTTGCACTTCCAGTTTTCCTCCCCCACCCCCCATGTAAATCCTGATAGAGATTTCTGTGAATTTTTTTAGTATTTCTTTATTGTTATTTCCAACCATTTTGAGTGTTTGTTTTTCCCTGATAATATTAGAGACACAGAGATTCATTGATTTGCTCATAATGAATAGGAATGATGAAAAGTTGGAAATAAATGAATTGCCTACTTTGAACTTTTACATTGTTATCCATTCCAATTCCAGGAGAGGAAGGCAACAAATCAGTTTTGTATGCATAGCAAACAGCAGCCAAGGTCTTAAAAAAATGTAGCAAGCGGTGTGATGAATACCTGATTCAAGCAGTGTCCAAATTATATCTACTATATCCAGTTTTTAAAACGGAAGAGCCGTCTTCAGGGACTGTAATAGTAGTTGGAGGAAAAGCAGTGAGTTTGAATGAAATGGGGAGAGCAGATATCATGTATTTTCCCAGATGATTGTTTAAACGTTTACAAAAGTGTATATACATGATTACCACACCATTCCTTTGTGTATGTAAGTATGTATGCATATACATAAATATTTTACAGGGATTGAATAAGTGGTTTTTGAATTAGAAATGAGTTCTTGGGATATGATTAGGGCACCTTTATCAGTATTGTCGAAGGCACCTTTATCTGCTTTCTGAATCACTTTGGCTACTTCCGGGGGTTTTTAGCCCTCTTCTTTGGTACATTCAACGACATGCAACATATTATTGGCCCATTTAGTCTTATGAGCAACAAAGTTTATGTTGAAAGAGACATGGTTTCTAACTGCCAATAGCCTTCTGTTGTCTTATAAGAGCTCATGTATGTTTACTGTCAGCTGCTTCATTTAGCCAATTCTCTGCACTGTGTGCTTAAGCAGCAGACTTTGATCTGTTCCCGCTAAGTAAATATGCTTCCGCATGTATTCTTTCAGTGACAGAGTCCTAATTTCGATTTTTACTCTTGTTCCTCAAGGTCAAAGTTAGATCACATGATTTAACTAGCTAGCAAAATAATTCAGTAGGTAAAGGGTAAGACTACTGAAAAAACTGCAGGTCTTTCGTACAGCTCTCCACCCTGTAAATTTGGCTTTAGTACCGTATATTCCGGCATATAAGACGACTGGGCGTATAAGACGACCCCCAACTTTTCCAGTTAAAATATAGAGTTAAGATGACTCCCACGCATAAGACTACACCTGCGTATAAGACGACCCCTGACTTTTGAGAAGATTTTCTTGGGTTAAAAAGTAGTCTTATACGCCAGAATATACTGTACTTGTATTTCTTGAAATGCAAAAAAAAGTTGGTTGTGATTTAATTTCAGATTTTTTGGCATAGAAACAATGTAATAGTATTTTGGATTTCGAGTGCATATGTTGCAGTGGTAGTAGTAGTTGTTCTGTGCCTTCAAGGCATTCTTGACTTATGGTGATCCTAAGGTGAACCTATCACAGAGTTTTCCTGGTACGGTTTGTTCAGAGGAGTTTTGCCTTTGCCGTCCTCTGGGGCTGAGATAGAATGACTTCCCCAAATTCACATGGAGTTCAACCATGGTCTCCAGAATAGTAATTCAACAATCAAACAGGTACACCTTGCTGATTCTCCTGAGTGGTCAGAAGAGTATAATGTACTAAACTTTTGCAGTCCATTGTATGTTACACTTCTTTTTAATCCTGTCCATTATATTGCCCTTGTTTAAACGAACTTTCTGTATCTGGACTTGATGGTCAGTCATTAATATTGTTATTGTTCAAAAATGCTCTATGTCTGTAGTCCACATTACTATTTTTTTAGCCACAGAATCATTTTTGCCTCATCCCGCCTCACTTTCATTGTCTCTGTGCCCCTCCCTTGCTGACCATGAGCAGTTGTATCACCTATAATAGATTTGACAAATTCCAGTTATCCCAGTATTGTTAATTGTGGTTTATTTAAATAGTTTGGAATTTAATTGCAAAAATGCTAAAGGACTTGTAAGGGAAGTTTGGGTGTGCTTCCTTATTGGAGCACAGAATGGAAATGTTTGGAATATGAAGAAAAAACACTCAGTGGTCACAGGCTTACAATGTAGAAAAATAATTTTTTCACCTGTTCTTCCAGATGAAGCTTTCATGGTGCAATTATATTGCTACATTGACAGGATTTATGGTGGGGTTTGGTGAGAATTCCAGATGATGGTATGATCCATCGCTTTCCTGCCTCATTTTTCGTTGTGTGTCTTACAAAAGAAGATCAATGAAAGTCTGGGAAATAGAATACCTACTGAGAGTCCCATGACTACAAGTTATCTGTCTGAATTTCTTTACTAAAAGAGGGATGGGCTCCAAATATATTATTTTTAAATTATTGTCCCTCAAGTCTGTACATGTTTTAACAAGGGCTGATTTGAGGTTTTCATCTAAGGTTAGCACTTTAAGAATAAGTATATTGTGAAGTAATTACAGTTTGTCCACTGACTCAAGTCTGGCAACAACAGTGCTCTTGAAATGATATGCAAAGCCTGTTGATTTATGCAGTTTATAATTGTCCCAAGTATGTTAATTGGTGGCAGCTAAAATAGGCAAACTAGGTCATGAAATTACTAGTGTAGTCATTTGTACCGTCCAAGCTGCTTGTCCCTAGTTCGCTTCTTTCAGGCTATGCTTGAAAATTACACTAATGGCTAATGCAACAAAATGTACACGTTTATTGGCATTTTCTTAGGTTGGTACACAAATGTATTTGACACCTAGTTTTAGAGGATATCACTTTTAAAAAATGTACAAAATGTGGAAAAAATGACACAGTTTGAAAAGAGCATTTAGGTATTTGTCTACACAAAAGCATTTTTGGCAGTGTTGTAATAATAGACAGAACTAGCAAACATCCCTTATCAGTATGGATACTCAGTGTTATGCACCAATAGAAATATGATTTTCTTTATTTGGGGCATTAATGCTGATGCCATATACTATATTGTCTCTGACATCTGTCACTAGTAACCTGACAATCAGCCCACAGTTACCTCTGACTTCCTGGATAGAAATCCCTATAATAGAGTGTTCTAATATAACCACTCATTTCCAGTGTCTAAAGGCCAAATAAAACATGACATGAATCTTTTGAAGGAAATACATTTTTTTAACAGTTGGGGAGAAAGTATGTGTGTGTGTATTTATGTTAACTCTTTCTCTCCTTCAATGATTCTTATAAAAATATAAGGAGTTACACTTATAATATTTTTGGAAGCTTCATTTGTAAAAAAATTTTTTTTTTTCAGAGGGGCAATTTAATTGTGGTTGAAATTGAATGGGAGGGAATTAAACTTGCCTCCTTACCATTCCAGGCTTGAGACTAACCAGGCTTTCCTACAGCTGTTTTTTCTTTACTTAACACATGGCACAGGTGTTAGTTCCATTGATGCCATCACCAAAAACATGTTTGTCCAATCACCTAGTACAACCGTAGTCTTCGGCTTCATGAATCTGGGATAAATACAGATTTCATATAAAAGTAACAGCATATGACTCAGATATTATTGCCTCTATATTGCAGTTTTTTAAAAGATCAAAGCTACAGGACACCTGAAAGAATGGTGCCATATGTCAACATCAAGGCACTCAGATGCTTTTAAACTTCAAGGACTGCTCTCGCTTAAGAAAGCTTGTCCTGCTGAATTCTTCGGAGATAAATATTTAACTGGAATAATTCCTAGTTAGTGCCTATACTTCAGGCGACTGGTCTGAAAGCACATCCACATCTGCCAAGTTCCCACTGAAGGAGAAAGGTTGAGTCTCCCCTGTGCTTGCTAGTTGGGGTTTAGTATTTTATTTTTGCAGCTATTGGGATGAAACTTGCTACAATGGTTGATCACATTTACCACTGTTAGCCCATCAAGTTTCAGAATGTTTCACTTATCCATTGATTTGTGGGGAATTTTCAAATTTTTAATAAGCAACATTTTAAAAACTAGAAGAGCTTTCTCCTTGAATTTTCTATACAATGACTCAAGATAACAATGGATCCCCCCCAACTTTCAGAAATATTCATATATCTACTGGTTTTATGGTTTTTAAAGAAAGTTTTGACAATTTTTTTAAAAACCCCACAACTGCTATCTCATCGAATGTTTCTCATTCAATAGAACTTAAATTTAGGGATTTCGTCCAACAGAGATGTACTTATTAGAAGTATCAGTCAGTCCTCCTTTTTTCAGATTCAACAATTTGTTGAAACCCTGGTTGGCTGCTCCTACGGGATGAAAACAGCTCTCCTCTATCCTAATTGGAGCTTTCTGATGCTGAGCAGAATTCTGGGAAATATACTTTAGGGCAGGGCCTTTTGCATTCTCTGGCATAGGTCTCCTCACCTTTACAAACGACATTTCCCAGAATTCTGTGCCTTCTCAGTCTTTTTCCCAGCGAATGCTGCTTTCTCCCTGCTGCTTTCCTCTCCTAATGGCGAGAGGCTTTGTTTGCTTGCGCTGAAAATGAAACAGACTTTGGGAGGCTTCCAGGGTTTACAATATTTAAATGAAAAAGTGTTGGGTGAGTTTCGATTCCTAAGTTTTGTCAGATATCGTGTTGCAAGTATGAATTCAACGAATTTGATGTGATTTAGGACTAACGATAATTTTGCACTGCCCTAGTATTTATATTAACATCAACTCAAGATGTCCTTTCAGCTACAAACATTGTGTATAGAAATACACATCAAAATAGGTGAACAAATGAATAAAACAGTATCTGAGATGGGTGTAACTGCAGGAAGCATGAGTAAATCTGGGTCATATTGAAAGAGTGGAGATGTTCTATGGTTTAGGAACATCATGTGCATTTATTCTTATAGAATGCGTCTTCTTCTACCCCACCCTCAGACATGAAACAGTACAATGAGGTAGAAAGAAGAAGATTTTGATGTATTCTCTTTTACCACCTCAAAACCTTGGGAGGAAGAAACTTTGAATATGATAGTGAGTGGAATGACCAAAAGACTTGTAGTAATGCTTTTGTGATAATGAAAGTTGCTTTCTTGTGACATCTTTGTGGGATTCTGATCAAGAAGAAAGCATTGTGGAAAGGCCTTGCCAAGATATCAGATGAGCTTCAAATATATTTCCTGATAAATAACTGTGCGTGTAAATATCTGCATTTGAGAGCAGGAGGGAATATAGGCAACCAAAAGATTATACAGAAGAGCGGGGAGGCCATGATGTGTCCATTCCTTTCTATTCACTATTCTTAGAAATAAATGGTATGTTCTTCTTTCCATAATACAGTATGATCCTGGTATCTGAAGAACTAATATATGTATTTTCACCTGCCCGTGGTTTCTCTTACTGACTTAGGGCCTCCCCTTCTCAGTACCTACATCATTGTTCACATTGAAAATAACAGTGTTTACTATTATTCATAGTTTCATGAATCCACACAAGGCCCAGGAACATATCCCTAGGGAATATGAGGAGGTAGTAGAAATTTCAGTGCATATTTGGGAGGCTTAGGGCGCTTCCAGACAGCACTAAATCGTGAGTTTTAGACAGGAGCAAAAAATCCTGACACTTCATAAGAGATCCACATGTTGGTCCTGTGATTTCTGCCTCTGTTGTCCAGACTTGATGCTTTGTTGTGAAATTTAGAGGCTCCCAAGATAGTGGCCACAGGACTTCTGCTGGAAACTTCTTTAAAAAAAAAACCCCAAGATGCAGATATGCACATATATGGGGAATCACTGCAGCGAATTATAGCAAAAGTTCTGTTCTTTGTCCTGGCCAGAGAAACTGTGCCCTCTACACGTTTCACAAAGTTTTTGGCACACAAACAAAGTTTTTGCATTCTACTCAACTGTCACCTTCTTTTTAGAAACTGACTAAACAGGAACAAACATCTAAAACCCAGGAACAAACCTAGGTTATTTATTCATTTATCGTGTCAGGAGCGAACCAAAATAGTTGTATTGCATCAAAAACAAACAAACAAAACACAAAGTTTGAAGATTTGGTATGCCATTAAATGTCCTTTGACCAGTATCTGGTCACTTGGAGTGCCTCTGGTGTTGCATCAAGAAGGTCCTCCATTGTGCTTGTGGCAGGGCTCAGGTTGCATTGCACTAGGTGGTCTGTGGTTTGCTCATCTCCACACTCTCATGTCGTGGATTCCAACTTTGTAGCCCCATTTCTTAAGGTTGGCTGCACATCTCGTGGTGCCAGAGCGCAGCCTGTTCAGCGCCTTTCAAGTCACCCAGCCTTCTGTGTGCCCATGGGGGAATCTCTCATCCAGTATCAGCCATTGATTGAGGTTCTGGATTTTAGCCTGCCACTTTTGGACTCTAGGTAAAACATTCCTGTGATTTCTGATTGCAGGGACATACAGACATTCGAAGATGTTTGATATTCCCAAACCTGGAAATCTTGTGTTTTTTGCCTTTTGTACCAATTGCTTCCGCATTTACAGGGAATGGCATCTTGCCACTATCCTGTTTGCTGCGGAAGTTCCTGGGATAAAGATATTGTCTGTATGGGCCCTTAGTTAATTGAGAGCCCTCATGTTCCTATCATTTATCAGTTGGTTTTAGTTCTTGCTCCACAAATAAGGTTAATATTTTCTTTACAGTGTGTTCAGTACTTGCAAGATGACCTACTTGACACAAGAACTTTTTTCTAGATGCCTTGTGTCTGCACATCTTGCTGGTTCCTACTCCTCTAAAAGAAGAGTGGTTCAACATGCTTCAGCAACATTTTATTTAAAACTAACCTTATACACATGTGAAATAAAATGTGTATGCCATGTGAGTCTTGTGTAAATAAATAAAACCAGCAACAGTGTGAAGTATAACTGCGATTGGCTTTGATCAGCAATTTCGTTTAGGTTTTGTTGGGGTTGGATTTTTTGAAAAGGTTTTTATATGGGCAGCATGTAAAGTTTATATGATCCTAAGTGATTTGATATCCTGGTGAAATAAGTCTTCATTGCGTGAAAACAAAACAAAACACTGTGTTAAATACCTAGGGTGCAGTTTAAGATCTTTCTCTTAATATTTTTCTATTTTCTAGTAAGCCTACACAGCCCCAATTTGAATTGTGATTAATAAGTCAGAGCACGTTTAACACTCACTTTCGTCACTGGTTTTTATTTTAAAATCTTCCCAATATTGTTTTTCTCCCAGTTTCAGGCATCAAAACCCACAGACCTTAAATGAGTCTCAGAGATAGGCAGTGGGAAAACCCCCCTCTGAAATAGATATTTCCAAGCAAACCTCGTGATAGATTTGCCTAGTATTGCCTTCAGTTGGAAATCACACTTGAAAGTGTACAACAATTATCAGCAGAGAAGCTTTTAAGCCTCTTTTTATGTGGGCTCCAAACTAGAGTCCCATGTTCACATTGGAAAACAGAAAAAGAACAGAAACTCGTTTCTGTCTGTTTAATGTGGCATGCAGTTCAGCCCTATAAAGGATGCTCTACTTCCCAAACTTGGAGAACAGAACTAGCACCAGCCAGCTTGTGTACCTTATACATCTGCAGCTTGTGTTAAAGGAAAAATGGATACAAATTATTCTCTGGATGTAGTTATTCGTGGATGAAGAGGTGACAGGTGACTGTTTTGATCAGTACAAGATAAGCATGCCACTTGAACTGACTCCCGCCTGAACTACCATTTGGGAATGTAGCCAGATTAATTTAGAGGGCTGGCATTGCATTAATATTTTCACACTGTGCCCTCAAAATTCTACCTCACTTTGTAAATTCCAAATACTAGTGTTAAAGTATCACTTCTCTGTAGATACTTGGTCAAAAAAGGGAGGGGATGAAAATGTACTTTTACACAATGATGAGATAAATTTGCAGGCTGACTTCTTAAAAAATGCTTGTTCTGCTCCGAGTGTTATTAATATTTAACTCTCCAAGTGCATTTAGTCCTTTTGCCTCATACTAATATTAGAAATATACACAAGGCTAACTAACTTCATATGGGCCTTATTAAAGGTGGAGTGTGCATTAACACTTACTGATTTGCCTGCATCTTTGCTTTGTCTAAGATATCTGTAGCAGAAGGAACTTCAAAGCTTTAGAGAGTGTTGTGAAGCAGATGCTTTTTGTAACTTGATCCCTAAGCAACTGTTTAATTATTAATGGTTGGTCGGTGCATGCTGTAGTGGCACTCATATCTTTCAGAAGGATGTGAACAAGCAGACAATGGGCTTAGAGCTATTATGGTGCACTCTTGTCTTTCTTCTGTGTGTGAACTCTACTTTAGTTAAAATGGACTGTGGCGAGGGATGACAGAAGGTAGAAATTGGTCTTAATGTACAACAATCAACAGGACTGAATGGCTGCTGCTGCTTGTTTTTTTGAGCAAGTGCTACTTAAGGCAGCTATATGAGTGCCATATCACCACCTCTTAATTGCCTTCCATAGGGAAGGATCTTGACCAATATTGTTAGGGCTGCTGCAGTTGGAAAGCCAAGGAAATATGGAAAGGCCAAGTTCTATATTTCCTTAGTGATGAGCTTATTACCCGAAGAGGTCTTGGATGGCCACACATCTTACTATGTCTGGGAAAGAAATTACAAAATATTTTCTGCCCCAAATATTTCCCCAGTGGGGACATTTTACTTTCTTTTTTGGGAGAGGGTATTTTAGACCCAGGAGAGGCTTTTTTTAAAGCAACAAGAAGTAACCTGGCAGTAGACTTGAGCCCAAATCAGTTTGAACGAAAATTATTTTTTTATATACAGTGGTCAGTTTAATCTCTGAAAACAGAACAGGTAGGAGGGAACCAAAAAGATTTTATCGGCTACTGCAGATAATAGAGTTAAGTGCAATATACCTGAGGCAAGGGTCTGGTGAGACTCCTAGAGAAGATGGGATTATTGCAGGCGAGAGTCTTTTTCTCTGTCTGTTGTGACACAGCTGGAATCAGAGAATGTTTCTGATGAGGATGATGGGACTCAGGTTCACAGTTTGGTTTAAAATATCCCTGCTATAGAAAGTGAAGAAGTGCAGTTTCTCACAGCAAGGCATGAGAGTGTTGATACTGAAAATAGCCAGGTGCAGATTGACTCCAAAAAGGAGGACAGCTCTTTGCCTGGTTCTCAGCCTGATAATGAGCAAGCAGGAAAACAGGCTGATGCTAACGACCAGATTAACCTTGACGATATGGGAACTTTAGATCGGGCTGATCGGTTGGAATTCCGTGTTCGAAGGAGTGAGAGGATAGCAAACAAGAGGGAGGCCAGAGGCCAGAGAAATGCCTTCATGTTTTGCAAAGGGTATTAAACATGATGTTTGAGACCAGATCTTTGTCAAAGCAACTTCGTGTTTACCTAAGGAGCTTGCCTGGGCTAGGCTGGATTATCTTATTTTATTATTATTTTATTATTTACTTTATTTGTATACCGCTCTTCTCAGCCCTTAGGCGACTCAGAGCGGTTTACAACAATTTAGGTATACACAATACAAAATCATTAAGCATTTAAAAGCAATAGCATCACAAATCATTAAACATCAATATGAATACATCACTACATCTTACAGTCTTTGTGTTCATGGTTTCCAGGACTTTGTCATGTTCTCTTGGGTCTTGCTTTGCTGATGCCTATTGGATTATGTTTCAAGTGCTATGTTATCCTGATCTTTTAGAACATTAACCTTTGCTTCTATAAACTTTTTACCTTTTATTTTTAATAAACCAGCTTAATAAAGCTGTGTGCAGTTTGGTGTTTTTCAGCAAGGTGCATCTACTCTGAGGTGCAACACTCTCCCCGGCGGCAGCAGCGTATCTCCATTTTTTTTGGAAATTTTCCGAAGCACCTCCTCCAGAGAGGGCGCTGCTGGGAACTCGCTTTCCCAGCAGAACTTGTATGGGGAGGGCATTGAAAAGTCTCTGAGTTCCTCTTGGAGCATGATGGGAGTTGAAGTTTTTTCTCTCTCTGTTTCACAGCCAATAAAAGCCTGGTTGTGTCCATGATCCGATTGACTGAGAATTCCCAAAACCCTCTCTTGCAGTTTGTCTTATTTTTTTAAACTGTTATGGTTGAAACTTAAAATAATTCTTTAAAAAATCAATAGATTGGTGAATTGTTTTGAAATTGGCAGGACTGCAGTTATAAATGGGGTCTAAAACCAAGGTAGGGTTCATGTAGATAGGCCTTAAAATGACTGAGGATAGCCTTTTGAGTTTACCATTGTAGCCAATGGGCTGAATCTTTGCCGAATGAAAACAGAAACCTCTCCCGATTCAAGTAACTTAGCATTAAATGGCTGAGGGATCAGCCAACAGTGGGCCCCAAAACCTACCTGGCAGTCACTTCTGCTTTCCTTTCTGTTTTTTTTAAAGCTTCTCTTAGGACTCAAATGACCCTGTGGGCAAGAAATGTGGCATTTCACTATATATTTTGTTTTGTTCATTAAAACAGTTATTTGAGGGCTACAGAAATGTGCTTTCCCCACCCTTACTTATTATTTATTTATTTACAACATTTGTACCCCACCTTTCTCCAACCTGGAGGCGACTCAAAGCGGCTTTACAGCTAGGCAGCTATTCGATACCTTTAACAATGTGCAGCTAAAAACAGCATTAAAACAGAGTTATAAAAATATATACAGCAAGAAAACTCTAAAAACATATAAAACAATACCTACATTGTTAGCCTCGTTATCCAAAGTCATGATACTTTGCATCATGCCCACTGCCACAGTATCATTCTTTGCACCCCAAATATCACGGTATATTTTTTGTACTGTTTTCACTGCTATTTCAGATAACATTGCAGTAGTTTATAAAACAGAAAAGAAAAATGCAACAAGACCATGATAAAAATGCAATATAAAATAAAAACAAAGACAGGTGTATTCAATTCTTACAATCTGTAAGTTACAGTGGTAAATAACCTTGAGGCTCATAAGATTAAAAGGTAAGATATGAGCATTTAAAATACATTTCAACAATGTCTCAGTTTTTCTTTTCCTTTGTGTCCATAATTTTGCAGCAGAAGCTCATTGTATTGCCCATCCATCTGTTGCAAACAACCCCTAAGTTGCTTTTTCATCTGCCTTGAGCCTTTTGAGGTGGTGATTACAATCTGTGAAGCTTTGTCTTAGTTTTCCTTATTACTTATAGTATGATTACCTTTTTCATCTCCAATAGGAGAGAGTGGATACTGGGCATCACTTTTCCAGGGATTCAGAACTAGAGCTTCTGTAAAGTCTGTAGTGAACAAAGGGGATCTCATAAACTTGGCTTCTTCATACCATGACGTCAAGATGCTGTATTCAGTCACAACAAAAACTAAATAACTTAAACTTTGAGATGATGCACGTCAATTTAAATGTCAGATGACTTAACACGTTAGCTGTCTTCTAGCAAGCTATGCAATATGTGTAATGACATTTTTAGAGATTTTTCACAGAGGCAAAGAGGATTAATAACGACTCATAAAATGCAGATTAAAATAGTATGTGAGGTGACTGTAAATGCTGTCTTCACCTCATCCTATTACATATGTCTGTTATCAAGCCAAATAACATTGAGTCACCTGCAAAATATTTATGATTTACTGAAGTTTTTGATTTTATGAAGCTAGAACCACCAGAAAATTATCACAGCAGCTACTAAGCTACTTGCTCCTCCTAATTCATTTGTCTATACATCTCCATCCCTCTCTCTCTGTGTGTGTATCAGTTTATTGGCCTATTTACTGGTCTGTCAATTTCATAACCATCATAACACATTCGTAGCCTTGAGTGTCAGGCGTGGGGAAGAAATAGAAAATTTTGAGGAAAAGGAAGGAACCTGAAAACTAGTTTGGCTGGCTGGAAACCGATGTAAAGACATATTTTCACATAGTAAAAATATCCTTGATCCGAAATGCCTGTCATCAGAAAGGCTCTATATTTTCAGATTTTGGAATATAGTATTTATACTGTATATACATAGTAAGATATCTTAGAGAGTTGGATCTAGGTCTAAACATGGATCTAGGCCCAGTCATAGCTAACTTCTACATGGAACACTTTGAAAAACAAGCTCTTGAAACAGCAACCAAAAAGCCCACTATATGGTTCAGATATGTGGATGACACCTTCACCATTTGGAGCCATGGAGAAGAAGAACTCAACAGGTTCCTGGAACATCTTAACAGCATCCACCCAAACATCCAGTTCACCATGGAAAAAGAAAATGAAGGAAGACTGCCTTTTCTAGATGTCCTAGTCATCCGCAAACCAGATCAACAATTGGGTCACACCGTTTACAGAAAACCCACACACACGGATAGATATCTACATAAAAACTCCAACCATCACCCAAGTCAAAAAAGAAGCACCATTAAAGCCTTGGCAGACCGTGCAAAAAGAATCTGCGAACCCCACCTCCTCCAAGATGAACTGAACCACCTCAACTGGGCTCTCCAGGCCAATGGATACTCCACCTCAGACATCAGAAGACTGCAAGACCAAGAACAAGCCACGAGAGTAAAGATGAAGATCCACCCAGAGGAAAAGTGTTCCTGCCATACATCAAGGGAACCACTGACCGCATAGGGAAGCTGATGAGGAAACACAACATACAAACAATCTACAAACCCACCAAGAAAATCCAACAAATGCTACGTTCAGCAAAGGACAAGAGGGATCCTCTCACCTCTGCAGGAGTCTACCGTGTACCATGCAGCTGTGGACAAGTCTACATAGGGACCACCAAACGCAGCATTGCCCAAACACGAATCAAGGAACATGAAAGGCACTGCAGACTACTTCAACCAGAGAAATCAGCCATAGCAGAGCACCTGATGAACCAACCTGGACACATCATTTTATTTGAGAACACAGAAATGCTGGACCACTCTCACAACCACCATGTCAGACTACACAGAGAAGCCATTGAAATCCACAAGCATGTGGACAATTTCAACAGAAAGGAAGAAACCATGAAAATGAACAAAATCTGGCTACCAGTATTAAAAATTACAACAGCAAAACAACAGAGAGGAAACAATCAGGGACAGCTAATCACCTCTCAACAAAAATTTCTCCAGGAGTCAGCCCATTGTATGCTAATCAAGGTGGTCAGTTGGAAGATTCACACCTAGCCCAACTTACAAAAGCCCTTTGTCTCACCCTGGTCATTCCACAGATATATAAACCCCTTTTTTCCCAGCTCCAGCAGACCTCACCTCTGAGGATGCTTGCCATAGATGCAGGTGAAACGTCAGGAGAAATGCCTCTAGAACATGGCCATATAGCCTGGAAAAACCCACAAGAACTGAGTGATTCCGGCCATGAAAGCCTTCGACAATACAATGAAATTAATTCTTGTTTCATATATACTTTGTATAGGCACACCACAACAACAGATCTGATTTCAACTGAGGCGTTATGTTATGTTTGTTTTGTTGATTTGTCTTGTTTGATTGTTAATTGTTGTGGATTGATGCTGTTGATCCTGTTTGTTGCATTGTTATGTTTTAATTGCACTGACACTGTTTTATAATTGTACCATGTAAACCGCATTGAGTCGCCTGTTTGGGCTGAAAAATGCGGTATAGAAATAAAGCAAATAAATAAATAAATAATAAACAACAACAAGGTCTTAAAAATCCACTTCCTAACATCTGTAGGTAAAAAAGTAAATACGTTATTTTTCATTTGGAATGCACAATAATGGGATTGTTAAAAATGTGCAGTTTTTACTAACCTACTGTCAGTATAATTTGGTTTGTCAAATTGCCTACAATACGATAGCAACAGTTTGATTCCAATACTGGTTTTCAAAAGTTTGCTAGCACATCTGGAATCATATTTGCCCATGCACCTCAATTCTCAAAGAGGAGCTACCATTACAAGTTTGACAGACATTCCCTCACAGATGGAGGATATCCACTATGTTGAAATGATAATATGCCTTTCAAAGATGTTATGAAGCTAGTTTAGTCTGAAGTTTTCTCTCTAAGGTCTAATTTGATATGCCAAACCTTCCATTACTCTCTGGAAATGCTGAAAGAGAAAACATCTATTTTGGCTCCCTGAACACAGACTGAGTTCTTGTTTGGCAACTATAATAAAAATACGTAATTATAACTTTTCTATAACTGATGGGGAAACCAGGTGTGCAAATATAGGGTTCCTAATACCCTGTTTACTTTAATGTCATGTGTATTTGATACCCTTGGCACTGTAGTTGAAGAATTTGTATCTAAAACTTGCTGATGTCAAAATTGTTATCTGCAGTGCTCCTATATACTTAGAGAAAAAGGTAGCATTTGGCATTTCTGCTCTAAAAACTCATCAGTGGCAAGTACAGAAACATAACCACAGGAAGTTTAAAACAATCAGCAAATTAACAAGATGTTGTAATGCCTGTAACAGTCTGGTTGATTTGATTTTACACCTAAGACCTTTACATAGATTTATTATTGAAGAAGTTCACAAAGCCATCCTTTTCTATTCTCTTGAAAACACAAATTGTTTCAGTACTATCCCTCAATTTTTTTATTTTTAGTGGTGTGCTGAAATAGATTCGCAAATTAAATATTTATTTTGGGGGATAGTTGTTTTGAGCCTAACATGCACCCATTTCTGTTTTTAAACTTCTGCTGGAATAAGAGAAACCACATTGGCTAATTCTGCTATTCATGCATGTGTGTGTGTGTGTGTGTGTGTGTGTATTTAGTTTATACTTCATTTAAATTGCAATTGCCATCAGTGTAGTTTTCAATGATAAAAAACTAAGGCAGTTAATAAAATATACAACTAAAACAATAATATAGTATTGAAAATATTAAGATATTCAAAAGCCGGTGATAAAATTGACTGAGCACCAACAAAAAAGTGGTGATATGTTCATATGTTTGCTTTGAGAAAGGTGAAGTGTGGTGACAAAGGTTTGATCAGGGGTCTGGAGAACAAGTCCATTGAAGAGCGGCTTAAAGAGCTTGGCATGTTTAGCCAGAAGACGAGAAGGCTGAGAGGAGACATGATGGTCACGCATAAATATATGAGGGGAAATCATAGGAAGGAGGGAGTAAGCTTGTTTTCTGTTTCCCTGGAGACTATGGCTTCAAACTACAGGAAAGGAGATTCCACCTGAACATGAGGAAGAACTTCCGAACCGTGAGAGTTGTTCAGCAGTGGAACTCTCTGCCCTGGAGTGTAGTGGAGGCTCCTTCTTTGGAATCTTTGGTGGTGCTTTGAATGCGATTTTCCTGCTTCTTGGCAGGGGGTTGGACTTGATGGGCCATGAGGTCTCTTCTAACTCTATGATTCTATGATTTATGCAAGCAACAAGAAACCTCTTTAAACATTCTACCTGTTTTCAGACATCAGACATACTTGCTTTATTAGTGACTATTCCAGGTAAGATTGCCAGGGTGTGGGCTTGCCTAATATCTCTGGGGAGCGAGTTCCAGATCCGAGGGACCACCACAGAGAAGGCTCTCTCCCTCGTCGCCACCTGTCGCACTTGCAATGGGGGCAAAAGCAAGAGAAGGGCCTCTCCGGAAGATCGAAGAGATTGCGTAGGTTTCATAGACGGAAATGCGGTCACGCAGGTAGGCAGGTCCCAAACCGTTCAGGGCTTTGTAGGTAAGAACCTGTACCTTGAATTGGGACCGGAAAATAAATGGTAGCCAATGGAGCTCCTTAAACTGGGCGGTTGACCATTCCCTGTAATTCGCACCAGTTAATTGTATGGACAGAGAACGTTCTGTTGCAACCCACACATTTCTGATAATTTCCTTCTGAAATACATTTCCGCCTACCATCATGTGATTTTAAGCATGCTGTAACAACTGAAAATTTGTTTGATTAATTAGAAAGTGCTACCGGTCACTTGACACTCGTTAAACAATAGTCTATAAATTCAAAAAATCCTTTGTGTTAGGTACAGAATTGACATCCTAGCTGCATTATGAGACTGAGGTTGCTTACATCTAGAAGTAATGACACCCCCATTTCCTCTCCCGTATAATCATCATTTTTTTCCCTGTATGAGACTTGACTTTGTAAATTTGTTGGGTGGTTGTATCAGTAATGCCTGCATTCTGGGATAAAGGCTTTAGAAAGACTATCTAGTAAGTTTTTTCGGGCTATATGGCAATGTTCTAGAGGCATTCTCTCCTGACGTTTCGCCTGCATCTATGGCAATCATCCTCAGAGGTAGTGAGGTCTGTTGGAACTAGGAAAATTACTTCTTTGAAAAATAGTAATTAAACAGTATCAAATAGTTTGAGCATTCATTATGTAAAGCAACGTAACGGCTTAATGCCCCTCTATCCATTGTATGCCTTTGTAGCAACAATTCAAGGAAACCTGTCTTTCTGGATTTATTCCACAGTGCAGTATATAAGGCAGTCACAATATTTAGATGGATACAGTTACTGTTGTCAGTAAATTCAGTATAATTGTTTGCTGTGTTCTAAAGTAATATTTCCTCTATTTTCTATTGTGACTTCATAACCATCTTTGAGCTTTAGAGAGGCATTATGCATTGTGCACCAATCACTTTAAGAGACACGTAATTATTTACTTTGTTTCTATCAGCACAGCAGAAGCAAACTAATTCCTTTAAAAGAAAGGTAGTAGCAACAATCATTTCACTTCTCCATCCACCTAGGGATGTTCAGTAGAAATTGGTAAAATGCTTACTGTGGTTGAACAGAAGGGTTCCAGGCATGTTTGCTGTCAAGAAGTATCTAAACTAAAATGTAGTTTCTGAGAACCCCAGTAAAGTCTATTTAACTTGTTGGAATTCACTAGTCTATACCATACCATCAAACTATGATGCAGTAGGTACTTTTTTTCTATCCTACTAGATTAGATCACATATCATTGTATATATCTGAAACCCATGTTTTGACATTTAACGAGCAAGACTATCTGGAATATGAATAACAGGTTTTCTTCCAATCATACAGTGTTTTCTTTCTGGTGTGCTCCCAGCAATATTTTGCTGTCAGATTGACTTGAAAACTTCCTTTCTAGGAAACTGCATTGATGACACCAGAAGTTTTTGTTTGATTGTTTATTAAGGTTGTGGGTGGTGTAAAAGGCTTGAGAAATAGTAAAATAGGAACTTAAATGCTTATTTTGTTCCCGAAGGAAGCAGTGAGTAATTTGTGCTATTTTTAATGCTGTTTTCAAAGATTATGTGTAGACTGAGATTTATTCTGCACAAAATTTGCACATTATATTTTTGCACAGAAAGAATTTCTGTACAGGAAACAATTTTATGTGCATGAAAATGCTGTAGTGGTAGAATTATTACTCCAAATTCACACATGATATTTTTGCAGATATTTCTGCGTGGAAAATAATACTTTGAACATTTTCAAATATTTGTGTCACCCCTATAAAAATCAAATTGCAAGGTTTGTTATGGAAGGTGGTCCTAAAGGAGACAGAAGAAAATCAGTAATTAAATGTTTGACCTATCTAATATGCTGAGAAGCATTTCAATGGCAGGATGGGGAATAATCCAAAGTTTGAGGGTAAATTCAAATGAAACCATTTTTTTCAAAGTCACATGAGGATTGTGAGACAGAATCACAGGATGTGAGGATGAAGAAGGATGTATCCAAACCAGGGCTTCCACAGACTGATGAGGAAGAATCCCACCTTGAGTCGCAGGGGGAGGTGGGTAATATATCCATTATTATTATTATTATTATACCTGATGGACCACTTTCAAAAAGTGTACAGAGTTCAAAAGGGTGTAATGCAATCTGAGCTGGAATCTGTGGCACTGATGCCAACAGGAACAAATCAGCAAATAATCAGCAATTAAAAAACAAGGTGGCAAATAGATTTAAAAAAAAATAAAAATAGATTACTCTGAATATAGAGATACTGAATTTTTATTTTGTTTGTGGGGGATGGTGATACAGAGTGTTTTCCTGGAAGTGCTAGGTTGACTGTCTCCATAGCAGTGCTTGCAACCAAACTACAAGAAAGGAAATTCCACATGAACATGAGGAAGAACTTCCTGACTGTGAGAGCCGTTCAGCAGTGGAACTCTCTGCCCCGGAGTTTGGTGGAGGCTCTTCTTTGGAGGCTTTTAAGCAGAGGCTGGATGGCCATCTGTCAGGGATGATTTGAATGCAATATTCCTGCTTCTTGTCAGGGGGTTGGACTGGATGGCCCATGAGGTCTCTTCCAACTCTTTGATTCTATGATTCTATGACTTCTGTATTTTCACAAAGTTGCTTGAGATAAAGAGCCCGAGATCCTTTCTTTTTCATGTTGGTACATAATGGCTATTCATCTTCTGGATATTTCGTAACTTAGTTATCCAGGTTTTACTGACTAGATATTGTACGTTGGAGATAATGAGGCAAAAATGGAAGTGTGAAATACACATTTCTACCCCATATTGTAAAAATGGTATTGTTAAGTGGAAATTCAGGACACTGTAATTTAAATGTTACACTCCACTTTTGTGGTTTTAACATTTTTGGATTTGATTATTTGTGGATTTGATTAATATGGTCTCTCTAGGAATCTCTAGATTGTCCAGTATGGTTCAGTGGTCAACTTCCAGTGGAATTTCACCATAAAGTCACATTGGGACACTTAGAGTTTCTTAAAAAGTGTAAAAAATAGACTTTTTTATTCACGGTTTTTCCACCTGTATGGGAGTCCTGTGCCCATAACATCATTGAATGTGGAGGGTCTAGTTTGAACTCTTTGAAATGTAGAACCCAACTGTTTTCTTAGACAAGAAGTAGAATAGAGTAGGAAAATGAGTTGTTTAGAGTGCAGTGGAGAATTTGGAGATAGAATTGTAGCACTAGATTTGAATATGTTTGAAGAGTGGCAACATGCGTTTGCTTGATGCTGGGCCAAGGAGTGTCATGGTTTGCTGAGGTTTCCAAAAAGGGGTTCAGTGGGCATGCACAGCAATTTCAACTTTCTCTCCTTAACTGACTTTCCCCCATCATGATCATAAGAAAATAGAACCATTGTGCAAACATTGGGTTACAGTGGGAAGAGCACAGTACAATGCCAGCATCCCTGTAATATTCTGTATCTGACGCAGGTTGACTGCACAATGAAGACATCATCTGGAAACATCCTGTCTCCATAGCAGTGCTTGCAACCAAAGCTGTGAATCATTCCTGACATGAGTGATCCCGTACCAGATATATCTATATTGATTCGCTCATGTATTTTGGGATTACATTTAATAAGGCTAGCATTCATGGTCATAATTGGATTCTATAAATGACAACAGAATAGGACTACCTTCTCACTCTGAAAGCCAAAAATGGGAAAATAATTCTAGCATAACAGCAATCAGATGTAGAGTGTGTCTTTGGTTTTATATTTAATTTGATATAAACACACTACCTTTCCAGAGCAGAATTCATCATCTGTCATTTGTGTTTGTTTGTTTTGTAACTGATCCTCAGTAGTTAACATCAGTCACTCAGTCACTTACATGTGTTGCATTAAAACAGCAAATGGCGTTGACATTGTTTAAGTGTTGCTGCTGATTTAATCAGAATCTCAGGGTGTGTGGTATTTTTTTTTCAGGGACTGAGATTTTTAAGACACATTTTCTGTTTTCAGAAGTATATTTCATTTTCCTGATATGCAGAATTCTCCTTCTCCCTGAAACTAACTTACCAAATCTTTCAGAATTAAGTGGTTGCCATGGGTACTTCTTAACAGCTACCTGGTACTAGGTTGAAACTGCAGTCAAATCAGGCTGAGGTTACACAGCTTTGGAAATAAAAGGGATAATTTTGACTTCTGTGCAGCTGTTATATTTTGCAGCGCATGTTGCTATGGCATTGATAGCTGCAAGCAAAGAAAATTTGAAACAAAATCTGAAAATATAGGTCTATAGTTCAAGCATTAGTTTTTAATAAATATGGCTTGAGTATCCCTTATCTGCAATGCTTGGGACCAAAAATGTTTTGGATTTTGGAATACCTATATTTGCATATAGATACGATAATGAGATATTTTGGAAACAAGTCTAAACATGAAACTCATTTATGCATGTTTCATATACATTTTATGTACCTAATCTCAATGTAATTGCATATAATAGTTTTAATAATGTTATGCATGAAACAGTGTTTTTGTACACTGGACAGTTTTGGATTTTGGAGCATTTTTGGGTTTTGGAATTCTGATAAGGGATACTCAAGCTGCACCATAAGTACAGTAGAGTCTCGCTTATCCAACCTTCACATATCCAACATTCCTTCTTATCCGACGCTCTTATCCGACACCCACCTTTTCCTCCATCATTTCCCCTTAAATTAAAAGAGTGCTCCCCAACTCTTCCTTCATTCTCCATACGTGAGAAAGGCAAGACAAGGAGGAGGACCAGGAGGGAGGAAAGGGGGGGGGAGGCAGGACCGGAAGTAGAAGTGTCCTCCCTCCCTCCCTCCCTCCCTCTGTGACCTCCATGCTCCTCTTCTGCATCTGGGCACTTCCTGTTGGGCTACTCTAGCCCCAAGGCATTGCCTTGCCTTACCCTTTGAGTCCCTGTTGTTGGTATTCTAAGTGTCTAGTGCCGTGTCGGACGGGTAACAGTAGGAGCCTTCGTATTATCTGGCATTTTCGTTTATCCGATGTTCTGCCAGCCCGTTTATGTTAGATAAGCAATACTCTACTGTATTTTATTGCCAGCTGTAACAACCTTGAGTGTATGTTGGCCTATCTTACTTCAGTACAGAATTTCTGAAACACTTTTATAGTGGCGTGCATTTTTTTGTTTCACTGACCTGGGATTAAAGCATGTCCTTAAGGGTTGTTTGGGAGTTATTTTTTGTCTCTGATCTACAAGCTTTAGAGTAGGTACATAAAGAAAAGGGGGGTTTATAGCCCGTAAAAGGGTATGCATGGAATAATACAACATCCTGTTGTACAGGCTACACTTATCCATTGCTTTAATGGGGGACTGATCATTCTGTTTGTCTCCAAATGGGATTGCAGCTCCCAGTACTGCTAGCCATTACCCAACACGTCCAGTGGTAAGGAATGCTGAAAGTTGCCGTTAAGTCCCATGAGAGGGCCATGCAGTTCCCATCCCTGTTAATGGGTTGCTGAGCCCAGTACTTTATCACTTCAGAAAACATGAATTGCTGGAAGCTATACTTCTGACTGCTGGAGAAATGAAGTTTGAGCATGTGGCGTTCAATGCTTCTTTTTATACTCAGTTTGGATTCTCATGAGGTAAGCAGTGAAATGTGGGATGAGTGCTAATGATGAACAATATTTTCCAAGTGCTGGAACAATGAATGTCCTTTCTTATTCACAGATATTGATGCTGTTGCAATCGCCTTGGTATTTCTGCTTTGCATGTGAAACAGGAGCAGTGACTAATGTGTCCATATTTACTGGAATAAAATAAGTTCTTTTGTGTTTTAATGCTGCAGACATTTTTAGTACAGCTTGATACCTTCTAACATTTATTCATTAGACATATCTCATTAAACAAACGAAGCTCCTAATGTGGAGAGGGAATAATAACCTACCTGCCTCCTTGTTATTAAAAATAGTATCATTTGCTTTATAGTGCCCTAATTGTAATGCTTGTAAGTATCTATGATTTTTCTACTATGTAGTGTAGTAATTATTGTCATAGTTTTAGGTTGGTGCAATTAATGTAGATATGTGGCTGGAAGAGTATCTTAGATGCCTAAAGATATTATGCTCCTTATGGGGACTGGCTGGGCTTTCAGATGATATAACTTATAACTTAGCTATACAGACAATCCCTAAGTTACAAACATCTGACTTACAAATGACTCTTAGTTAAGAACGGGGAGGGGGGAAGAGAGTGAGACAACAGGAATTGAGAGAGATCTACCCCTAGAAAGGGAAATTCACTCTTGGAAAAGATGTCACAGGGAAAAGGTGTCTCCACTGAAGCTTTATCGCCAATCCTTGTTTCCATAACAAGGCTTTTTTTTTTTCAAAATCCAATTATCTTAGGGACAGAAGGTGAAGTGAAATCTTCCGAACAGGGACAGAGACAGCAAAACAAACACCACAGGGATATTAACTCTTCCCTATGCTATCCAATGTTAAAAAATGTATGTATTTGGCGAGAATCACACTTTAAAAATGCACCTGTTCTGACTTACATACAAATTCAACTAAAGAACAAACCTACTGAACCTATCTTGTTCATAACTTGGGGACTGCCTGTACTATTCTATGCATAAGATACCACACACTAAAAAGTATGTATTCTTGTGATTTCCTTTATCTTAACTTTGTGAGAATCCAAGCATTTTTTTTGTTCCTCTGGAAGGTTTCATTTTCACAGCCTGTTAAACATTCCCCACAAGAAGCTATTGGTTGTGGTAGATCAAAATACAGTTCATTTCAAAAGCATGGATAAGTTAATAAGAATTTTTAAACTGATGATAAATATAATAATTGCACTCAATAATCCTAAAACCACTTTTCCCCCACAAGACCTCACTTCAAATAGCTGTAACATCTTGTAAATACTCGCAGTATGAACTGATACTACTAAAGAATCAAAGTAAATGTTGTAAGAACAGCTGGTGTTGGAATAGTAAACAGTGGTTAACGCCTTAAGTGGAAGACATTAAATACTTTTGCAATGTGTTCATGAGCCTCATCTAAAAACTCATATGAGAAAACTTTCCACTACTTGTATAACGATTTGATTTCTTTACTATGCCATTTTTTTCCTTGTTCAGGCCTCAGAACATATCCAACACATTACTTTAATCTTGGAAACGTATGAAAGAAGGGTATCTTGGAGTAAAATGGAAATAAAACCCAGTTACGATAGCCATCTCAAGGGAGGATTCCATCTTTTGGCTGATTGTGGTCATGTGGTCCATGTGTGTAACATGGTAGTCATAAACACTTTTCTGGTCTGCAAAAGTGTGTGTGTGTGTGTGTGTGTGGAGGGGTGTTCCTGTTACTGTTATAGTGATAGAATCCATGTCCTGTGGGAATAGCCTTATCATGCTGCTATTCTGTAATAAGTAGTCAAATATTTGTGTGTGTTTTGCTTGGGAATTTTTATGTCAATACTATTTTGGACAGAGAGGGTTGTGGATGTATATTTTTCTATAGGTAATACTATTATCTCCAAACCAGATAATTTTGCTATCCTAAGTGGAGCAATAAAAGGCACCATACCACCACGCAAGTGAAGGTGTGTAGTTCTTAACCAGGATATTGTGGCAGCTGAGACAGAAAATCCAACAAGCACTTTTCCACATTCCAGGCAGTAAACCTATAATAATAATAACAACAAAATAAATAACTAAAGACTATGTTGCTCCTTCATGACACCTAAAAGCTTCTCCCTGAGGTGGACACTCCACTCTTCTTTAATGACAGGACTCCCCTTATTTATTGTTGTGGTAAGTGTGTGGGACAAGGAGACAGTTAATAGTTACAGTTTTGCTCCTCTCTTTTGGATTGATATTTTTTCAAGTTATGACTATAAAAGCAAGCTTTTATTCCAAATAGTTACATTTAGTTTTTGGCCAATGATTCTAGGTAGAGTTGCCAGCCATGTAACTATGCAGCTATCACCTCCTGCATATTTATCATGACATTTCTCCAATCAGACTACAGCAGCAATCCTGTAAATAATTTAGGTAAAAAAGAGTGATGTCCCAAGAAGTCATATTTTATTATCTCATAATGAGGCATTTGGCTTATGAAACCTAGTATCTGAAAGGTTGAACTGCAGTGTGAATCTGTCTTCTTCTGTGACTCTACTAATTTTGAATTTGCATTAGTAGATTTTTGTATTAATCAGTGATCCTTCCCTATGGTGTATAATCAGGAGTGCCCGCCAGATGTTATATGTAGTAACTCCCACAAACCATGCCCATTGTCCATGCTGGCTGGAGTACATGAGGGTTACAGAACACAGCGGTCCCCCTGCTTACATTAATAACAGAATAAATGATTATTAGATTTCAGAGAGCAGAGAATGATCTGAAGGCATGCAGTGCAGTTCTGTTGCTGGAGCTAAGCAGATCTGACCTTGTAAACTTCCTTGATGAAGGGCCAGCTGGGAACTATCGGGAAGTCCCTCTGAGCTACAGGAAGATAATGGTGTAAATAATAACCTCCTCCTGCTTCTAATATGATCTGATTTTCACATGTCCTAATATATCAGAGAGGAAATGTTTGATATTTTTCTTCAAACTAATCCAAAATTGTACTTTATGTACAGTTTGCTTTTAAAGTTTAGGAAAATGATACGTATGCTACCTCAAATAGAGAGTTTATTGTTTATTATAATCCTCCCCAACCAATTGATCCTAGAATTATAGAATAACAGAGTTGGAAGAGACCACGTGGGCCATCTAGTCTAACCCCTTACCTTGCAGAAAAATCACAATCAAAGCATAATTTGATTTCTATTTATATTCATTTGAATTGTACTTAATCCATCATTATCATCATAAAGACAGCCTACTTATTCTCTGTTTTCCAAAGAAAAGGAGTTTGTGAGCTGCACCTGGTTGAAGATGTGGGAATTTATATGTAGGAATTTATATTCAACTGTGCCTATTCCTGTAGAAACCAGATCTGGCCATAGACGCAGATACTTTGGTTATATCCCATTTGGATTACGTGGGTCTGCCTTTGTAAAATATATTTATGAGACCATAAGACCTCCAAGACATCTGGAGATAGCCTTCACTTTGACTCACCACAAAGAGCCCTGTTTGGTAGAAACAAGGGAGGGAACCTACTCCATCGCTGCCCCTGAACTTTGGAACTTCTTCCATAGAGTGAGGCCAGGTGGCTCCATCCTCATTCTTCTTCCATTAACAGACCAACACATTTTTGTGCCATCGGGCTTTTATAAATGGATTATAGCTAGGCTTTTAATGCTGTGTGGTGCTGTTCTTACTGTTTTTAGGGTTTTTATACAGGCTTTTAATACAGTTACATTTTCAAAAATAAAGAAAAAAACTTTTTTGCCTTTCCTGGTTTCACTGTGCTGAGGGCCTACCTAATCCAGATCAAATCTGTGGAAATATTCATTTGAGAATCTGGAAACCTGTTCCTTTTCCACTGTATGCAGACAACACAGATTTAAGACTAAGCCTTAATTTGTTTTCTGTTTGTTCTGCTTTTCTTGAAGAAAAAAATCTGGAAGTTGCAAAAGCTTGCGCACTGTTTGCATTGTTGTGTTTGATCGCATGAAGGATCAAATAGAATTATTTAGATTTTGCTATGAAAATAATGTCGTGCTCTCTACTGTGAGATGTGGTTTCATACATGCGGAAGATTTAACAGTTTTGTTTTTAGCAAAGGGTAGTCAGTCTTTGTTTTATAGAAGAGTGGCCACTAATCCTTTTGAATATGAGCACTGTAGTTAATGTAATTGCATCAAAAAGCTGCCAGTTAACATAGCAAATCTGGGAATATAAGAAATTCATATGAGATACCTGTGAATTTCTATGGCAGGAGTAGTTATGTTTTGCCTTACATTAGTATGATTATTTCCCAGCAGTGGTTAGTCCTCCAGACTGCAAGTGCCCTTTTTGCTGTTCTGAATTATGTCTGAAGAGCACTGGACAGTTGTCAAATTGGAAAGCAACTCTAAAGCCAGCTTTGTTCTTTTCGAGTCCTGCTTTCACTGAAATTCAATTGGACTATGGAATCTGGCTCCTGCATTTTAGGACAGATTAATTCTAACCTGATACCATGTGTACTTGGGAGAGTTTTTGTTTGGAAGAAGTCCAGATGCTGTGTGGCAATAGGCCAAAACACTTTAGCATGCTGTGCGGTATCCTGGAATTGAAAGGCTGGAGAGTAGCTTCAGTCTTTCTTTTTGTTTCTACCAAATGACAGAAAGATATCACTGTATGTAGGTGTACTAACAGAAAATACTGATAAAATTATTAATGTTCCAATCTCTTTTCAATTAACTATTTCAGGGTAGAAGTTGATTTGTTTACAGTAGTTGCAAAAATATTGCAGAAGCCAAAAATAAATGAGCAGCCAAAGAATGGGTTTAGAACAGTGTTTCTCAACCTGGGGGTAGGGTCTCCGGGGGGGAGGGCACGAGGGGTTTTCAGAGGGATTGCTCAACACCATCAGAAAACATATATTTCTAATGGTCTTAGAAGGCTGAAGATCTCTCAGCCTGTCCTTCTCTTCCTTTTGGAATCAGACTGTGAATCCTCTCACCAAAACCCTCCTCCATTGTGATTGCCCAGCCTCTCAGCCAAGGGGAGGCTGTTTCTGAGACTCCAAGTGGGGAGGGGAGAGCAGGCATGCTTGGGACATGGCAGCGTGATGTACATGTGCGAGCGAGGGACAGCATGCAAGGCTGGAGGGGGTTCCCATTAGCAAGTCCCTTTAAGGTATGGGGGTTCTGTTTGTGAAGTTTGGCCCAATTCCGTTGTTGGTGGGATTCAGAATGCTCTTTGATTGTAGGTGGACTACAAATCCCAGCAACTACAACTCCCAAATGTCAAGATCTATATTCCCCAAACTCCACCAATATTCACATTTGGACATATTGAGTATTTGTGCCAAGTTTGGTCCTGATCCATCACTGTTTGAGTCCATAGTGCTCTCTGGATGTAGGCTAACTATAACTCCAAAACTCAAGGTCAATGCCCACCAAGCCCTTTCAGTATTTTCTCTGGATCATGGGAGTTCTGTGTGTCAGGATTGGTTCAGTTCCATTGTTGGTAGAGGTTGGAATGCTCTTTGATTGTAGGTTAGCTATAAATCCCAGCAACTACAACTCCCAAATGACAAAATCAATAACCACCCCTCCCCAACCCTACCAGTATTCAAATTTGGGCATATCAGATATTTGTGCCAAATTTGGTCCAGTGAATGAAAATACATCTTACATATCAGATATTTACATGACAATTCATAACAGTAGCAAAATTACAGTTATGAAGTAGCAACGAAAATAATTTTATGGTTGGGGGTCACCACAACATGGGGAACTGTATTAAGGGGTCATGGCATTAGGAAGTTTGAAAAACACTGGTTTAGAGAGAGATTCTTTAGAGGTCTTGATAACACCAGAGAAGAGGAGAGAGGTGGAAGAATTGGCCATCAGTAGTTGCCACATTACTTCAGTATGAAGTTAGTTAAGGCTCCTTATATCAAAATCTAATTCTGGCTTTCCAGATGTCAAAGTACTACAGTTCTCATTATCCACCAAGTATGATTACTGGTATAATTTGGAGTCCATCAACATCTGAAGGGCTAAAGGGTTGTCACTCCTGACTAGCAGAGCTAATGGTAAATTTTCACAACTTTTGTTCTTCATACAGAGAGCATAAAGCTTAGGCTAAAATGAAGCGTTTTTTCTTGGAACAATAGAAATCTTTGAATCATACATTCTTCAGATTAATTTTCTTTTAGGCTTTGGAAAATTACCATTGGTGGTTGCCAGAAAGTGATGTAACTTTACAAGTGTGGTATTTTAAAAACCCATGAAAAGTTGGGAATGCTTATCTATTTGAAATAATTTCTCTTTTAGACTCATTCTACAGGCAGATAACACCATGAAAATAATTATTTACAGTAATATTTTAAACAAAAAAAAACAACATAGCAGGTTTTAAAAGATTCACAGATTAAATATATGTTGTAAATAAGGAGTTTATGTGTGGATCATAATAAATTGTGACAAGTTCTTGGTGGTATGGGGATACCAAATCACTTTGTTTGTCTCCTGAGGAATCTGTATAAGGACCAAGGAGCAACAGTAAGAACACCACGGAACAGCAGACTGGTTCAAGATTGGGAAAGGTGTACAGCAAGGCTGTATACTCTCACCCAACCTATTCAACTTGTATGCAGAACACATCATGTGACATGCAGGGCTTGATGAATCCAAGGCGCGAGTTAAAATTGCTGGGTGGAACATTAACAACCTTAGATATGCAGATGATACCACTTTGATGGCTGAAAGTGAGGAGGAGTTAAGGAGCCTTCTAACAAAAGTGAAAGAAGAAAGTGCAAAAGCTGGGTTGCAGTTAAACATTAAAAAAAAAACAAGATTATGGCAACCAGACTGATTGATAACTGGCAAATACAGGAAGAAAACATGGAGGCAGTGACAGACTTTTATTTTTAGGTGCAAAGATTACTGCAAACACAGACTGCAGCCAGAAAATCAGAAGACATTTACTTCTTGGGAAGAGAGCAATGACCAATCTCGATAAAATAGTGACAGGGAGCTCTGATGTGGGCTGGTCCATGAAGTCACAAAGTGTAGGAAGCAACTGAATGAATAAACAGCAACAAAGGGAGTTTACAACACTGCAGTAAGAAGGTTCAGTCTTCTTTTCCTGCCAGTTCCAAAAGGTTGCCTCCCTTGGTCATCTGAGTGAAAGAGAAGACTGGTATGTAAGGAAACTATCTTGTAAGTGACGTAGTGCCAAGCCGGTTAGGGCTTTAGAGCCTACAGAGTTTGTTTGTTGTAGAAGTAAGATACAAAATGTATGAGATACAGGTGTTGCATGCCCCTTCTAACAGATAGCTACAATTTATGGCTCCTGCGTTTTTCTGTAATTTAAATGATCAGTCATGAAAATAAAGAACATCTTGTCCATATGCCTTCAGGTTGCCTGTTGACTTATGGTGACCTCCGGAATTTCATAGTGTTTTCTTCTACAATGAATATTCTGGTGTCTTTTGCCAATTCCTTCATCTGATGTTTAGCTTACATTGGAAGTATAGCTTACTATAGCTTGTTATTTCTTATTTGTTTCTCTTCCAAGTATTAACAAGGGCTAATCCTGCTTAACTTTCAAGATCAGACATGATCTTGTATCTTATTTTAATATCCTTGGTAAATGATGTGAATGTGTTGTTGTAGGTTTTTCAGGCTGTATGGCCATGTTCTAGAAGCATTCTCTCCTGACGTTTTGCCTGCATCTGTGGCAGGCATCCTCAGAGGTTGTGAGGTCAGGAGAGAATGCTTCTAGAACATGGCCATACGGCCTGAAAAACTTACAACAACCCAATGATTCCAGGCATGAAAGCCTTCGACAATACATTGATATGAATATGTGTCTCATTATTTCTTAGAAAAGCTTGAATCTTGTTATTGGCCATTGTGTGGTTGCTAGAGGCACAGTTGTGACTCTGATGCTGCACCATTTCTCTGAAGTACAGTACTACATCTGAGACAATCCCTCCACTTTAATTTTCCAACTTGAAAGTTGAAAAGGAAGGGGAAGGGGGAGGTGAGAGATTGTTGCTGAATGATTTGAAGCACCCATTTTAAAAGGGGTGTGTGTGAACTGTGTTTCTCCTTGAAGAATCTTGAAAATGTAGTGTCACTGTGTTGATATTTCCCGTTTTCACCTTTCAGAGGAAGAGAAGGGCTGTCCTTCACTTACCCGAAGGACAGGGAGTGCTTTGCCATGATGAATATTGCAAGTAGAATTGTGATTTCATGATCAGTCAGGACTTAATTTCTGTTACAGAAGGAAACTTTTAAATCAGTTTATTTTAAAGCCATTTATATTTTAATATGTGACTTAGTTCATTTATATGAGTAGTGTATTCTTGGGTATCTTTGCTGTGTCACATGATTGTCTGGTTCTTACATCACTTCTGCATCCTCCCATCATCCATCATCTGTTAAAACTCCAGGAAGGTTCCCTAATTCTCTCACTTACTGCTAGAGAAAGGACTCGACTCAGGCCATAAAGAAATAGCTCATCACAGCTTGGCCAGGGGAAAAACATTGATGGTATGCTCTCTAGTGGAGTGCATCTGCCTTTTTCTTCTCAGGCAGCTTGAAGGAGCCGAATTGTAATGACCTGAATCACATTCCCCCACTCTTTCCTCCACCAGTAAGTGATAGCAGCAAATGTCCTTCTTGGACTGAGTGTATGGGCAGGGGAGTAACCATACAAAATGAGGTTTATGTGTGCAACAATCACTAGAAAGAATTCCAGCCCTTGCGTTTTACTTGTGCTGAGCTTGGTTTGTTGAGTTGCAAAAGGTTCATATACTTCAGATCTTGTTGTAAAAGGGGAGTTGTTTTTCTCACTCCACTTTCTTCATATCTCTCCCTGTTTTCTCTGTGAACATAAGCAGAAATTGTCTTGAAAACTGTTGCAAAAACAGAAAAAATATTTTCTCTGAAGGACAGCTGTATGATTCTTGCTAATTCCACATACGCGTATGTATCGGGTTTGCATATGGGCAGCAAGGACATTGATTGTCTGGTGTTTAGTAGTATTGAAAGAAAGAAACCGAAGCATGTTGTACACACATGAAAAGAAATGTTTAGCAGATTGAAATTCCTTTTAACCTCTAACATCTGTCTTGTTTCAGAGAGACAATATGTGTATCAAACTTCAGCAAAGACTTGGAATGGAAATATAGATGAAAAACAACAATCACATGTAACGGAGAAATCAGAGCTTCAAACACACATTTATTGAATCACAAGGGATCACAAGTAAAAGCTGTCTCAGACTGTCTTGTCAAAATGTGTTCCCCAGGAAATGGCCATTGGGGAATAGGTGTGGATTGCATTTGTTCCTACAGCTCAAATTAAGTGTAGCTTGGATATAGTAATATCCACATTCCTCATCAAATTTGTTGGAAAAAATCTGGTTATTTTTGACCACTTTCTTACCATGCCTGGTTCTATAATAATGTTCCTGGATAAATAGTGCATGACCAAGTACCATGGTGGCTGCTGATTTGAGGAGTTTTAGTCCAAAAGCAGTTTTCCAATCTCTTACTTTCTCTTGGAAAGGATATTCCATCATTTTCAGAGTGAAGAAAAATGTCAAAAAATAATAGTTAGAGATGGAAAAAATCTGGTTACAATCTTGAGTCATTTTTCAGATCTTGCAACAGAAGACTTTTATTTCAGATCAGTAGTTGTGCTATCACATGAAGAAGTGTTTCCCAGACTGTGCTCTTTATATTTCATAAGATTACAAAACCATAATAAATCTTGGTTACATACTACTGTCCAAAGGAAGCTCAGTGCTATAGTACTACCTCAGGAACTTTTTTAAATTTGCCAAATTGAGGAGCATGCAACAATAATCTTCTAGAAATAAATCTACTTCATAGGATGGGGCATGTGTGTCTGTTCAACTGATTGCTATGTTATGTTACAAAAACTGCCTGAACACCAATGAAATGTCATTGTTGGTATCCCTTCTTTCATTCCTTCTTGCCAATGAATAATGGGTCCTCATAGGTTATTCATATTTCTCTTGTCTGCTAAAATAGGATGGGTCTGCATTCCAGAACAATACATTTTTACAGAATGTTTCATAACATTCATTCAATCAATCAATCATTCACCTATTTAACTACAAGGGTGGGTCAAAAAGCTTTTCCTTCTGTGTCATAAAAACATTATGAATGAACACATAGACACAGATCATAGCCTGAACTATTCACTACACAAAACTGTAGCAACTTCTGCTGTTATATGTTCATTCATAATGTTTTTATGACACAGGAGGCAAAGCTTTTTGACCCACCCTCGTATTTATACACAGCTATTTGTCATGCAATTTAAAACAATATAAGGGATTTAAAGCAGACTCAGATCATTTTAAAACAATTTAGGGTATACAAAACAACTAGCTTAAGACATCTTATTTAATGTCTGAATTAACCCTGACCAATAGCTTAATTTTTTCATGTCAGGAGGAGTTTGAGAAACTGCAAGTTGCTTCTGGTGTGAGAAAATTGGCCGTCTGCAAGTACATTGCCCAGGGGATGTCTGGATGTTTGCTATTTTACCATCCTTGTGGGATGCTTCACTCATGTCCCTGCATGAGGAACTGGAGCTGACAGAGGAAGTTCAACCCGCTCTCCCTGGATTTGAACCACAGACCCATTGGTCAGCAGTCCACCCAGCACAAGGCTTTAACCCATTGTTCCACTGGGGGCTCCTTAATATTGTGCCACCAGAGGCTATTTATTTATTTGCCATATTTATATACCGCCTTTCTCAGCCTGAAGGCTAGCTTAATATGAATATGAATATGAATGTACATTTGCTGAATCTGTTCACTTTATCTGAAGTAAATTTGTGCTGCAATAGGACCAAGGAAAATACCAGTGATATTGAAAAGTGGTCCCAGAAAGCAGCAATTATGATAACAATAACAGTCAAATCTGATATGCTGCAGACCACTGATAAGACATTTCAGAAGGGGCTTAGATACGCTTAAGTACATGCTTTTGTGTTATGCCTCCTTTCATAGAGACTCTGATGCACATGTGGTGTCATCTATACACAACAGCAAAGGGTATCTCCATATCTTTAGGATTTCCTGTTGGCCAGTAGAAATATTGATCTTGCTTTGGATATTAATTTTAAACTGGTAGTGAAGTGTGTGGGAGTGAGTTTTTCATGAGATTCCTCCACCTCTAAAAATGTACTATATACCAAGGACCAACAAGAAGAGAAACTAGGGAAACTGATAGCTTATTTTGGCTACAAACATAGTGGACCTTAATTTGCATAAGCTCAGACAAGTTTCCTGAGTTACTGATATTGCCTAAGAATTACTCATAGTTGGCAGAGTTTTCAAACTAATCTTCTGAAAATACATATGGAGAATTAGTGGGATAAATGCTAAGCATTTATGATAAACATCTTGTATATTTATTGCTCAATATATTTGTCTGGAAAGGCCCACGGACAATATTCAGTCATGGATTTAATTTGCCAAACTCATAAACAAACATGTTCTAAATCATATTCAAGTATAGACTTGAGGATGTGTAATAATGCAGTGAGCAATAAGGCTTTTATAAACAACACAAATTGAAAAGTTTTTCAAATTTAGAATGATATTTAATTGGACCTCATGCTGTTTTTAGTGCCTGGGGGAAGAAATAAGTTCAGTGTTGCATTAAAACTATTGCATATTCTAAGAAATTATATTTTGACCTTACTGCAGCTTATAAATCCATATCTTGATACCTTCTAAGAAGAAGCAAACATTTGGGTTGCATATGAGTTATTTTCTGATGACTTTTTAGTTACTTCGGTTAATATAGATCATTGCTGCTATTTTACAAACTGAATCATCTGTGGAGAGTATTTCCCACTAGTTCCTTACATTTAAATTTCTAGTCACAGTTCGGAGTAGTAGTCTTTATGATGTCCTAAATGGATTTAGATCTGGCTACTAAAGGAATCATTTTCAGTATTTGGTCCTTCAGATGTTTTGGATTTCAATTTGCAATATGACAAATGCACAAAGTGATCTGGGAGTTGAAGTCCGAAACATCTGAAGGACCAAAGGTTGAGAACCACTGATCTTAAAACTACGTAAGCATCTCTCCATCAGATGCCATCCATAAAGCTCCACTTCTGCCTGCAGTTAGATGGGAAATATTTAGATAAAACTCCTGTGTGTTACTTCATGTATGAAATTCACCATCTGGAGAAAACTGGAAAATAATGTGATTTTAAAAATATGGTGCTGGAAAAGCATTTTGAGGACAAATAAATGGGCCTCAGAACAAATTCAGCCTAAAATCTCTCTACATGTGATGATAGTTAAATTGGGGCTATCGTACTTTGCACATATCCTGAGAACAGATGACTCACTAGAAAAGACAATAATGCTTGGTAAAGTGGAATGCAGTTGGAAAAGAGGAAGCCTCAATCAGGGACTCAACGGACCTGAGTTTGCAAGTCCTGAGCAGGGCTGTTGAGGATAAGGTGACTTGGAGCTCTTTCATTATAGGGCCTCAGGGTTCGGTCCTGTGCCCAGTGCTGTCTAATATCTTTATTAATGACTTGGATTTAGGTTTAGAGGGCATGTTTATCAAGTTTGCAGATGACACCAAATTAGGAGGGACAGCTGATACTCTGGAGAACAGGATCAGAATTCAAAATGACCTTAACAGATTAGACAGTTGGGCCAAAACTTACAAAATGAATTTCAACAAGGACAAATGTTAGATACTACACTTACAAAAAAAAAAATGAAATGCAAAGATACAAAATGTGTGATGCCTGGCTTGACAACAGTCCATGTAAAAATATCTTGGGGTCTTCGTGGACAACAAGTTGAACATGAGCCAACAGTGTGATGCATCAGCTAAAAAGCCAGTGGGATTTTGAGCTGCATCAAAGGGAGTATAGTGTCTAGATTATGGTTCTCAACCTGTGGGTCCCCAGGTGTTTTGGCCTACAACTCCCAGAAATCCCAGCCAGTTTACCAGCTGTTAGAATTTCTGGGAGTTAAAGGCCAAAACATCTGGGGACCCACAGGTTGAGAACCACTGGTCTAGATCAAGGGAAGTCATGGTGCCCCTCTATTCTGCTTTGGTTAGACCTCACCTGGAATACTGTGTCCAATTCTAGACACCACAGTTTAAAAGAGATATTGACAAGCTGGAAGGTGTCCAGAGGAGGGCAACTAAAATGATCACGGTCTGGAGACCATGCCCTATGAGGGGCATCTTAAAGAGCTGGGTATGTTTAGCTTGCAGAAGAGAAAGTTGAGAGGAGACCAGATTGCAATGTATAAATATGTGAAAGGATGCCATAAGGAAGAGAAAGCAGGGTTGTTTTCCACTGCCCTGGAAACTAGGAATCGGAACAATGGGTTCCAATTACAGGAAAGGAGATTCACCTGAACATTAGGAAGAACTCTTGACTGTTAAAGCTGTTCAGCAGTTAAACTCTCTGCCTCAGAGTGTGGTGGAAGTTCCTTCCTTGGAGGCTTTTAAACAGAGGCTAGATGACTATCTGTCAGGAGTGCTTTGAATGTCCTCTTTCTGCATGGCAGGTATTTGGACTAGATGTGGTCTCTTCCAACTCTGTTATTCTATGATTCTGTAAGTTGAAGTTGACTTGCAGGCAGTTAACAACACAAAGACATTTGCTCAGATATTCCAGAAAACCGAAGAACTGAATTTATTTTTTGCTTTGCATTAGCTTGTCTTACTGAACAGACTGCTGTTTTCTATTGTTTTATTGTTGAATGTTCTCCTTTGTTGTGTTGACTAGTATATTGCGCTTTGAACTTACACCAAACATTGACTTATAAATTTTCTAAATTAAATGTAGGTGATGATCTTCAAATATAAAGCTGGGATGGTTATTTTTTCTTAGTCAAAATTATGGCTGTCAACTTAATAAAAAGGGAATTAATTTTTGAGATATAATTAAGGTAGATTGGGGAGTGTGTGCCTGAAAGTAAATCTAATTAGGAATTTCAGGATTCCAGCAAAGGTAGATCCTGCTTCTACTTGAAAGAGGTCACCTGAAGTACAGGTATGCAACACATGTCATCTGAACCTACCTTTGTTAAGGGATTAGCTGTGAGTCCGTAACAACGAAATAGAGGAAATGGAGTTGTTTCCAATTCTGTAGATAGAACATATGCATTCATGCATTGCCTTTAGTATGGTAAATAAGGTCTAGAACCTGGTGAAAGTATGACATTTGTAGCTTGTTATATTCTAAGAAGCAATTAATTTGTGTTGCATTTATTTTTTCAAAACATGAACTGCTATCTGAGAATATTTAAGATGGTGAAAACTTTCAGAATATGCTATTACAACTGCATTTAGTTCCAGTCCTGAATGCTGCCATAATTTTTTGACAAAACCAATGAAGAATTTGAAAAAAAAACTCTTAAAGGCAATTCAAACAAGATTTTAAGTGGAGAGCTCATCCTGATGACACTGAAGAGATCACGTATTAGAAACAAGCTTAGTCGTTACCATGACAAGATACTTGATCAGTGTTTCTTCCCCCACTCTAATAATTCACACAATTGAGCATTTATTTATCATTGTTCTTTTCCACTGGTGAGGATAATTGTTTAGCCTTGCTGGAATCAATACATGGTGCTCAGTTTATGAGCGACATTCTTGATTGCATAAATATTTATTTACACATGTATGCAAATAATAATTTTACCTGTCCCATTTGGACACATCTCTGTGTTGGGTTTTTGTAGGGAGTAGAAATATTAAATATGCATTCTACTTGGGTAAATTATTATCTTGAAATACTAATGTTTATTTTACCTTTTGTAGTACTAATGTTTTGAAGATGATTTTTTTCCTTTAGAGTGAAATTCTATACTATCTTTTTCAAAATTACTGCAAAGACTACTGTAGAGTGCTGGCATTGAAATAAATGTTAGGTGTCTAGCTTGTAAGTCACTCTACCACCCACCCATTCACCTTCTGTTACCATTCAGATATTTTCTTATATATCAGGTGGCAACTCTTAACTGTGACAGAAGGCTGCAAGTCAGATTAAAAGATTTAAGACTATCAGTATAATTACAAGACACAGCTTTGGAATGTTTGTGGCTGAGAAGGTAGCCTCCAGGATAAATCCTGCCAAGTTGTGACAATGACATAAATGAAGAATATGTCACTGATATTTATAGTAGAGTTAATTTGCACCACACAGTACAATTGTATTTGAATAGCTACTGTCACATTTTAATCAGCTTTTGCTCTGCCAACTTTCTGTACAACTGGACTTTAAAAAGTAAAACTGTTTCCTAGAAGAATTTGAAAATCCACAGATGTTGAGACATATTTAATGCCTCCCTGTTTGTCTTTTTCAAAGTAAGCAGAAGGGAAAATTGTCATATCATGTGTATACCTTTCCATATTAATAATATGCATTTAGGCCCACTCTGGAATAAATATGTACAGTCAGTATAAACAGGGTGAGTGGAATTGGCAAATAATAATTTCAGTGTAATAGCTTTTTGCTAGCTTAAAATACTTCATATTTGTAGGTGTTGAATACGGCCTAACATCTTGTATAATGCAGCTTTTAGTGACATTGCTCAACATATAGATTTTTATTATTTTGTAGCTTCCTGGAAAGCTTTCAAGATCATATGTTTCTCAGTGAAAACAATTTTCATGTGTCATTTAATGGGTTCAGGAGTATCACATCTGATGGAAGTTATTTCATGAAACACTGACTTGCTAAACACTTGCCTTTTTCTGGCAAGGAATTATCTGTGTCTGAAGAAATGTTTAAAGGTGGGGGAAATTGAACCCCCCCCCCCCCAGGTGAACTGTGGTTTGGCTAGACATTGATTTATAATACTGGGGCAAAGGGTAGAGGTAAAATTATCTCTTTTTTATCATGGACAACTTCTCCATTTTCTCTCTTATCACACATGGTGAAGACTGAAGAGCTGTCTCTCTCTATTATTAAGAGTCTCTCATAACCCTATTCATTTGTTCCAAAGCATGCACTATTTTTCTGAGATCTTTGCCCCATCCTTCCTACAATATTTCTACTTTGTTTCTGTTGGGGTTCAGCCTGAGTTTGAACTTGAACCTGATTCTCTGTTTGTTCCTCCTGATGCTAATGAAAGTATATTTACTGATGCTAGTGGAAATGTACCTTTTGATGCCAATGCTCCTGAAATTAGTGAGGAAGAATCTGCTGTAGGTTTGGAAAATGCCAATGTTCCTGAAATTAGTGAGGAAGGAACTTCTGTAGATTTGGAAAATGAAAGTACCAGTGTTCATGAGAATGTTGCAGAGGGAGACCTTGAACTTTCCCTCCCTTCTGCACCTGTTAACTGTAATGACAACAGAAGGAGCCAAATTTGGGAAGACAGAAATAAAACACTCAGTTTGCGTCGATCCTCCCGAATTCAAGAATTAAAAACATTGGCTTCAAAACAGAAGGGCGGTTCACGGAACCGATTCTTGAGTTTTAATTGCAATACGCCAGGCTGATTCCCTCAGTTCAGGCATCGTTTCAGAATTGATGAAGACCTTGGCAGTTCTCCCGGTTCCCTAGCCATAGTATGGAAAGATTTCTAGGATATCAAGTACGGTTAGTGGATTGCTAACAGATTCAAGTATTTCTCAGAGAGGCTTTTGGTTTTGCTTTGTCCATTTAAATTCATGTTTGCTGATTTTGCTGTGGCTTTTGACTTGCATTTTTCCTTTATTTTGTAACCATTTTTCTTCAATAAAAAAGGATTGTTTTTCACAGCCAAGTGTGGTGGATAGTTATCTTAGGCCTCGTTCTCTGCTCTGGATTGCAACAGTTTCCCTTTTCCTCTTCTGCAAGTCTTTGCAGTCTTGGGTCTCTATTAAATTACTTTCCTTGACCCTTTTCCTTCCTTACTGACACACTCTCTCTGTACCCCACAATTACTACTCAAATTCCTCTACTCATTTCCTTCTTTTAATATTTCATTTCATTTTATTTCATTCATCTTATTTAAAATGCATGTAACAGCTTTTCTTTTTACAAAAAAGAAACAACATTAAGAACGATCACCGTAAACCCATCCAAAGAGGGGGGAAATAATGAGAACCGTAAACAACAGCACCAATTGGTTAAATACTTTGGTGAACAAACAAAAATTCCAGAAAACTGACCTACTATGCAAGAGTTAACAAAAATAAAAAATTCCCACACAATAAACCTGGGAAAGACTGGGTGTAGACTGACTGGTCAGTAAAGGGGAGATCTGTCCTTAAAAATGCTGTTGTTGTAGTACTAGTTGTGTGCCTTCAAGTTGTTTCGTATTTATGGCAGCCCTATGACAAGGTTTTCTTTGCAAGAGTAATTTAGAATCAAAGAATCCTTGAGGTGGAAGAGATCTTATGGGCCATCAGGTCCAACCCCCTGCCAAGAAGCAGGAAAATCGCACTAAAAGCACCCCCGACAGATGTCCATCTAGCCTCTGTTTAAAAGCCTCCAAAGAAGGAGCCTCCACCACACTCCAGGGCAGAGAGTTCCACTGCTGAACAGCTCTCACAGTCAGGAAGTTCTTCCTAATGTTCAGGTGGAATCTTCTTTCCTGTAGCATGCGGAAGCCATTGTTCCGTATCCTAGAGGAGGTTCTGTTTTTTTTTTCCTTTGAGGCTGAAGGAGTGTTACTTGCCCAAGGTCACCCAATAGGTTTCTGTGTCCAAACAGGATTTCAGAAACCTGTTCTCAAGAATCATAATCCAGTACTTAAACCATTACACAAAGCTGGCTAGGAAAAGGTTGTAGCTAGCTGACCTCATGAATAAGAGTGCTTTCTCTTTATTGAACATTTTATTGCAACTTTTGTACTGAATTATCACCATCTTATACAAAGACAGGTCTCCATACAGTGTGTTATGGTAATCATGGGTGTTTGTGTGTCATAAATAACAGTGGAACCCTCTAGTTTATTTAATCCTTGTTGATTTTGATAACAAGCAACTGAAGGCTAATGCTTTCCCCAGCAATTCAGCAATCTAGTGAGTTGAACCATAAGTACACCTTAGTTCAGTAGTTTTTCCAATCAACTATGCAACAGCCTAGAAGCACTACTGTCAAATCTATCATGGTCCCATTGAATTCCAGGAAAGGAGAAACATCACATGCAGTCTCCATTGTATCCATTTTGATGGTTTTTGCTGTGTCTTGTATGTTCCACAAACGTGGAAAAGGACCACAAACGTGTATTTCAGATTCTTTCAAGGGACTGGAAATAAGTAGGAGACCCATAATAGGTCAGTACACTTCACATTTAGAGCGTCTCAATGACTTTTGCTAATAAAGAAGCACCCGAATGAGCTTATTAATTCTGAAGACTTAATTATTCTCAGAAGCTTCAATCAGTCAACCAGTCAGTTACTTTATATGCTGACTTTTTAGCAAGTCTGATAATCAGTGTGGCTTAATTCATTCCCAGAACTTATTATCTCCTTCCTGCTGTGTTGTGTATTTCTGATGCAGTTCTAAACCCTTGTTTATGGTTTGTACATAATGCTTGTCAGACACACCCTTTTTCTCTCTCATACAGCCATGGTGAGATAAGAATCACACTTTCTTTTCCTTCAGTTGGCAGGCCTCCTCATTGATGTCTAACAGGGCAACTAAAATGTGTGGCAGGAGGTTGCATCTTATGGTCTCTTCCAACTCTATGATTCTTGCCAGTGAGAAAAAGCATCATCATTAATCAGTCATGTAATGTCTGTGACAAGGGCAAGAAAATGGGTGACATTGAAATTTATTCCAAAAGCACTAAACTGTGTTATTAGCACCACAGTCTATATAGCTCAACTAGAGTGAAAATAAAGCATTATTCAGGTTGAGTATTTCTTAACCAAAAAAACATGGGGTTTTGGATTTTCAGATTTTGGAATACTATATTTGCATAAACAAACACAGTCAGAAATCCTGGAAATGGGGCCCAAGTCTAAACATGAAGTGTATTTATGTTTTGTATATCCCTTACACACATAGCCGGAAGGTAATTTCATACAACATCTATAATAATTTTGTGCAGGTTTGTGTACATTGAATCATTACAAAGCAAAATTTCCCTTTTCCCAGCCCCCCATGTGTACAATTTTGGATCTTTGTGTCTTTTAGATTTCTGGATTCATGATGCTCAACTTGTACCACTTTAAAGTTGCTGTGGTTACAGATTTTTTTAAATTATGTATATTTACAGGTGGATGGAAGTCTGTCTAGATGAAGAACTGCCACCTACTACAGAATTGGAAGAAGGATTAAGGAATGGTGTGTACCTTGCCAAGTTAGCAAAGTTTTTTGCACCAAAATTGGTCTCTGATAAGAAGATCTACGATGTGGAACAAACACGCTATAAGGTAAATGGTTGACTAACAGATGAGAGAGTAAATCTGTTGCTCTGTCTGTGATTGCTGCCTCAAATTGTACCGTATCAGCATGACAAGGGTGAGCACCAGGCTTGAGGAAGCTGTGGGTAGCAAGTAATCCTTTCCTCCTGTTATTCTATCCCATAGTAACCTTAGTAGGCAAAGTTGCAACTCAGCAGTGATGGATAAAGATGTTAGCCCTGTGTCAGAATGCCCAGGAACACTCCGAATTGTTCTGGGTTTTGTTTTTTAAAGCTTTATCCAATTTCCTTTGCAAAACCTAAAAACAATCATTAGTTAAATAGACAGATTTCGTATTTACAAATTTATTTCCATTTGCAAAGATATAAAGGTACGGCATGTGGGTGTCCAGTTCCAGGTGTATTTTTAAAAAACCTGCGTCTTGTTAAATCTCTCAAGTTACTGGAAAGAGAAAAATTGCTGTCTTAAGAACCTCATTTCCTGCTGCTAAAATAATAAAACTGTAGATAAATGTCAGTGGATCATTGGCAGCCATCTGTTTTATACATGAGAATTTTAAATCCGAGAGTTCCCTGTAACACTTAAAGTTGAAACATTGGAACTTCAATTTTTTTTCTCCTGCTTTTTGGGATAAGGGACTTCTTTGCTTCACTTTTAGCTGTTTCAGTTGGTAACTACTGGACTCCTTTAATGCTCAAATAAACTTCATGATCAGCAGGAGTTCATTAAAAGCAACCACTTTATCAGCTCTTTAAATGTGGCTGAGCAGCACACAAAAGTGTAGAAATGCAACAAAACATATACGCTACAGCAAACAATCAAATATATAGTTGGAATCTGTACTAAAAAGCATGGAAAATGTAATGTTTGCTTGCTTGCGACCCCCAGAACAGAAATATGAATGGCATCAAGTGAAATTCTCTGGGGAGGAAGTTTTAACTAAAAGAGCTATTCCCCAGGTCACTGCCCATCTTGTTTCAGATAATTTGGTAGAATTATTGTACTTCCCCTGTTTTGCTTGTGGTTCTCAACCTTTGGGTCCCCAGATATTTTGGCCCTCAACTCCCAAAAATCCTAACAGATGGCTGGGATTTCTGGGAGTTACAGGAAACCCTCCCCCCCCCCAAAAAAAACAAACAAACAAAAAACCTCGGAATCCACAAGTTGAAAACCACTGAAGAGCCTCAAGTAAGCTCCCATATTTCTCAGCTGGCTGCAATCATTGTTTTTGGGTCACATGTATGGGAGCGGTTTCAGAGGCTAAGCTTTGGACCTGAGGATAATAGAATAACCGAAAGTCTACAAAGAAGATACTAATTGGTCCTTCCCAAGTGTGCATTTTGTAGACAGGTGCTTAGGAAACTAGATGAATTACTACTAAATCATGATTTCTACCCTGGAGGTCAGTAGAAATCTGAATTATAAAATTATGATTTAGTTATTCTTATATTTAAAAAATCTTGTATCAGTGAACTACATTAGTGAAAAATCTTGTATCAGTGAACTGATGTGGTAAATCTTGAGACTTAAGCAGGTAAGGTGAACAATGTCTAAATGAGATGGATTTAATAAGTACACGGTTTCATTTTATAGGGTTTTTTTTTTGGAAATACAGTTTGAGGATGAGTTGATCAGTAGATTGAATATTTCTGTTCCCTTAATAAATGTCAAATTCTGTGAAACGGGTTTAGTTGTTTAGAAATTATATATTTAATTATCTAGATAATTTTCAAAACTCCTTATATAGGGAAGGCTTAGAAATCTAGATACCATTAGATTGGAGACTGGAGAAGATTGTATATATTTTAATTTTGAAGGAGAGGACATTTTAGCAGGAATTGTCTATAGTGCAACCAGATTATAAGCAACACCTATTTATGTGCTCACTTTTATACGACCATAAAAAATTACAGAAACCACCTCCATTTTTCATATTGGTGATCCTATATATGGAGATAATGAAATAACTGAGGAATCTTTTCTTTTTCTGTTACTCTCCACTCTTTTTCTTTTTCCTTTGCTAGCGGTCAGGTCTTCATTTCCGTCACACAGACAACACGGTACAGTGGTTGCGGGCAATGGAGTCAATTGGCTTACCTAAAGTAAGTATTTGAATCTTGATGATGCTGTGCCCACATTGTTAAAATGTTTGTTAAATCAGCTCCAATTACTGCAAGTTAAATCAAGGGGTTCCTCTTTCTCGGGGTTGTCTACACTGACTTGCCATGGCTTTCTAAGAGGTGCTGCAGTTTGAACCGGACACCCATTTACATGCAAATTACAACTCTTCCTAATTTGGAGATGATGCAAAACCTTTACTACAAACTAGAGCTTGAATAATTTACATTTTTGGTTTGCAGCCCCTAGAATCCAGTGGCCATGGATTTTGGGAGTTGGGATTGAAAAAGTATCACTTTGAAATTCTGCTACCAATTAGCAGGAAAGCTGGAAGAGAAAAAGAATTTGTATTCTGCCCCTTGTGTTTTGCAAAGGCAGCTGGTACAATGCAGAACAGGAGGAAGCTTTCGTGTTTTCCAGCTGGCATCAGTTGGTGCTATTAGGTCAAGCAGCTCACAAATATTTCAGAGACCTGGCATTGAGGCTGGGAACAACTGGACAATGCCAAAGACACAGAAGAAAGAATTACTTGGCATTTCCCCAGTATAAGGTTAAAAGCCAATCTGTAACCAGCAAGCTTACAACACTGGTGATAGACACATGAATTAGTATGCCATGCTTACAAATTTGATTCCCTCTGACTTCTTTCAAATCCATTGCTTGTTGTCCACCATTTTTGGACTTCCAAGGCAGCTGCCCAGAACTCAGTGCAATATAATGTTTCCGTAGCACAGAACTTCATCATCTCAGAGCTTAAATAACTTGCTTTATTTAGTGCACTGGCCCTATTGGCTGGAGAACTCTGGAAATCATAGGCCAAAAAGTTATTTTTAAAAAGCTGTTTTACCTGTTTACCCTTCTTTCACCTTTCTTTATATATATATTGTTTCTTAAGGAACTCCCAGTAGGATTTAATACCAGTGTTTAATACTTATACAAATTGCCAACAGGTGTTTCACAAGGTTTGGTTTTTTTTTTCTCCTTCATAAGCTCCCAGAAATATTTCATAAACAGCTTATTTATTTCTATATTGTTTTTAGCGGGTTTTTTTTTACACACCAGAAATATTTAGTAGGTTTTTCTTTCAGTAACCTGACTAAGGACTATAGAAGTAGCTCTGAAATTTAAAATTTTCTCGACTCTCTTTATTTTTCTGAACTAATTTTCTAACCAAATTAAAAGGTGGGATAGACCTTTCTGTTGGCAGGTTGTTGTTTGCAATCAACACAACTTCGACTTAAGGTAATCCAATGAGTGAGAAACCTTCAAGAGCCCCAGCCATGAAAAGGCCTTGCAGACTTAAAGACATGTTTTCCTTGATAGAACCAATACCCCGTTGTTGTGTGGTCTCCCACTCTTCCTACCGTCTTTGCAAGCAATAGGGCAAAGTAAATAGGTGCAATGTGCAAGGGGGATAAGAGCCCAAAATCTACCCAAGCCAGATGGGTCTCTAGGAACAAATTTAGCCCTAACCCCAATGGACAGCTCAAAGTATTTTGCAGCCTGAAGCAAAGGGCAAGATGACCCACTTCCTTTCATTCCACATTGAGTAGCCAACCACACAGATAACTGAATCTTTAATGTTGATCAGTATTCCCTAATGCATTTGAGAGTAGCGGAATAAGTTAGGGCAGATATTTAGTTGTGAGTCTGTGGACTGGTACTGCCTTTGGTGAGCATCCAGGAAAAAAAATCACTTGTACACCAAGGGACACAAATGTGCTGTCACATTAGGAAAAAAATTCATCGGTGCTCCCCCATTAGATAGCCTGGACAATAGGGCAGGCCACATAATGCATACAACCTATTCTTTTAAATTCCTTCAATGCTGTTCGCAGCTCTGACTGCTTGCAATCTGCTCAAAAAGTGATTTTATTTATCGTGTCAAAAGCAAATTGCGAATACAGTTATAATGTATAGAAATACCACAAACAAATTTTAAAACTTGGCATTATGCTAAATTTCCTTTGACCAGAAACTGGACACTTGGAATGCCTCTGGTGTCACTGTAAAAAAGTCCTCCATTGTACATGTGGCAGGGCTCGGGCTGCATTGTAATAGGTGGTCTGTGGTTTGCTCTTAACATTTGCATGATTTAGACTCCACTTTGTAGCCCCTTTTCTTAAGTTTGGCTCTGCATCTCGTGGTACCAGAGTGCAGTCTTTTCAGCACCTTCCAAGTCACCCAGTCTTCTGTGTGCCCAGCAGGGAGTTTCTCATCTGGTATCAGCCACTGATTGATATTTCAGGTTTTGATCTGCCACTTTTGGACTCTCGCTTGCTGAGATGTTCTTGCGGATATCTCTATAGATCTTAGGAAGCTGTTTCTTGATTTAAGGCATTGGCATGCTGGCTGATATCCAAACAGAGGATGGGCTGGAGATGTCAATGCCTTGGTCCTTTCATTACAGGCTGCTACTTCCTAGCGGATGTCAGGTGGTGTGATACCAGCTAAACAGTATAATTTATCCAGTGGTGTAGGGCGTAGACACCCTGTGATAATGCACCATGTCTCATTTAGAGCCATATCCACTGTTTTAACATGGTGAGATGTATTCCACACTGAGCATGCGTATTCAGCAACAGTAGTACAAATGAAGCAATAGAAGTCACAAGGTACATTGTGTGAGCAGACCAACTCATACATCCATGAGCTGTTTATTTGTAGACAATGATGAGTTCAACAATGCATATAATTCTGACATACAACGTTACATTCAGATGGATTCAGGCTGCATCCAATGCACAGATATATTAAAGTTAGTCCCACTTTGCTCAGTGTCATTAATTTCTGTGTAGAAATGTATATGGCTGCACTGTATAGGATTATATTGTCAGGTTATTGGACAACTACCAGATTCGGAATGCTTTGGAAAATCCAGCATCATTAATTAGGCAGTTTCAGCTGAGCTGGCTTTTGAATTGTTTCTCTGTGTCAAAATACAACATGAATCCAGTGTGCTGGTCTATGAAACATTTGTTTATTGAAATAATAATTGATGGTGTGTTTTTCCCTCATTCAGATATTCTACCCAGAAACCACAGATGTATATGATAGGAAGAACATACCTCGAATGATATATTGCATTCATGCACTAAGGTAAAATTTAGACCAGACTTGAACATAAATCTTCTTCCCACCCCCGAATCTACTTCCTTTTTACAGCAAGTAGTTTACAGGTTATGAAGGTAACGTGGCTATTAAAAATTGATGTTGTGTAAATACCAGAAGCAACATTTTAAAGAACAAGTGACCTGCATGTGCACAGTTCTCAGTTTCGAAGAACATGTGAGAAACAATTTTTCAAACTCAAATTAGGAAAACAGCCAGACTTCAGAAATAGGAAAGGTCTACATTTCTGCTTTTATAAATATAAAAGCACTAAAAATCCACTGTACATTATATGTTCTAGTATTAGATGTTACTTTTACACTTGCACTGATATAAAATGTGTGTTTGCTACAGCATTATGTGACTTTTGTTGTTCATTCGTTCAGTCGTTTCCGACTCTTCATGACCTCATGGACCAGCCCATGCCAGAGCTCCCTGTCGGCCGTCACCATCCCCAGCTCCTTCAAGGTCAATTCAGTCACTTCAAGGATGCCATCCATCCATCTTGCCCTTGGTCGGCCCCTCTTCCTTTTTCCTTCCATTTTCCCCAGCATCATTGTCTTCTCCAAGCTTTCCTGTCTTCTCATGATGTGGCCAAAGTACTTCATCTTTGCCTCTACTATCCTTCCCTCCAATGAGCAGTCTGGCTTTATTTCCTGAAGTATGGACTGGTTGGATCTTCTCACAGTCCAAGGCACTCTCAGAACTTTGCTCTGTTCTACATTGCTATTGTGCCCCCCCCCCCCCCAAGATGATGTAACACATTGTCTATGCACAAAGTTTTTTCAGAATTGTAGTCACAATCATGCGTTTCCTTTGAAAGCATCCTATGAGTAATAGATCTTGTAATTTGTAGGCCCTCCAATAATTTTGGATTAAAGTCCCATCACTCCCATCCAGCATAGCCAATGGCAAAGGATAATGTTAGCTGCAATCCAACATCATCAAGAGCAATACTGCTCATAGTAGTGGTCTTTTAACTAGTGTCAGTCCATGAGTGATGTCTGCAAGCTGTCAGCTACCAGTCGCTATCAAGTTTTCAGCAACAATGGAAACATAATAATAAGGCATGAATAAAGTGTATAGGCACACTGGCAGAAAAAGAATTATCTTATAGTATATCAAATAACCCGAAAAGCACTTATCTAGAGCAGTTTGTGTGTGTCAGGAGTGACTTGAGAAACTGCAAGTCACTTCTGGTGTGAGAGAATTGGCTGTCTGCAAGGACATTGCCCGGGGGACACCCGGATGTGGTGAGGCTTCTCTCATGACCCCGCATGGGGAGCTGGAGTTGACAGAGGGAACTCAACTCGCTCTCCCTGGATTATGGTCTAGACCACAAGAAGGGCTGTTCAACAGTGAAACTCTCTGCATCTGAGTTCAATAGGGGCTCTTTCTTGCGACACTGGGTGATGGGGTAGCCATCTGTTGAGGAGGTGTGTGTGTGTGTGAGAGAGAGAGATAGAGAGATTGTGCTGTTCCTGCATGGAATATGGTTGGACTGGATGGCCCCTGGAGTCTCTTCCAACCCTAGGATTCTAAGAAGATTTACTCTAATTCATATTTCTCATTATGGTAAGGTGCTGTAGGTATTACTGCTATAGAATAGACGAGGTAGAGATGTTTAATATTCCTCTGGCACATGAAACAGGATTGGTTATGGCCTGCAGTTAGTTGCTAGTCCCAACTGGAATAGATGCCCTGAATAAATGGAAATGTTGATATAATCCCTTCTATTCCAGTTGGAACAAATAACTAGATCTACGGTAAGTCTGTATTTTTTTATTTTTGATAGTAGATGCCATTTATCGTTCAGAAATTCAAAACCTAAGTGAAATTATCTCATTTTCCCTATCAGTCTTTTGCAAGCAATAATGGTTATTAATGAACAATTTCTTGTATTTGATATTCAATTTTTGAACCTTTTGAATAATTTCAGTTTGGTTAATCAACTTGCTGGCTTGGGTATGATCCAAACAGTAAACAAAACAAAAATATTTTAAATATTTCTCAAATGATGGCCATTTTATAATCGAAAGCAACTGTGCTGTGTAAAAACATAAAGGGTAATTTGTATTTCCTATGTAACAATATTCTATATGATTGGATATTTTTGCAAGTCTGTAGCTGTTTCCTGACATGGACACATGGGACTCTTAAAGTTAAGCAGCTTATAAAGAAATGATGAACTAAGTTCCATTGCAGTGATGTCACATGCTCATATGTTTAACTGAACATTGAAGCAAGAGCGGATTTCAAATGTTTATTTCTGCTGGAGTGCTGAAGCCGGCTCAATCGATTGTTTGACTACTATAATAAACATAGGCATGGCACGCTCTGCATTTAACTGTGCATTACTGCAATGGCAGTTAGTAGTTTCCCATATATTTTGAACTCATGTGTACAGTATTATTGCTTTTGGGATTTAACTTCCCAAAAGTAATTGAACTTGAGTTTGACCTCAGATACAATCCGAGCCATCAACTACAAAAGAAGATGTTCATTTGTTACATGCTGCTGTTCTGAAGTCGAGCATCTTAGCACATCTTTGTGGAAGAGAAAACTTTCAAAGGAAGTTGAGATTCATTTCTCTAGTATCTCAGCTTCTGTATATCATTAATTGTCTGGCAGGACTGCTGACTGAAAGGTCGGTGGTTCGAATCTGGGGCGTGGGGTGAGCACCTGTCTGTCAGCTCCAGCATTCATGCGGGGGCATGACAGAAGCCTCCCACTGGATGGTAAAACATCTGGGCATTCCCTGGTCAACATCCTTGAAGACAACCAATTCTCTCACACCAGAAACAACTTGCAGTTTCTCAAGTCACTCCTGCAATGAAAAAAAAAATCTAATGGATATGTGTTAACTTCCTGCTGTTAAAACATATTTTGAGCTGACAAGAAAAAACTATCTACAGTGCTATTGTTTTTACTTTTCACATATATCATTTGTCCCTTGATGCTCTGGACTGCAGCCCTAACCCCTAGAGATAGTTCACTGAAGGTGATAGGATTGGACAGGAGGTGTCCTCAAGTAGAGCAGAGGAACTTAGTAGAGTTTTTTTGGCCCTGTTCTGTCTGTAGAAAGTTCAGAAGCTAGTACAGTAGTAGAAGGATCTGAAACAGAGCGTTTGATCCATTGTTACTATCAGGAGTCAAATCCTCCTGCCTTCTAGCTATTCTAGTTTGAATGAATGCAGCAGTGAGAGGAGACTGCCTGCACATCTTCTGCCTTGGCTGGTATGAGCCACAGGTTTTGAGCTGATGGATTCACAAACACATACATTTTCTCCTCATCCTGCTTGGCTTGCTCTGCCTTGGCTGGTATATGTCATAGGATCATAAAGTAGGCTGTTATGAATTGTAGAAGTAGAAGTCCAAAAACACATGGAGGGCCAAAGTTTGCCTATGCCTGGTTTAGTTTGACCCCCCTCCTTAAATAGTTAATTAAAATCCGTATCTATATTTTAATATACGATATTATTATTGTATTTCTTCAATTTTAAGACTCACTTTTCCCCCATATAAACATCTATAAAAATGGGGTGCATCTTAGAATTGGAGGTGTGTTTTATGTATTGGTGATGGTGGTGCTATTAGGGTGCGTCTTACGACCAATGGCTTCTTACAATAGAAGAAATACAATATTTCTGTGCTGGTTGAAATAGTAAGAATATAAAGAATATTTTATATCCTGTTTGTTAGTTTTTCAGTCTTTTTTATGGTACAAGATTCTTTCAATAAGATACCCATATTTAACTCCTGGATACTTTTAGATACTTGTTTATACATTCCCAATCTAAATCTCTGGAGTGTGGTTCTTTCTTATATTATCTTCATAAAGTACACTTGAAAGTACCATATTTGGGTTGCTTTGAGTTTTTTGGGCTGTATGGCCTTGTTCCAGTACTGTATTTTCTTTCTAATTTCTAATATTTTCTAATTATTTTTGTGCTTTGTTGTTGATTTGCAGCAATATTAAAGATTAATTGCTCACGGCTGAGATTTCAAAGTTAATATGTGTTTTCAAGCACTTTATGTTTCTTGTAACAATATGGGATATATATGCATGTATGCATGTATGTATGTTAACAATCAGTTTGGCAACAAATGTATTTTAAAATCTGAATATCAGAGATGGCAATTCTTGTTATTATTAAAAATGAAAAGGGCATGTATTACATGATTTCAGTTGTAATACTCATTTATTTATTTATTTTAAAAAACCCTATTGTATTACAACTAGGTTGAATGCTTGTCTCTGTCAAGTATTAAGGAAAATTCTGTTGCCCTCTAGTGGTAAAAATAATCCTTACATAAACCATATTTTCTCAAGACAAGGAGGACTGTGATGCTGATTTTTCCAAGAAAGTTATAATATATCAGTGGCTGGTAATGTCAACCATGCCAACCTGAAAATAACTCATTGAATTTGCCATAAACCTAGGAAGGAATAACAAAATTGTCCAGCATTCTGTTCCAATGTAGGAAACAACTTTAAATGGAAGCAAATAGCATTATTTTGCAGGTTGAGCATCCCTTATCTGGAATTCCGAAATCCCAAATACTCCAAAATCCAAAATAGGTGGCTAAGATAATGATAGTCCTTCTTTGCTTCCACCACCATCACAAGCAAGACTGGTGGGGACGAGAGAAAGGCCTTCTCAGTGGTGGCCCCATGACTTTGGAACACCCTCCTCAGGGAAATTAGGCAAGCCCCCACACTGTCCTCCTTTTGTAGGGATTTGAAAACCTGGATGTTCCAAGAAGCATTCGAGATTGATTAGTCCCTAATTATATATGCCCAGTCCCTAAGTCTCCAGACAGTAGTCTGTTTTGCACTTCATTCACTTTCCCGGCCCTATGGTATGCTATTTGCAGCATCCATTGCCCAGCCTTTTTATAGCTTTTTCATGTCAATTTAAGAAATCTTGGTCATTGTTTTTGTTGAACCTAGTCTGATGGTGCTCCAATGTAATCTGTTCTATTCTGTTATTTCTAGTCCGTTTTATCTTAACTTTTGTATTTTATGATGCTTCTATTTTAATATGTTGTGTTTTATGGATTGTTTTGGCTTTTATGGATTGTTTTGGCTTTTATGTCTTATAGACATCTTGTCCCATTTGTAAGCCACCCTGAGACCCTTCAGGGAGAAAAAAGATTATTATTATTATTATTATTATTATTATTATTATTATTATACATTGGTTCGTTGTAAATAAACTGTGCTTCATGCACAAAATTATTTAAAAATATTGTATAAAATTACCTTCATGTTGTGTATAAGTATATATTAACCATAGAGGAGCATCATGTTTAGACTTGGGTCTCATTTCCAAGCTATTTCATTTTGTATATATATATGCAAATATACGCATTCTGTAATATGGAAAAAAATTCTAAAATCCAAAATGTTTTTGATCCCAAGCATTTTGGATAAAAATACTAATCCTGTACCCATAAGGAAATACTGCTTTTAAAAATATAAAAGAGTAACTGGGAAGGATGAAGATTTGGTATCAGAAGAAGATAAAGTTAGTTTTACAAGCAGGCAACTATCTGTTTAAACATGTTTTTTTAAATCCTTTGGTTTTGATTAGCATTCCTCTTGGTTACGCTTGGAATGTCCTTGTAGGAAAGCTTATATTATTAGAAATATTATAGTTCCTTTCTTAAAATTTGTCACATCCACAGACTTTCTTCGATATGTTTTCCTTTTGCCTTTGCTTCCAAACACATAGCAACTCCGCTATATCTCTATGTGACTACATTTGCTCACAGTTCCTCTCTTGTCACCTCTTTGTTTTACCCGCTTTTGAAATTTTAAGATCCTTTGAACAGGAGTTATTTTTCTTTTTCATTCTAGAGAGTGCCCTGCCAACTGGCATCACTCTCTAAATGGGCATGAGATACTTTGACTTCCACTTCTAAAAACAACTTTTGATTAGTCCCTTGTGTAGTCTTAATAAAATTGTCCAAATCTTTAACAGTTGTTAATTTCTCATGGCAAGAAGACATGAATAAAGATGTGAATTTGTTCAGCTGTTATCCAGATGGTTTCACTACAGATGTTTTCGAATGGTATTAACATAGGTATTTTAGGCAATGCTTAAATGAATGCTGGATTTCCTTGGAATGTCTTACGAAGTTTTGAAATTATTTTAGATTCCCAGAAGAATATCTGAATATTGAATAATCTTGAAAGGCAAAAAGACATAATTTCCTGATATTATATGCAAAATCAACATTGTATAATTGTATTCTTGTTAAACCGAACCAAAGTAAACTCTCACCAGATAAGTTACCTTGGTTACTGTTCTATATTTTACGCATGGCTTTCGGATATGAAGACAGAAAACCCCAACATTTGCAAATTTTAACCTTTAAAAAACTGTTTCCTCAGGAAGACAGGAGGCTATTATTATTATCAGAAATCTATGTTAGCTTAAAAGACCGAGAAATGTATTGCAGATATTCATAGAAAACAAACTACTTCATCAGATGCTTGAACATGTAATTTAACATTTTGTGATCTAACATATTTCCCTTTTTTCCTTTGTAGTTTATATTTGTTTAAACTAGGAATAGCTCCTCAGATCCAGGACTTGCTGGGGAAAGTAGACTTTACAGGTACCTTTTCATCTTCGTTTGCAATATGTTTTGTTTGTTCACTCCTCCTTTAGAGCAACTTCTAATAACACTGGATTTGTGTGACAAATTTTTTTTCTGTACTCCCCCAGCATTCTCCATATTCTTGTGCCCAAGTGGGTGTAGAATAGTTATGCAAAGAATGTGTCTAATTCATTAAAATATGCTAGGTAAGAAATCCTTGGGTTTTCTGAGCTGCAGATTTCTCAGACAGGAGAAGACAAGGAGAATCATATATATTAGTCTCATGCATTTGTATAGGATTGCTATCCGTTTCTGTTTAATTTGTCTGGCCTCGTTTTAGTTTTCGAGTGCCGCTTTAGAAAACGGTGCCTTTCTGAATGAGCTTTTTTGTCCCACATCCAAAAAAAAAAAAGACTATTTTGTCCCATTGGCAGCAATGGGAGGGTGATCATATACAAATGCTCCCATTCCCCATAGTTTTAGGGCTGCTGCTGTTTCCCACTTCAATTGGGAAACCTACTTTGCACCACTGCTGCTGAGGTGATCTCTTCATCAGAGATCATTGACATGGGGCTGATGGCTTTCCGGGGCTTGCCCTCCACTGGCTGGCAACCATGTAGGCCCAGAAAGGCCCTCATGCTTTGGGCCTACGTGCAGGGGTCTGCCAGGGCATGCAACTGAGTGCTGAGTAAGGAGTGCTCCTTAACGGCTGCCTGGGCTTGCCCTCCACCACTCGGCAACCGTGCAAACCCGCCCGGGTAAGCCCCAGCAAACGAGGTAAGGAGCGCTGCTTACTCGGCCCTCAGTTGCAGTCCCTGGTATACCCGTGCAAGTAGGCTGAAAGCGTGTGGGCCTGCAAGGGTCTTTCTGGGCCTACACGGTTGTTGAGTGGTGGAGAACAAGCCCTGGCAACTGGGAAGCCTCCAGCCCCGCACCTAACATCTCAAATAAAGAGACCTCAGTGCAATCCCTCTTCTCTCTATAACTATGATGCTGAAAAGTAGGCTTGAAGCCTGTACTCGCACCCGCCTACCCTTCCTATCAAGTTTATTTTTATTCTGGGGGGGGGGGGAGTCTTTCATATTGTGCCATCCGAATGGACTGAACAAAATGGAAACACGAATTAAATAGATGATACAGATACCGGGCCCATGACTAAGAATTATGTAAAGGTGCACAGATTAACCCCTATCCCTCAGGCATATATTGTGCATTCTTTTGTAATGTAAAAATTCATAAGCGGTTTTCTCCATGTAACTCTTCAATCTTCTTTTCTCTCCCCCCCCCCCTTTTTTTTAATTAGAGGAAGAAATCAGCAACATGCGGAAAGAACTGGAGAAGTATGGTATACAGATGCCTTCATTTCATAAAATCGGAGGTATACTAGCCAGTGAACTCTCAGTGGATGAAGCAGCATGTAAGTTTACCTAATCAGAGCATTAGAAACAAGCGTTCTGAATTTATTTAAAATGTGTCTGCAAGTTCCTTTGATTTAAAACATCACCAGAAAGCCAGATTAGGTTTAGCAATCTTCCTTTTAAAATTCCTTTTAAAATTCTGAAATACATACAAAAAAAACTCATCTCTGACTTTAACTAGATAGATACGTTACCCAGAAGATTCCCAAACTCTCATGGTTCACAACTCCTTAGTCTTTCAGTAATTTTTTTCATGGCTTACGTAGACCAAAGAAATACTCAAAAAATGCCTTTAACTAAGTACAGTAGAGTTTCGCTTATCTAACCTTTGCTCATCTGTTGTTCTGTATTATCCAACGTAGTCTGCCTCCCACCGGAATAATGTCCAGGGTGGGAGAAAGAAAGAACCCTTGCCTCTTTTGGTGCTAAATTCGTAAATACAGTAATTACTATATAACAATACTGTGTAACGAACTGTTTTTCTGTCAATTTGTTGTAAAACATGATGTTTTGGTGCTTAATTTGTAAAAACATTAACGCAATTTGACATTTAATAGGCTTTTCCTTAATCCCTCCTTACTATCCAACATTTTCGCTTATCCAACGTTCTGCCGGCCCGTTTATGTTGCGTATGCGAGACTCTACTGTAGTTAAATGCAACTAATTCAATAAGTATTTAGGAATTGATTTTGAGTGAAAAAAGCCGATGGAGTTAAAAAGATATGATCTTCCATCTACTTTTTAAGATTGTAGATGTATTGTTGTGTGCTATCAAGTTGGATTCCAATTATGGTCTATATATGAATGAGAAACCGCCAAGAGATTGTTTTATCAATGGGTAAACACTGCAAATTCAGGACTGTGGCATCCCTTATTGAGTGAATCCACCTATAATATTTATGGCTGTTGTTTTGTGCCTTCTAGTCATTTTCAAAAGGTTCAACTTATAGGGTTTTATTGGCAAGATTGGTTCAGAGGGGGTTTGCCTTTGCCTTCCTCTTAAAAAAGCTCTTCTAGATATACAACTCAAACTTTACATGTGTAAAAGCTGTTTGAGAACAAAAGGGCCCACTAAAATTTGAATGAGAGTTCAAAAAAATGGATCAAAGGTTAGTCTACTCTACTTAATAAATATTGAGACCAAAGGCAGGTATTTTACAGAGCGTCCAAAGTGCTTGAAGAGTGGGAATGATTGGGAGCAGAGGTGGCAGGAACTATATGGAATATCTCCTCGTGGATGGATCAATGTGGAAAAGAAAGAGCATTTTCAGTACACTGGCATTGGAGATCTCTGCATGGGGTAAACTGGTGTGAAGAGAAAGATGGTTTGGAAGAAGAAACTGTGTTAACTTGATTCTCAGTATATTAACTTTGAGTGTCCTGTTGACATCAACAGTTCTCCTCGTCTCCTCCTCCCTCCTCCTCAAATGTACAGAAGCTTTCCCAGAACAGACACAAAAAGGAGAATTTGGGAGAGGGGAATGAGGATAACAGGAGGGATATAGATATCTACATGATTTATTGACGTCAGTATGATTCACAAAGTTAAAATGCCAAGAAAAACACTGACATCATTCCTTTTCTTCCGCCTCCATTTATGCAGAACTATCCCAGATCAATGTACTTAAACTACAGTATCTGGATATTATCCCTGATCCATGTTAACTCCAATATAACTCCAATTCAAGTTAACCCTCTCCTCTCCCTTACTAGTCCACACTATATAGAGTTCTCCCAAACCAGTGTACTAAAAACCTTAATATTGAATGTTATTGTTAACCTTATACCAAGTTAATCCTAAAATATGTGAGATAAAAATTTCTCTACTCTTTCTACTCTCCTTATCCTCTCCTCCTCCCCAATATTCCATCTGGGCTGTTATTATACCCCCTCCCATAGGACTGCGTAGATAAAGGATAAGAAAGCGGAGGATTAAAAAAAAAACAAGCTTTGTCTTTGCTGGGAGTGAGGTTTCCCCTTTCTCTAGTACTTTAACAAAATATAATATGTAAAGTGCTGCAGTTTAGCTACTGTCCCTTTTCAAACCACTGCTTCCACTTCTGATGAGTGCATAGATCATTTTAGCTGAAATGCTGCCAGCTTAACAAATAGTACTTTATTGAACACTCTATAACAACCCTTTAAAGCATAGGAGCACAATGGGTTAAATCGTTGTGCCAGCAGGACTAAAGACCGACAGGTTGGAGGTTTGAATCCGGGGGGGGGGGGGGCACGGATGAGCTCCCTCTGTCAGCTCCAGCTCTCCATGTGGGGACATGAGAGAAATCTCCCACAAGGATGGTAAAACATCAAATCTCTGGGCATTCCCTGGGCAACATCCTTGCAGACAGCCAATTCTCTCACACCAGAAGCAGTTTCTCAAGTCGCTCCAAACACAAAACAAAATCCCCTTTCAAGCAGGAATTCTCAGACTTTTTAAGCAGAGGGCCAGTTCATGGTTCATCACTGTTGAGGGGCCTGACTATAGTCTAAGGAAAAATGAATGAATTCCTATGCACATTGCACACATCTTATTTGCCATGCAACAACAAAAAAAAAAAAAACATGCCATCATAAACGTACCAGTATTTCAATGAAAATTGTGGGGCTGCTTTTGGTTAATGAGACAGTCAAGTTTATTAGGATTGGTGGTGTTGTGTGCCTTCAAGCTGTTTCAGACTTGAAGGCACACAGACTTGTGGGCCAGGTAAATGACTTTGGAATGTCATACCCAGCCCATGAGCCTTACTTTGGGGACCCCTGCTTTAAAGTAGGGGTAGATGGAAGGACAAAGCAAGACATGGAATCTTGTTATTGCCTTCCACTGTTATAAGGGTCTGTCATGCTTTCATGGATCACTTTTTGGAATAGTGTGTACTGACAGCAGGGAGATGGTAGAGAAAGCTGGAGGAGACTGTTCTCTGGGATCCTGAGTAGCTTGGGAGCTAGCAGGGAAGCTGTCTGTCATAGAGCAAGGGTAAAAATATAAAGTGCAGTCATAATTTCAGATGTGGGACCCTTAACCAAGACTAGGGCCAAGAGAGGGCCAAAGGGCTAAGGCTCTGGATTGGGTCTCCTGAATTTACCAAAAAGTAAATTAAAGGAAAAGTATTTTTATTATATAGATCCTTAAAGTATCATTCCCAGTGTTGTTTTGCAATATCTGTTTTGCCATTTCCAAGTTATGGTGACCCTAAGGTAAGATTGTTTATTCCTCTGAAACTGAGAGAGTGTGACTTCCCCAAGCTTGCCCACTGAGTTTCTATCGCTGATTGGGAGTTCAGTTTTGGTTACTGAAAGAGAAACAATCTACAAATCCAATCAGCATCCCCTTTAAAAAAATGGATTCTTCTCTTTTCAGTGCACGCAGCAGTAATTGCAATTAATGAAGCTATCGAGAAAGGAGTTGCAGATCAAACTATCAAAACACTCAAAAATCCAAATGCCATGTTGGTAAATGTGGATGATGATCTTGCCCATGCATATCAGAAGGAACTTTCCGAAGCTAAGAGGAGAAAAGAAGAAAATGCAAGGCTAAAGGTACGCAAATGGCTCATTGGATGTAACCAAATGGAGGATGTGAACTGTTTCATGTAATTAGTCTTAATGTGTAAAAATAAGAGTACATACTTACCTGAGCAGTACTACAGCAATGATTCAGAATGACAGCCATATAATAAAGATTGCTATGTTGAATTCACAACCATTGTTTAAATTTAAAACATATTTGAACATGTTATTATAACACATTTTGGGTGTGTGTATCAATACATCTGATTTTACATTCTTGCCCAAACGGAGTGTGAGTTGGCACAGGAGAGTCAAAATGCTGTTTTGCATTTTTATGGCAGATCTAAATCTCTAGGCTTGTGAAATTTGCAGTGCCAAGCAAATGGTTGCCAGAAATGCATTTGTTCCTGCAAATCTCCAGTTAAATCCTTTTAACTCTTTTATGACCCTAGAACCAGAAACATTCTTCAATAAGAAAATGTTCAGTAAACAATCTACATCTTGAGACTATTAAAAATGGTCCACCTTTTTGAAATCATATGCAGCATATCACGGAAGTTGAAATACATTATAATTAGCATGACTAGTTTCAGAGATGCCTAGTTTGGGAAAAGGAACTGAACTCAAGATTAATATTTCTTGTTCCTGTTCGCTTTCTATGGATGTTTAGGCTCAGATTATTTAGAAAAAGTTGTGTTTTCAAGATGCTTGTTTATAAAACTATTGTCCTTCCAACTCTATTGTACACTTACAAAACATGGACCATATACAAATGTCACTCTCAGATTCCATCAGCATTGCCTCCAAAAAATCCTGCAAATCTCTTGAGAAGACAAGTGGACAAATGTCAGTGTTCTGGAAGAAGAAAGACCAACATGATTGAAACTATCATTCTCTGCCGTCAACTCCACGTTGTCCAAATGTTTGATCATCATCTCTCAAAGCAGTTACTTTATTGTCAGCTTAAGAATAGAAAATAGAACGTTAGTGGACAGCAAAAGACATTTATAGATGGCTTTAAAGCAAACCTAAAAAATGTGTAAACACCAAGAACCCTGGCACTTGGGTGCTGTCACTGGAAGTCAGCTGCAATGGTGCTATGGATTTTGAAGAGGCATAAATACAGGCCGAAAGGGAGAAACGTGCCAAGAGGAAGGCACGGCAAACAACCCCTTGTCGGGACCACCTTCCATCTAGAAATCTATGTCCTCATTGTGATATAACATGTGAATCTGGAATAGGTCTTTATATTCATTTATGGATCCACTGCCAAGATTTTGCCTCAGGAGAACAATTGTACTTGGCCATGAGGGATCATACATTTTTAATATAATTTTATTTACTTACATTAACAGCTTTCAGTGTAAACAGAACACGAAACAATGAACATTTTACAAACACATAACTCCACCACCGAGGCCTGAACAAGTGTCATTTCCTTTGCCATAAATTTATGAGTCAGCCAGTAAACAATTGTCATATTCAAAATTCCTGACCAACAAAGTTGTATTGTTTTCTTTTTTCATTCTCTAAGACATATTTGATAAAAACTGACCAGTACGGATCAAAATCCAATCTATTAGTGATCATCCATGGTGATTCTGCTCCCATATCAAACACTTCAATATTTGACAGTTATGCCTCACTTAGGCCTGTCTACTCTCTGCTATGACATACAGACTATTACTTAACATACTATATGATGTGTGTTTGTGTGTGTGTGTGTGTATTAGTAGGCCTTTTATTTTATTAAGACCATAATGTGCAGTAGATCACTTTGGTTTCAGCACAACAGTACTAAAGGTTTCTTGTAAGCAGAACATTTTGTTTTACTACTTTGGAGATAATAAACTGCTGAACAAATGTATATATTAGATAACAGATGGTTGTCGTGTGTTACCTCCTTTTCTTGCTGGCAGGATGTTTATTTTTGTTGTCGTTAGCTGCCTTCAAGTCAACTTGGATTTATGGTGACCCTGTGAATGAGAGACCTCTTTGTCACACTATGCCCAGGTCTTGCAGACTCAGGGTCATGCCTGAATGAGTCTATCCATCTGGAATGCTGATTATTTATGACCATTAGTCATACCCATGTTCTAAAGGATTGTACTCCATGTATCTGAAGACTGCAGATCACAAAAATGCATATTAGTTAATTTGCCATTCTTAATGCTTCCACAAGATTCTTTTTCCACATGATGCTATATTTTAAAAAGAACTATGATCAGTATGCAAGTCCAAGCATGCAAATAGCTTCTACCAATTTGTCAGGATTTCTTTAAGAAAAGGCAACAAATGAGCAACTGTTTTTGAAGTTTACCTTCACCAAAGGGGCACCCTGGTGGTGCGGCGGGTAAAACCACTGAGCTGCTGAACTTGCTGACTGAAAAGTCAGCAGTTTGAATCCAGGGAGCGGAACTGCCAACCTAGCAGTTCCAAAACATGCAAATGTGAATAGATCAATAGGTACCGCTTCTGCGGAAAGGTAATGGTGCTCCATGCAGTTATGCTGGCCACATGACCTTTGAGGTGTCTATGGACAGTGCCGGCTCTTTGTCTTAGAAATTGAGATGAGCACAACCCCCCAGAGTCAGACTCGACTAGACTTAATGTCAAGGGGGGACCATTACCTTACCTTCACCAAGTTCTCATTGTGATTGTTTTTACGTGTACAGTAGAGTCTGACTTATCCAACATAAATGGGCCAGCAGAACGTTGGATAAGCAAAAATGTTGGATAATAGGGAGGGATTAATGAAAAGCCTATTAAACGTCAAATTACGCTATGATTTTACAAATCATGAACCAAAGCATTATGGTTTACAACAAATCGACCAAAAAAAGTTCAATACACAGTATTGTTATATAGTAATTACTGTATTTACGAATTTAGCACCAAAACAGACAAGGGTTCTTTCTTTCTCCCACCCCTGACATTATTCCTGGCGGGAGGCAGACTGTGTTGGATAATACAGAACGTTGGATGAGCGAAGGTTGGAGACTCTACTGTAATTACTTTCCTGAAACTTGATTTCCCTATTGAACTGTCTGTGTGTTCACTTATATTTGAAGAGAGCATCCATATCATAGAATCATATCTTGAAGTCTTCAGTGGCATCCTGGGCTACAATTGCCTTCATTTAATAAATTGTATTTTTGTTATTAGAATGGCTCAATTTTGGAGGAGGAAAGAGATGTGTATGAAGAATTACTGACACAAGCTGAGATCCAGGGGAACCTCAATAAGGTCAACAGTGAGTAATCTTCATTTACTGTCAAGCTAGAGTTTTCTGAAATTCGAGGCAAGTGAAAAATGCTAGTATATGCAGTTAATATTTTTTTGGTCTTTGATTTTTTTTAAACTTCTGAATGTTGCTGCTTCAGCAATTACGTTGAATCTTCTGGGGCATTTCTTCCTGTTTCATGAGTGAAGTTGGATGATGCTATGCTTCTTTGGCCTTTGCATTCTGGGTAACAACAAACTTGATGATTGGTTCCAATATACTTTAACTACTTTCTTCTGTCTTCTGCTGACTGCAAAGTACTGTAAATTTTGACCCCTCTTTTACATGCTGCAAGCCCTTCAAGTTAAGAAAGTTCTGATTCAAATGCATCAATGCATAGTGATGCACAGACATATGGTAGAGATTCTCTTTGAAAAAATAAAGGGAAGAGGGAAAAAAAACCCTAATTTGGTATATTTTGCTATCTGTAAGCATTGTTTTCCTTTCAGTTCACATAGCTTTAGCCCAAGTGAACAAGGCTATTGACATGCAAGATGAAGTGGCACTGATGGCAGGCTTGAACCACCCTGCTCTGAGCCTATTGGAAGTTCTGCTTCAAAATTCCACATGGTACCTAGCACAGTTATTTGATTTTAAAGAGCAGAAAACACAGGTAACTGAACATAACATGCTAGTGTGACACTTGAGTTTGCCTTAAACCCCTTTAGTTTCCAAATATGATTTCAGCATGTCTTGTGGCCCTCTTAGGATTTGAGGAGTTAGTGGAGAGAGGCTTGCAAAATATTTTCTCTCTCTCCATATACGTGCTTTTCATTTTGATGAGCTGATACACATCAGTGTGGGAAAGGAAGGAAAGGAAGCAAGCCCTCCTCCTTTTTCCACTCCTCCTTCCCCGCACGATCTTCTGATGCCTTCAGCTTGCACAACTCCGAACCTTTGGAAAGGAAGCAACCCCCCCTCCTCCTCCTCCTCCTCCTTTCCCCCCTTCCCCCGTGTGATCTTCTGATGCCTTCAGCTTGTACAACTCCAAACCTTTGGGAAAAAAGCAATCCCTCCTTCTCCTCCTCCTTCCCTGCTTGTGCGGGGAAGGAAGGAAAGGAAGCAAGCCCTCCTCCTCCTTTTCCCCCTTCTCCTTCCCCGCGAAACAGCAAGTCCGTGGAAAGCAAACCACGAAGTAGAGAGGGAATACTGTATATCCATTGATACAGCCACCTATAAGTGGATTAAGGAGAAAATATAAGTATCTAAAATGCAGTGGTGCACTTCCTTCATATTTTGTGATCTCTCCTATGTACTGGGGCGGAAGGGAAGAACTAAAGAACTAAAGACCTCTCCTCTGGCAAAGTGGAAAACCTTCTCAAGGAAGTTTTGGAGGTCAAAGAGGGCTGTAGTAAGACGATACCGGGGAAGAAAGCCCTGATTTCACTCATTTGTATGAAAGTACTTCATTGCATATACTATTAGATTTAAATTTTAGGTTGAAAGGGTATTTTTGGAAAGCTAGAGAGCTGCCTGTTCCAAAGCAATGATTTGTGAAATTTTTCTTAAGGGAATTGCTTATTTTCTAGTTAAAAATGGGATAACAATTCTGCACAGAATATTTCACTGACCTTAAAGGAGGTATTCAGCCAACAATTCCAAGTGTGTCACAGTACTCATTTACCCCTTAATTAGGAAGTATAATGAAACATCTTTTCCTTTAATTTATCCTCTAATCTGTTAGATAGCAGGGGTTCCTATTTTGCTCGACAAAAGTGAGATACAGACTGAAGTTAGTATTGCCAATGAGGAAGCAGACTCTCACAAATTTAGTGAGTAAATTCTTGATTTTCACTTGTAATTTCACTACCTGAGTAACTGTACTGTAGAGTAGTTACCATCATTCCTAGAGTCATGGTTTTTTTTAACTACTTGCACAGTGCTGTGTATTATCACTTTTTTGGTGTCAAAACAGAAGACGAAAATTGGGTTCACTTTTTTGTCCACTCTCTTGGTAGTGTTAAAAGGCAGTTGAATTAAATGTGTTAAATACATGATATTATTATTATTATTATTATTATTATTATTATGTTTATTTATACCCCACTTTCTCTTTCTACAAGGAGACTCAACATTGAAAACAAATCATACTTGGCTCACATATTTTGTCAATGAAATTTGTTTTGTACTTTATTAACAATACCTTGGAAACATCAAGTGCTCCTAGCATTGATATAAGAGTATTATTCAATAGCTAATACACAGCCTGTGTTCTCCATTGTGTGTTTGTGTGTGTGTGTGTGTGTCTTCAAGCCACTTGTCAATTTATTGCAGCCCTTTGAATTTCATAGGGATTTTTCGAGCAAGGAGTACATTAGTGTTTCAGAAATAGACCTGGTGTATTGAAGGGGGTTCTAAATTTGCAGCCACATTCTCTATCATTTGCTTTTTTTCAATTCCTGAAACATAAAAATTCCTCCTTTGGGATATTAAGCTTGAAGCACACTTTTATGTCATGCTTTCTTTGGCTTAGGTTATTGGCAATTTATGTTTTATCAGTTTGCTTGAATCCATCAGTCTTAACAACTCTTTGCTTGCTGTGTATGCACTGAAAATACAGCATGAGCATAGTGTGTGTTTTGCTTATGTTACATCATATTTATGCCTCTCTTTTAACATAATGCAGTTTTAATAAGTGTTTAATATCTTTGCTTCCCTTGACTTTGGATGCTTATATTTCTGAAAGTATTTTCTGTAAAAGTAGTGTCACTACAAACATTGAGGTCTTTAAGTTATGACTATCAAGTGTTCTGATTCAGCAGGTATAGTGTTCAGTACAACAAATGAAACTGTCGTCTGAGAAAGGTTTCCCATTTGTTCCAACATCTAGCACAGGCTCATGCACACATTGAACAATGTTGTAAGATCACAAAAAAGGAATATACTGCCTGTCAATTAAGTTTTTTGAAAAATTGAGGGTGAGAAGCAAAGAAAATGTTTATTCTTTATGGTGAATGTGGCACTGAAAGCATGTAAAGCTTTCAATGTTAAAATAAAAGGATGTCCACAACATGCCACTATTCTTGCTTCTTGGTCATATCTCCCTACTCATACACCCCTACTGCCTCTTTCCTTTTATATTTTAACTGCAATTTTGCACAACTGTAAACATATTTCATGGATGCATAATTTGCTCTTCTCTACAGAATATTCTCATTGGTAGCTTGAAGATGCCACAGATACCTAAAGCACCTTCCACTTGACTTGGAAGTGACTAACAGGCTTTCTTTGCCAATGTTATTGCTCAGTATATCAAGTGCATAGCATTACATGTACCAGCTGTAATAAGGACTACTGATGTTATTTTTCCCCTGGCCTCTAGAGCTTATCGCAGTTGACAATATTAATATTGCAATTCGTAACTGTGACCCGAATAAGACAGTTGCTGCTCTGATGAAACCCGAGGCCCAGTTGTGTGAAGTTTACCCGTCTGCTGCTCCTGTGTACCAGAACGAACTCTTCAATCTTCAACAACAGAATGCTGTGGTAAGATGGCTATATTCACCACATCCTGAGGCCAGTTGGGAACCTCCTTTCCTGAGCCCAAGGCAACCCTGGTGTGGACAGAGCTTATCATACATTGAGAGCATCCCTTGACTTCCTCCCTGGCAGGCATCTTCCATGGTGGTCTTCTCAGGTGGAGCCTCCTCATCTTCATGGGTGAAAGGGAGGGGAGGGGAGGCTGAGATGCAATTTCAGGATGGGAAGGAGGAAAAGGGGCAAAGCTAGAGTGTCCCCATTGGAGCCCGATTTTCCTTTTTTGTATAATGCACACCTTTAAAATTGAGGTGTGCATTATTTTATTTATTTATTTATTTATTTATTTATTTATTTATTTACTTTGCTTCTATACCTCTGTTCTCAGCCCGGGGGCGACTCACAGCGGTGTACAAGATAGGAAAAAACAAATACAAGACACAGTATAAAAACAATTCACAATCCATCAATATACCAAAACATCGTCATTACTACGAAACCATTCAGCGTTGTCTCATCGTCCAAATCACAATCCAGTATCATTTCCCGTTGTTCCATTCCTATAGTCATTACCAATCATTGCACTTCTTGTTCGAACGCCTTCTTGAACAGCCAAGTCTTTAGCTTCCTGCGGAATATCATCAAGGAAGGAGCCAGTCTAATGTCCACGGGAAGGGTGTTCCACAGCCGAGGAGCCACCACCGAGAAGGCCCTATCTCTCGTCCCCGCCAGCCGTGCCTGTGAGGCAGGCGGGATCGAGAGCAGGGCCTCCCCGGACGATCTCAAAGTCCTCGTGGGCTCATAGGCCGAGATGCGGTCAGAGAGGTATCTTGGGCCGGAACCGTTTAGGGCTTTGTAGGCCAACGCCAGCACCTTGAATTGAGCCCGGTAGCAAATCGGCAGCCAATGGAGCTGGTACAACAAGGGCGTTGTATGCTCCCTGCGTCCCGCTCCTGTTAGTAACATGGCTGCCGCACGTTGGACCAATTGAAGCTTCTGGGCCGTCTTCAAAGGCAGCCCCACGTAGAGAGCGTTGCAGTAGTCTAAACGGGATGTAACCAGAGTGTGGACTACCGTGGCCAAGTCATTACATTTGATAGCGTGTTATACTCGAGTAAATACAGGTATAAGTGTATACATATATAAATATATGTACACAGACACACACACACACCTACATCCCTACATACATTTTGGATTTTTTTTCAGATTTTGAAATACTTGCACATACATCCATAATGAAATATCTTGGAGTCTAAACATGAAGTTCACTTACGTTTCATGTGTCTTTGTACACATAGCCTAAAGGAGATTTTATACAGTATTTTAAATAACTATAAGGTCATTACCATATTAATTTCAGCATTAAAAATCATGTTCCCAATGATTGGATAGCACAACAGCTGTGAGATAAAGCTGAGAGAAAAGCAGAACCAAACCACCACTGTGATGTCATAACAGAATGGTGTGATAAGAACCTGGTTTAATTGGATTCTCCAACTAAAAGAACAATCCAATTACCAGCATACTTTTTCTTTCACAATAAATCAGTATTCTAAAGAATTCTAGCTCATCCTGAGGTTCGAATGTTATTGTTGGTCCAAATCAATAAAACTGAGTCGTATCAAAATGAAAATATATTAGTTTGGGGTCATGGGTAAACTAATAATCCCTGTTTAAACCTTACTTAAGAGTTAATTATACATATATATAGAGAGGGGGGTCTTAATGTATATGTAAATTGAAGGTTCATTTTGATTTGGTGGTGGAAGCTTAATTTTCTTGTAATGAGAATATATTCTTACAGAACTACTTGGCTCATGATGAACTGTCTATTGCTGTTGAAATGCTATCAGCGGTGGTGTTATTAAACCAAGCTCTGGAAAATAAGAACATTGTGGAAATAAATACACATCTCAGCAACCCATCCATTGGCTTTAATAACCTGGAAGATGAGAACCTGCAACGGTAAAAATAACACCCATATTTGATGTGTTTCTGTGAAGCGGCTGTTGCTATTGGAATGTTTAGTAGAAATTTAAGGAAAGCTTACTTTCATTGGTTTATAGCAGTGGTTCTCAACCTTTTGGCCTTCAACTCCCAAAAATCCTAACAGCTGGTAAACTGGCTGGGATTTCTTGGAGTGGTAGGCCAAAACACCTGGGGACCCACAGGTTGAGAACCACTGGTTTATAGCTGGATGAATCCTTCAGTGTATTATGTTTTTATCTTCCTAGAGTGTTGTTCCTTTTTCACTTACAAAAACAAGTCTGTTGTTGAATTCCTAAGTACTCTTATAATACATAATAATAACAGTTGTGTTATAATTATCTCTCTACAGTTATGCAGACACCCTGATGTCTATTAAGTTAGAAGCATCATCTCAAGGACAAAAATATTTAAGTTGGAATGATATCCAGAACTGTATTGACATGGTTAATACCCAGGTTCGAGAGGAAAACGAGAGTAAGTGCAAAATGCATTCAGTGCTGTGAAGGACTGAAAAAAAATGTGTTCCATTAAATGGCATTAGTTTGATTCATTACTGCATCATATTTAATTCATCCAAAATCTTGCATGCTGTTAAGGGGGCAGGCTTTAATAATAATAATAATGACAACAACAACAACAACTTTATTTATACCCCGCCACCATCTCCCCAAGGGACTCGGAGTGGCTTACATGAGGCCAGGCCCAACAACACATCGATAAAAACAACAAGCAATAAGCAAAATAAATAACACAATTAGTATAACTCGCAGAATAACACACAATAATTTATTTAATCACAAAGAGCTGGAGAAGTGTGTTTCTGTCCTCTCCCTCCACCTCTGTTTGGAAAGGAGTCTGGAAAGAGGAGAACATTTCCATGGAATGCAAATATTACACCATAGTTTCCAAAATTCTGTTTATCAGTGGAAGACTAGTAGAAAAATGTATGCTTCAAGTTAGAGATCAATTTTGACTATTTACATAAGAGCTTAGCTGTGTATTATTGTTCATCTTCAACTGTATGTCATAATATGTTTACTTCTGAAATAATTCTTCCTTAATTAGGAATTGTTGCAATTGGTCACATCAATGAGGCCATTGATGTGGGAGATCCCAGAAGAACAGTGGAAGCGCTACTGCTTCCTACAGCAAAACTCCATAGTGTGAAGGAAGAAAATGCATGGCATTATCAAGAGGTCCTGAGGAATGCAAAAGCAGAGAAATGCCAGGTAGATGTTTCTTAAAGTTTCCTGTAATTTTCCTTTTCTATCTTGTCCTTGCATGAATATTTATATGTAAAAACCCTACTTACCACTGTTATCTCCATAGTGATGGAAAACATTTTTCCACACTGGGTTGTTGTAGGGTTTTCAGGTTGTATGGCCATGTTCTAGAAGCATTCTCTCCTGATTCTTCTCCTGCATCTATGGCAGGCATACTCAGAGGTTGTGAGGTCTATTTGGAAACTAGGAAAATTAGGTTTATATATCTGTGGAGTGTCCAGGGTGGGAGAAAGAACTCTTGTCTGTTGGAGCTAGGTGTGAATGTTTCCACACTTTTCCACACTTGTTAGCTCACTTAGTATTGCCTATTTCAGGTGTTCGTATTTTGTCAAGAAAACAGCCTAATTATTCCTTTCATGTGTTTTTATATAAGTTCATTTGTCATATCTGCACTTTCTAATTTAAACAAGAATAAAACCACAAAAACTATTTGATGACACTATTCTAACACAATGGTGAAAAAAGAATTATTTCTTAACTGCCATCAGTACTGCAGCAAAATGACATGTTGAAGGATGTGGCCCAGCCGGGGGGAGGGGGGGGGGCTTGAGGGGCTTCAGCCTCCCCCTGGAATTCTCATGGTGGTCCACGAGAAGACCTTACTGGTACATTATTTAAACTCTTATGTTTATTCATATCATGATCTGATCACCATGCTCAATATATCCCATAAGCATGGGGGTATTGGGTTAACGATACAAAAAGGTTTGCTAGGGTAGACCCTCTTTCACTCAGACTCACCCCCCCCCCCCCCCAATCAAACTCAGCTCCCCCCGAATCAAAATCCTGGCTACGGGCCTGTGGCCCAGAAAGAGAGAAAAGAATAGTGGATACTGCAGCTGGGAATGATTTGCTTTATAGAATCATAAAGTTGTATCCTAAATAATCATAGATATCATGCTACATGATAAAGGAGCAACTAACAAAGTGTGTAATGTGTGATATATATTTATTGCACAATTCTGGAAAATGTATGTATCCTGTATTACTGTCCTGTCATGTAATTGTGAAACCACAATGGCACTGTTTTTCATACTGTTGTATTATTCTAAATTGCTCACTTTCTTTAGCTGCTACTGTTCAGAGCAATTTATGTAGTCTCCATTTAGTAACACAGTTTATGGAAAATGAGCACAGGGAGTAACAGCCACACTGTTCAGGTCTCCATACTAAATACTTAAGTGCATAACAGACTTAATAGAGCACGACAACAGACTACAGTGTAAAAGAGCAACCAAAGACCTATATGGTGTGTAAGGGTTATTTGCTGGTTGATTAGGTAGTGGCTAAATTTGAATAACTGTAATTTCTGTAAATATTTACCTTTCTGACATATTGAATTAACTTATGTATTTGAAAATTTCACTCATTATCAGAGAAGGAGTCTATATTTAATTTTTTTCTTTGACTTTCTGTTACCATGAATTGTATTAGAACCAAAATAAGTTCATAAAGTAGCTGAGCCTGTAGTCCCTAACTTCTCACTTCCGCAGTTAAAATCGTCCCTCAACACAATTAAGGCTTTCAACCTTAGAATAATGTACATATACAAGACACTTCATATTATTAGAGTTTTATTGTTACAAAAATATAAACCTTAAATACTGTATCTTATAATAAATTACATATGTACAATTGTGTCTTATATCAGAAAGGTGAATGGTGTCATGTTTGTCCTCTCCGGATTGTTTTAATTGTGGTGAGACAAGCTACATTGTTTTTGCTGTTAATTTTGGACATCAGGAAGTAAAGGAATGGATCAAGACAACTGTTCAGACTACTTAGACTTAAAGCAATAAGATAAGAGCCATACAAACTGTCTTTAGAATTATAGTAGTTATTCATATGATGAGCAATCAATAGGATATTGCTGGGAGTGAAGCACACAGCAAAAATGCTAAGGATAAGGAGACTGATTTTGATATACCAGAACCACTTCAGATTGTAAGCTTTGAGTGTCCGAATAATTGAAACATAACAAAAAATAACAATACAAAGAGGAATCAGGAATCCACCTACTGCTAGAAAAATGAAGTAATAATGTTGGAGATGTGCCCAGGTTTCACAGTTGTTAGACACATCGTGGCAGGTAATGATATTTAGTTGCTCCAGAGTATAGCTTTGTTTTGTTGTGATCAAAGGTAACATATATAAGAAAACGAGCGTCCATACTGTCCCACAGGTGAATGTGGATAAGAGTTGCTTAGGCAGATTTCTGTAAGTAAATGGATGAACGATGGCCACGTAACGGCTAAGGCTGATGCAAGTGAGAAGTAGAGTGGAGCAGTACATGTTGCCGTAGAAGATGGCAGTCGTGATCCGGCACATGGCTTCTCCAAATAACCAGTTATTGCCATTGAGGTGGTAGATGATTCTGAATGGCAGCATGATACAGAATAGGAAATCTGAAATAGCCAAGTTTGTGTAGAATATGGCAGTACGGACAGATCTTATTCTGAAAAACAACATCCATAGAGTGATGGCATTTGATGGCACTCCTATTAAAACAACAGCTATATATATAGCTGGTATTAGCTTTGTGCTCAGGGAGCTGGTGAAGTATTCCTTTGTGACATTGGTTATTTTCAGAGTTGAGATGTTGGAGTTCACTGAGGTGCACTTATTGTCTTTGATATGAATGGTCCTTTTCACTCCTTCTATGCATGAATAAGGTATGTTCTCATATCCATCTTGTACAGTGCTGTGGAAAGTCTTAGGGCCTGAATTATTGTACACTGTGTGGTTGTCATATTTACTTTCTGAAAGTTGGAAAAAAAATGTGGTTACAGAAATGTCAACTTACAGGCAAAAACAGTTATGTTCTAAATATCATACTTGCGGTGGCGTTTTTACAGTAAGAGGTTCCAGCCCAGTTTACCTATCCGAAAGTATCTTCCCCTATGAACCATCTCAGAATTTAAGATCATCTAGGGAGGCCCTGCTCTCAGTTCTGCCTTCCTCACAAGTGTGATTGGTGGGGACAAGTGACAGGAAAAAATACTCAAGGAGCATAAAGTATATGATATTCAGTATATAGTTCAGTGTAATTCAGTGTGTTCACAAAGAGTGAAGTGAAAAGGAGTAACAGCTCTCAAACATAATAGTTGCAATACATTCATTTAAAGTAATTTGAAAAGGAACAACAGCTCTCAAACATTACAGTTTTAAGATCCCAATATATACAGGACAAGTGACAGGGCCTTCTCAGTGGTGACCCCTTGGCTATGGAACTCCCTCCCCAATGACATTAGATCAGCCCCTTCCCTCCTAGCCTTCAGAAGAAAAGTAAAAACTTGGCTTTGGGATCAGGCTTTTGGAAAATAGTGCAGTGCAAGAATAGATTTGGAATATATGCAATGACCATGGAATAGCTTTGGACTACGACTTCTGGATGGCGTGATTTTCATATTGAATGTAATGCTTTCAAATGCTTAATATATTAGTTTAAATTTAATTTATTTTAAGCTTAATGTTTTATATATGTTTTAAGGCATTGAATAATTGGCTATATGTAAGCTGCCTTGAGTCCTTCTGGAGTAGAGAAAGCAGGGGTATAAGTAGGGCAAATAAATAAGCAGAGTGACAGGTTTGAGAGCCAGTATAGTTTAAGCATTGAATTATGAATCTGAAATTAAGGGTTCATATACCCACTTGATTGTAGAAACTCTACTGGTGAACTTTGGCAAGTCACTCTCATTGTCAAAGGAAGATAATCGCAAATCCACCTCCCCAATGAACAGATATTGCTGATGGTGACATATGCATGTATTACCCTCCAATTTTTATTCTCAAGCTTTCCTTGTAAGGTGGGTTAAGTTGAAAGCAAGATGTTTCCCAGTGAGATTCATGGCTGATTTGGGATTTGAACCTGGATTTCTCTGATCCAGATCTGACAGCCAGTTCAAAGATATGTTTGTAGACAGCTGACAAAATAAAGAGCTATTCATAATGAGGTGTGGAACAATTCATCAGAGAATAATATTTTTCCCTTTGCAGTTTGTGAGGTTTTTGAATAAGTTATTTAAATGCCCTACATTGGGCTTTACAGACCTTTATCCTTTAATTACTACTGTGTTCCTTCAAAATGCAGCATTAATTCTGCCCCGTAAAGCCACCTTCTAAGGCAGAAATTACAGCAGATGCGCTTTGTAGGAACTAAATAAGATTTAAGTAGAGCAAATAAAAGACAATTCCAGGGATTGTTCAATTGTTTGGTTCTTGTGCTAGTTTCATTCATGTTTTCCCCTTCTGTGTAGCAAACTTGCACTTAATGCAGAAATGAAATAACTCTGAAGAAAATAAAAGACAAAATATGGGTGTCTAAACAAGAAAGAGCCACGGTTCCAAACAAGTAAGGGCAGTGCAATTAGGAAAAACAGGATAAACAATGAGAAAGGTGGGCCCTAGTCAAGAATGTGACTACTTGCCTCCCAGGTATATATGAAGCACCATGCCAGTCAAAACTGGTCAGTTTGTCTAGCAATTTGTATTTTAAACTTGGGTAGATCTCCACAAATTTATTCTTCAAAAATTCTAGGACAACAGAGAAAATGCTGACACACAACAGCTTGGCAGTATTGATTCCTAAAATTTCAGTAACTACTGAGGAAAGAAGTAATGCCAATTCCAAATAGAAAAAGAGAGATCTTAAGGAAGGAGCCTGTGGCTGTAGTCGCCTTTGAATAATGTATTGTTTAACACAACAGCATTATTAGAATGTACTTCTTGTGAACATACCAAATAAAGTAGTTAATCAAGTGTTTTATTTCATCTCTTCTGTCTCATATATTTTGTACTGAATTACTTTTCATTACTGTTTATCAAGCTTTCTGTTTGACTTGTATTAATGCTTGCACAGTATCAGGAAGGGGAGATTTTTTTCTTAAAGTTAGCAAATATAAACAGTTGTCGGAGTGGCATTAGCTGCAGGAATGTTATGCCAAAAACAAAAAAAAAACCCTAATACTTATTTCACTAATTTCTAAAGATCTTTATGACCAAAAGTTTGTAACTGTTTTGATTTTCTTTTTTCCCCAATAGTTGTTAAGTTCAGGGATTCTTTGCTGTTCTATGTGTAAAGATGAATATCACTAAATGCTAGTGCAAGAATGTTTGCCAGCTTGGTGTTGCTGATCACTATTAAATACTATTTTTCTCAAGTGATAGTATCTGAAAAAGGAAACTTATCTCATTTGAGATTTTTTTAACTGTCAGTCTTTGTCTTTCTGGTATCTTTAACTTGGTTAATCACTTCCAAAATTAAAGCAAGAAGGTACTAAGGCACAAAACAAATGTCTTACCTTTCTGGCATAGAGAAGAAGACATAAAGAGCAACCAAGTTGTCAGGAAAACCAAACTTTTCATTGTGGAAATTGGAGACTCTCAATTTTAATTAAGCTTTTAAGGTTAGTCCTCATTCTGCTGAAGAGGTGTTAGGAGCATTAGAAATGCCCGCTGAATCCATCCTGTAAGTACGGGTTTGCATTGGGAGCAGGGATGAGCTGTTTTGTTCTTCCTCTCACTCCGAAAAGATTGTGTGACGCAGAACAGGAGTGGCTGCTTAGAGCCTCAAACCAACACAGAAGGAAACTTCCCTTCTCTTGGAGGAGATTAACTCATAAACTGCCACAAGCAGAGAAATGGATAGTGTGTTCCATCTCCAGACCTTCAGAGAAGTTAGGACTTAAGCTATACAAAATTGATTTCAGTATTATAAATGTAATATAAATGTGGTGTTCAGTTTAGGAAAAAAGACCATAATAATAATAATGATAATAATAACAACAGCAACAGCCACCACCACAACAACTTTATTCTTCTATTCTGCTTCCATCTCCCTGAAGGGACTCAGGGCAGCTTACATTGGGACCAAGCCCAATATAAAAATAGATTAGAAGGTAACACAATTAAAAACATATAAGAGTAAAATATATTAAAACAATAAAACCAATAAAATGTAAGACATCATGAAACATAAACATAAACCGATGTGCAGATTTGAGACTAATAGGGCAGGACAAGGGCATATGCAAACACAAACTGTAGGGCTGGGGCTGGGAATCCAACAAAAAGATTAGGGCTAGGCAGACTTAATCAGTAGCTAAACCATTATTCGAAGGCACATTGGAACATCCAAGTCTTCAAGTCTTTCCAGAAGATGGACAGGGTGGGGGGTAATTTAATCTCCCTGGGGAGAAAGTTCCAGAGCCAGGGGGCCACCACCGAGGAGGCCCTCTCTCTTGTTTCCACCGACCATGCTTGATCCTTAATGTTTTAAAAAGAGAAAGCCCTCACTGTGATTAAAGGAATTAGCACAACCTTTCATTCATTTTTATAACTTTGAGTGGAAAAAATACTTATTCATAAGAAATATGACATAATTTGCATGCTTAGCTGTGATTTGTTAGGTGCTGTAGTCCAGCACATTTGGAGGGCGTCAGGTTGGAGGAGGCTGATTTAGGATAATACACAATGAAAATTGTATCCATTAGAAAGTGGAAAAGCTCATTGAAGAAATATGTTGGAACCTATTGCCAGATTAGATTACTCAAATGTATTTCATTCATATCATACATGTACAGACATATATTCTTCTTTGTAAATGATCTGGAAGATTCTGCTTCACAGTGTCACGCAGTGAGTGGAAGAAAGATGAAAAAGTTCATGGAAAAATCTAATTAAGATTCTGCTTGACTTAGGAACGTTAATTGTCAAACTTTTTTTTCAAACATAGCAGTGTATCCTATAATCAAAGAATTGTAGAGCTGGAATAGATCCTCCTGGGTCATCATGTTTAATCCCCATCAATGCAAGAAATTCACAGCTAAAACATTCCTGATGAATGTCCATCCAACAGCTGTTTAATGAAGGAGAGCACAACACTTTTTGAGGCATCGTGTTCCAAGACGGAACTTTTTTTTACCATTATGAAGTTCTTGCTAATGCTATTTGATTTTTTTTCTTATACTTTGGATGGTCTATGTCCTACTTATTGAGCAGAGAAAACAAGCATGTTCCATCTTCCACATGAGAAGTATTCAGGATGGCTGCTTCATATAATACTCTTATCAGTTAAGACTCATGTGTTTCCATTTCCCTTGTAATACTTATTTTCGGAGTCATAAGTTTAGCAAATGGGCTTTCACCATCACTTGCTTGGCTTAGGAAATGTTTTAGATTTGTAAACATTGCAGGTTTCACCCCCTTTTTCATTTCTTCTCTCAAATTCTAGTAAAACTTTAAGAGAAAACTGATATGGCTTTAACATGATGTCCTTATTTTCTAATATTATTTTACTATAAAATCTTTGTGTGCGTGCGTGTGTGTGTGTCTCAAAGTTCATAGTGGTTTAGTTGGCTCATGGCTCTATCTGTATGCACACTTCCTTTTCACTGATGTTGAAATTGCTAACTAGCTTTCATTTATGGTCACTGACTCAGCTTCCTGTGTATGCCTTATCTTATACATTCAATAAGAAATACATTCTAAATATCTTTGCTCTTGGATAAAATATAGCAAATATTTTGTACGTATGTAGTAACAGTACTAGAAATTAGTTCCTGGTTTCAGTGGCAGAATCATAACTCCTTACACTGGATGGCCATCTGTCAGGGGTACTTTGATGGTGCTTTTCCTGCATGGCAGGGGATTGGACTGCATGGCCCATGTGGTCTTTTCCAACTCTTATGATTCTATAATTCTTGTCAGACAAACCTAACAAAGCTTGAAAGGGTTAATTTTGGACTATGACTCCAAAATTAGATAGTACATAATTATTCAGAAGAGTTCAAGATGAATCGTCCTGAGACTGAGCATAAATTAGCCTATAGTCCCAACTTTTGAGGATTGTTTGGTAGCTATGGATGCTTTGACTTGACTATTTTTTTTAATTTAACTGTGGTTTTCTGCCTTCATATGCAGGAATGTCATGATGATTCATCACTTCTTTGGCTAGATGAGATACAGAAGGGAATTGAAGATGCTAATAGAAACTTGGAAGACGCATCAAAGTGTAAGCACTCATCTGAATCCATACATTAAACTGTGTTCTACAGAGAAAATTCACTTCTAGTTTTGATGAAGTGCCTGAAATTGAATTTCACAAGACAAGTAGTTTGATTGCATGGACTGATTGTCTTAGTGTGGTATTACATCATCCAGCAGTAGAAGTTCTGCATCTCAAGTTGTTTCAGAACGCCTCGTAATAATTTGTCCTCAGTGACCAGCATATTGACTCATTTTAATGACCCTGCAACAGTCCCAAAGCAGATGTTTTACTGGTGGATGTCAATTCTTTGAAACAGTAGTGGCAACATGTGGCCCTCTAGAACAGGGATCTTCAAACTAAGGCCCGGGGGCCAGATACGGTCCTCCAAGGTCATTTACCCGGCCCTCACTCAAGCTCAACCTAAGCCTGAAAGCACACAACAACAACAATCCTATCTCATCAACCAAAAACAGGCCCACACTTCCCATTGAAATACTAATAAGTTTATATTTGTTAAAATTGTTCTTTGTTTACTTATTGCATTGTTTTTAAGTGTTTTTTGCACTACAAATAAGATATGTGCAATGTGCATAGGAATTCATTCATTTTTTTTCAAATTATAATCTGGCCCTCCAACAGTTTGAGAGACTGTGGCCTGGCCCTCTGTTTAAAAAGTTTGAGAACCTCTGGTCTAGAAGTTACTAAAGAGCAATTTCCACCTCTCTTCATCATTGGCTTATGTGCCTAGAGTAGATGGAAAATGCTCCAACAACAGGTTTGCCAATTCTTATTTTAAAAAGCCTGTGAGCCAGTGAGTTATTTGTGCCGAAGAATTTGACAGATACTTATTTAAAGTTGGAATTGTTTGCTTTAGGTTAAAAATCTGTGCATCATTCCTTCAATTACCTTTTACCTTTGGTGTTGATGTCCGTGACCTCAGTAAAACTACTTTGGAATAAATTGCTGGAAGATTATACCTTTCATTGGTAAGGAGGGTTGCTTCATTGCTTGAGGTCATTCACATAAAGATAAGGTGTAGCAACAGAATAAATAGACTACATAAGCCACTAGACATAGAAGTCAGGATTTCCAAGTTATTATAGCCCATGTTTCCTGTTCATGGTGATGTTAATTACAAAGTAATGGGAAGAGCAGTAAACATGGAGAGACATTCTTTCATAAAATTACTTTTCTGGAAGCAAATCAATTTCTCTCTCTTAGTCTTTTAGTTCCTCTTTTGACAACTAAACCAGAATACTTTGAGGAGAAAAGTAAGGATTTGCCAATATGCAGATGCAGCAGAGATTTTTCAAGCTGTATGACTAATAGTTTTGAAATAGTAAATGTAGCAGCTTTTTTGTTTGTTTGCAGGAGTTGTTAGCAGAGCCACAGTTGTTCACACAAAGGATTTTAAGCAGGACAAAAAAATAAAAGCACTTGCAAAATACTGTGTTTTAAACAAGTTGGAAGAAACTCTCCAAGTAGATATAGTGTGTGTTGTGTCAAATAACATCTATTAACACTATACAATAACATTATAGAGAGCTTTAGATTGCAATCCTGCAAATCAGGATTTGAATGCCTGCTCAGCCAAGGAAACACACTGGGTGACCTGGGCAAGCCATACTCTCTCAGCCTCACAGGAAGGCAAAGACACCTTCTGTAGTAGAATGTACATAGTTATGATAGTTCAGAAGTGTGTAGGATTGTGTCTACTTTAAGGGACAGTATGTAAATGGGCTGCCTGGTGGCGCAGTGGGTTAAACCACTGAGCTGCTGAACTTGCGATTCGAAACCAGGAAGCGGGGGTAGCTCCCGCTGTTAGCCCCAGCTTCTGCCAACCCAGCAGTTCAAAAACATGCAAATGTGAGTAGTTCAATAGGTACTGCTTTGGCCTTGGAGTTGTCTACGGACAGCGCCAACTCTTCGGTTAGAAATTGAGATGAGCACCAACCCCCCAGACTTGGACACGACTGGACTTAATGTCAGGGGAACCCTTTAACTTTACGATGTAAATGAGAAATGAATCTTTCTCTCTGCAATTTACTTCCTTCAAGTCCTTTACCACAAGCATTTTCTTTCACCAAGTAGAAAAAATACTAATAAAGAGAAAAACTCAGCTATTTCAATTCAAGCACCTCTTTTGCTAAATGGGAACTCAGACCCCTTTCTTTCTGCTGATTTGGCCTTCTTTCTGCTGATTAATGCCATTTAACACTCCCAACAGTCTCTGGCAAAAGAGGATTTCAGAAAATAATTCAAATATTTCAATTCTTTAAATTCAGTGTACAATGACTAACCCACCAATACTTTTATAGTTTATATAAGCTAAAGATAAGTACTGTACACAACCTATCTCAGAAGGGGAAAGAAATAATGTTGCTTAAATTGAGATGAGCAATAAATTGGGGCTCTGTTCTCCAAACTGAAAACTGTGTACATGCGCATTTTAAGATGTCTACATAAAATAGGCAAATAATTAGCTGTACTTAGAGCTAATACTTCAGCCCATGCTGCTATTCTAAATTAGTTTGATATGGTATGACACCAAGTTCCACCAACCAGTAGTATGCTTCTAGTGCCATACAGGAGTTTTCAGAAGGGTATAAAACGATTGATTGAATGGGTCTTCTATAGCTGGGGCTTTACCAACAGGATTTAAGCCATCATTATTAAAATTGGAAAGAGATTGACCAACCTCTTACATTTTCTGACGATGCATACAATAAGGATTATGAGGTACTTGGCAAATTAAAAAAATCAACTTGGAACTAAACAAAATAAACAAGATAATGAAACAGGTTGTGTCAGTGTGGAATAGCCAACTCCATAATTCTTATGCATTGTAGAAATTTTTTAATCTTTTGTCTGTATTGAACCCCATGCCTTAATAATCAAAGACTGCAGCTTGACCTGCTGTTCTCTTCCTGGAACAGAAGACGTGAACTTTGAAACAGTCTTTATCCATATCTTTGGAACTTTGCTCATTACCTCAAGCCAAATACAAACCTAACGAGACATTGTCTGAACTATAGAGTCTATATTTACTTTAACTGTCAAGTGTTTCAAAATAGCCTTATTAAATGACTTGTTTACTTATCTTATGAATATATCAAGGAAGGATATGAGAAAGGTTGCATTACAGGAACAGTTTTTGTGGACCTTACGGCAGCAATGACACAGTGCAACATATAAAAATGCTTCAGAAAATCAACCATATTACCCAAGACTATGATTTTACAAAAACTGTCCAGACCCTCCTAGAAAACTGTAGCTTCTATGTGGAGCTTCAAGCCAGGAAAAGTAGATGGAGGAGGCAAAATAGTGGTTTACCTCAAGGCAGCGTTCTTGCACTGATGTTGTTTAACATCTTTACTAATCATCAGCCACAGGCACTATTCACAAAGAGCTTTCTATATGCTGATGACTTTGACCTAACATCACAAGCAAAAGACTTTGAAACAGTTGAAAATCAACTTACTGATGCCCTGAAAGATCTCTCCAGCTACTACAAAGATAACCACCTGAAGCCTATTCCTGCCAAGACACAAGTCCACCTATGTAATCGTGAAGTCAACAGGAAATGGAAAGTTTCCTGGGAAGACCAAGAGTTCAAACACTGTTTCTATCCTAAATATCTTGGTGTCACCTTAGATCAGACACCAACATTTAGGGAACATTGTATTGAAGCTTATAAATTTATTTTCTAGCTAAACATTCTGCCAGATTGAAAGAGAATAGTGGGACAAAAGAAGTATGTATGTACGCAACATGAGAGGTTATGCTTCCATGAAGCATTTCCTGCTCTTTTTTTTAAAGCTGTTGTACTTCATACTTAAAGAGTTTTGTGGCAATACTGGAATTCAGTTCTCCGTTTATAAAATGTGAGATTGTGACATTCAAACAAACTGAGGAAATTTGGAAGATGAATGTGAAGTTAGGGGGTTAAAATGGGGGATTTAAAAAGTCATACACATGGGACATTCAGAATGTGTATTGATCTTAAAGAGCAATATTTCTTTAAAGCCTTCTTCAGTGTCTGTTCTGACTCTTTTAGGCGGATCTTGATTCTTCCACACATGAAAAGGCACTTCCCATGTACTTAGACAGTTACTTATTTGCATTGTGACCTTCTAACGTTAATCACCTCTTAATGTCATGAATTAGGCCCCCGGTTGGTGCAGTGGGTTAAACCGCTGACCTGCTGAACTTGCTGACCAAAAGGTTGGCGGTTCAAATCCAGGGAGTGGGGTGAGCTCCTGCTGTTAGCCCCAGCTTCTGCCAACCTAGCAGTTCGAAAACATGCAGATATGAGTAGATCATTTGGAACTCTCTTCTGTGGGAAGGTAACAGTTCTCCATGCAGTCACGCTGGCCACATGACCTTGGAGGCTTCTACAGACAATGCTGGCTTTTTGGCTGAGAGATCAGCACCACTCCCCAGAGTCGAACACGACTGGACTTAATGTCAGGGGAAACCTTTGGCTTTACCTATATCATGAATTAGGGAATTACATAGGAACTTTATTCCACCTACAAGCAAACTGAGCAGATATACTTTAAAACACCTAAAAAGAATCAGTTTCATGCTGTTTTCAAAGAAGTGTTACAATGTAAAAAGGAGAAAGGGTGGAGATACAATATTAAGTATGGAAGCATTTTTGAGTGCTTTTTATTTTAGCATCAAATTTCATGTATATAAACCCATTTCATTGTGATTGCATCTGCAATCTCACCTTTTTTCCTTTTAATTCTCATTGTGACAGATTTCTTTGAGTTGTTGAATGCTAGCTTTCTTCTTCCTTTGATGTCAGCAAAACAGATAAGCTTGTCTCTCATTTAAATGAAAAATTTCCACTAATTTTCTCTTGACTCACACAATTGTACTTGAGTTCTTTAGGTGTGTCTGACAGTCTAAATTATTTCAGAAGATGATTTCTTTCTGAGGAAATTTCAGTATTATATGTGATAGGAATTAATGTCATAGTGAATTTAGCTATCATTAATAAACCCTGGATGAATCTGAGTGAATGAATCTCCTGCGACCTCACAACCTCTGAGGATGCTTGCCACAGATGCAGGCGAAATGTCAGGAGAAAATGCTTCTAGAACATGACCCACAACCCGAAAAATCTACAACAACCCAAACTCCTGCATTGTCAATAATTACATGGTGGTGCAGCAGGTTAAACCACTGAGCTGCTGAACTTGCTGACTGAAAGGTTGATGATTCAAATCCAGGAACAGGCTGAGCTCCTGCTGTCAGCCCCAGCTTCTGCCAACATAGTTCGAAAACATGCAAATGTGAGTAGATCAATAGGTACCACTTCTGCTGGAAGGTAACAGTGCTCTATGCAGTCATGCCAGCCACATGACCTTGGAGGTGTCTACAGACAACTTAGAACATTTCAACTTAGAAATGAAGATGAGCCCCCCCCCCCCCCCGTGGGTCTGGGGAAACCTTTACCTTTTCCAATCTTTTGAAGTTTTATTAACGAGCATTTAAACCTAAATTCAAATAACTTCTGAAATCCATACATTGAATTATATTGTTTTTATTGTAATCTGGGTGTATTTTAATGTAAAGTAAGGGTCTTCACTGTATGTTTATATGGGAGGGATTCTCATTCATCTTAATGTCTGTATTTCCCTCTAATGAATTTGGATAGCAAACCGTTGTAATGAGAGTAACATCTGTAATATGGCATTAGTAATGTAGAATTACTAGTACTTAACTTGAACTCTCTTTTCAGTGGCTGTTGGGACAACAGAAATAAACCAGTGTTTAGAAGAAGGAAACCCTGCACAGATCATCATCATTTTACAATCGCCAAACTTCAATTTACGAACTGTGCCAGAGTGTGCTGAAACCTACTACAGCAGTCTGCTGGAAGCCAAAAGTTTAAAACCCAAAGGTAACATTCTTGCTCGGCTCAGTCACATCACAGCAAACATGTGTTTAGTTTGTAAATGCTTCTCGTATTACACAAGAATTTGTTTGCTTTTGTGCTTTGTTAACCTTATGCTTAAGTAAACATTGAAAAAAAGGGGCATGTACTAGAACCAAGTACGTTAATTGGTCTGATGGCAACATGTGAAGTATTTCTGAAAGATCTCTCTGGATGATCTAGTGATGAGAGTGTTCATTTCTTATTAAGCATGGGGAAGAGTAGGTGGTAGACCAATTTTGGATTCAGAGCATTGTTGCAAACTAAAGCGGTTGTCCACATAAATTACTGATGTTTCAGGAATTGCTCTCATTTTACCTATATTCCTGAAAAGCTGCTTCTGGAAAACACTTCACATTCCCAGAATTCCTGATTTCTGAGTCTCACAACAGTTTATATTGACTGTAACCAATGAAAAGTTATCTGCGTATGCGTGCTGTGGAGGCTGCAAAAATATGTTCCCCATAACAGAGGCACACTTTACTCTCAAAATACATGGGAACTATTTTTTTTTGGGTCAAACTGATTATTCATCAAATTCAACATCCTGTTGTCTCTCAGTGACTAGTTTCCTTCCTGTGAGGCATCTGGAGCATATGGCAAAGGGCAATCATGCAATGTTCTTCTAACAACATCCACTTTTTTTCTGGTTTTTACCAGTCCTAGCTCTCAAAGTGTGCATGAAATGTGACTTCCAAGAGCAATACAAACAGTATCTGTGAGGAAACAGCTTCCTTTTGCTCATGGTTTGAACCACAGATTAGTTGCCTCTTCCCTTCCTATCCACGCCACATGCTCCAGTCTTCTTTCTGCTCGTTCCCACAACTTAATGCTGGAGACTAAGGAAAAAATATCCCTGTGTATTAGAAAGATGTCATTCAAAACCATAAACAACCTTGGACCCCCAGTACTTAAAGGAGCACCTCTCTTTCTATGTGCATAAAGACTGAGATTGGACAGATGGGGCACCAATAAGAGCAATAAATTATGGGAGAACACAAGTGAAGACCATCTTTGCCTGTACCTTCCCCATAGAGGCTTCGTTAGCATTGACATTGGTTTTGTTCCAGTGCCAAGTTAAATCATGTTTTTAATTAAACACTTTGGAGCCTAATAGAGCTCTTCCAAAATATACATGGACATGGATTTAATTGTTTCTTCTTGTTTCAGGTAGTTTTAATTTGTTAAATCGTTTAATATGATTTTACTCTTGTTATTTTTATTGCTTATTTTTTAAAATTTTTTAAAAAGTTGTTGATTTCAGTATTAGCCTCTGTGAGGCCCATTCTATATTGCAATATAATGCAATTTGAAACTGCATTATATGGTCAGTGTAGACCAGTGGTTCCCAACCTGTGGTGTATGGACCACCAGTGGTCCACAAGAACTAAAATATGGTCCGCGGAGTCACCATTACTACACCGTTGCATTGTGAGTAACTGGTCTCACAAAACCCTCGTATAGTTCCAGGGTTATTAATTTGGTTTTCTGTGGGTGAGCAGATGGTGACTACTGGATGGTGTATGTTCTGTATCAGAAACTAAAGCTGATGTGGTCTACCCAATGCAGTTTTCTGAATCAGCACCCCAAATAACCAAATGGAATCTAAAGTTGACCAAAAACTGGAGTGTAACACTTTTGGTACTAATGTTGGAGAGTGGTCCCTGGTCAAGTGATCCCTGGTCAAAAAAAAAAAAAAGGTTGGGAACCACTGGTATAAACTCATATAATGCAGCTTAACTGCATTATCTGAGTCTACACTGACCATATTATGGAATTTGAAACTGTATATAGATATAAATACAGGCAGTCCCCGAGTTACAAACTTTTGACTCATTGTTGAGAATGGGGTGAGACAACAGGAAGTGAGAGAAATCTACCACCCCCCCCCCCCCCCCCCCCGAAAGGAAATTCATCACGGGAGAAAGGGTGTCACAAGTGAAACTTTCTCACCAATCCTTGTTTTAAAAAATCCAGTTATCACAGGGACAGAAACTGAGGTGAAATCTTCCAAATAAACAGCTAAGCAAATACCACAGGGGTGTTATCCCTTCCCTATTTTATCCAGAAATAAAAAAAGATCACATGAGTAGAGGAGAATTAAACCTTCCATCCTAACCAGTTCTTAAAAATTTTGTCATCCCCTGGTCACCTGGCATGGGACTAAGAGAAGAGAAAAGAAAAACTATATTAATGCTCAATAGACACTGTTCCTGTAAAATAGCTTCTAGTTTAGGTCACAAAGTCAATTCTAAAAAGCAGACCAAGTGAAGAATGAGATGTAAGTTTCAGGAATTCTTGGAAATAAAATATGTTGTATAAAGGCTATTAGCTTTTGATTCTTGCATTAGCAGTTGGTGCAAATAATGAGGATATTGTTGTTGTATTCGGGCATTGAATGTTTGCCTTCTATATTTGGAATTCGTCTTGAGTCCCTCCAGGGAGATAGACTGGAATATAAATATAGATGATGACGATTATTATTATAAAAGCCACCCATGCTGCATAGACAAAGGCAGGAGATGGTTTGAAGTTTTAAAAATATAACCATGTCATTACGTTTCTACCTGAAATGGTGTCGATAGCATGACCTGGGGTGGAAAGGAACTTGAAACTGGCCCCTCGACCCAGCAAAATTGTGTACCTCAGCTGTAAACAAAAAGAAAAGAAAAGAAAAGAAAGTATATCTATTAGCTGCTCATTTACCTCTCTTTCAAAACTTACCTGATTCGTTCTTTTGATCTGCTTATGCTGTAGTGTTTGTAATGTTTGCATATCAATTGATGCTATCCTCTCTTAAGATGCAGAAATCAATGTATTAAGATTACTTAATACATTGATTTACTCCTGGTGTTAAAGGAGTAGACAAAAAAGGAACCATCTACTGTTATATTAGTTATGTAATAAACAAGCAGTCACCATATTTCCTTTCAACACTTTTAGATCCAGATGAAGGCCCTTGGATCAACATTTTAATGCAAGGCCTCTATGATTATTACTACAATGTGGAAACTGGAACGGGCACCTGTATTCCTCCTGAAGGAATCGTCCCCAAAACATCTTGGCTGACTGGTGAAGAGATTAAGGTAGAATGTTGAAAACATGGGCTGTTCGGAAGTTTTTTTTTTTGTTGTTTTTGTTTGTTTTTTTTTTTATTTTATTTTTAAGCAGAAGTGATAAAGCCTGGAGTTGGGGTGATTTTTCAATTTCAAATGTGGTTATATTCATTCAACTTGAATCACACAGTAGGCTTTACATCTAATATTTCATCTTAATTGAGTAGGCACACTGTGGCTCTCCAAGTCTGTTTTTTTCAGGGAGCAGGACCAGGGGTCCTTTCAGTTTATTTTATCCCAAGAGGACAAAAAGACTGAAAATGTCCCCTACCCCTGGAGAACATGTATAGCTTCCTTCTTTCTTAATTTCCTTCTATATTTCTTTTCTTTTGTCAAAGGAAGTTACTTAAATAATTCTTATCCAAGCACACCAGTAATCTGGAGTGGATGAGAATGTGTTTCCTTTAGAGCAGTGGTTCTCAACCTGTGGGTCCCCAGGTGTTTTGGCCTACAACTCCCAGAAATCCCAGCTAGTTTACCAGCTGTTAGGATTTCTGGGAGTTGAAGGCCAAAACATCTGGGGACCCACAGGTTGAGAACCACTGCTTTAGAGCAAGGCTAAACAACTCCTAGAGCAGTGGTTCGCAACCTTCCAAATGCCGTGACCTTTAATACAGTTCCTCATGTTATGGTAACTCCTAACCATAAAATTATTTTCATTGCTACTTCATAACTGTAATTTTGCTACTGTTATGAATTGTAATGTAAATATCTGATATGCTGGAAGTATTTTCATTCACTGGACCAAATTTGGCACAAATATTAGATATGCCCAAATTTGAATACTGGAGAAAATGGTTACTAATGGCCCTTCCACAGAGCCATATAACCCAGAATATCAATCCTATAATATCTGCTTTGAACTGGGTTATTTGAGTCCACACTGCCATATATTCCAGTACAAAGCAGATGATGTGGGGTTTTATTCAGCTGTGTGGAAGGGGGCTGAGTAAATGCTAGTAGTTCTAGGCAACTAGTTACTATATATGGCAGGAATAAATTTATATAGGAAAGTAGGAGGATTCTGCTATTTTGAGGACCAGGGATTTTATGAAGTAACTTGCAAAACATACCTTTATGGTATATTTCATTATTCCCTCAAATTGTTAATGTCTTTCGAAACAGCTAAAGATTGCAACAGGCGCAACATAGCTTCTGTTGGACTTGTTATTTCAGTGACAAGAAGGAAACTTGTTTTATACATTGGTGAACCATGATGTTGTCGAGTACATTGCTCAAGACACTTGACAGCATTTTAAAAATAAGTAAGATATTATGAATGCTTATGTGGAGCCCACATAATTAGTGCAGTTTTAAGCCTTGTACCATTCCATTGTGAAGCAACATGAATCTCAGAAGCTGTTTTACAGCTTAACTGAAGTGGGATGATGGCATTGTGAGGGTAGACTTTGGAGTTGGCTGGTAGGATGTATAGGGAGCTGCTGCAACTGACTTTTGCATGGCTCTTGATGTTTTGCTCCAACCACTGCATTCTCTTTTCCTCTCTTAGAATATTGTTAATCAGATCACATCAGATTACAACAGAGAACAGCTGTGGTTTGCAAATGAGGACCTGATCATTCAACTGCAGGCTAGAGCAAGAGGGTTCCTCATCAGAAGAAAATACAAGGAAAGAAAAGCATATCTTCAAACCCAGGAGCCATCAGTGATAAAACTTCAGGTATCATTATTCAGTGAAAACCCTTTGCTGCTCCTGGATGTTGATGAACAATAGCCTAAAAGTTATTTTAGATAATTTTGGAGAATGTCTTGCTACATTTTTGATGATGAGAGGAAATACCCAAGTGTCCCGTTTGTGCACAATGTTATAATAAACACATATAAACTGGAAAGTAATTCCTGTGCTGTGAACAAACCTGTTATTAATACACACAATTGAGATGTGCTTACGCCTTCTTTGATTTCTACAAGAGAAACCATGTACATAATCAGTCCTGTCATATGCAGTTTGTTGTCATTTCCTTGTAGTCATATTGGCAGGCCCTACTGATTATGTACATGGTCTTGGTCTCGATAGACCAGAATCACTGTTGCATCCTTGCATTATTTCTGTGCCTATATGATGGTTTAAGGATTAACATTAGAACATCTTGACAAAAAAACATAATTTTCCATTACCTTGTTTAACAGTTGCTGTGTTATTAATGCTGGTCTTCTTTTGAAACAATTCAGAATTTGATCTAAATTTTATTATTATTTATACATGAAGAAAGCTTTGAATGAGTGTTGATATTTTATTTAAGAAATTAAATCCTCATAAAAAAAATTACATGTCAGGAGTGTCTTGAGAAACTGCAAGTCGCTTCTGGTGTGAGAGTATTTGCTGTCTGTATGGATGTTTTCCAGGGGATGCCCGGATGTTTGATGTTTCACCATCCTGTGGGAGATTTATCTCATATCCCCATATGGGGAGCTAAAGCTGACAGACGAAAGTTCACCCTGCTCCCCAGTTTTGAACCGCTGACCTTATGGTCAGCAGTCCTGCCGACATAAGGGTTTCACCCATTTTGCCACCGGGGGATCCATCATAAAATGAATGCATGCATTATATATTTAATAAATTCATTTTTTTAATGTCTTTTGCCCAAAAATACTCTTAAGTAGATTTAGAAAGTATTTTAGAATTGATCATATTTCTAATATTTTGCATCTGAAAAACAAAACAGGCATGCTGGAAAGGATATAAGCAAAGGAAAATCTATTCTGAAAGACATGAAATGCTGCAAAGAAACGTTGCATCTATTATTAAGGTAAGTGCTACATATGTTTGAAAAACTGCTGTGCTGATTTATCTTAGTTGTCTTCTGTGCCTTCAACCATAAGGAAACTGTTTAAAATTTGTTTTGGGCAAGGAACTCCAGAAAGAGTTTACTAAATCATAGTGGTGACTTTTTGTTGGGTTTTGGGTTTTTTTGTCGTGTCAGGAGTGACTTGAGAAAATGCAAGTCGCTTCTGGTGTGAGAGAATTGGAAATCTGCAAGGATGTTGCCCAGGGGACGCGATGTTTTGATGTTTTATCATCCTTGTGGGAGGCTTCTCTCATGTCCCCGCATGAGGAGCTGGAGCTGATAGAGGGAGCTCATCCGCCTCTCCCTGATTCGAACCTGCGACCTGTCGGTCTTCAGTCCTGCCGGCACAGGGGTTTAACCCACTGCACCACCGGGGGCTCCTTATAGTGGTGACTGAAAACTGTAGAGAAATTTCTACTATTGTATGCATTCCATAGAAGAGTGAACAGTGACACTGCTGTTAAGCAATAGTGTTGGATATCTTAGATACCTTTTTTCATAGTCTTCTTAATGTATGCACACTGCATCCCCACAACCTCTGAGGATGCCTGCAATAGATATGGGTGAAACGTCAGGGGAGAATGCTTCTGGAACATGACCATTCAGCCCAGAAAAACTCACAGCGACCCAGTGATTCCAGCCATAAAGCCATCGACAACACTGGATGCATTGTTTGTTCATCCATTCAATTGATGTATATATTTTTTTGTTCAGATTGTATCCAATATTTCAATTGCATCTTAGTATGTTTGTTTGTACTCATGACTGTTTTCCAAAATTGGAACTAAAGGCAGCTTACAAATTAAAATGAGTACAGTATAGACATATTATATAGAAACTGAACCTTGAAATACAAGGAAACTGTTGCTCTAAGGAGCCCCTGCCTGAAATGCTTGTCTTACAGATGATTTATGAACATGTTATTTAAAACTAATATCTTTAATAATCAGCAAGAAATTTAACTATAGTTTTTAAGTATATCCTCCTTCCTTTTACCTTTAGATCCAAGCGTGGGTTAAAATGTGGTTAGCAAGAAGAGCATACAAGAAACGACTGCAATATTTCAAAGATCATGTAAGATGTTTACTTTTCATATATCTTCCTAGTTCATTAGTGGGTTCCAGCTGATTTCCATTTGACCAGAGGAAAACATTTCTACAGATCAGACATTTTCTCCTTGAGGTCAAAGAGTTGGTGGGGGGAAAAGAAAGTTGGTGATTTAGTTTGTACTCTGTGTACATAAAGAATAATTGCAGCCAGGCCGTTTCTTGTGTGGTAATGTCTGAAAATGCATTGTCTTGGCCTCTTTCAGAATGACGAAATTGTGAAGATTCAAGCCTTCCTTAAAGCAAACAAAGCTAGGGAAGACTACAGAATATTGAGTAAGTGCAAAATAATAGTTTTATGTACAGTATGTTCTAAGACAGAGGGGAATTGTGTGGTCTCCAGATGTTGTTGGACTGCAACTCCCACAGTACTTCACCATTGACTACACTGGTTAGGGATGCTGAAATTTCAGTCCAGCAACATCTGGAAAGCTGTATAAGTGTACAGCTGAGTGTCTTAAAAATAGCAGCTCTAAGTGTTGTAATAGTTTTGTGGAATTTCTTTAGAATTGAAATGTCTAAAGTTATTAAATGTAATTTCTTGTTTCTTTATTTGATTTATAGCGGGTTCTGAAAACCCTCCTTTGAATGTCCTGCGCAAATTTGCCTACCTCATGGATCAGAGTGATTTGGACTTTCAAGAAGAGCTGGAAGTAACCAGGTTAAGGGAAGAGGTGGTCACAAATATCCGATCTAGTCAACAACTAGAAAAAGATCTGAATCTTATGGATATCAAGATAGGATTGCTGGTAAAAAATAGAATAACATTACAGGTTAGTCAACTTGGATGAGAATTGCTGATTTGGTAAATTTAAGACATGTTGCTTGCTACTTTCCCCTTAAATAATAATTAACAATGTGATACTTCCTCTTCTTCTGTGTTTGCCACCTTCAACTCTGTTGAGTGTCTATGGCTGGCATTTTAACTGGGCGCTATGTATTAACTCAGTGCCAGTATTTTTGGTGTTAGTTCATTGTTTAATTACTTTGATCCATAGTATGAACTTTTTTTATAATACAGTAAGTCTCTTGCATTTATGAGGGATTTATTATCAAACTATGTTTATGTGAAACTATGGATACAACTAGACTCCACTAAATTACCTCACTTATGGTGCAGAATCCCATGGAGTTGTGTTGGAGGATCCAGAGATTCCTAGGGAGATATCTTCTTTCAGAATTTTCTAGGTCTTCCAATGCAACTCTAGTAACTACTGGGAAAGCATACCATAAAATTGCATGGAGGGTCTAGAAAAAATGCTTAGAAAGACAGTTTTCCTCAAACACAGGGTAAGTAAAACCATGGATATGGGTTTCATAGTTTGGGGATCTTGCCATATGAACTGAAACACAAAACTTGGTGATGTTACTTTTTTAAGCTACAACTTCCTGAATCTGAAAGATTCTAGCTGGAAAATTTCATGGATTTGTAGTCCAAAAACATTCAATTTCCATGTTCTGTTTACACAGAAAGATAGGAAAGATTATCTGGTTATAGGGGAGAATTTCAGTTACCCCAAATGCCAGATGTCTAATGTTCATAGACTTTTAAGATAGCTGTTGAATTATAGCTCTCCTTCGCCTTGACAGGATGTCATATCACACAGCAAGAAGCTGAACAAAAAAAGCAAAAATCAGATGGAAGAGATGGTAACTGGTGACAAGCAAGGCATCAAAGGCCTGAGCAAAGAGAGGAGAAAAAAACTAGAGGCCTATCAACATTTGTTTTATCTTCTGCAGGTAAGTGTCCAATAGCTAAAAGTCCAGCTTAGTTCGTTGTATAATTTGCATCCTAGAGGATACCAAGTTCTCATTTTTACTCTGTGGAATAAAAACTCTTTGCTACAGTGTACTATTGTCTGTGTTGTTATCCTGCTTTGCTTTCATTGTTACACTTCTTTTTTTAAAAAAAATATTCAGGAGTCAAGTTTCTCTTTTAGTTTGTGATGATTACAGTCAATTGTATTTTCCCCATGTTCCTTTATTTTGTTTCTTGGTGTTTAGCAGTGTGATGATCTTCAATGATGTCCATACTTATCTTGAATGAAAAAAAAACCATGAAAATCATACTGTCGGTACATAAGGGTTGAAGTCTAAAGACTACAAGTAATACAAAACTTTACAGGGAAAGAGAACTCTCCCTCCCACTCCTATCTGTAACAGTGCCTTGCACCCTTTGAAAAGATGCTGCCAGGAGGCATGGACCCATCCAGTTGAGATGGTAAAGGAGAAGAAAATGGGCCAAAACTACATGGAAGCACCTAGTTTGCTTCCTTTGCCATGCAGCCTCCGTTACCTCTCAATTCTTGCAGTATCTCACATTCTGAAGTATCTTTGGGGTCTTAGTATACTTGGAAGTTTAAGATCCAGTTCAAAGCCTAAAAGGTTCATCACTGATCCATGGCTTTCTTAATACATTCCACACAAATAGCACATCTGTCTCTTTCCAGGCTGGTCTTTTTTCCTGGAATCCTTGAAATTAAGAGGACAGATGTCAAGGGTTCTGGTTAATCTGTAGTTTGTCATCATGAAGAAATATCATTCTTTAGATAGTGAGATTGGGAAAAAAGGAAATTTAGTCCACCAGGAATGGAGAATATGACAGTTATTTTTTCGGATTTCTGGAATTTGAGAGCTTTTTTGAAGTAACACAGTGATACATGGGAAAATATTAAAATAGTAGAAAGCAGGGGATCTCAGGCCAGAGATGAATAATGATGGCAAAAGAGATTCTAACAGAGTGATGTGGGCAGCTGGTGTGCTTATCTAAATGGCATGGAGTATTTTGAGAAACTTATCAAGCACCATTCCTTGGGAAATTGTGGGATAATTGTTGCAAAATCAATGGAGGTGGCCCCTTGGATGACTAACAAGCTAGGAGTTTGAGAATAACACTTTAAAGGTAGCCTGAGTTTGTTCCTATGAACTACAAAGATAGCTGTGATACTTCCATAGTAAGATTTCTTCTTAATGTTTTCATCCATGTGCATGTAGCTCTCCTTTTGAAACAGTTTCACTGACTGTTGGTCCATTTCTGGGCACAATTCATAGTGCTTGTTTTGAGCCATAGAGCCCTATATGGCTTCGATATATGATATCCTGAAAGCCCTATTTCCTCATATAAGCTTTCCCAAGTCTAGTGACTTTCAGGGAAAGGTTTTCTCAGGCTCAGCTGGTGAGGACATGGAGAGGGAGCCTTCGCAGTGGTTATTCCCTTTTAAGGATGACCTCATTCTCTGCTGTCCTTTTGCTGGCTAGCAAAGAATTTCCTGTTTAAAGAGGCTTCCATCCTTAACTGACCAGGGTAGAGTGATGTAGATTAGCAGATTACAAGATAGATAAGATATGGGTCATTCCATGGAGAGGGGGAAAGTACCAGTCTCACCTCAGGAGGTTTGTTCCCCCTCGCCACTTTTACCACCATTCTCCTGCCAAGACATTTCAAAAGGCCAGAAGTAGCACCACAGAAGAGAGATTAGAGGGTGTCAGTGCTGCTTTTAGGTTCTCCTGGGACAAATGAAGCTCCTACCTTTTGCCAGACAAGAGTTAAAATGCTATATTCAGTGGTTGATTGGTTATGTTATTACTTAATTTTTGTTTATCTGTTATAATATTAATTTTGTTATAGTTGTGAATTTTCTTTTAGTATTGGGGTGTGTGTGCGTTTATTTCTCTTTGTTAGTGTATTCTGGCATTGAATGTTTACAATTTCTTGTTGGAATCTGCCCTCTGGGGAGATAGGGCAGTATATAAATAAAGTTGTTGTTGTTGTTATTATTATTATTATTATTATTATTATTATTATTATTATTATATGAAACAAAACAAGATTAGTACACAGCAAACAAGATCATTATGCTGGTTGTTGTAGTCAGACACTTCCTAAGTGTCTAGGACTATGTGATGTATCAGTGAATAATGTGGCCTTTTGCAGTTGGCAGATGGTAATTTTGTCTGTTCTTCACTGTGGCACTTATTCAGGCAGCTTTCAGTCATTATTAAGTGTGAATTAGTACTCATCTAGATGGTTTTGATTTATTTGTGCTTATAAATCAAGTAGTAGGAAAGTATATATTTTTATTAATGTATTATTATATTTTTTTTTCATAGACTAATCCAACTTACCTGGCGAAGTTGATTTTCCAGATGCCCCAGAATAAATCTACCAAGTTTATGGATACAGTTATTTTCACTTTGTACAACTATGCTTCTAATCCACGAGAGGAATACTTGCTTCTGAAGCTGTTTAAAACTGCTCTAGAAGAAGAGATACAGTGCGTATATTAAAAGAGGGAAAA
>NW_026845477.1:40206406-40360108 GCF_025583915.1 Anolis sagrei ordinatus | reverse complement strand
CGGAGCAGTACCTATTGATCTACTCACATTTGCATGTTTTCGAACTGCTAGGTTGGCAGAAGCTAGGGCTGCGACCTTTCGATCAACAAGCTCAGCAGCTCAGTGCTTTAACCCACTGCGCCACCGGGGGCTCCGATCTGCAATCTTACTCACATCTAAATAATGTTTTCTCTCTAGATATTTTCTAGTTCTTCCAGTACAATTCTGTATGTAGTATGCTTCTTGCAAAAGTTGACCATATAATAATCATTCTGGATGACCTAGAAATACTAGAGATTCTGTAATATGTTTCCACTGAAAGTTGTTCATTTCTGTAAGGTTCACCATTTTTTGTATTGTCATATTTCTGCGCTAAGTCCAGAAACATATTCCTCACAGATATTGGGATTGTTCTATATTTTTGTTTCAAGTGCCATTTCTTCATTTTAGTAATTTTTTTAATTGACTAGTATAGTGTTGCAAAATCATGGATATTTTTTTAAAAAAAAAATCACAGTAGAGATAAAAACTGATATATTCAGATGGTGCCAGTATTGGTTTGATTGTCTTCAACTAGAGCTGAAGTGTGATTATTATTTTGTTGCAGTTCCAAGGTAGACCAGATTCAAGATATTGTCACGGGAAATCCTACTGTCATCAAGATGGTGGTCAGCTTTAACCGAGGTGCTCGAGGACAGAATACTCTACGCCAGCTGTTGGCACCTGTGGTGAAAGAGATAATGGATGACAAATCTCTAGTGATCAACACAAGCCCTGTGGAAGTATACAAGGCCTGGGTAAATCAACTGGAAATGCAAACTGGAGAGGCTAGGTAGGTATATTCTGCAGAGACAGATAAAACAGAGTATAATTTTTAATTATTTATTAGTGGGAGGAAGGAGCACATATCCCAAATATAAGGGTCAGGATTAACAGCTTAGGCTGTTAGGAAGTTAGTTATTATGTGAATATAATCTGAACATAATCTGAATATAGAAGTGTTGTTGCCAGACCTGGAAGTTCCTAGAGAGACATAGGAATAGCAATTCGAGTCTCTTCTCAGAAAGAAAAAGAGAAGAGCAAAGGTGGGGATGTGAAAGCCGTTGCCGAGAAGAGCTCCACGGACAAAAAACGGGAGTAGAGGAAGAAGAAGCTGGCGAGGCGGATCAAGTTGCGAGAGAAGGAGAAGCGCCAGAAGCTCCTGGAAAAGAAGGCGGAGGAAAACCCCAGGTTCGCCAAGAAGGTTTTGGTGGCTGAGCTGAAAAAGCTGACCAAGGAAGGCCAGACTTCACTGCTCAAGGATGACGGCAAAGACAAGGCTTTGAAGTCCTCCAAGGCGATCTTCTCCCAGTTCCAAGATCAAGTGAAAATGCAAATCGGAGAAGCCAAGAAAAGCCAGCGGAAGCCCAAGAAGCGGGCGCTCTCTGCCCAGAAGCTCAAGCTGTGATATATTATGCATGACATATTTTGTATAAATTAAAAGTAAACTGGATTCTCCAAAAAAAGGAAGTTAGTTATTATTAAGTATGTTTCTTACTTTTGGCTGGATAGATCACCTTGCACACTGAAACAATTGGCATCTAAACGAGAAAATGAAATGTTAAAGTTTATTGACACTATACCCTGCCTTTCTCTACCTCTTTTTTTTTTGTTAAAACTATTTATTTTGATTATGGTACATAACAGAAAAGCAAACCATGGCAAATCAGATATAATCGGGTACCAATATTTTTGACGTGTACATGCTTATCTACCTTATTCAATCAATCAGTTAATTTTGACGTTAAGTACAAATTATTATCATTTACATATCTTAATACACATAAACTTGCTATTTCTGGCTGTTTTCTACTGCTTTCAGTCAGAGCTTAGTATTAAAAAAATTTCATGCCTTTCTCTACCTCGAAGGGGAGTCATGGTGGCTTACATAGAGGCAATTTTTCAATGCCTTAAAACACATACAATTCCAAAATATTGAAAATTAAAATTAAATTAAAATTAATATATACTAAAAACATTTAAAAACATTACATTTCATATGTAAGTCATGCCATCTATAATCTTAGTCCAAGACATTCTAGTCATTGTATTATAAGCATGTGATTGATATTCAGGTATGGAAGTAAGGTTTATGAACAGCATGTGATAACATACAACATAGTCAGAATGGAACCTTGTGGGACACCACAGGTTAATGGCCAGGGGTCCGAGCAAGTGTCCCCAGCTTCACCAACTTTGTATTGAACTTTTTAAAAATGCAGCATTCTTGTGCTCTGCACAGGTGTCTTTATTTCTTTCTCTTTTTTATTTATTTCTTTTATGTAGCAAACTACCTTATGATGTAACAACAGAACAAGCATTGACGCATCCTGAAGTGGTGAATCGATTGGAGACATCAATTCAGAGCCTTAGAGCAGTAACTGATAAAGTCCTCACTTCCATATTCTCATCTCTAAACTTAATGCCGTAAGTCTGGGATCCAAGTAGAACTTTGGTGAAACTTTGTGGAAGAATTATTGGAAAAATGCAAGAATGCGCTTAAGCATGCTTTGATCTACAGTGGCACTTCACCAGCAGAGGGGGGTATTCCCCTGCATCCTCAAATTCAGATATGTTATTAGCATTCATAATGTATCTTTCTCTTTTGTGTTAACATATGGTTTTAGTGCCATCTTGTTTTGTTTAGTTCCAAAGTTTGTTAAAAGAAATGTAATGCTTTGATTTGAGTTTTCTTGAGTTGACTTGAATTAGTTGTTTTTCATCCTCTCTCCATTATTTTCTTTTTTCATCTATTTCATGTAGTTATGGATTGAGATATATAGCCAAAGTTCTGAAGAACTCGCTCCATGAGAAATTTCCAGATGCAACAGAAGATGAGCTATTAAAGGTAGATTTGTGAGGGTGATTTGTCAACATCTTTCTAATTATGTGGAGAAAGTGCCTTGCTTTAGGGAACAGGGTAGGTCAGCAGGTGATAAAAAAGAAGTATCCCTGTTTGCTCATTGGTGCGCTTGAAGATGTGACAACTTAGATGGAATGTTCTCATTGTATCTCTTAGAGCACAGGCTTTAATGGCTGGTGTCTATTCCTGTGCTGGTGGCAGGATTAAGATGAGTTCCAGGGCTAGTATAAAGGATTCAGGAGTAGCCAATTTGTGGCTTTTCAGTTGTTTTTGCACTGTAGTACTTATCAACTGTAGCCAAAATAGACAATAGTGCGCGATGATGGGAGTGGCAGTCCAGCAACATCAGGAGGGTCTAATTGTTATAAGCTTCTGCCTTAAGATTAGATATTAAACTTTGCATTTCATTTACATGAGAATATTTCTTTAAACTATTTATAACTAATCATAGAAGCACTGGAGCATATAGATACATCTTAGTTGTTTGAAAATGCTTCAAAACAGTGGTTCTCAACCTCTAGGTCTCCAGATGTTTTGGCCTTCAACTCCCAGAAATCTTAACAGCTGGTAAACTGGCTGGGATTTCTGGGAGTTGTAGGCCAAAACACCTGGGGACACACAGGTTGAGGACCACTTCATTAAAAGGTGGGAATATGAAATTGTATTCAGTCTTGAGTTACTAAAGCACTTGACTTTCTAGTGCAGTTCTAGGTGCTTAAGGTGCTGTTTCTACTTTCTGGCGCTCAAAGAGTCCAAAGTCTACCATCATTCAAACTGTTTAAATAAGGGTGTGGAGGATAAACATCTATATTGCTTTCATTTATATCCATATGTATACAAATTATACCCCCAGGATTCATTTTCTAAAAACTAAAGATAATATGCCAGGATATTCCTTCTCCTTTATTTGTAAGTGTGTATCATTTGTGCCTGGCTCTGTCTGGTATATGTTGGATTCAAATGAAAACAAAAATCAAAAGCAGAGTAGATACAATCAGCCTGGAGCTGACCCAACATTATCTCAAGTTGTACTTATTTATCAATTGCTATATAACTCGGTTTGGCATATCATCCCATTCTTCCATAATCAGACTTGCCTCTTTAGGCATGACTTGCTCCTGCTTGTTACTTGCATTTTCTATTTTGGTTGGAAAGTGTGATACCAAATTGGCAAGTTCTCCTGGAGGAAATGTCCATGTTGAGTGATAAGCAACTGAAAGCCAGTGTCCCCCCTTAGCAACTTCTCAGCACCAGTTAACATCGAACTCTGTGCATAAATACTCTTTTCCTGATGGTCAGAGTATTGGCATAAGATACAAGGCTTTAAAATTTTACATTTTCATTGAGGATAAAATCTTATTGAACTCAAAAGGCATAACTTCAAAATATAAGGATACTTAAAATCAGGATGTTAGTGAAACCTGAAAGGCATTTGAACTGATCTTCAATAATCTCGCTTTTTGATTTTTAGTAGCAGCACTGAACAACTCAGATACAATAACTCTCTGGGTCTGAACTTAAAAGGAAATAGCTAAGGTCTAAAGAATCCCCCCCCCCCTTTTTTTTTAGTCATGTCAGAAGTGACTTGAGAAACTGCAAGTCGCTTCTGTTGTGAAAGAATCAGCCATCTGCAAGGACGTTGCCCAAGGGACGCCCGGATGTTTTGCCATCCTGTGGGAAGCTTCTCTCATATCCCCACATGAGAAGCTGGAGCTGACAGATGAGAGCTCATCCCACTCCCCGGATTCAAACCGCCAACCTTTAGGTCAGCAGTTCAGTCCACACAAGGGTTTAACCCATTGCACCATGTGGCTCCAATGATAAGAATCCCCTAATCAAGCAAGATCTTCAGAAGTGCATCCTAGAAAAGGACTTTTCCCTGTTTCCAGTATTATTAAACTGATTTTAATAATATTAGTGATAAGTATGAATCATAGGTTTGATTTTGTAAGGCCATTACTATATTAATGGATTTCCCCCTTCCCTATCTGTATATTCTATTCTGCAGCTAATATATACATTAGTTAAGAAATACTATCTCTGGACCAAAACTCTAGCTACATTCAAATGACAGTTGTTGTAAGTGAGAGATGGATGCAGGGGCATGCTGCTGCATAGAAACAAGACTAATTCTGTGATTCGAATATGATGTTATCACTGGGCTTTCTGGATTGTGGGAGATCAGATAAATAAGAAGTATTCGTGGTTTCTGACACTGGCATGTTAAAAGAACAACAAGTTAAAAATCTTGGTTTAACTATCGTGCCAGATAAACCACAGCCTAGCTCATTTCATTATTCTTCCTAAGAAGGGAGCCAAGCCAGAGCTATTAAGCAGCATGTACCAGCATGATTATTCATTCATTATGAGCTAATTTCTAAGAACTTTGGTTCACCATGACATGGAAACATGGTCCGTGAATAAACTTTTTGAACAGAGGGATTTAAAAAAAAATACTTTTCCCTTTGTAGATTGTTGGAAATCTCCTCTATTACCGGTTTATGAATCCAGCGATTGTTGCACCTGATGGATTTGACATAATTGACATGACGGCAGGAGGCCAGATCCATTCTGAACAGAGGAGGAATTTGGGTTGTGTGGCCAAAGTCCTTCAACACGCTGCCTCAAATAACCTCTTTGAAGGGGAAAACGCACATCTCTCATCCATGAACAGTTACCTCTCTCAAACATATGAGAAATTTAGGTACGTACTGAAATAAATACCCAGTAAATTATGAGACAGAAACACACCTGAGGTGCCAGTTTCCTGAAATTTTAGATTTAAATTTTTATTTTAGATCATTTTTTCTGTAGGTAAAAGCCTTTTCTATTACCTAGATCATTTCCTTATTAATTAACAACTAGGTAAAGGTAAAGGTTTCCCCTTGAGATTAAGTCTAGTTGTGTCCAACTCGGGGGTGGGGGGGGGGTGCTCATCTCCATTTCAAAGCTGAAGAGCCAGCATTGTCCATAGACACCTCCAAGGTCATGTGGCCAGCATAACTGCATGAAGCGCCATTACCTTCCCTATTGATCTACTCACATTTGCATGATTTCAAACTGCTAGGTTGGCAGAAGCTGTGTCTAACACTTGGAGCTCACCCCGCTTCCCGGATTTGAACCGCCGACCTTTTGGTCGGCAAGTTCAGCAGCTCTGCAATTCAGACCACTGCACCACCAGATGAACTAGCCATGTGCATTCATCTACTCGCAGACTTCCCACCTAACAGGCTGTCTTGGTAGTTCTTGTAATGACAGATTGTGTTCATCTCAGGGGGAATAACTGCATAATTTATGCTAAGGAAAACTGTATGCTATAGTAGGAAAAGCGTATTTACAGTACTCATTTTTTTTCTATTTCTTCAGACAATAGTAGTAAATGGTGCTTGGTTAGCTTGCCAAAATGTTTTGAGAAAACTGTGATCTTTGACCCAAATAAATTTGCAGTCTGGGTGGTGTCGTCACTTTGCAAACGTTCACTTGAGTCAAAATAAACTGCAATGTTAATAACAGCTGTCTGAAATAACTTCATTGATGTCATATTTATATAACTTCCCATAAAATAGAATATCAGCTCAGTTGGCACCTGTTCAGTTTCTTTTTATGCTAACAATGGCTTCATATTCCAAGGACTGAGACAGTCTCGCTTGAAATGTTAAATGTTGGCATTGGCTAGTTTGTTTTTGAATAATGCAGAAAATGGAGCATGTACGCTTAAGATTGAAGTCACTGTGGTGCTTGGGCTTGTGTTATTGGATATTGCTACAACTCATTTCTTACCATAAAATTACAAATGTGTGTTTCTCCCTTAGGAATTTTTTTCAAGCAGCATGTGTTGTTCCTGAGCCTGAAGAAAAATTCAACATTGATGAATATTCTGATATGGTGACACTTAGCAAGCCAGTGATATATATCTCAATTGAAGAAATTATCAACACACATTCAGTAAGTTTGTGCAACATTGCAAAATAAGCTAATATCATTTGCGAGACATCTTGATAGGAACAGATGAGCAGTTAAGGAAATGGTTAAACATTGATTCAAGAAAAGAAAAAAAGAAAATCCTGACCACCCCCCAGTTCCAGGAAGTGTATTACAAACAATTATACATCAGTCTATTTTCAAATATCTTGATGGAGATTTAGTGATTAGTAGGAACCAGTATAGGTTTGTCAAGAACAGATCCTGTCAAATTGTTGGTGATAACTTGACCATGAACCAGCTGTGTGATACAGCAAAACGCAAATTCTACCATCGCCTACATTAATAGAAGCATATTGTTTGAAGCAAGGAAAATAATAGTCTCCCTATATTCTCTTCTGGCCCCCTCTGTGTTTATCAGCCATAGAACTCTCTGCCTCAGAGTGTGGTGGAAGGTCTTTCCATGGAGGCTTTTAAACAGAGGCTGGATGGCTATCTGTTAGGGGTGCTTTGATTGTGCTTTTTTCTGCATGGCAGGGAGTTTGCACTGGATGGCCCATGTCGTCTCTTCTGTGACAAGCTGGAATGTGTCCAGAGGAGGGCGACTAAAATGATCAAGGGTCTGGAGAACAAGCCCTATGAGGAGCGGCTTAGGGAACTGGGAATGTTTAGCCTGAAGAAGAGAAGGCTGAGAGGAGATATGATAGCCATGTATAAATATGTGAGAGAAAGCCACAGGGAGGAGGGAGCAAGCTTGTTTTCTGCTTCCTTGGAGACTAGGACGTGGAACAATGGCTTCAAACTACAAGAGAGGAGATTCCATCTGAACATTAGGAAGAACTTCCTGACTGTGAGAGCCGTTCAGCTGTGGAACTCTCTGCCCCGGAGTGTGGTGGAGGCTCCTTCTTTGGAAGCTTTTAAGCAGAGGCTGGATGGCCATTTGTCAGGGGTGATTTGAATGCAATATTCCTGCTTCTTGGCAGGGGGTTGGACTGGATGGCCCATGAGGTCTCTTCCAACTCTTTGATTCTATGATTCTATGATTCTATGATTCTGCTGAGTTCATGTGAGATAATCCAGCATCCTCCATAGGCAGGGGGACATCATAAGCATGATCATCAATTCGTCAGTTGTTTACTTCAAACAACACTCACACAGCTGTTTGGAATACTTCCAGTGCCTCCTTTATTTCAGACACTCAGACAAGTCAAACAGAGCTTATCCTTCTTCCATTTCCTCTCTTATCCCCTTCCTTTACTCCTCCCTCCCTCCTTCCAGTTACTCCACATCTGTCTCAGTGCTTGCTTTGATTCAACATCCTTGGATCTTTCTGGTGATGTAAAAGAACAGTGCAATAATGGATTGGGGGGGGGGAGGCGGGGTGGAAGGCAGAACTTACCACAAGACACCACCACACACACAAGATGGAGGACAAAGGACAAAATGACAAGGCCATGAGGGAACCAGAGCACACACACACCCTCACTCACACAAACCCAAACAGTGGGAAGCCACCACTGTATTCTATATTTTGCCTTTACTATTTCTTATTATTATTAAAGGTTTCTGTTGCTTCCACCAATTTATTATTTCAATAGGTCACCTCCTTCACGTGAATGTTTAAAAAGCCACACAAAAGACTTCAGTTGAGATGAAACAGGAAAATGTTGTTTACTTTGAACAGTCAGTATGCATAATGGTCTCAAATAACTTGTCAGGCTTTACTTCTTACAGAGGATGGTACTTACATCTTGAGTTTCTTAAAACAAAGTTCCACACACACAGAAAACCCAAACAGGATCTTTTAAACCTTTGAATTTCTCTTCCTTCCACAGCACTCTAATCACTATAGAGGCCTATTAACTATTACCTTCAAAGAGGTATCCTTAAACCACAAACAGTTCCCAAACCCTTCCTTCCTTCCTTCCTTGCTTCCTTCCTTCCTTCCTTCCTTCCTTCCTTCCTTCCTTCCTTCCTTCCCCCTTCAAAACGTCTGGCTGTCTTCTTCCCCACCAAATTCCTAACTGCTCTAAAAATGGCTGCCTCAGCTTCTTCTCTCCTGGCTCTACCCATCTCCAGTTTTATAATAATAAAACTTTATTTGTATTCTGCCCTATCTCCCCAAGGGATTCCAACATAGAATGGCAAACATTCAATGCCTCCATAAAACACACACAGATATTGACCTAAAATCCAGGTTAAAAAAACCCCCACATATGAAAAACCCCACATAAGAGCTAACATCAATAAATTAAACTACATTTAGACAGCAAAATTCCATGACATAAAATCTGAACAAACATCCATAATTAATTTACAACAACCAACTAGTGTTGGTTGGTTGTGTGGTCCAAAGATGTAGTAGATATTCATAGCATAGTCATGCAGAATTTTCTGCTTAGACAATGAAACTCTAGGAAATGAAGACCAGATTCATTGGCTTTAGAACAATGTCAGTCTTCCACCTCTTGGAACGGTATTGTGAGAAGAGTAAATCACGTAGAAAAAGGCACCTCAGGCTCCTTCCACACAGCTGTATAAAATCCACATTGAACTGGATTATATGACAGTGTAGTCTCAGATAGATAACCCAGTTCAAAACAGATATTGTGGACTATCTGCCTTGATATTCTGGATTATATGGTTGTGTTGGAGCACCCTCAGTTGCTAGAAACCTCTTGGTGCCTTTCCACACAGCCCTCTATCCCAGAATATCAAGGCAGAAAATTCCACAATATATGCTTTTAACTAGGTTATTTGAGTCCACATTCAGATAATGTGGGATTTTCTACCTTGATATTCTGAGATATACGACTGTGTGGAAAGCCCCTTGATCTGATTATTCGCATATACCTGTAATCACCCAGGTTTTCAAACATGCTTTTTATGATCTCCTTTTAAAAATACTTCAAAGTGGAGGAAGCACAGCTGCAGCACTGTTATTTATAGCCTGTGGTTCTTGTTATGATAATAATTGTTGCTAACTGTAGGAAAAAATATGGGTGAAAAGTTAGCAGATAATGTTTTTCTGAGAACACTCGGATGAGATAATTCACTTCTTTCATCGTTAAAACAAAAATCCAAATTACAGCTTTTTGCTCAGCTTTAATTTCTCTGCACATTTCCTTTTGGAAGACTTAATAGCTGATCCTCTGAAATTGATTGAAGTACTTAATATATCTGCAGTTACTCATTTAGAACCTTATAGAACTGAAGTGCTGTCGCAGAGGGGGAATTTTTAAAGATTTTCGTATAGAATAGAATATGGTAAGACATGCACATGTATCTATCTCTCTATCTACACACACGCACACAAAAACACGTACATATATACCCAGTATATTTCTGAGGCTTGGTAAATGTGAATAAGCAGAATAAGCAGAAACTTTACCACAGTATTTAAACCAAGATATATCCTGCAGTATAATAAAAGTCACTCCGGCATTTTAATGAATGTTTCACTTATTGTTTTAATTGTTATTATATTGCTGTGTTATATGTAGTGGCATCGAGTTGCTGCCAAATGTAAGCTGACCTGAGTCCCCCTTCGGGGGTTGAGAAGGAACAGGATAGAAATATTGTAAATAAATAAATAAATAAATAAATTTAGTTCAAAAGTTCAAACAGGGTTACAATATATATTTCATTCTCTTTGAATTCAGACAGAGAACAGAGGGATAAAACAGTCTTTGAAATATGCCTCATGCTATAAAATGATCAGTCTTCAAGACAGTTGGCAGCCAACACTATCTCTTCACTGTCCAAAGTGAGAAAATGGCAAAATGACAGTTAGAACCGTTGGTCTCAGCAGCTAGCCAGAGGCAGTAGCCAATCAGAACTCTGGCTCCTGGCATGATCAGCAAATGAGCTGCTGACACATGCCTCTCCAGTTAACCCACCATATCATGGCGTCCTTTTTCAAATCCTCACAATATTTTGGTCCAAAAATTATATGGGAGTCTGAAAAATACAATAACTTGAGAGTTTGATATCCAACTAGTTTATTCCTGCCAAAGAAGTCGTCTGTCAGAAATGCAAACAATTGTTCCCCTTCTGTCTTGTGTATCCCTCTCACTTGCTCTGGAGGGTCCAGTAAATCATCTTCACTTGTTTTAGAAGTGGGAAAAGGATTCTAAAGAGAAGAATGAATAACTAAACATTGCTCCCTCTCTCTTCCATGGATGGAGACCTTCCAATAATAGAGTAACAATTGTTGGTTATCACTTAAAGTCCTCAAATATAGTCTACGGTGCAACAAGGTGTAGAAACTGCCTTGCATTTAATGTATGCTGCAAAGTTGATATCTCATGCTTTTTAAAAATAAATACATAGCCGATTACATTAATTTGGGGGCAAAGTTCTTTTATGAATTAATTTTACTCCCAAGAATGGATTGTTAACATTTTATTAAAGTAACATTTCAGAAATCCTGTAAGTTAATGGTAGCTTCATGAAAGCCAAGATAGAGTAATGGCTTAAGTGTTGGACCAGGAATTCAGGAGAGTAGTGGGTTGTTGTAGGTTTTTTCGGGATATATGGCCATGTTCTAGATGCATTCTCTCCTGACGTTTCGCCTGCATCTATGGCAAGCATCCTCAGAGGTAGTGAGGTCTGTTGGAATTGGGAAAAATGGAATCTGTGGAATGACCGGGTGGGACAAAGGACTCTTGTCTGCTGGAGCTGTCCCACCCTTGATATTCTGGGATATAGGGCTGTGTTGAAGGGTCCTTCTTTTCTGAACATACATACTGTACTGCCTTCAGCAACAAGAGCTGTTTGAACCTTTTTAAGAAACAGAAAAAGTGATCTAATACAGCCTGTCTCTGAATCATAGTTGAGAGATTAGAAGCATACTGTAGGATTATGTATTGTTTCTTCTCTCTAATGCAGAAATTCTTCTCTCTGTATATTTTAAGCATGCATGATAAAATATTGACCATATGAAAGCCTTAAAGAAGGGCTATAGCTCACAATTATGGAATTTTGTTTTGTTTTGTTTATATCTTACCTTTTTCCTGGAAGGAGGCCCAAGGTAGCTCACAAAAAGAATCAGTTAGCATCCACTAATAAAATTTCCAAACACAATTACAAATAATCACACTAAAATGGTATGAATTATTTCAAGAGCATACAAAAATAAAAGTAAATTCCCCAAACCCTCAGTGGGATCAATTAAATATTTGAAACCTTCTTGGACAAAAAGCTTTACCTGCTGCCAGAAGGAGAGTAGGGAACAGTGAAACTATAGTTTGATCTATGTCCTACTCCTGAAATGGGAATTATTTTCTTTATCTAACTTTAGGAACATGAATTTTGCATTAGCCCATGTTGGCATATTCAGTCAGTCATAGCTCTCTTTCCTGAGTATTTTCATACACATCTTTCCATCATCATCATCATCATCATGAGCCCCCGGTGGCGCAGTGGGTTAAACCCCTGTGCCGGCAGGACTGAAGACCGACAGGTCGCAGATTCGAATCCGGGGAGAGGTGGATGAGCTCCCTCTATCAGCTCCAGCTCCTCATGCGGGGACATGAGAAAAGCCTCCCACAAGGATGATAAAACATCAAATCATCCGGGCGTCCCCTGGACAACGTCCTTGCAGACAGCCAATTCTCTCACACCAGAAAAGACTCAGGTCGCTCCTGACACGACAAAAAAAAATCATCATCACTTACCTCATCTCCACTTAAAATAATAGAATCATAGAGTTGGAAGTAACCTTGTGGGCCATCCAGTCCAAATCACTGCCAAGAAGCAGGAAAATCACCTTCAAAACATCTCCAACGGATGGCCATCCAGACTCTGCTTAAAAGCCTCCAAAAAAGGAGCCTCCACTACACTCTGGGGCAGAGAGTTCCACTGCTAAGCAGCTCTCACAGTTAGAAAGTTCTTAATGTTGAGGTGGAATCTCCTTTCCAGTACTTTGAAGCCATTGTTCTGTGTCCTAGTCTCCGAGTAATCTCCAAGGCAGTAGAAAATAAGCTTGCTCCCTCCTTCCTATGACTTCCCCTCACATATGTGTACATGGCCATCATGTCTCCTCTCAGCTTTCTCTTCTATTTCTAACATTCTTTATTTGAGAAAATTGGATCTGATGTTTTAATAACTTTAATAAGCAGAACATGGATGCCACTTATGAGATTTGATTTTTCATGTGGAATGTAAATTTGTTGTCTAGCTATATTTTGCATGATGCTATGGTATTATAAATTAGAAATAAAATAAAGGAATCATTAAATATTTGACCCCCTTTGTGACTTTTGGCCCACCCTGTAGTACCATGTGGATAGTGGTCACATTTATTCTGGTAGTTACAACATGGGCTGTTGTCTTTACAGTTATTACTAGAGCACCAAGATGCCATTGCTCCTGACCAAAATGATGTCTTAAATGAACTCCTACAAGGACTGGGGGAAGTTCCTGATGTGGATACCTTCCTAGGTAAGATAGATTTTAGACATGCTATTTTAGAAATTACAATTTAGATGCTGGTTGTTATCATCAGCTTAACATTCAAAGCATTAATATTTCTCTTTTTTTAATTACAGGAGAAGGAACTATTGATCCCAATGATCCTAACAAGGAAAGCACTTTAAGTCAACTTGTTAAGACAGAAATTTCTCTTTCGTTGACCAAAAAATATGATTTACGGGAAGGCGAAGAACAAGACATCAAGGGCTTGCTGATGAAGTAGGTTCTCACAAAATGCAGAATTGCCAAAAAATTCCTTAAAATTAAGTGCTATAAATTGTTAGTCGCATTGGATTAAAGAAAATCTTTTACTTTATCTGAGTAATAGATAGATAAAAGAGGTTATTGGCTAAGAAATTATATTTATACCTACAAAGATTTGGCATGCAGGATCTTGTATAATTTATAATTTATTTATTTACTGCATTTATATCCTACCTTTCTCACCCCGAAGAGGACTCAGGATGGCTCACACAAAAGGCACAATTCAATACCACATAGACATACGAAGGATAAAACCAAACCTATACATTAAAACCAAATAATTAAAACATGTAAATCTGAAGAACCGTTTACTTAAAAACACGCAATCCAAAGGCATATTTCAGGAGTCATTCCAGTTATAAATTGCACCATTTCATAGTCCTTTATTGCACTGAAAGTTGCTGTCCAAACACTTGGTCCCACGTCCATGTCTTCACTTTCTTTCTGAAGGTCAGGATGGAGGGAGCCAATATAATTTCACTGGGGAGGGAATTCCACAGCTGAGGAGCACCACTGAGAAGGCCCTGTCTCTCGTCCCCACCAGCCTCGCTTGAGAAGAAGGTGGGATTGAGAGCAGGGCCTCCCCAGACAACCTTCACCTCCAAGATAGAGGGACATAAGTTTGGACAGGTAAGCTGGGCTGGAATTGTTTAGGGCTTTATTGGCTAAAGTCAGCACTTTGAATTGTGCACGGTAGCAGACTGGCAGCAAGTGGAGCTGGCGCAACAGGAGGATTGTGTGCTCCTTGTACCCCGCTCCAGTAAGGAACCTGGTTGCCACCTTTTGGACTACTTGTAGCTTCTGAACAGTCTTCAGAAGCAACCCCACATAGACCACATTGCAGTAGTCTATTTGGGATGAAGTGTCAATCTTTAGAATATTTCTTCACTGGAGACAAATGCTCGTTTTGACTCCTGGACAAGCAATATAGTACATTAGTGGGACATCATTAAAGTTTGTTCAATATAATGGATTTAGTTGATACACAGTTAACGAAAGCAGACAAAAAATCTAAGTAACTATAACCTTCCTCTAACCTCTGCTATGTATTCTGAAGCAACTTTTGTCGTGTGTCCTTATGTGAAGAAAAATGAGGTAGTTCAATGGGCAAGACTATCAGAGAAATAAGTTCCAGGACACTTTTAGCAGTGTTAAATTAAGACAGATGTTTCCTTCGGTTTCCTGTAAAGTCTAATCTGTATCCTGCTAGTCAAACATCCCTTTTTCTTAAAACCTTATCATGAAGCAGTTACAGTATGTTCTTTCTATGGTATTCTCAAGAGCATCTTACTACATTTTCCAATGACAGGTTATCAAAATATCATCGTACAAAAACAACTTTCCCCATTGAGTCATCAGTATGCAATGCTATGATTCTAAAATTTGCATTGTTTCTTAGAATTCAACCAATTTCCAAAGCAATCTACTTGTGTTCGGTTAAAACAATAGTAAACCGATGACACCATTTATAATAAATAACAATAATACGGTGGAGTTAAAACTAAAGATCTGAACATATAAAGACTTACTTGCCTATCTGCATAGAAAACTCACTGATTCGGACTGCAGAGGATAAACAGAACTGAAGATGGTTCTTTATTTACTGTAGTGTTTGGTGACAATATCGGGGGGGGGGGGCAAACTTTAATTGGAGCTTTCTTCTTCTTGGGATTATGTCACTGGAAGCTTATGGCATTTTTTATGGCAAGTGTTTTGGTTGAGTGGAAGTTCAAATTGAAGTAGAAGCTCACAACATCAACACACCAGCTGTTGGTGATGGTGTGTGTCTTAAAGTCATTTCCGCCGATGTTGATCTTAAGGTGAATCTATCATGTGGTTTTCTTGATAAGATTTCTTCAGAGGAGATTTGCTTTTGCCTTTCTCTGAAACTAAGAGAGAATAACTTGCTCAAGGGTTTCCAGTGGCCAAGGAGGGATTCAAACCCTCCAGAGTTGTAGTCCAGCACAGACCGTTATACCATACAGTGCAGCTGGATGGACAGATCAATCCAGTTGTACTTTCTCCACCATTCAAAAAGTCAAATTTTGGTTGCTGTGAATTTGCCGTGCTGTATGGCCATGTTCCATAAGCATTCTCTCCTGATGTTTCACCCACATCTATGGCAGGCAGACCTCACAATCTCTGAGGAAACATCAGGAGAGAATGCTTCTGGAACATGGCCATACAGCCTGGAAAACTCACAGCCACCCAGTGATCCTGGCCATAAAAGCCTTCGACAACACATTGTCCTTTTTTTGTGTGGATTCTGATTAAATAAAACTGAACTCAAATTCTCACTCATTCTTAACCCAGACAATTGATTGCAGAGGACTACTGTATTTCTTCCATTCTAAGACACACTTTTTCCACTATATAATCATCTTTAAAAACAGGGTATATCTTTGAATCACAGGTGTAACGTGTATTTTTGTTGGTGGTAATGATATAGAAATTAGTGTGTGTCTTACAATCAGTGAAGAAATATGCTATAGTAATCTGTTTCAACCTAAAAAATACGAGATACTACAAAGACTAACCAATTTATTTCATCATAAAGCTTCATGAACTCCAGTTTATAATATCCAAGTAATTACTTTCTTATTAGGTTTAGTGGCGACTTTAGGAAAGGTAAAGGTTTTCCCCTGACATTAAGTCCAGTCGTGTCCGACTCTGGGGGGTGGTGCTCATCTCCATTTCTAAGCCAAAGAGCCAATGTTGTCCATAGACATCTCCAAGGTCATGTGGCCGGCATGACTGCATGGAGCGCCATTACTTTCCCGCCGAAGCGGTACATATTGATCTACTCACATTTGCATGTTTTCAAACTGCTAAGTCGGCAGAAGCTGGGGCTGACAGTGGAAGGTCACACCGCTCCCCGGATTCGAACGTGTGACCTTTCAGTCGACAACTTTAGCAGCTTAGTGGTTTAACCAACTGTGCCATCGGGGGCTCCATTTTACCACTTTGTGGAGACTTTACCAGTACCAAAAAGTTTTTGCAGAGATCAATTCTGGTTTCTCTGTGTAACTGTCAGTTTCCCTGAGAAATGTGTTGTGAACTTTTATTTCCTGTTTACCCAGAGAGCTGCCGTGCTCTCCTCTCCTTGTCTAGTGGAGAAGAACGATGACAAACCCTCTTGGCTCATTATCTCTTATTTTCTTGAGCCCTCTTAGCCTCCAGTGCCTTCACCCAAGAGTTAAGAGCTATCAGCTATCATTTGACAGCTCTCAAAGTGCCATTCCCTTAGGGCTCTGGCAGTTCCACCCACAGAAATCTTTAAAATCACAGAGGTGGAAGGGATTCAGACAAATTCTGAATATCATTGTCTTGGGAAATCGACTCATAGATTATTTTAAAAGATGTTTTAAAAAAGCCTTAGGAGGGTGCCAACCAAAGAGACATCAGGATGAGTCATAAACAAGAAGACTACCAGAGCAGCAACAAACTTGATCTAAAATTTGAGCAGAGAGAATGAATCTTAAATAATGCCAGTTCACACTAGGGACTAGAATATAGAATGCTTGAGTAAATAAATACATATTTCTGCATTACTACAATACATGCATAATACACCTGCATTCGTGACATAACATTGTAGAGAATGAATAATGCTAAGGAAAAGGGTTTCCATTTTATTTGAATTAAATTACTGATCACTAAACCTGAAATGAACACAGTGGGAGGTAGTTCTGTTTGTCTCATGGGTTGCCTTGTAAAGTGGATTTCTGTAAATTGTTTCAACTCTTCCATTAAGGACAAAAAGACTTATTATTGATGTGATACGAGCTCAGCCCGGAGAGTCACTTGCAAAAATCTTGGAAACACCAGCAACAGAACTTCAGGTAATTAACTTGTTATATATAAATCTCGAAGACTTATGTCTTGAGAGAGCAATGTAAAGAGCAAATGTGTAATTTAAAAAACTAGGCATTTTTTCCTATGTATGAATATAATTGAATGTTATTTACTCATTAGCAGAAATAACCTCACTTTGCAAGAAACATCTTTTTATTAAACTAAAATGAATTCATGTGAAATACGAAGTAATTACTTAGGCGATCTCTTGTTGTCCGAGTATGATGGCCTTCCAAGTGTAGTGTCTTGGCAGTGGATGCATACTGTGGAGCCCTGTTCTTGACCTGCATGTTCTTCCACAATGAGAGCATCAGTTTCCAGGTCGAAGGTGGTCCCAGTCAGGGTTAGCTTGATGTGTCTTCCTCCTGGCAAGTTTCTCCCTTTTGCCCTCCATTTATGCCTCTTCGAATTCTGCAGCACTGCTGGTCACAGCTGACCTCCAGTTAGAGTGCTCAAGGCCTAGGGCTTCCCAGTTTTCAGTGTCTATGCCACCGTTTTTAAGATAGGCTTTAAGCCCATCTTTAAATCTCTTTTCCTGTCCACCAACAATACATTTCCCATTCTTGAGTTCGGAGTATAGTAACTGCTTTTGGAGATGGTGATCGGGTATTATGACAACATGACCAGTCCAATGGAGTTGATGGTGTAGGAGCATTGCTTCAATGTTGGTGGTCTTTGCTTCTTCCAGCATGCTGACGTTTGTCTTCCCAAGAGATTTGCAGGATTTTTTGGAGGCGATGCTGATGGAATTGTTCCAGGATTTGTAGACAGTCCATGTTTTGCAGCCATTGGAAGGATCTCCTGATTCTCAAACACTCTCTTGCTTCATTCAGAAAAATGCTGCACTCACAGAGCTCAGGCAGTGTTGTATTTCATTGTCAATGTTGACTTTTGTGGAGAGGTGGCTGCCAAGGTAACGCAAATGGTCAACTTTTTCTAATGTTGCACCATTAAGCTGTATTTCTGGCATTACAGAGGGATTGATGGTCATTGCTAGAAGAGCACTTTGGTTTTCTCGATGTTCAATGGCAGGCCGAGCTTCTCATATGCTTCTGCAAAGGTGTTTAGAGTGGCTTGTAGATCTTCTTCTGAATGTGCTTAATATTAAAAAGTAATACTTAGGTGAACTCTCTTTAGCATTTAAGTCTGGTGTCTAGATTTCATAATGTTGGGGCTGCAGTAGAGACAGACCAAGTCAAAGAGGCACATTCTTGTATATTATAGATTATACATAGATTATATTACATATTGTTTTCAAGATGTTCAGAGAAGCATATATCATTCTTCTCTCATCCATGCACATAATTTTATCCTTACAATCACTTTTTGAGGTTATTTATACCGAAAGAATGTGCCCCGACCAAATTTCTCACTACGTTTCCTATTTGGTATGATTTGAGCCAGAATTTGTTAAACTTGAATCAACTCAGCTAGCTACAGTACATTATACTGGCTGTTGAGAAATGTTCAATATATTATTACTAGATAGATAACTGGCTGTTCACCATGTATCCAGATCCACAGTTTTTTTTATTTCATTGTGGACTCTCAGCTCTTGAATATCGCTATTTTTGTGGGTATTTGAAATGCATATTTAAGATTGATCTGTTAAACCTGTACCTATGGGATTCAGCTCATAACGGCTATGCTCTACCTTTAATTTTAGTTTAATATCATGGAAAATTTGTTGATTCCCACTGAGTGTTCCAGGGTAATGTTTTGATGGGCTTTCAACTTGAATTTATTCATTTTGTAGGAAAAACAAACAACTGTCTGGGAAAATATTGTGGGAACTGAGTGGAAATATTTGCCTTTAAAATTGTTTACATGCTTTCTAAACTGTCAGTATTCAAAAACCAGGTCATTATAAGGAAATAAATGTAACGTATTTATATAAATTAAAACGTTGCCTGCAGTTTGTTTTGGGAATTTTGTACAAAGAGGAAGGTGTTTTTAAGTGGGAGTAAAGTGGTCATGTGAAATAAGAGATATAGAGCTCCTCTCCCTTTCGTGGGTGTGTGGAAGAGGGAATTCAACAGATGTTGCTTGTTATGCTGGTGGCCCTTGTGAAAACACATACAATTGAGGAGGATGGATGGGCAAGTTTTCTACATATTAAGGTAACAAGAGGAAGGTAACAGTTAGCTCTTTCCTCCTCAGAACAAGACAAGAAACAGCAGACTTAATTTATGTATATTTTCCTACAGGTAGTACCCCTTAGCGCAATATATCTCAGAGTGCTTTGCTTGTAGAAGAAAAGGGGCCCACATCCCTTGCTTTTTGGCTTAGTGTCACCTTCTGTGCTATTCCCAGCCATTCTAGAACAGATGAAGACAGGATCCCATGCAAATCATAATATCTTCTCCATTTTATCAGTGGAATCCTCTGCTTGATCAAAATCCGTCTATGTACAGGAGACCTTCTCGTTGCAGAAGGGAAAGCCTGGATGTATGGCCTTATATTTAGAAATAGTGATTTGTGTCGATCATTAGGAGGAAACATGTAATATAATAACAACAACAACAATGCTTTATTTATATTCCGACCTTCTCACCTCGTAGGGGACTCAGGGTCACAACACACATACACAGCAAACATTCAATGCCGCTTTTGTATAGACAGTATACAGACAGGACTTCCTCCTTCCTTTTTGGTCACCCAACATTTTCTGATCTTCTTTCTTTATGGTGTTATAAAACATGTCCCCAGCTTTTTGTGGTACCTAATTTTTCTAATTACAGCTAAAGCTGTTTTTGAACTGCTTTGGTAAACAGTAAGCAGGGCTGACAGTCAACCGCTCATGCCGACCCACGGCTTTGAACTTGCACCTTCGGTTGACAGATCTTGTAGTTGCCGATGATTTATCAGCTGTGCTAAACCTCCGGTTTCCAGAGAGGCATGTCTTCTGCAGTTATTTCCCTGACAAATTTTCCAAAATAAATCTGGGCAAATCATCTGTCATATAAATAACAGCTGGTCAGCTTATGTATACATACTAATAGTAGTACAAGCTACTGAGGCACCTGGACAAAAGCAGAGAGCACCCCTACAATTTTAACATAGTTAGGTTCTCCTCTGTTCACTAGAAAAAAGCAAAGTAGGGTAACTATGTAGAGGATGTTAGCAATGTAGTATGTGAGAGTAGACCTATACATTGCTTTTGCTTGGTTGAAGAATCCTTGCCAAAATAATTGACATCCACATGGAAAAGGAAAGCTGCAGGAGCAATCTTAAATACAACCGCTTTTTTATTTCATGAAGGAAAGTGATGACATCTCTGGGTCTAATATGTTTTCTTATGTATATAAAGATGTAAATTGGTTTTTCTCTTAGGAAGCAGAGCACTTAAAAGTAATAGAAAAACGTGCACTCTTGGATTCAAAAACTCCAGAGAAAATGAAACACAGTCGATCTATCCTTGAAGAAGGGCAGCTTCCATTAGAGCAAAAGAAAAGGAAAATACAGAGGAATCTCCGAACACTGGAGCAGGCTGGACTAGTTTCGTCTGAAAACAAGTACCAGGACATCATCAATGAAATAGCAAAGGTTATTGTAATAATTACACTCCACCAACTACTTGGTATTATTGTGTTACACTCTATCAACTACTTGCACCTTTTCATTCTAAGTATCATTTTGTGTCACAAAATACTTTGAAAGTTTTTTTTTAATAAAATTAAGTATGATATGTGTAATAAATAATGTGTATAATATAATATTCCAGTTAACTTTATTTGAAGGGTAGGATACAAAGGCATCTTGTGGCACCTTTGAAACTGAAAGAAAGAAGTAGCAGAAGTTTTTGTAGGCTAGCTTTATTTCCTCAGAGACATGATAACAACTCTAAGGTGAATCTATCACAGGGTTTTCTTGGCAGAATTTGTACTGCCCTTGCTTTCCTCTAAAGTTGTGAGAGTGTGACTTGTCAATGGTCACCAATGGGTTTCCTTGGCTGAGTGGGTATTAAAACCCTGTACTCCACTTTTAGTCCACACTGGACTCTCTTGTGATTTTTTTTTAGTTTTCCCTAAAGGTTTCCAAAATTGTCCTGCTTTTAAGCATATGCAGTTTGCTTGTCAGTTTGGTATAGGCGATATCATCATCACAAACAGGCCTGTTGGCTAAGATGGGTTTGCAGAATTAAAATGATAAACTCTTGAATAAACCATATTTCCTTTCCTTGAAAATTCTTTAGGATATCAGAAATCAAAGAAGATACAGGCAACATCGGAAAGCAGAACTGGTGAAACTCCAGCAAACATTGAATGCACTCAATTCCAAGAAAGCTTTTTATGAAGACCAAGTCAATTATTATAACACTTATATCAAAACATGTCTAGATAATTTAACAAGAAAGTAAGTAAAATGTTTTTACTTTCATAGAATACGCAGTATCTCTAACATGTCAAAGGCCAGGACAAAATAGAGACCTGCTAAAACCTGTAGACGCGCTGTGACGTCCTGCAGATGTTAGAATCTGTTGGAAGTCTTTAAATGACAGTCGGATGACCAACTTTTGGAGTTAGTTTAGTTGTGATATAGAGGGTTGAACTAGTCCTGATTTTTATATTCTGAAAATTACAAAAAAAGGAAAAATCTTCTTGCTTGGCAGAGTGTGCCTATCTTTGTCCTTTTAAATATGTCATTTAGGAGAAATATATTAAACTTGAAAACATTTGCCTTCCCAAAGAAATGGTAAATAAACTGCTGTAAGTTTTTCAGGCTGCTGTAAGTTTTTCAGGCTGTCTGGCCATGTTCCAGAAGCATTCTCTCCTGATTTTTCATCTGCATCTGTGACAGGCATCCTCAGAGTTTATGAGGTCAGAACCTCACAAGCTCTGTGAATACCTGCCATAAATGCAGGTGAAACGTCAGGAAAGAATGCTTCTGGAACATGGCCATACAGTCCGAAAAACTTAACAGCAACCCAGTGATTCCGGCAATGAAATCCTTCGACTATACCTAATATTTGTTTCAATCTTTTTAATTTTCCAGAAACTCACGGAGATCAATCAAATTAAATGGGAAACAAGAGGAGAAAGGAAACAAACTGAAGAATGTTTCGCTGAAGTATACAGCAGCAAGGCTACATGAAAAGGGGGTTATACTAGGAATTGATGATCTTCAGCCTAACCAGTGCGTTTTATGCTTAATGTATTCAGAATATTCATCTGGCTACTTAAACTGTTAAATCGTATGACCTGACCAAGATCCAGGGGTCTAATTCTGCCACTTCTTACAGCTGAATTTGCCATCCCCCTTCCTTCCTTCCTGCTGCTGTGCCTTAAAAGCATACTCCAAAGCACAGTGAGACATGTTTTCTACACTACAAAGTGCAGTAGAAGGAAAGAAGAAAATTCTAGTTCTCCGTTATGTGATGCAGAAGTACAGCTTTTGAATTTGGCCAATACTTAGTAACTAAATTCTTTAAAATCTTGAGTTTTTAAGAGCTTATCTACTTGTTTTTATGCGTTGTATTTTTAGCCCATTCACTCCAACATGTGCCTTTTTTCTTTTCTAAGGTTTAAGAATGTGATGTTTGAAATTTCACCTGGTGAAGAAGTGGGTGACTTTGATATCAAAGCTAAATTCTTGGGTGTGGAGATGGAAAAAGTGCAGCTCCATTTTCAGGTATTTTTTTTTAAAGTAAATGTCTTGTACGAGGTGTGTGTGCTTCACTCTTGTATTTATTGTGTTAGGCAGTAAATAAGAAGTGATCAGAGTCTTTTACATAGTAATTTATGTAAAAGAGTAATCTATTTCAACAGTACAGTTAAATCATCATTTTGATAGGTTAGGGTACAGCTCCTGAAATTTAGTCTTCCCTAAAGTGACTTAGTGAGTTTATGGGTGATATCTGAACTTGAAAAGGCTTGTTTTGTTTTGTTTTGTTTTTGGACAGTTGGTCCCAGTATCTCCCAATTAGCATAATCACTATTCATGCTGTCTATGGAATTCATTGAGGTAAACTCAAAATTTAGTCACTACACCAAGAATGGGCAAACCCAGACCCAGAGGCTGGATGCAGCCTCTTGGGCTCTTTTCTCAGGCAGTCCACCCTTCTTTCCTTCCCTTTCCTGCCTCCTACCCTCCCTCTTTCTCCTTCCCTTCCACACATTCWTCCTTCCTTCCTTCTCTTCCTCTTTCTACTTCTCTCCTTCCTTCCTTCCTTCCTTCCTTCCTTCCTTCCTTCCTTCCTTCCTTCCTTCCTTCCTTCCTTCCTTCCTTCCTTCCTTTTTGTCTTTCCTTCCTCCTCTTTCCTCCCCCTTTCTCCCCACCTCTATTCCCTTCCATCTTTTCATCCTCTCTTCCTTCTTTTTCCTTCTTCCTTCCATCCTTCCCTTCCATCCTTTCGTCCTTCCTTCCCTACCTTTTGCCTTTCCTTCCTTCTCTCTGCCATTCCTCCTTATCGCCTTCCCTTCTCTCCATCTTTCTCCTTCCATCCTTCCAACTTTCGTCCATCCTTTTTCCTTCCTCTCTCCCTTTCTGTTTTCTTCCTCCCCTTTTGTCTTTCCTTCCTTCTTTCTTTCCTTTATCCTTCCCTTCCTTCCATCCTTCTCTTTATCCCTTCCTTCTCTTTTTCCTTTTATCCTTCCCTTCCTTCCCTCCACCCCCCCACCCTTTCATCCTTCCTTCCCTTTCGTCCTTCCTTCCCTTTTTCCGCACTCTCTCCCTTTTTTCCTTCCCTTTTCTTTCCTTCCTTCTCTTTCCTTTATCCTCCCCTTCCTTCCTTCCATCCCTCTCTTCATCCCTTCCTTCCTTCTCTCTTTCCTTCCCTTCCACCCTTTCATCCTTCTTTCCCTTTTGTCTTTCCTTTCTTCCCTCTTTCTCCTCCCTCCCTCCCTTCCCTTTTCTCTTTCCTTGCTTCTCTTTTCTTTATCCTTTCCTTTCCTTTCCCTTCCCTTCCTCCCTTCCATCCACCCTTCTCTTTATCCCTCCCTCACTTCCTCCCTTCCTTCTCTTTTTCCTTTTATCCTTCCCTTCCACCCTTTCAATCTTCCTTCCTTTTTGTCTTTCCTTCCTTCTTTCTTGCTTCCCTTCTTCCCTTCCTTCTTTCCATCCCCGGGCAGCCAGTCCTCCTAGCAGGGAGTGCTAGCATGTGGCCCCCAAGTTATTAAGTTTGCCCACTCTTGCACTACACCATACCAGGCTTGTCCAATTCCAGTTGAACAGAATGGATTATACCTGTTCTCATGTATATATGATAACGGATTTTAATTACAATTTCTTTACTACTGTAGGATTTGCTTCAGATGCAGTATGAAGGCGTCTCTGTGATGAAAATGTTTGATAAAGCTAAAGTGAATGTAAACCTCCTCATATTCCTGCTGAACAAGAAATTCTATGGAAAGTGAAGATTAATAATACCTTGGACTCTGCTTCAGTTCCAGTCCCAGTTGTGGGTTCCGTGTTTTAACTATTTGAAGCTTATTATACTTTCTTCAAGAAAGTCCACAAGAATGTACTTACGTGCCTTTTTCATAATTTGATAATATAGTAGTAAAATAAGAACATAAAAATCAATTTAAGTACTTCCAGATTTCTGTGGTGTTGGTACTCAATTTCAGAAATGATTTAGTGGCATCCAAACATTGTGTGGCTGATCTTTTTAAATATGCAGGTCATTCATTTGAACAGCATATATAGAACTCCTTCCCCCCCCCCCTTATTCACCCACACATCCCCCAATTTACCAAATATAGTTCTTCTTACACAATTATTCATAGGAAAAACAAATCCTAATTTGTGTCTCTAAAGAATACCGAATATTTCTTAAATGCTGGGGCTTTCCTCCCCCGGAGACCTGTCAATTGTAAAGTGAATTGTTGTGCAATGCAAAGTTTTTATAGGTAATTATAAATTTAACACTTACTGTATAAAAATATATATATTGCAATTCATTCGTACTAAAAATGCACTACTGCCTCATTGAAATCTTCTATACACAGCCTTTTAATTTAAGTGTAAAGGGGCAATTTGAATAGTGATCGGGGGTTTTTTGCAATGTACTTGAGGTATTTTAAAAAGGAATAAATTGTGCCTGTCTCTTTTTGTAAGAAAAAAAAATTAAAATCACAAATAAAATGCAATCAATCAACATCTGCTTGGTTTGAAATTGTTTCCTTTGAACATGAAAGGGTTTTTGTATTGTTGGAGGATTTCATGGCCAGAATCACTGAAACATAAGTTACAGATGGCAGCACATTGTTGGCAAGGGGTAGAATATTATTTACAGATCGAAACTATCAAAATATATCATATCATTGCAGTACAGGGCCTGGAAAAATGGCATTTTATAGCAAAAGAATCTTCAGCATGGGTTGCTGCATTTTCTGAGCTGTATGGCCTTGTTCTAGAAGCATTCTCTCCTGATGTTTTGCCCACATCTATTCCAACAGATCTCACAACCTCCTAGGATGCCTGCCATAGATGTGGGCAAAACGTCAGGAGAGAATAATCATCATCATCATCATCATCATCTTTATTTATACCCCGCCACCATCTCCCCCAACGGGGACTCGGGGCAGCTTACATGAGGCCAGGCCCAGACAGCAAATTGCAATATAATAAAAACCAAAACACAAGCAACAACATAGTAAAATACATAAAACATATTAATAAACAAGTACAATATCCACAATGACAATGACAATGACCAGGCCACATGTATAAAATAAAATACTAAAACTCAGGGTGAGATAAAAGAGGAGCAGATTTGCGAAGGAGAGCTCATAAAGAAATGGGACTGTAAAAAACGGCTTCATACAAGGGGGGAAGTGTACTCCAGGGACAATAAAGTTGAGGGGAGCAATAGAGTAAGGTTGTATGGCTACTCTCCAAAGGCGCAACGGAAAAGCCGGGTTTTAAGATTCTTTTAAAGGTTTCTAAGGTGCGGGCTTTCCTAATCTCTCCAGGCAATGAGTGCCAGAGTCAGGGGGCCGCAGAGGAGAAGGCTCTCTCCATTGTGCCCACAGGATGGGCCTGTGCTACTGGCAGGGGCGAAAGGAGGCCCTCCCCTAAAGATGGAAGAGCTTGGGTTGGTTCATGGAGAGAGATACAGTCACAAAGGTAGGCAGGTCCCAAACCGTGTAGGTCTTTGTAGGTGATAACCTGCACCTTGAATTGGGACCAGAAGATGAACAGCAGCCAGTGAAGCTCCTTAAACAGGGGGGTTGACCGCTCCCTGTAACTTGCCCCGGTTATTAATCTGGCTGCCAAGCTTTGGACGAGTTGTAATTTCCAGGCCGTCTTCAAGGGTAGCCCCATGTAGAGTGCATTGCAGTAGTCCAGTCTAGAGGTAACTAAGGCATGGACCACCATGGTCAAGTCAGACTTCACAAGGTAAGGTCGCAGTTGGCACACGAGTTTTAATTGTGTGAAGGCCCTCCCAGCTACCGCCAACACCTGTGCATCAAGCGTCAGCACTGAATCCAGGAGGACCCACAAACTGCAGACCTGTGACTTCAGGGGGAGTGCAACCCCATCCAGCACAGGTTGCCACCCAATACCCCGTTTGGCCGAGCAACTGACCTGGAGGAATGCTTCTGGAACATGCCCATACCGTCTGAAAAACTCACAGCAATTCAGTAATTCCGGCCATTGACAACACAATCTTCAGCATGCTTTATTTTTCCGATTCCTGTTAAATTTGCTCAAATTGATTTAATACTTTTTTGAAACTAGCTTCACAATTGCATTCACATATCCAGGCTGACTTTGTATCTTGAACAGGTTATTTGCAATTCATGCTGGGGAGGCTGTGGGGAGATGATATGGGACTGAGATAGGGAACCTTTGGGCATCTAATTGCATTGAACTCTTTCAGAAGCCCCAGTCAACATGTCCAATGCTATGGGGTGATGTATGCCAAAATAGCTGAAGAATCAAAAGCTGCCCACCCCGGGACAAAACCACAGAGTCCTTAGATATTATCTGCCCTGAGTCCTTCCTGGGGAGAAAGGGCAGAATATAAATAAATAAATTATTATTATTATTATTATTATTATTATTATTATTATTATTATTATTATTTGAAATAAGGTCACTCTGCAAACAAGGTCACTCTGCAGGCTGTTTTATTGGATCACACATCAGACACTTTCCAAGTGTCTAGGACTGTGTGATGTATCAGTGAATAATGCATGCAGATGGGTGGCCTTTTGCAGCTGACGGATGGTAATTTTGTCAGTGCCGATTGTGTTTAAGTGCAGGCCAAGGTTCACCACTGGGACCACCTTAACTGGCTTGTGCCAGAGTCTTTGCAGTTCGATCTTTAAATCCTCATATCGTGTCAGCCCCCCCCCCCCAAAATTAAAATGGAGTCTTTGCAGTTCGATCTTTAAATCCTCATATCGTGTCAGCTTTTCCAGTTGATTCTCTTCAATCTTGAGGTCACCTGGGATTGTAACATCAACGATCCATACTTCGTTTTTTAACACAACCGTGAGGTCAGGAGTCTTGTGCTCCAGAACTCTGTCAGTCTGAATTCTGGAAGTCCCAGAGTAGCTTGACATGTTCATTTTCTGTAACTTTTTCCGGCTTGTGATCCCACCAGTTCTTTGTCACAGGCAGATTGTATTTGTGGCACAAGTTCCAATGAATCATCTGAGCAACGGTGTTATGCCTCTGCTTGTAGTCTGTCTGCATGATCTTCTTGCAGCAGCTGAGGATGTGATCTATTGTTTCATTTGCTTTCTTGCAGAGTCTACATTTGGAATCTGTCATCAACTTTTCAATTCTGGTTTTGATGGCATTTGCTCTAATAGCTTGTTCTTGGGCTGCCAGAATCAGGCCCTCTCTCTCCTTTTTCAGAGTTTCATTTGTGAGCCACAGCCATGTATTTTCGTTGTCAATTTGGCTCTCAATTTTTCCCAGGAACTGTCCATGGAGAACCTTCTTCTTCTCTTCTTTTCCTCCTCCTCCTCCTCCTCCTCATTATTATTATTTCATTTGGAATAGATAATACCCCTTCCCCAACCTTTCAAAATATATCTGGTCCTTGCCATATTTCTTCTTCCAGGGTGTGAAGTAAACAACAGGAGGTTTTAATGGTTCTGTTTTGTGTCCCCATAGGCCACCAAGGAATGGTCTTTTTACATTCCTTCCAGGCAACCGCTCCTCTGAACATGCTCCCCTAGGCAATGAATAATTCACTGGGAGAGAAGTGATGCAGCCATTGATGAGAAATAATATCTTCAAATACTAGCCAATGTTCAATTCCTGGAAACAACTTTGGAATGTAGGGGATGCAACTCTGTTAGAAATGGAATGAGAATTCCATTTCTTCAACAACACAATTTTAAGAATATCCCCAAAGAGCATTGCAACATTATACAGTAATTACTAACAAAGAAATACTTTTTAATCTGTTGTCGAAATCTTTTATGGCCAGAACCATTGTTTTCCGGGCTGTATAGCCATGTTCCAAAAGCATTCTCTCCTGACACAGCATATTATTTGAGAACACAGAAATGCTGGACCACTCTCACAACTACCATATCAGACTACACAGAGAAGCCACTGAAATCCACAAGCATGTGGACAATTTCAACAGAAAGGAGAAAACCGTGAAAATGAACAAAATTTGGTCACCAGTATTTTTAAAATACTCTAAAATCAGGACAGTAAATAAAGAGAAATACTCAGAAAACAGCAAAAATCCAGACAGGAAACAATCAGGGCTATCTAACACCTCCCAAGAAAGGATCCCCCCCCCCAGGCAGGAAGCTGCTAGGCTTTGAAGTTGCAAGGCCATTCAATGCTAATCAAACTGGCCATTTCCAACATCCACACTTGCCTCAAACAGACAATATACCTCACAACCTCTGAGGATGTCTCCATAGATGTGGATGAATCGTCAGGAGAGAATACTTCCAGAACATGGCCATACAGCCCGGAAAACTCACAGCAACCAAGTGAACTACTGCTTAATTGAGGCGGTTGAGGGGGGGAAGCAGCATACTATGCCGCTGGCTCTTTCAGCAATTTATATGAACAAAAAACTTGATATACAGCCGGTCCCTGAGTTACAAACATCCAATTTACAAACAATTCATAGTTACAAATGGGGGTGAAACAACAGGCAGTGAGAAAAATCTTCCCCTAAGAAGGGAAATTCAATCAAGTTTTTTCACCAATCATTATTATAATATTTATAATAATGTTTTACCATCCTGTGGGAGAGCCATGGACAGAGGCGGCCCTAGGTCATTTTCAATGGTAAGCAAAGAGTATTTTACCCCCCCCCCAACCAATCACTGATATATATTTTCTGTTCGTCGTGGGAGTTCTGTGTGCCATATTTGGTTCAATTCCATCATTGGTGGAGTTCAGAATGCTCTTTGATTGTAGGTGAACTATACAGTTAGGCTTGGGTAACTATGGAAAATTTGGTTCTAAACTCGTTTCGTTTTTAGGGGGGCCCTTGCGTTTCGTTTTTTAAAGAATTCCGAAATTTTCCTTTAAAAAATTTCGAAATATACGAAATTTCGTAAAATTACGAATCGATTCGTTAATGGCGGACGCGATTGCGCAATATGCTAAAAAATCCCTCCAAATGGGACAGGGGGAACTTCTGAAGCTTCCCTCTCCCTCTGTTGTTGACTGTTGGTGTGATAATTTATTTTTTATCACTGATAAAACAAACAACAACTATAAAACTTGTACCAGACATACGGAAATAATTATGAAACAATTACGAAACAATTACGAAACAATACGAAATAAATTGGAAAAATTGTTTCGATTTTTAATTACTCCTCACAGTAGTCCTGCATGGCTCAATATTGGATCGTAAGCTAATTTAAATACGAATTAATAACGAATTACGAAATTAACGAACGAAACCGCCCAAGCCTAATCCCAGTAACTACAACTCGCATATGTCAAGGTCTATTTTCCCCCAAGAGCGTCTCAAGAGCGCCCCTGGGCAAAATCAACTATACTGCAAATGCTTACTTTGCGTAATGGTTGAGCCGCCCCTGGCCATGGATCAAGTTGTGAGGGGAAGTCATAGGGAGGAGGGAGCAAGCATGTTTTCTGCTGCCCTGGAGACTAGGATGCCGAACAATGGCTTCAAACTACAGGCAAGGAGATTCCACCTGAACATGAGGAAGAACTTAACTTCCTGACTGTGAGAGCTGTTCAGCAGTGGAACTCTCTGCCCCAGAGAGTGGTGGAGGCATCTTCTTTGGAAGCTTTTAAGCAGAGGCTGGATGGCCATCTGTCGGAGGTGCTTTGAATGCGATTTTCCTGCTTCTTGGCAGGGGGTTGAGCTGAATGGCCCATGAGGGCTCTTCCAACTATAGGATTCTCTGTCTGATGGGGAAAGCCTTCATTTTCTCTCTGCCATTAAAACGTTGAAGCTGATTTTTAAAAAAGTTTTTCTTGGCAGTGTCATGTCTGGGCGAAGCATAAAAATGAATGAGCTGAGAAACATATATTTGGATGGGGCCCTCCAGTTGTTTTGGACTTCAACTCCCACCATTCCTAACAGCCTCAGGGCCTTTCTCCCTCCCCCCCCCCCCCCCCCCCCCCAGCCGCTTAAGAAGGGGCCTGAGGTTGTTAGGAATGGTGGGAGTTGAAGTCCAAAATACCTGGAGAGCCCAAGTAGACCCATGCCTATTATGGAGGAACACCCATTCCACAAAGCCAGTCAGTGTGTGGCATACAGGCAAAGGGAGAGGGAGATTTATTTATTTATTTATTTAGAACTTTTATATACTGGTCTTCTCGACCTCCGCAGAGGGACTCAGTCCAGTTCACAACAAAAGATTCATAACAATAGTTTAAAACATCACATTCCATAATTCACTAAAACATTAAAATATGATTATATAATTACATAATGCCAAGTCGTCAAAATGGAGTCACAATTCATCGCCATCCGTCCGTGTGGTCAGGAGTTATTGACTCACTCATCAAATGCTAAATTACAGAGCCAGGTTTTCACCAGTTTTCTAAAAGTCAGGAGAGAAGGGGCAGATCTAATCTCCAGTGGGAGAGAGTTCCAGAGCCAAGGGGCCACCACCGAGAAGGCCCTGTCCCTCGTCCCCACCACACGCGATTGGGAGGGTGGTGGGACCGAGAGCAGGGCCCCTCCAGAAGATCTTAACAACCTTGATGGTTCATAGGGGAGAATCTGTTTGGGCAGGTAAACTGGGCCGGAGTAGTTTAGGGATTTATAGGTCAATACCAGCACTTTGAATTATGCTCGGAAGCTAATTGGCAGCCAGTGAAGCTGGCACAACAGAGGAGTAGTATGCTCCCTGTACCCCGCTCCTGTTAGTAATCTGGCTGCCACTCGTTGGACTAATGGCAGCTTCTGAGCAGTCTTCAGAGGCAACCCCTCATAGTAGTAGAGAGCGTTGCAGTAGTCTATATGGGGATGTAACCAGAGCGTGGACCACCGTGGCCAAGTCAGATAGGAAGGAGAGTGGAAGGGCTTGCCACCATCTCCATCTCTCTTTCCCCCCTCTCCCTTTCTCTCCCTCCCTCTCTTCCTCCTTCTCTCCCTCCCTCTCCTCTCTCTCCCCCGCCTCCCTCCTCCCCGCCTCCCTCTCCCTCTTTCCCCCTCTCCCCTCCCTCTCCCCTCTCTCCCCTCTCCCTCCCCTTCCCCCTCTCTCCCCCCTCTCATCCTCCCCCCACTCTCTCTCTCTCTGCCTCCCCCATCCCTCCTCAAACCCCGGATCCGTTTTCCAAGGAGAGGGTCGGGTTTCTCCCCCCGCCGGGGCTGCGGGGCGGTGCCCAGTCCTGTGGGCCGCCTCCTCCTCCCTCCCTCCCTCCCCTCCCCCCTCCTCGGTGCGTCTCTCTCCTCTGTCTGCGTTTCCCTTCCCGTGGCCGGCGACTCCTCCGAGGACCTCCGCGGGGTCGCCCTTGCCTTCGCTCGCCGGTCTCAACGGCAGAAGCGCGATGGCCATGGGGCAGCCCCGCTTCCTCCTCCTGCTTCTGCTGGTGGTCCGCCCTTCGCGCTCCCTTCCCTTCGGATACAATGGTAGGTCCGAGAACAGAGAAAGACGGGCTTAGACGGCGGGTGGGCGCCGCAAAGAGGGCGCCGGGTGGGGGGCGGGGGCGGCGGTTCCCAGCACGTTTCCTGAGCTGTTTGAGAATTCATTCTGCACCTACATTGGGGAATTAATGCGGTTCGACACCACTTGAACTGCCAGGAATTGTTAGGAATTGTGGGAGTGAAATCCAAAACACCTGGAGGGAGGGCCCAAGTTGGCCCAGGCCTGTCATAGAATCGCAACCAATTCAACAAAGTTTTGGAGGATAACTACTTTCAAAGCAAGTACCACACAGTTAAACAGGAAATAACGCTTTCAAACTAGAAACTGGTTCCCCCCCCCCCTAATTTTGTTCCATAGTGTTTGATGAAGATGTTAGGGCAGTATTTCTCAACCTGGGGGTCAGGACCCATGGGGAGGTCATGAAGAGGCTTTCAGGGGGTTGCCAAAGACTATCAGAAAGCACATATCTCTGGTGGTCTTAGGAACCCTTTTGGCAGAGAAGGCTGAAGATCTCTCCGCCTGTTCTTTAGTTCCTTTTTTGTGTTGGTGAACTACAACTCCCAGAATTCAAAAACAGTCCCGTCCCCCTCCCCCCAACCCCAGCAGTTTTCAATGCTGGGCATGTAGGTAGTGTGCCCAGTTTGGTGCAGATCCATTGTGGGTTGGATTCAGAATGCTCTTTGATTGTAGGTAAAGGTAAAGGTTTTCCCCTGACATTAAGTCCAGTCGTGTCCAACTCTGGGGTGTGGTACTCATCTCCCATTTCTAAGCCAAAGATCCAGCGTTGTCCATAGACATCTCCAAGGTCATGTGGCCAGCATGACTGCCAGAGCAGTACCTATTGATCTACTCACATTTGCATGTTTTCAAACTACTAAGTTGGCAGAAGCTGGGGCTGACAGCGGAAGCTCACACCGCTCCCCGGTATCGAACCTGCGACCTTTAGGTCAACAAGCTCAGCAGCTCAGCGCTTTAACACACTGCGCCACTGGGGGCTTTGATTGTAGGTTAACAATCAACTCCCAAATGTCAAGGTCTATTTTCCCCAAATTCTACCAGTGGTCACATTTGGGCATACTGAGTATTCATGCCAAGTGTGGTCCAGATTCATCATTGTTTGAGTCCACAGTGCTCTCTGGATGCAGGTGAACTACAACTCCAAAACTCAAGGTTAATGCCCACCAAAGCCTTCCAGTATTTTCTATTGGCCATGGGAGTTCAGTGCGTCAAGTTTGGTTCAGTTTCATCATTGGTGGAGTTCAGAATGCTCTTTGATTGTAGGTGAACTATAAATCCCAGCAACTACAACTCCCAAATGACAAAATTAATAAACCCCACCAGTATTCAAATTTGGCCGTATCTGGTATTTGTATTAAATTTTGTCCAGCAAATGAAAATACATTCTCCATATCAGATATTTAAATTACAATTAATAACAGTAGTAAAATTACAGTTATGAAGTAGCAACAAAAATAATTTTATGGTTGGGGGTCACACAACATGAGGAACTGTATTAAGGGGTTGTGACGTTAGGAAGGCTGAGAACCACTGTTGTAGGGGTTGAGGAGAAAGGAGAGGTGCAAACTCTTACTGCTTTTGTGGAGGAGCTCATACAAATGTTGCCTCAACTCTTACTTCCCCAGAATGTAACGAAATGGTCACCATCCACATTTGTTGGATTGCAACTGCCATCAGCCACAGTCAACCTGGGCAGAAATTTTTTTTGAGGGAGGATGAGAATACTTTGGGGGAGGCACACCTACTCTGAAGTAAGTCTAGTTGTAAATCAGTGAGATATAGTTCCAGGTAAGAGTGGGCCTAAATGCCCACAAAGGCATAATCTTGGAAGCTATGCAGGGACCATCCAGATTAGTACTTGGATGGGGGACTGCTCATGAATACTGCTACTAATATACTTTATTAATATTCCTCCCTTCTCACCTAGGGGACTCAGGGTAGATTACAGTGTTTACATACATAGGCAAACATTCAATGCCTTTACAATCATATACAATGGGACAGACAAATACAAACAAAGGCAGGGGCCTCTCCTGACAACTACTAGGTGCTGTAAGTTTTGTTTCTGAAGCAAACCCCCCTCTCTGTATTCCTTGCCCAAGAAAACACAGTTAAAATCATGGAGTCACCCTAAATTGACAAGCAACTTGAAGAGACATTAAATACACAGAAAGGGGTGTACAGTTTGGTTCAATTCCATCATTGGTGGAGTTCAAAATGCTCTTTGATTGTAGGTGAAGTATAAATCCCAGCAACTACAACTTCCAAATGACAAAATCAATCTTCCCCCAGCCCAACCAGTATTCAAATTTGGGCATACTAGGTATTTGTGCCAAATTTGGTCCAGCGAATTAAAATACATCCTGCATATCAGATATTTACATCATGATTCATAACAGTAGCAAAATTACAGTGATGAAGTAGCAACAAAAATAATGTTATGGTTGGGTGTCACCACAGCATGAGGAACTGTATTAAGGGGTGGTGGCATTAGGAAGCTTGAGATCTCCTGTTCTATAGGATGAAACCATACAGCTAAAGTGCTATCAAAGTGATAAAACTTCTAGTCATGAGTGATGTTTCTATCAATATGTACCACTCATGATGCTTGTATGTTATCTTTGGAAGCAGAGGCAGTATCTGTTCCTGGGATACTTGGGTGGAAGAAGAACAAAGAAACAGAAAATAATTCCAACAGTTTTATTTGGCATAAGCTCAGTGTGCAGCATGAAGAACAGTTTGTGTCAACTGCATCTATTTTATTTGTCATGGAATTTGGCATGTTTTGAACCCATGCTACATCTGAAGAAGTGGGCTTGAGCACACAAATGCTTGATGCCAAAAAACACTTGCTGGTCTTTAAGATATAACAAAACTCTTGGGTTTTGTGCTGAAACTTGTTAACATAATGGGGGAAAACTCCTCGAAACATTCTTAAAATGGCTGGGAAAATGCTGTTGTGCACACATCCTGCTTGCAGGCTTTTTGCAGACATCTGTTTGGTCATTGTGGGTACAGAATGCTAGATTAGATAAGCTTTTCTTCCTCTTGCATTTTGCTCCTTAGGACATAATTTCCAGAATACTTGGGTGGAAAGGAGGGATGAATTCCCGCTTCTTAAGTCTCATGAACGTCACATAGCAGATAAGCTGCCATGCTCCATGAATGTGGTCTAAAACAGCAGCATTGAAGGAAATGAAAACCATTATTTGCAGTTCTAATAACTTTCCTTGTGGTTAACTTTTTAACTTTGAAATTTTTAATATGAGTAACTTGTTAAAATATGTAATGATATAGCCTTGTTAGTGTGTGTCAATATAAAAAGATATACAGTCATTCCTCCACTTTCAGGTGGTTAGGGTTGCAGATCTCCTGCAAAACTGAGGAAAATGTAAACATCTGTGGTGGGAGGGACAACCACTGTGATGGAGGAGGCTACCCACTCTGGTCCCAGAGAGAAGAGGAGGAAGCATGTTAGCACAGGCATTACTTCCCTTACCATGCAGATTCTCCCCTGCAATTGCTCCTTTTCCTCTTACCTGCATGTCTATTTAACACAGGCAAAGGGAGGGAGGTACTGCCCTAAACAGAAGCACGTGGTATGCCCACCTCCTAAATGACCTCTTGTTTTATCAAAGCCAAAGGTTCCTTTGGGGGTGGGGGATTCAAAGGCAATGGATACACAAGTGTTTAAAACTACAAGCATCAGAGAACGACATATAAATCTAGCAAGCTTACTCCCCAATCAGCCCATCGGGAACCCCAGCTGGAATGATGGTGAGAGATGCCCATAGCCCAGGCATGGGCAAACTTGGGCCCTCCAGGTCTTTTGGACTTCAATTCCCACAATTCCTAACAATTCCTGATTTGTGTAAGCTGGTGAAGGAAGGAATACATACATTTGTGTTAGCCACAGAGAAAGGATGACATATTTTGTACAACGAGAATGGAAGTACCGCAATCTGTTGGAAAAGGAATAGATTTAATAATAATAACAACAACAACTTTATTTTTATACCCCGCCAACCATCTCCCCTAGGGGACTCGGGGTGGCTTACAAGGGACACGCCCAAGATTATAATTAAAACACACATGTAAAACACTTTAACCAACTAGAACATCAGATAAAACAAATAACAGCACAATTGAAAGCAATATAAAAACAATACGGCTGAAAGAAACATAGCTGAGGTACAGATTCAATGAGTGCAATACATTTTTACAGGAGCGCAGGAAAGTGCAACAATACATTTCTCAATTTCTTCTTTCTCCAGTGAATTTGGTAGTAATATTGCTTCCCTCCCTCCCTCCCTCCCTCTTTTCCATTCAGATAAACTTTTATTCTGTTTTTTCTTGCCCGGCAAAGGAACTTGTGCTTTATTGTCCTGGGAGGACCACTGACCGAAAGGTCGGTGGTTTGAATCTGGGTAGTGGGATGAGCTCCTGTCAGTCAGCTCCAGCTTCCCATGAAGGGAAAGGAGGGAAGCCTCCCACATATCCAGGAGTCCCCTGGGCAGTGTCCTTGCAGACCGCAAATTTGCTCACACCAGAAGCAACTTGCAGTTTCTCAAGTCGCTCCTGACACACACACACACACACAAAATAATTTTGCCAATCTGGTCACTTTTATGGACTTATTGACAAGGATGATCTACTGTGTGAGAAAGTTTTCACTGTCCAAACATATTGAAGATGAACTTTAATCCAAGCTCTCTCTTTGTTGACACTGTAGATGTAGGGAGGAGGAGGAAATCTTTACTGATTGCGTATTTTTCTCTGTTGTTGCTGTACTTCTTCCAGTGTTGAGAGATGAGCAAAAAGCTAACTTAAAATGTGTTTTTGATGAGTCATTTTATCACCAATGAACATTTTGTTTTTCTAGGACGGTTTGTAGGGTAAACTAAACTTTATCTCAGTGTTGTATTACATCTTTGGATATACAAGTGTTCCAAGGTTAGGGATTTGAGTTTAGTTTAGTTTAGTGTTTTGTTGAATGTCAAAAAGGGAGAGAAAGACCTTTGATCTCAAACTGAACCTTGATGATGTTCCTTGGGATAGCAAATCCAATCAAAAAAAGATAAGAAGGGTAGCTCTACAGTGGTCTCATTTCCTGTCATTGACCGATTCTGACTGGCTTCCTGTTAATGAGCGCAAGGCAAAGTGTGTTGAATCTGTACTTTAAAGAAGGGATGAAAATCATGTGGTGTCCCAGATGTTGTTGTTGTGCAAGTCCCAGAAGCCCTAGCCAGCATAGTTGATGATGTGAATGCTAGGAATTGCAAGTTACCATCTGGAAAATCAAATGATTTCCAGCCCTTCCACAACTAGGAATGCTTTAGAGGTGAAGTCTTTACTGGGTTGGATTAGATCGCCCTAAAGCTCTCCTCCAATTCAACAATTATTTTACAGTATGCTAGTGAACAGCTTGCATGCCCATAGGGTAACAACATATCACTGGACAGTAGAGGCAAAAAGAGATATAATATCTATACACATAATAAAAGTGAAAAAATGTATGTATGTGTGGCTGGGGTGTCCGCTTACACATTAGGGCTGGGCGGTTTCGTTTCGTTAATTCGTAATTCGTTAAAAATTCGTTATTTTTTTTTTATAACGAAGCGATAACGAACCATTCTGGAGCAACTTAAAAACGAAACGAATTTTTAAATTCGTTTCGTAATTGTTTCGGATTCGTTATGTATTCGTTTCGTTATCGTTTTGAAGTCGTTTCGTTATTATTTCCGCATGTCTGGGGCAAGTTTTATAGTTGTTTTTGTTTAATTAGTGAAAAAAAAATATAATATCACACCAACAGTCAACAACAGAGGGAGAGGGAAGCTTCAGAAGTTTTTGGAGGTTTTTTAGCGTATTTCGCGGTCGCGTCCGCCATTAACAAATCGATTCGTTATTGTTCCGGAAATCGATTCGTTAATGTTTTGTAATTTTTTTCACATTTACAAATTTCGTAAATATCGAACTTTTTAAAAGAAAAATTTTGGAATTCTTTTAAATATCGAAACGCAAAAACCCCCAAAAAACGAATCGATTTTAGAAACAAAATTTTCCGTTGTTACCCAGGCCTATTACACATATAAGCTCCTACTTCTACAAATAGCTATAACTCCCACTACTCAGGAGACTCAATTGACCTGGACATTTTGGAGTTGTGGGTACTGGGATTTAAAGTTCACCTGCTGTCAATGAGCACCCTGAACTCCACCAAAGATGGAATTGAACCAAACTTGGCACACAGAGACAGCATGACCAGCAAAAAATACTGGAAGTCTTTGGGGAAAATTCACCTTGATTTGGGGGTGAGGGTTGTAGTTTACCCTGCAGTCAGAGAGCACACTGAACCCCACCGATGATGCATCTAGAGGAAACTTGCCCAACATAACAAACTTGAAGTACTGCTGCCCTGGAGACCAGGACGCAGAGCAATGGCTTCAAACTACAGGAAAGGAGATTCCACCTGAACATTAGGAAGAATTTTGTGACTGTGAGAGCTGTTCAGCAGTGGAACTCTCTACACTGAGGTTTGGTGGAGGCTCCTTCTTTGGAGGCTTTTAAACAGAGGCTGGATGGCTATCAGTTGGGGGTGCTTTGAACGCGATTGTCCTGCTTCTTAGCAAGGGGCTGGACTGGATGGCCCACAAGGTCTCTTCCAACTCTATGATTCTGTAATTCTATGATGGAGTTTCTCAGGATTAATCTGGCATGATGTGAGTTGTAGTTCACTCACAACCTTATGCATTTTCTACAATTAATTTTTTTTTTACTTTTTCAAATAACCTGGGCAACACTGGGTACTGAAGCTAGTATACAACAAATAAACAGTTAAAACCATTTAAATAATTAAAAATCTATTACCATATCTAAAACTCCTTGGCTCAGCCATCCTGGGCTGTTTTTATTTGTGTTAGGTCCAGGAGCTTTGTTGTTTTGTTTTGCTTTAACAACAGGAGGGGACATAAAAGTAACTTAAAGTATATGTCTTGTTTTTTAAGACCTCTCCAGGACATATAATGGCCCGGGAGAGGCAAACATGTGCTGAAATTTGTCCACAGGCCCCCAGATGACACTGGGGAGCAAACAGCTTTTTTAATTCCAGGTACTACAGGGCCATGAAACCGCTCTGAAAGCCACATGTTTCCCACCCTTGTTTTAAGAGAGCAGACTTTTACTAGTTGTCTCCAGGAGGACAGCATCTGCTCTTTAAAGAGAGTTCATGGTTATATGAGACAAACAGAAGTGCAAACCCAAGAGAACAGGTATCAATACAGATCCTCTTCCCTGTTTTACTATTATGAATTTATATAAAAAGGGTAAGGGCACACGTGAAAGCCATTATTAAGGTCAAAACAGTTGAGGAATGGAGGTCATAAACTACACATACCTGTTCTGTTTCTATAGCGACACTAACCTGAGTGCTATATAGGGTGTCGTAAAATAAATCATATAGATTCAAGCTGAACAGGAAGTCTGTCTGTGTAAATTCTTTTTACCAGTATTTGTGTTTCAAGAAATTGCTCACACCAAACACTTAACAGGTCAGACCTTTTACATTGGCTGCAGCATGTTTGAGATTATACCACAAACTTTGTCTCCTCGATGCGTTGTCAAAGGCTTTCATGGCTGAAATCACTGGGTTGCTGTGAGTTTTTCAGGCTGTATGGCCATGTTCCAGAAGCATTCTCTCCTGATGTTTTGTCCACATCTATGGCAGGCATCTTCAGAGGTTGTGAGGTCTGTCTGCTAAAGGCAAGTCTGGGTGTTGCAATTGGACACCTTGATTAGCACTGAATAGCTTTGCATCTTCAAAGCCTGGCTGCTTCCTGCCTGGGGGAATCCTTGTTGGGCGGTGTTAGCCAGCCCAGATTGATTCTTGTCTGGAATTCCCCTGGTTTGTTTTTTTTTTTAGTTTTTGCTCTTTATTTACTGGCCTGATTTTAGAGTTTTTGAATACTGGTAGCCAGATTTTGTTGATTTTCACGATTTCTTCCTTTCTGTTGAAATTGTCAACATGCTTGTGGATTTCAATGGTTACTCTGTGTAGCATGATGTGGTGGTTGTTGGAGTGGTCCAGCATTTCTGTGTTCTCAAATAAAATGCTGTGCCCAGGTTGGTTCATCAGGTGCTCTGCTATGGTTGACTTCTCTGGTTGAAGTAGTCTGTAGTGCCTTTCATGTTCCTTGATTCTTGTTTAGGTGTTGCATTTGTGATTATAAATAGCTGCCATGTGTTATAATTAAGTTCTGGTTATATCACAAAAGGATGAGAACATCTCCACATAAATTAACAAAAGTAATATAATGTATTGTGTTATCGAAGGCTTTCATGGCTGGAATCACTGGGTTGCTGTGAGTTTTCTGGGCTGTATGGCCATGTTCCAGAAGCATTCTCTCCTCATGTTTCGCTGAAATCTATGGCAGGCATCCTCAGAGGTTGTGAGGTCTGTTCAAAACTAGTCAAGTGAGGTTTACATATCTCTGGAATTTCCAGGATGAGAGAAAGAACTGTTGTCTGTTTGAGGCAAGTGTGAATGTTGCAATTGGCCACCTTGATTAGCACTAAATAGCTGTGCAACCATTAATTTATTGTACAATTTGACCTCCAGTACCTGCGGTTTTGCCACCCACATCCATGTCCCCTTTAAGAACTGTCTAGGTCCCAGACAATTCTATTGTATTCTTCCATTTTTAACTGTGAATTTTTAATACCATTGATATTTAATTCTCTTTTAATGTTTGTATATCTGTAGATTTTAAATTGTATTGAAATGCTTTTATATAAGCTGATTTGAGTCTCCTTCTGGAGAGAAAAGTAATAATAATAATAATTATTATTATTATTATTATTATTATTCCAGAAGTTACTGTGTACTATCACTGGATGACCTAGTAAATTCCTAGAGAAGATGCCTCTCTGGGAATATTCTAGTCCTCCAGTATGATTCTGAAATGAAGTGGTTCATTTCAGTAGGGCTCACTGTTATCCAGGTTCCTGTTTCCATTCTAATTAATAGTCATGGTCTTGGTACAGCCTCTTAATATCTTATTATTTCGATCAGTTGTTTACATTTTAATGCATAAGAATTAGAATATTTTTTCCTAATGTCAGGCAGCACTATCCCCAGCATATCTATTCAGAAGTAATGCCCATTGAATTTTAGTGATAGATAAGTGATATACAGATATTTGTAAAAATCCACCTCAATTATATCTGAAGTGGTTTCAATATTATGAGTAATCAAAAGTAAATACTTCTCTGGTTAGAACCATGCACTAAATTCTATTGTCATTTCACTGTAGAAAGAATATGCTGTTGTCATAAGCACATGTTTTATGTGGAGTTTTAATAACTAAATGATGGGTTCCTGTTATGGGTCACCTGGTCTGTTCAATCATGTGTACATCTGGGAGTCAGATGCACTGATGTGTCAACATATTTTAGGTAATATGGTATGTTATTTGATACTCATTTGTTTAAGAAGGAATTATCAGTGTTTAGCTTTAGCTCCAGCAATTACAAGTAAATATTTTTAAAGAACTGAGTGAAATCATGTCAGCCTATCATGTCTTAACCGTTTCACACAAAATATATGTGTCGCTCTGGGTTCCATACCTCTATCTTAACCACACTTATTTAAGTAAGACACTTAATTTAATTGTGTCGGAGCACTTGATATACAACCAGTTTTGTAGTGTAGATTCTGTATAAAGGCTTTAATCACTTCTATGAAAAATGTGATGCAGATCATGTTTCTGCTTCTCCTGCGCTCATTAGGACCACAAAGCACAGCTTGCGTCACACTGAACTTGCTTAGCAGTGCAATAATACTTTGTGGCTGCTGAGAAGTCATGTGATCTCTTCTTAATCTCTTCTTTTGTAGTACAAATGCCATTCCTGTCAATGGCCGGAGCTTTGCTTTCATAGCTATTCAGTCGCTTGATTGGTCTTAGTTTAGTCAACAAGCTGACTTGCAAATCCCCTTAGGGAACATATTCTGCTATTCGGTATTTCTCATGGGCCCTGCACAGTTCTAACCTTTTTTTTTCCACAGTGAAGAGAGACTGAAGCATGACTCCCAAAGGAGAGACTTCTTTTGTGAAGTCATATTGGTTACCATGTTTTTTTGTTTGTTTGGTTGCATGCTGCATGTCATCGTCTAAAAGGATGTTGCCCAGGGGACACCCGGATGTGTAATGAACCTTTGGGGAGGCTTCTCTTATGTCCCCAACATGCAAGTGTGGAGAAGAGCAAACCACACACCACCTATTACAATGCAGCCTGAGCCCTGCCACATGTACAACGTAGGACTTCCTTATAGCAACACCAGAGGCACTCCAAGTGGACAGCTACTGGTCAAAGAACATTTAGTATTATGCCAAGTTTTTAACTTTGTGTTTTTAAATGCATTATAACTGTACCCTCAATTCGCTTCTGACATGATAAATAAACAACCACAATTTTTAATTTTCATCATTTTCCTTGTACCTCAGGATATTGGTCCTTCTTTTCCCCTTCCTAATGACAGTATTCTCATACATTAGCCATAACTAATGGCAAAAGACTATTGTCAATACACTTTTCTTCCCTGTCTCTTCTCATATACATGTAACTTGTCAACTTGACTTATAGCACCATCCCCAGGCTGATGGAAATCCTTCATGCTTCCTACTATGATTAAGATTAATTAGCCAATCCTTAACCTCTCATTAGCCATCTTTCCCAGCTCCAGGGATGCTTTTGGCTGTTGAGGTATGTAGACTCAGTTTCACAGAGACTTCTAGGGAAGTAATATTTTGAGGCTATGTGAAGGAGGTGTAACTGAACATCCAAAATGATGTTGATTGGCTAGGTTCCTATATAACACTTGATGCTTGACATCTCAGTTGCTATTTCAAAGGCTATGGAAAGTTATATCCTTCTGTTACTCAACAGGAAAAGCATTTTTGAAATTTGAATTTTTGCACTTTAAAAAATCTAATTAGTATTTTGTGAATAATAGGATGTAACTGGGGGTCGTGGTAGTGCAGCAAGTTAAACTGCTAGCTGCAGGAAATCTGTTTACTGGAGGGTTTGCAGTTCAAAGCTGTTAGCCCTAGCTTTTGCCAACCTAGTAGTTTGAAAGCATGCAATACAAGTTGATCAATAGGTACCAACCAGGCAGGAAGGTAAAAGGAGCACTCTATACCGACATGCTGGCAAAACACGATTGGAGATGTCTATGGACAACAGGCTCCTCAGTACAGAAAAATGGAACAACAGCACCTCCCCATGGGTGAAGTTGAGTGTCTCCTCCAGATGCCAGAGATGAAAGGGGAAGGCCTTTACCTTTGTCAATGTATTGTATGTTGATATTGTTCACTGTGTAAAAGCCATTGAATGTTTGCCTTGTATCTGTATTCTGTAGTCTGCTCTGAGTCCCTCCGGGGAAATAAAGCAGAATATAAAGTGCATTATTATTATTATTATTATTATTATTATTATTATTATTATTATATGTGAAAATTAGGTCATTAGGATTTCAAACCTAATTTTATTACATAATGGTATCAATCTATCTAAGTGACCAAACAAATGAAAAATAAGTTTACTTGTTATATATGCCAACATGCAAATTACTTTAAAGTTTCTCATAAATGCATAAGAAAATGAAAAGGACAATAAAAGGAAATGACATGATTATAATATAGGTGATGTACCAAAAAAAGCTGTAATGTCAGTATATTTAGGTGGAAAATAGAGAATTTCAGGTGTATCTTCTAGTTAATTAAAATATATTCTGATGTCTGTGTTTATTTAATTGCCACACCTAATTATTATATTCTTATATTAGATTTCCTAGGATGTCTTCTCAAGAATGATAGCATGGCGCCACCACGATCTTTTCCCATGTCCAGAAGAATCGATTCTGAACAGATTTCATGGGACGACCCTGATGCTGAAAATGATTTCGACCATGGATCAGGTTTTGGCAATCAGACCACACCAAAATTATTCTCTGTGTCTAAAGATGCTGAAAGATACCTGACTGGTGTGTGGCTGACCCTTTTTGTGCCATCAGTCTACACTTTAGTTGCCATAGTGAGCCTTCCTCTGAACATCATGGCAATTCTTGTGTTCCTGATAAAAATGAAGATGAAAAAGCCAGCCATAGTATATATGTTCAACCTAGCTTCTGCAGATGTACTCTTTGCAAGCATGCTTCCTTTTAAGATTGGCTACCATTTTTCTGGAAACAACTGGGTGCTTGGTCCGGAAATGTGTCGCTTTGTCACTGCTACATTTTACTGCAACATGTATTGTTCCATATTACTGGTAATGGTGATAAGCATTGACCGTTTCCTGGCCGTGGTGTACCCAATGGAGTCTCTGTCATGGCGCACATTAAGTCGCGCCTCCGTGGTGTGCATTGCCATTTGGATTGTTTCCATTGCTGGAGTCATACCTCTGCTTATCACGGAGCAAACCCAGGAAATACCTCACTTAAACATTACAACATGTTATGATGTGTTGAATCAAGAGGATCTTGAAGGATATTACTTCATATTTTTCACAGTTTTCTCTTTGCTTTTCTTTTTTGTGCCATTAATTGTTTGTTCTGTCTGTTACATCTGCATCATCTGGCGTCTGAGCTCGTCCGACATCGCTGCAAAGCAGAGCAAGAAGACGCGGGCTTTGTTTTTGTCTGTAGCGGTTTTCTCCATTTTTGTGTTGTGTTTTGGTCCAACAAATGTTCTCCTCATAGCGCATTACATACATTTTTCTTACAGAAGCTATTCGGGGAGTATCTATTTTGCTTATCTCCTCTGCGTCTGCATTAGCAGTATTAGTTGCTGCATTGATCCTCTGGTCTATTATTTTGCCTCATCCGAATGCAAACGACACCTCTGCAACCTGTTGTGCTGCAAAGTGAATGATGATCCCTGCAGCCAAAGCACCAGCGACCAGCTCATGATGAGGGCCAGCCGAAGGGGGACCTGCACCAGTACACTTGGAAACAGCGTCTATAGGAAGTTATTAACATAAGCATTTATGGACAAATGTATACTTGATGCTCTTGTGTTTAATGCAGCTCTGTTTTTTAAAAGAGTATTGGCCTACACTCATTTTTCACATAATGTGTGAACATAATGGGCTATGGACATAATGGGCACAGTTCACAGCTGAGAACTGTGACGTGGGTTGCTACATCCTGTTTGTATGGAAGGGCATGTATGCATATTTATGCACACATATTTGCATACCTACATTGACTGGAATCCTGTTGGTTAGTCACAGTTGGAGTTAACCTATTCAATCAGCTCTTGAATGCTGAGTTGACACATAAGTTAATCAGTGGTGCTGATCTAGTCGGAACTAACAGAACAGTGAGGCCTTGGTATCTGCAGTGGTTTGGTTCAGACTTTCAATGGATACTAAAATCTGTGGGTACTCAAGTGCCATTATATACTATAGCACAGTAAAATGCTTATATAAGATGGCAAAATCAAGGTTGACTTTTGTTTTTTAAAATATAAATAAATATATATATATTCCAGGCCATGGATGGTTGAATCCATGTATTCAGAGGTCTGATTATAATCCCAGAGGTAATTTTTTCCAAATATGCATTACACCTTTCCCTGGTATTTCTCTCATAACCAAGAACGGAATGTTCAGTTAAGACAAAATTACACTTATTGAAATGCTTTTTTACATTGCAGTGTTCACACATTTAGATATAGGGATGAATGCAAAGGACCAGATTTGGCAATATCGTTGAACTGTTGGCTAAACAATTACTCTTGTGACCCTAGTAGCATTTTGAATTAAGCTGTATTCCAGTTTGCATAGGCATACCATTTACTAAGATAATGCTATCCAGGCTTCTATTTTAATTATTCTTCAGTGTAATAAATGCTGATAACTGACACTGATAAATCATAGTACTATGAGTATAAAGTACAGCAGAATGCAAGCTATGCATATGCTTATGTTTCTCTTTCCATTTGTGCCCTGAGCAGAAAAGTAAAGAAAAACAATTCTGAAACTTAGCAGTTCTTTACACGAAATTCAGTCACCTTTTACCCTTTTGACTATTACCCTTTTGACAGTAGTGATTTAAAATAAGCTACACTGAAGGTCTCATTTCAAATAGAGATCTTTGAAAGACTGGCTGTTCCAAAGCGGTTTCCAGCATATTCACGAAAAAGAATTCAATGTCTTACAAAACATGAAAACCTCACATAAAACAACAGTAGCATAAAACTATAAATTAAATCATAAAACATATCTATAAACGCATAAAGTGTAGCAATCTCTTAATTCTAAAATATCTTCAGTGGAGAGATTTGCTCTGGAAAAGCTGTTTTCCCCTGAAATTGTTTGAGAACCCTGATTCTCCTTCTGTATTATATTCTATGTCTGTGATTTCAAGCTAGTTGCATTGGTAGCCTTCAGTATGTGTTATATGTCTCTATTAATTTCTCATTAATACACCATTATGTAATAGCCTTGGACTCTATGAAACCAGAGTTTGAATATCGCCTCGGCTATGGAAATGAGGTATATCTCACATTTTTAAAGGCCTTACAGGAAGGCCACCTTTAAATAAATATTGCCAAGAAAGGAAGGAAAGTAATAGCAAGTTATTAGTATACAAATATTTGTATTGCATTTAATTCATCATACAGTGTTTGCAATTCTCTGAGAAGAGATCGCTCTTACGTTTATAAGATCAAAGGCTCCTTGTATGAGCACAGCATTCTTTATAGGATGGGAATTACCGTTCTTTAGTACAAGATCAAAAACTTAGAATCCAACTTAGTTTTAATTTTTGGTTAGCGCTAATGTATGCTTTCTACTGTCATTATATATTAAATCTCATATGCCTTGAGTGAGCTAATGTACCCTCATGTGGCTTACCTTGTGTGAAATATTGATTAGAACACATTATTGTTTGGATATCCAAACCTTTGGAGAATCAGAGAAAAGAGTAAATATTATCACTTAATTATATGTTAATATAAGTGGTATAAAAGAAGGTTCTGCTAAGCAAGGCAGTCATTTAAAACTAGTTTTACTCTACATCTTGCATTAATTTGGGTAGATTTCTAAAATGGGTGAAAATGCCTGAGCATCCTTATTTAGTAAATGTTTCTAATAGGCATTTGCTCCCTGGCCCCATGTACAGAAATTTCATTCAGTTTGAGGTTTTTTTTAATGTAAAATACATCATGACTTGGCCATGTATCAACAGGGTGACACAATAGAAAGAATGATCATTAAATGAATCCACATTTGGCAACTATAAAGTAAAAAAAAAGTTATATGCCTTTAAGCTAAATTAAAGATGCTCTTCCTCAAGCTATAGTGTATGGTTTATATTAAACTTTCATTTCGTATTTGCAAGAGACTGATCCATGCAATTTTGCATGTTAGTTTTTTTGCAGTAGAATTGCATAGAATTATTAATGTGACAAAATTTAAAGCTGAAAGTACACAAAAGTGCTTGCTTTTAATCCCATTCCATGGTCATCTAAAAACCTAGTACAAGCAGTCCCCAAGTTACAAACATCCAACTTACAAATGACTCATAGCTGAGAATGGGAGTGAGACAACTGGAAGTGAGAGAAATCTACGTCTAGGAAGGGAAATTCACTCTCGAAGGAGTTATCATGGGGAAAAGTTGTCTCAACTGAAGCTTTGTCACCAATCCTTGTTTCACAACAATCCAGTTTTTTCAATATCAAATGATCGCAGGGACAGAATGTTAGATGAAATCTTCTGAATGGGCACACCAATGCTTTGCTATCCAAATATATAAATGTAATACTTTCTTTGTATTCCATCCTATCTCCCTGAGGGGACTCAGGGTGGATTCCCGCAAACACAGACAAAAGACAAACATTCAATGCCTAGAAACATCAAACAAGATAAAGGTAAAAGTTTCCCCTTCTGGCTCTGGTGCTCATCTCCAGCTCAAGGAGTGGTGCTCATTTTTATTTCTCAGCTGAAGAGCCTGCATTGTCCGTAGACACCTCCCAGGTCATGTGGCCAGTGTGACTGAAGGTAAAGTACCGTTTACCTTCCCATCGAGGCAATACCTATTGATCTACTCACATTTGCATGTTTTTGAACTGCTAGGTTGGCAGAAGCTGAGGCTAACAGTGGGAGCTCACCCCATCCTGTCGATTTGAACCGCCAACCTTCCGGTCAGTGAATTCAGCAGCTCAGCAGTTTAACCTGTTGTGTCACCATGGCCCCCTATCCAAAGACACACACACATATATCTGAAGTTACACTTCAAAAATGTTCCTGTTCTGACTTACATACACATTCAGCTTAAGAACAAACCTACAGAACCTATCTTGTTCATATCTTGGGGACTGCCATTAATGTAGTTTAACCAGGGTGGCAACTATGCTATCTCTTGAGTTCACAAGGCAATGATAAAAGGAATAGGAGCCATATACTTTTAAAGTTTATATTAAATTACTATTTTAAATATTATTTTCCCAATTAAAAAGATTGACTTGGGAATAAATACATTGCTACCATCCATTTTTTTTCAAAGTTGGAAAGCCCACATCAAATGTATTTCACACATAGTATTTAACTGTGCATTAAGTAAAATGTGTAAATATTCTACAATTATGTACATAATATTATATATTTCTGATTTAACCAAATAAACTATTCTTACTGGTATTGCTTTTTTTAGAGTTATAGAAGTTTCCTATTTTTGTAAACTGAAGGAGCAAATAAATTTACAAACTGTTTTGTCGGTTGATTCATTGTGACTGCATAAGGCAAGTAACAACTGAATGTCAGTTCATTTACAAACAACAGCTTTGAAACAATGTACTAAAAGAGTTGAAATTTCTATCAGCTTGCTCAAAACCTAACCATCTAATAACCATGCAAAATCAACAAATCCCAAGTGTTTAAATTAGTATTGGAGACAGATACCATCCTTTTGGTATTGAGTAATCCTATAATAACAATGGAATAATACTGATGACAGATACAGCAGATAGAAAGTGTTTTGTTCAAAAACCATTGCAAAATATCATTAAGGATACTGCATATACACATATGTAAATCTAGTTAAAAATCGATCCAAAAAACCCGAGTCAATTTATCTGTAGGTCAATGCAACTATTCTACAGTAATTTTGTGTTTTGAAAATATGCACTATAGATATATTTTAATGTGTGCATAAAACACATTACATTCTCGGTATCATTTGGTAGGTACCCACCTCAGATGGCAAATGCTAGGAGACACAAAGCTATGCCAACATCTTGGATGAGTATGTGCCATTCAGTTTGCCCTTCCCCTCTTGCCCCAGTATATATTTCCACTCTTCCATATGCTTGGTGGTCTGGAGTGAAATTCATGTTGAAAATGGATGAAAATCCTGCCTGGAGGAGATAAATGTGTGTGGGCTTCCAAGGTGAGTTGGGGGCAGCTTTTGGTTAGTACTTGATTGGAACAGAATTCCAAAGAATGCAACAATTGAAGTGAGTTACAATGGCATGTGCTGGGTGTGTGCCATTGTAAACCACTAGCAAAATGCAGGGGAAGTTTCCAATTTTCAGCTCACTATCACGTACAGACATTTTTTTTGTTTATTGCAGAAATGAAACTGGTTTGTTTAAATTTGTGCATATTTTCAATTTTTATCCCACAGAATGTAATGTATGCGAACAAAATGCCCTATACCATTTTGTTGTGAAGCATAATGGCTTGTGAGAGAATGGAGCCTCTTGCCTACTCATACACTATTTGGAGGGGGCATCACATTCATGCTCACTTACTCACTTCTTCCAGGTAAAACAAATGAGTGACATGAACACATGAAGAGCAGGGATGCAAGGACCTGTTGCCCACAAGCAGAGAGAATTCACTATACGGAGATATCCAAGGCCAATGGAAGAAGCATATAAACAGTATTAAAAACATCACAGATAATATTCTTTGGTTGACATACCAGTATCTGCTTCTCTTACAAAAAGCTCCCTCTCTAGGCATTGCTGCTTGCATTCTTGTTCAGTGAGAAATAGTTCTGCAATGTTTCGCTTGCAGCCAGATGTACCAGGTATCCCTACCACAAATAACCTTGAGCATATAGGGGGAAATACATCTTACCTTTCAATATGAATCTCCATAAATCAAGTGAAACACATGTTCAGACAACAGCTGATCAGAGCCTGGGTAGATTTCTAAATCTTGTTTGGATTGCTTTGAGTTTTCCGGGCTGTATGGCCATGTTCCAGAAGCATTCTTTCCTGCACATTTTGCCCACATCTATGGCAGGGATCCTCAGAGATTGTGAGATCTGTTGGAATCCAGGCAAGTGAGGTTTATATATATGTGGAATATCCAGAGCAGGAGAAAGAACTGTTTGAGGCAAGTGTGAATGTTGCAATTGGCCACCTTGATTAGCATTGAATGGCCTTGCAGCTTCAAAGCTTGGCTGCTTCCTTGATTATTTTCCTATAGCAATTTTAATGAGTTGTAGTTCTGTCATTTGGCCACCAGAGAATGCCATAGCTTCAGTAAATGAGTCCGCCTCAGTGAATTGGTCTGCAAAACTGAGCAAAGGAAGTGCTGAGGGTGGCGCAGAAGAGGCTGCAATTAAAAAGAACAGAAGAAAGTACTCAAGAGAATTTCATGGCTGAGATAGTGGATAAATAAGAGCCACCACAATCCACTTAAGGTGCAGATTTCAAAAGAAAGAGGCATGTTAGTTTCTTGCAGCATAAAAAGCAGGGAGGAGAGCAAGGAGAAAAAAGGAAGCCCTCTCTGAACAAACCTTACAAAAAAAAACACCCTGTGATAAGTTTGAGGGAACACAACAACAAATCAATACATTTGAGACTAACTAGTTTTTATTTTAGCAAGAGCTTTCCTATCTATCTATCTGTCTGTCTGTCTGTCTGTCTGTCTGTCTGTCTGTCTATCTATCTATCTATCTATCACCACTTATTTTGATGCAATAGAGAGCATCCAAAACCAACTGATTTTGCTACAGAAGGATCACATTTTCCAGATGCAGATGCATACCTCTGGTCACCACTTTTCTCCTAGATGGCTAAGGGAGAGCACACCAGTCCTAAGAAGTGTCTTGTGCAGTGAGTGGGTGGGAAGCCCTGGCCCTTGAGCGCTCTAGCTGGAGGTCAGCTGTGACCTCCAGCTAGAGGCATGAATGGAGGGCAAAAGAGAGAAATGTGCCAAGAGGAAGGCGCATCAAGCCAACCCCGACTGGAAACTGATGCTCTCACTGTGGGAGAACATGCAGGTCAAAAATAGGGCTCCACAGTCACCTACATACCCACCACCAGTACACCAAGACCATCATCCCCAGGCTACGAGGGATCGCCTAAGTAAGTGAGTAAGTAAGTAAGTAAGGGTGGGACAGAAACACTATGGCTGATAATAGTGGAAAATGCCTAGAGAAACATATGTTGTTCAACATGAATTAATGAAACTACAGATAATAATCTCTTAGGTCCTTTCTATATTGTCCTATATCCCGGGATCTGATCCCAAATTGTCTGCTTTAAACTGGATTATATGAGTCTCCACTCCAGATAATCTGGGTTAAGATGATAATCTGAGATCAGATCCTGGTATATAGGGTCAGTGTGGAAGGGGCCTTAGATATATGGGTCAAACAATATCATTAAAACAACGGAACATATTGATCTTACACATTAACAGGTTTGATATTGTTGGAAATGACAACCTTCATCAAGCCTTCTCTAGCAATTTGTTTGTCTATGAACTTGTTGCTTACTGTTTATATGTATGTTCTGGTATGCAGCTTCCTTTACTCTGGTACCTGAGAAGTTGTAGGAGGAGCTGCAGACCACATGCTCTCTCTCTCTGTCTCTATCTCTTTGATTATGTGACCTGTTGATAGATATTTTGTTATAAGAGATGCCCTGGCTGGCTGGCACAAGGAACCATCTCAAAGATATTTGAAACTGGAGTAATACTTTTTTATACCTGTGTACGCCGAACACATGAAGGTTATGAGTAAACCAAATATGTTATTCTTACCAATGTCTGCTTTATTTTGTCTCTTGAGTGCATGATATAAAACAAGTTGTTTTATGGGAGAGTAAATATATATATTGGGCACTGAAAAACACTCTAAAGCTCTGCTATTTTCCCTCTCTGTTTTCCTAACAGATCAGAGATAGCAGGTTATTCAGTCTAACAACTGACATCATTGCCTTGCATAATTATATCTGGTTGTATACTACAAGAGAAGATTCTACTCTAAAGGGTTTTTGACTCTTCTCTGAAAGGTCGTGCTTTTCTAAAAGTTATGATCTCCAAAAGGTGTTTTTCCAAAAATGCTATGAATGCCATTTTCAAAAAAAAAAAATGTTGTTGTTGTTTTGAACAAAACCACAAAAGTCTTGTAGCACCTTAAGGACTAGCCATTTTTGTTTGACATCAGCTTTTGTGGATTCTAGCCCATACATTTCAAGTAGCAGGGAGGAGCTCATGGAAACCTATGCCAAATAAAATTTGCAAATCTTTCAGTGTCCCAAAACACTATCTTTTGTTTTCTCTGTAACAAACTATCCCCACCCAGAACATTATTACCAAATTAAGCTGTCGTGTCATTGTTGTGACAATCTTTCAGTGTATATCTTGTTCCAATACTTCATACCTTATCACAGATCGAAATATTCCTGAGTCCAGAACATGTCATTTCTCCAAGATGGTTGCAAGAAATAACCTCTGATCTCTTGTATATTTCCCATAATTCTCATTCTGTCTTGTAAAAGAATGTAAACAGGAGACATGCACAAAATATTTTGTGGAAATTCAGGAAAGCTGAGAAATTTAACAAATAATCTGTTTGATTCCTGGCTGCCCATGAGAAGAGAACCAGGAATGCAACAGAGCTTCCTACTCTCAGACTGGGGAGTCCTCTCCCTGGGACCCAAGTAGTTTGAATCCTCTTGAAATCCTTCCTCGCTTTTCCCAGGGAGTGTAAAATTGCATCTTTTACAAATTCAAATATACTGCATTGGCCCTGCATTGATTGGCATATGTGCATTGGCAACTATGACCCAAACCCTGTAAACAGCTTAGCCTCCTTGCCATTTTCTTGCCCTCTATCAATCTTTTTATTTGAATCCAGCCTTTATCTCAGGTGGGGAGTCAAGACAGCATTTCAAAAAAATTCAAACAATTCAGTAAAACACATATAGTAAAAAAACATTAAACATTAAGATTTAAACACTATTGAATACAAGCAGAATTAAAAGAAAATAAGATGAAAAGTAGTACAGCACTATAAAAGTAAAAGGAAAACAAAGAAGGAGCTGCATTAACATCCCTAGAGAGGGAGTTCAAAGTGTGGAGCAGCCACAGAGAAAGTCTTCGCCCAAATTCCCTCCCGCTCTGTCCTTGAAGGCAGTGGGATAGATGTAAGATCTTAAAGCTTAAGCAAGCCCATGTAGGCCTTTCAAATTGGCTGGGCCCGAGCAAAATAGGGTTTTTATAGTTCAAAACCAGAGCTCTTGAATCTGGAAAGAGAAGGTGCATCCCATCAACACTGTAGCATTATGCAGTATGACACCACTTTAACAGTAACATCTCAATGCTAGAAAATCCCGGGAGTTGTTGTTTTCCAAGGTCTTTATCCTTTGGTTCACCTACACTGTGAAATTAATGCAGTTTGACACAACTTTAACTGACATGTCTCAACACTATGGAATTCTGGTAGCTGCGCTCCTTAGTAGGGAATGCAGAAAACTTTGTAAAACTTCAACTCCTGTGATTCCATAGCAATGAGCTATGGCAGTTAAGGTGGTACCAAACTGGCATAGTAGTTTTAAGCATGCAAATTTATTTATTTATTTACTCCATTTGCATTTATTTATTTATTTATTTCCATTTATTTATTTATTTACTCCATTTTCTACCCCGAAGGGGACTCAAGGCAGATTTATCCCTCTATCTAGTTCCTGGCGTAGATGGGTATTTAACACAGTGCTAAGTATTTAGCATTCTGCTGAAGGAGGTATGCTGCAGCTTCCATTATGGTTCCCCAGTCACCCCCAACATTGTCACCCCCAACAGCATCTTCTACATCCTGAGGTATCTAGCTACCTCATTCTGGTTAATGGTAGGACAGGCCCAAGAAATGAGATTATCAGTAAAACACTTGCAATGAGAAGATATGGGGACAGTGAAAGACAATGTTTGGTTCACTAATGAGGCTTTTAAGTTATCTTTTTAGATGGAAATGAATACCGTCAAAACCACAAGAAAAGCATCTTTATCCATTATCCTAATGTGTTTTTCAGAAATTTTTCGCTATTAGAAAATGTTTTTGAAGATAAAGTTCAAGAAAGACATTAAACCAAGTAGACACTTCTCCTTCTTCATGGGCTGCTGTTCATTACTCTCGTGAAATGTGTGGGTTTGGGAGGGTGGAATTAATCTCCTTTTGGTGCTTCAGGGAGCAGCCAGACTGAATAAATGAAAAACCCATGACTTCTTTTTTCTTCCATTCTCCTTGATTCTTTAACCATTCAAGTTCAAATTGGATGAAGAGTAGAATCATCTCTTCGAGTTAAGTAGGGATAGTTTCGTTTTGGATGCACCAGATGAAGGGTTCCCAGTAATATTAAGGGAAAAAAAGACATTGTACACTTGTCCCATCCTTTCCTTCGGAAAAGGTGTTTTGTGGAGATAGAGAAGGACAGAAGAAATAGTCAGAGAATACAGGAGGATTACAAATGGGGACACAGTGATGCATCTGCTCATCCCTTCCTCATGCTGATACAATTCCCTCTGTGTGAACTATTTCATCTGGATAGTCCCTTTGTGGCCTGTCATTTGCATTCAGAGAACTGGAAACGTACGTTGGAGTGACTTCCTCTAGAGAAGAAATGGGACGCTCTCTGAAGACACTACTGTCTCTGCTCAGTATACTTTGCAACTTCTTTAGCACAGCAAGGGCAAACTGTGAGTATATACATACAACCATATATGGCACAGAATGATTTGTTAGTCTGTTTTCACACGAAGTCCAGGAAAACGATTGTACTACTACTTTGTTGTAACACAGTGCACTACTACATTGAATGGTATCATATCTTAAACAATGTCTCAATTAGTTTATTGAAGGGTAACATTTATATCCCACCCCTCTCCTCGGAATTGCTCCCAATGTTTTTATTCCACAACAACTCATCAAGTAAATTGGACTGAAAGGTTGTGGCCAGGCATGTAGCCGGGGGGGGGGGGGGGGGTTGAAGCCCCCCCCCCCAAAAAAAATTCTCATGGTGGTTCGCGAAAAGGCTTACTGGTGCATTATTTAAACTGTTATGTTTATTCATATCATGATATGATCACCATAATCAATATATCCCATATGCATGAAGGTATTGGGGAATGATACAAAAGGTTTGCTAGGGTAGACCCTCTTTCACTCAGACTCAGCCCCCCCAAAACTCAGCTCCCCCCAAAACAAAATCCTGGCTATGGGCCTGGTTGTGGCCAGCCCAAAATCACACCTGGAGCTTCATGGCTGAGTCGGGGTTTCTTTATACAGTATGGACTGACTTTTACGTTGTCTCAGCTCGCCATGATGATGATGATGATGATGATGATGATGATGATGATGAATTATGTCAGTACTGGTTGAAGACTTTCCCACCCTGAGTGCTGGCCCTTATCCTGGGTGCAAGTACTTATTCTAGAGCAGGGGTGTCAAACTCATTTTAATCAGTCTTAAGCTTGCCATAGATGCAGGTGAAACGTCAGGAGAGAATGCCTGTAGACCATGGCCATACAGCCCGAAAAAACCTACAACAACCCAGTCTTATGCTTGCTTTCAAAGGGCCATGGATACAGAGACCAACTATAACCTTTTCACATGGCGGTCGGTGTTCTTTCATTTTTCTCGAGTTTGGGCCCCAGATGTTGTTGAATGGCAACTTCCATCACTTTGTTTATCTACCATGCGGACTGCGGATAATGGGAATCGGAACGCAATAGCACTTCCGGCTTTGTGCTTTGGGAAAAGTTAAATAACATTTTAAAGGCAGACATCATATCCACAAACATGTATCTAAATTCAAATCCCAGAATCCTGACCCAACAGAACAAGTTGCAGTCTTCCAGATGTTACTGTATCACAGCTCCCATCAGCTCTAATCATGATGTTTAATGATGAGGAATACAGGAGATAGTCCAGCATCTGGAGGACCACATAAAATGGCATAATGGGCCAGATTCAGTCCGTAGGCCTTCAGTTTGACACATGTGTTCTAGAGTAAATCCCTAGGTATGAAGATCCTGACAATGGCTAGAATCTTCTTGAAGCACCCAGTTGTTCTGACAAGCAGCCATGTCCTTCTTGGACCTACAGCATCCTAGACCTGACAGGATCCTTAAGCAGAGCTTTATGCCACATAATCAACTCACATATCTTAGTTGGCTTCTCTAAATTAATGCGGATGTTTTATGTTAGATATAATTTTTGATAGGTTACATTTAATTTAATTTATAGATGTCATGTTATAAATTGTTTTCAAATATGGAGTTATTTGGGGTTATTATGTTTGTATTTATTGTTGTACTGAGGCATTGAATATTTGCCTTTTTTATTTGTTGGAATCTGCCCTTGGGGAGATAGGATGGAATATAAAGATATTATTATTTTACTGACACACACAAAAACAGTATGACACAGCAAATGAGATATATATGCTGGATTTCATACCACAAAATCACAAGTCAAACACTTCCCAAGCATTTAGAACTGTGTGGTGTACCTTCGAATGATGCACGCAGATCCAGGTAAGGTGGCCTTTTGCAGTTGACAGATCGTGATTTTGTCAATGTTTATTGTTTTCAAATGCCAGTTGAAATCTTTTGGCACGGCACCCAGTGTGCCAATTACCACTGGGACCACCTGTACTGGTTCATGCCAGAGCCTTTGCATTCTTACTATTATTATTATTATTATTATTATTATTATTATTCCAATATCAAAGAGGATCCCAGCCTGTGCACTTAACAAAGATACAGTGTGCAGTTCCTACACAATATAAGAGCAGAATATCCTCTTTTATTGTTGCAGCTGAAATTTGCTAGATTTTTCAACATGCACAGGTGCATCAAGTCTGGTAAATGACTTAAGTGCAGGTTGAATATCTCTCATCCAAAATGCTTGGGAATTGAAGTGTTTGGGATTTTGGAATCGCTATGTTTGCATATACATCCATCTTGGAGATGGAAGCCAACTCTAATGATGAAGCTAATTTCTGTTTCATATGAACCATATATACAATATTTCTGTGCATGAAACAAATGTTGTGGACACTGAACCATCCAAAAGCAAAGATGACAATATCTCAGCCTCCCAAGTGGATAATTTTGGAGAGTTTCAGGTTATGGAAATCCAGATAAGAGACACACAACCTGTACTACCTGAAAACCTAAGGTGCATCTCCATTGCACAATGATAGCAGCTTGATGTCATAAACCATCATGGTCATTTTATGGCTGGATGGGAACTGTGTGATATTCATATTCCCCTGAACTACAGCAGTAGATGATTCTGGCAGAGAATTCTCTCACAAAACCACCAATACTAGGATTCCATAGGATAGCACCATGGCAGCTAATGTGGTATCAAACTGCTGCAATTGAGTACCATGCAGCTGATCTTAGTCTATACTGCGAGGTAAAAAAGTTCTCTTGAATGCTGTAAATTAATTTGCACCACTGATTTTTTTTCATTTTGATGTTACTTCTTCTTTCAGATTCATCAGATGAACTTATTCATCCTAGTGCTCCTTGGTACCTTTTTTCTGTTCCAGTCAACCCCCCAGATGGACCAGAATTGAAAACCCCCAATCAGAAAAACACGTTATTACCGGAAGAGTTGCAAATGTACTTGAATGGTCCATGGCTGACTCGTTTGGTCCCTTCAGTCCATATTGTTGTGTTTATATTGGGTTTTCCATTAAACATCATGGCGGTTTTTATGTTTCTATTCAAAACAAAGTTGAAGAAGCCAGCTTTCATATTCATGTTTAACCTTGCCTCTTCAGACCTTTTTCTTGTGGCCGTACTGCCATTTAAAATATCCTATAATTTTTGGGGGCACAACTGGGCATTTGGGCTTCACATGTGTCGTTTTGCCACAGGCACCTTCTTCAGCAACATCTATTGCTCTGTAATGCTGATGACAGCAATAAGCATAGATCGTTTCTTGGCTGTGGTATATCCCATGCAGTCTTTGTCATGGCGAACACCACGACGTGCCACCCTGGCATGTGGTGTAATCTGGCTTGCATCCTTCTCTGGAGTGATACCTCTCATGCTGATTGCACAAACAGAGAAGGTAATCCAGTTAAATATTACAACCTGCCTTGATTCGCTAGATGCTTACAAGATTGTACACTTGCGTTATTATGCTTTTTCATTATCAGTCCTGTTCTTCTTTCTACCACTATTCATCTCGACTGTCTGTTATGTGTGTATTATAAAGAAGATGCATTCTCCTGATGTTGCTGCAAGGCCAGGTAAGAAGAGGCGCACCATCCTCTTGTCAGCAGCAGTCTTGTGCTCTTTTGTTATTTGTTTTGGTCCAATGAACATCTTGTTGCTGAGCCCATTCATTTTTCCAGATCCAGATTATGGAGGTCTCTTTTTTGCCTTCATGATCTCCCTCTGTATTGGTAACATCAACTGTTGCATTGATCCCTTGATATATTATTATGCTTCCTCAAAATGTCAAAAGCAAGTGTGGAGGTTTCTGCATATTAAAAAGAATTCCAGTTTCAGAAAAGATACACAGGAAAAAGCAAACAGTAATACAACCACCATTTCCAGTGATTTGAATATTTTGCCTCAAACATAGTATCTGAGAGTCTTGTGCATTTGGATGGAATCACTATCCGTTTTGTTTTATTACAGTTGTTTCACCCTGTTTTTGTTGTTGCTTCCAAAAATGGGGCACCTATCCGAATGGGAATTTTGTCTTGCATCCAAAAGAACAAAAAATTTCAGACCATTGGTGGCAATGGGAGGGCTTCCTAGTCATGCCTCCCCTCAGATTTAGGGCTAAAGGGGTAAAAATCACCACACATGGGGGGCATATCTGACATCTTAACCTATACGGTCACTGGTGAACATGGGCTTTCATACAAAGTGACCTTGTAGCATCTGCAAGACAAAAAGAGAAAAAATAAATTGGTAGGATAAACTTTCGTAGACTAATGGACTATAAATTATAGCAGTTTGATATCACTTTAACTGGCATAGCTCTATCCTATGGAATCCTGGGATAGTTTTTTCTTTATTGTGTTACCAGACCTCTCCTACAGAGGAGAGTAAATATGCTACAAAATTAAACATTTCAGAATTCCATAGCATTAAGCCACAGTAATTAATGTGGTGTCAAACTGATATAATTCTGAAGTGTAGGTGGTCTATGAGTGTTCAAATACTGCATGCTTATTCGCAGTCCAAAGGCTTCAAATAATGACTTATTTGAAATTGAATGTTAAACCAGTCTGCTCTGACAAGGATGTATAGACACAGCAAAGATGTCATGACCTATGTGATTTCTTTTGAACACAAAGCATTTTCCAATTATTATTTTCTATTTTCTGAATCTGCAAGTAGCATGAATACTTTCATTGTTTAAAGTTGTTATTGTTGCTTTGTATCTTATAGCATAAGTTTCCAACTTATGGCAACCTTATCATTAGCTTTTCTGGGGCTGAAGCTATATATTGTTTTCTATTTTTAAAAAAGAATGTATATTACATGCTACCTTTGGAAGTCTTCCCTTAAAACAATTTTCCTACTTTGCAGTCTATTCATATTCTATAATATAGTGATGGAGATGAGCTCAAGAAATAATTTCATTAAGCTCACATTACAAATAGCATGCAATTACGTTATGCAGACAGAACAAAAGAGTGCTGTAATGTGATGTGTGTGCCACTTTCCAAAGCTTTATAAAGAGATTAGTATTACAAATTAAAGTGACAGATTGAATAGCTAGGGAGTGACTTGTAATTTGGATTGATGATGTCATCATGTTTGAGCTACAGTTTCTGAAGTTTACTGTACTCACACATGACACGTTGCAAACTTTCATAGACAAGTCATACTGCTCCCTATTCCGGAAGAACACTGATCTAAGACAGCTCTTGTTTTGTGCCTTCAATTCAATCCCCAAAAGTATGAATTAAAAGATGCAGCTCCATTGGGGCATACAGTATGCCTGCATTGCCTTTCTGTTTTGCTCTGTAATAATGAATTATTGTTCCAGAGCAAAATGCCTTTGGAATAACACTATGTATCAAAATTTTACAAAATTTCTGTTCCTGGTTTGAAAGTGTTATTTCCTGTTTAATTGTGTGGTACTTACTTTGAAAGTAGTTATTCTCCAGAAACTTGTTTTTGTGGCTGCCAGAAACTTTGTTGCTTGACACTCGATGAGATAGTCATTGAAAAACTATAACAAAATGTGCTGCAGGATGTCCTGTAAAAACAAAGTTTTAGCAGTTTAATAAACGTTTTCAATGTCCAACCAATTGTTGTTGTTGTTCATTCGTTCAGTCGTTTCCGACTCTTCATGACCTCATGAACCAGCCCACACCAGAGCTCCCTGTCGGCCATCACCTCCCCCAGGTGCTTCAGAGTCAAGCCAGTCACTTCAAGGATGCCATCCACCCATCTTGCCCTTGGTCCAACCAATTAGGTCCAACCAATTAGGAAATGGCATTTATAACCCAGGAACAAAAATTGTGTTACATAGTGATAATGCCTCACTCCGCCTTGAACTTCAGGAAATTATTCCCAAAATCACCATAATCCTTTCACAAGGAACTGGGAGAGTCAGGGGAATGCACAGTGGACTTGCATAAGAGTCCCTGGGTCCTTTTTCCTGTTTTACCTGATATGATCTGATTTTATCCTGGGAACATTTCCTCACCTATAGTGTTGTGCCAGACACCCTTCTGTGAGGTCTCCACTGTATGCCAACATCCTGAACAACCTGTCTGGTACTCATTGTATTGACTGAAACAGAGATATCAAAATCCATTTCACCCTTCTCCTGGGTGGATAAATAAATAGATACATGCTTTCAAATATACTAGTGGCAAGTTTATTTCCAAATCTGGAGACCAATCAGCACCAACAACAGACAACAACAACTTCCCAGCCAACCAGCCTGCAGATCCTAGCCTGCCACAATCTAGACCAATTGACAGGGCAATAGAAGTCCCTTGGAAGCTTGGCACCCCAGGCCCCAAACCCACAATTTTATCAGAGCTAAATCACATTATGTTCCATAGTCTACAAGTAATAGGGCCAGCTGGATTTTTAAAAGGCAGGAGTTGACAAACAATTCAGAAAACCATGTTTCAGTGAAGTGAGTACACTGTGTGGTTATGTGGGATAGGACCTTCTCAGCTGTAGTACCCTAGTTGTGGGATGACCACCCTTTAGAAACCCAAATGGTGTCTTTGGATTCCAACCATGTTGAACTTTCACCCTTCTAATTTTGCCTACTCAAAACACTCATGGCCATTTTGCAATGGTTTTGGTCCAGAAGAAGTTATTCAGGAAGTGAAATAGAAGTCAAGAAGTCCTGTTTCAGATTTTCCCCACTGGATATTTTCTCAGAAAAAAAAAAGTAATTATGTGCATTGTCTATTTCCTGCCAGTGCTGAGGTAAATGTAGTCCTTATCATGGTGTACACTAAGCTGTGCCTTTATCATGTGAGTTAGCATCTGGCACGTAGCCCTCACTGGAATGATACCACTGTTTATCACTGAACAAACAAATGGTGTATCTAAGTTAAACATGGCAAACCTGTCCCTGTGTGGTTGTTTCAATATTTTTTCTGCCTTATTTGTTCATTTCTCTTTTTCATATTAGTTTATTTATTTAGCCTCTTACATAGCATTATAAGCTACTTTTCTTCATCTAACACTGCTGCAGACGTACATGAGGAGAAACAGATATCCCTTTGCTTGCATCCATCTGGTCCTCCTCCGCTATTTGTTTTGGTGCAATGTATAGCCTATGATTATTCCAAAGCATATGTTTTCTACCTGATCAGCTCCTCTTGTTGGTGGGGAGAATCGAAACCATCTTTTAAAACCCTAACATTTCAAATCCTTGTCTCTTGAACTATCGGTATACCATCTGAAAATGTCAATAAGACAGGTCTGAAAGCTCTTTTTTCAGAAACTGAATGGATCACTCTCCAAAAGGATGCTGGCCACAGTCTGTACCTTGTTCTCTTTTCTGAGTTCCAGAGCAGCATGAATAGTTGCATTCATCGGTATTCTGGCATCATGTCTTCTGATGTAAGGGGATTTCCAGTTTTTTTATCTCCATTAGGTGCTTTAACCAATACTTCTACAAAGCCTTGCAAATGAGGATTTTGGATCTGTTTGACAAAAGAACATCGTGACTACAAAATCAGAAGGACATAAACAATGCAGGGGAAATGTCAAGGGATCTATGCAGTCATAAAATTCCTGTCCTTGCAATAGTGACACTGTTAGTTCCAGTTAAGGAACCAGGTATCAAAAAACACAGTTGTATTTTCTACTCAAACAACAAAACACACAGAGACTTTTGTTCTTTACCAAATAAGCAGGGAGGCTTTTCTTTCTCCTTTGTTGCAGCAGTATACAAAGTATACAAAACATATATAAACTTTACAGCTTCTTCTTCCTCACTACTCACAGCAGTAATTCTCCAAACCCCCAGGTCTCCCAGCAACCCTCATAATTGCTCAGTATAACTACAACCTATATACTACTCACATTGCATTAACCTCCATACCGTAATAATAATGGCTTAACTTTTTTACAGATGGTTAGGCCAGAGGTATTAACTCTGCTATCACTTAGAAAATGTCAGATAATTTCCAAATCCCGACAGCAAACACATCTTTTCAAAGCAGTTCCTCAGATCCTCAAATTATGGAGATTATAATCCAAAAACATAATTTTCCAAACCATAGAAATAATATTTATTTATTTATTTATTTATGAAATTTGTACCCCACCTTTCCCCAGTCAAGAGCGCAAGGCATTTTTTTTAAAAAAACGAACAAGTTAAAGCCATATATTAGCAAATTCTGTGAAACTAATTAAAACCCCAATAAAATACACTTAAAAACCACCCTGGTAGTATGTAACAAAGTCGAAGAGCATTCCTAAACATTGGATATTGATAGTTTTCTCCAAAAACTTCATTGAAAAGGAAGGTTTTTAGGCTCCTTGAAAGACTTCTTTGAAAATAGAATTGGTAATAGCATGTACTCTCAGGTGTATTGATACCTGTCAAGAGTGTACAAATTCAGGTGTGCTGTATTAAAGTTTCCAATCTGCAGAAGTAGTTCCAAGTTGAATTTAGATCTCATGAATGTTCTGCTCTGTTTAGTTGACCATACAATGCATTGAATATCTACAGATAAAATTATCTACTAAGGTACGTCTTAATTCTACTCCCTTTTGCCTTCTAAGCCTGTCCTTCTAGTCTAAATGGGATTTGTCCATAGAAACATAGATATCCCACGAGCTTTTCTAATCTTCCTGACTCTTCTCGCATATAGTTGTCTCAAATGCACAGCCATAGAGATGAACTCAGGAAATAATGTCAGCCCAAGCAAAAATTTCAGCATGCTATTCCTCTGTAGTGTTCAGATGGGCACAAGCTGATAGCAGCAGAAGTCCTAAAGCTTGAAAAGTTGTTGTTTTTCAAAATAATGGTTGTGTTGCTTATTACTTTTCACTATTTTTCTTTGCTTGATAAGAATGTGTAAAACATGAAAAAAAATCCTCTGAAAATACCCCATATGTGAAGCTTTGAAAAGGAACTAGAAACAATTACTTGTTGCACCAATAAAATAACTACATCCTTGCACTTTGCATTACTTTCAAATGTAATTTTGTTATGCCTTTGTTACTGTCTCTGTGTGTACAAGATAGACGTGACTCACTATAGGTGCTTTACATGACAGGTAATTCCCGAGTTACAAACATCCAACTCATATATGACTCAAAGTTAAGAATGCTGCTGAAACAATAGGAAGTGAGCAAAATCTCTCCCTAAGAAGGGAAATTCATTTCTGGAAGAATTATCATGGGGAAAATGTGTCTCCACTCAAGCTTTATCACCAACCCTTGTTTCCATAAGCCATTTTTTCAAAATCAATTTATCACAGCGTCAGAAAATGAGGGGAAATCTGATCAGGGGCACAGACAGAAAAACAAAAGCCACAGTGGTATTAATCCTTCCCTATGCTATCCGAGGCATGCATGCATATATACACACAGAGGTGGCCCTAGGTAATTTTCAACAGTAAGCAAACAGTATTTTGGCACCCCCCCCCCCAACCAATCACTGATAATATATATTTTCTGTTGTTGTGGGAGTTCTGTGTGCCATAGTTGGTTCAATTCCATCATTGGTGGAGTTCAGAAAGCTCTTTGATTGTAGGTGAACTATACATCCCTGTAAGTATAACTCGCATATGTCAAGGTCTATTTTCCCCCCCAGAGCGCCTCAAGAGCGCCTCAACTATACTGCAAATGCTTACTTTGCGTAATTGGTTGAGCCACCCCTGCATACACACACACACGACTGGAGTGTTACACTTAACAAATGTACCTGTTCAGATTTATACACAAATTCAACTTATGAACAAACCTACAAAATCTATCTTGTTTGTAAATTGAGGACTGTCTTGATTTCCAAACTCTTTCATCAGCACTGCTTTCTACTATTGTTCCATGTATGTACTATACAAGGATTGTATAGACGAAATCCACTAGATGGCACCAGAAAGCTAACACTTTCACCGTATGCACAATATTTGGTGCAAACCCCATTGAACTGGTTGGGCCAGAAGTAGAATCCAAAGAGGAACAGGTGTTTTATTGGGATATGAAATAATTGAGGAAATAATACATACTAGATCTGCTTTCAATATACTTATACAAATCTAAGAAACTGGACCGCCAGGCTATGGCACAGCTAGTTAGTAGCCAGCTGCATTAAATCACTGCTGACTGAGAGGCCTTGAGTCCAAAGCCAGCCCAGGTTGGAGTGAGCTCCTGAGCATTAAAAGTTCAGCTTGTGGTTGACCTATGCAGCCTGAAAGACAGTTGCATCTGTCAAGTAGGAAATTTAGGTTAGGGAGGCTAATTTAACTAATTCACAACACCATAAAACCTTCCAGCAGTGTGTGCAAGAATGAGGAAGTACTATATCGAGGACTCGGTGTCACAAGTGGACAGTGAAGCAGCAACTCCCCCTGTGGCTGGAATTGAGCATACCCTCATGAAGCCGGAAAGCTGGAATGTTAAATTGCCTCTGTGTCTGTCTATATATGCTGTATGTCTAAATGGTATTGAACGTTTGCCATGTATATGTGCATTGTAATCCACCCTGAGTCCCCTGCAGGGGTGAGAAGGGGGAATGTAAATACTGTAAATAAAATAAATAAAATTCAAGGCACCATATTTCTAAATCAACGCCAGACCAGCTATTGCAGATGACAGCCAGTGAAACCTTGTTCAACATTATGTAATGAAATGCTTGGCTTTGGGCAGTAGTTGATGTGAGAGTAGAAATATTATGGAGACATAATTTTCATATATGATGAGAATTTTTTAAAAGCAAATATTTAAACTACATTACAGCTCCATGCAGTCATGCTGGCCACATAACCTTGGAGGTTTCTACGGTCAACGTTGGCTCTTCGGCTTAGAAATGGAGATTAAGCACCACCCCCCAGAGTCGAACAAGACTAGACTTAATGTCAGGGGCATGCTTTACCTTTACTATAGCTGTATTTAATCAGAATGCCTCACCCACCCCCACAGATCAGAATAAGAAGAGTTCAGAAGCTGCTCTTAAGCTACTTTTGCAGATGTCTGAGCAATGATACTGTCCTTTTTAACCTCACACACTTATAAGATTAGTTTCCTTATATGGTGTTGGAGAACAAGAAAACGGCTTTCTCTGAACTATGTGCCAACTTCTTAACTACACAACCTCCCCGCTTCATTGTGCTACTTCTAGCTTCATTGTGTTCTCCAAAGTGCTTGACATGTTCCTATAATTTCATCAGGACAAGTATATTTCAAGGCTGTCTGGATCATAATGTGTTATAAAGGCTTTTCCTAAAAATAATAAATGGAGCAACTAACCAACAATAATTTTATTCAACAATTTTTATTGAGTATGTGATTGTTTAATGTCTTTACATCATGGGTTTTCCACTCCATCTATGGCTTCTTGTCATAGTTATCCTTGTTGGGTTAGAGACAGTGGATGAGATGCCCAATTCTGGGTGGCTGCCTCCCTTGATGCAGAACAGGGCTCAATGCCTAATCTATCTATATCTATATCTATATCTATGCACATAATAAAAGTGAAAATGTGTGTACACGGTGGAGATGTCCAATTACACAGACAGCCTCCTGCATCCACAAACAGGCTATAGTTCCAAGTGCTGAGAAGTCTCCAAAAGCATTCCCTCAACTGACATTGCAGGTTATAGTGAGTGCCGTGAACATGTAGCCCAACTCCTGCCAATGTCCTCCCCAAACACCCACCACCCAAGGAATGCTTTCATTCTGGGACCATTTCATTCTAGCTGTTCCAGGGTTCCTTTCTTTCTCCAAATTTGCATGACCCCACCCACTGCCTCTCATTTAACCCTTTCCTGCACATTCCTACGGCACACAGCAAACACAGAGGAATTGATCAGCAACTGAACAGACTGGAGGGGCTTGGGGGACTGACTCAACAGTATGGAAGTAGTAGTTCACCCTGCATCAAGGCAGAGCACTGCGATTCCCTTCAATAATGGATCTGGACCACATTTGGCACGTAGAACCCCCATGACCAGGTTTGGGGAAATTGGCTTTTATTTATACAAGTTGTAGTTCACCTACATCCAGAAAGCACTGTGAACCCAACCAATGATGGATGTGGACCAAACTTGCCCTGGATGATGGGACTTGCAATACCTTCACTCATTTCCCCCATGCATGACGGACCTGGACCAAAGGTGATGATCCCTCTTCAATGCTGGTTTGCCTTCCTTGTGCAATAAAGTCCTTATCTTCCAGGAATTTTTCTAGTCTGATTTTGGAGTCATCTACTCCTGTAATCCCCTCATTCCATGCCACCCAATTCCATTCTACTTATGTGCTGTGTGCCTTACTTCTGACCAGACAGCCATGTGACCCGGAGCTTTACTATTAAGAGATAGGAAGGAGAAAGTTTCTGTCTCTTTCTCCATAAGATGTATCATGTTACAAACCTCTTTTATGCCTTCCATTCCTTTACTTTCTCTATACTGGAAAATTCCACATGTTTTAGCCTTTCCTAAACCAAAGTGCCACAAGCCATTACTTGTTTTGGATAATTCTTTCTGTGCATTGTCCAGCTGTACAATAAGAAACTAAAAATATACTAGAATATTCAAAATGTAGTAATCTCATAGATTTATACAAGGCTTTATGCTTCTGTGTCACGGTTGTAATGTGTCTGATAATATATTAAGCACATTCTGCAATACAATAAGTAGATGAGGTTTTTCATTTCGTGCAACTCTCTTTCCTGCTCTAAAACCATAAGGAAGTACCACTTCCCCAGTATGGTCTCTACAAAATTGCAGTGGGAGATATGAAGTTATCTTTGTGGTTCATGCAGATGGGCATTGCTAGGAATAATATACCAACTTCTGTGTTACCAATAGTGTACAAAACATATCAAGCAGCACACAACATTGTAAAGCTGGGAGGGACAATAAAAAGTTAAGAGAGGGACTTGTAGAAATCTCAGTTGCATATAAAGCTTGGAAAGTTACTTTTAAGGTATTTTAAGGTATGAAGTCACTCTTCAAAGTAGCTACTGCAACAGTTGCTGTTATTGTTTTTAAGTAGCCCTTTACTTTTGTATTTTTTTTCAAATACTGTAGAAGCAGAAGCAACGTTTAACGTGCAGCTTTTCAAAGATATGTGGAAAACTGCTCATTTATTTTGTTATTGCCTCACTTAAGGGAAAAACAAATTCTGACTTTCAGACAAAGCACTAAAGCTCTCTAACTGCAGTCATAAAATAAGATAAAAACAACCACATGTGGTCTAAAAGATGCATTAGAAAGTAGGGATTATTACACAATGGCATTTTCACATCAAATGGGATTGGACATTAAGAGCATTGAAAGGAAAAAGGAGGCAGATAAATCATACATTGTTTCAAAGGCTTTTACAGGTTTGTCCGAGGCCCTTCTACACTGCCATATAATATCTAGATTATCTGCCTTGAACTGGATTATATGGCAGTATAGATACATGGAATCCAGTTCAAAGAAGATAATGTGTATGATCTGCTTTGATTATGTAATGAAGGGACCAAAGCATTGACATCTCTGGCCCATCTGTTCGGATATCAGCCAGCAAGCCAACGCCTTAAATCAAGAAATAGCTTCCTAAGATCCACAGATACACTTGCAGGAACACCTCAGTAAATGAGAGTCCAAAAGAGGCAGGCTAAAGCCCAGAACCTCAATCCATTATTGATACCGGATGAGAAACTCCTCCCTGGGCACACAGAAGACTGAGTGACTTGGTAGGCACTGAACAAACTGCACTCTGGCACCACGAGATGCAAAGCCAACCTTAAGAAATGGGGCTACAAAGTGAAGTCCACGACATTCAAATGTGGAGAAGAGCAAACCACAGACCACGTACTACAATGCAGCCTGAGCCCTGCTACATGCACAATGGAAGACCTTCACACAGCAACATCAGAGGCACTCCAAGTGGCTAGCTTCTGGTAAAAGGAAATCTAGCATATTTAATAAGACTCAGCACTATAAGAGGGTTTTGCGAGACCAGTCACTCTAGTTGCAACAGTGTGGTAACAGTGAAGCCATGGACAATTATTTTGGTTCTTGCAGACCACTGGTGGTCCATGGACCACAGGTTAAGAACCACAGATATAGAGAAATTGGCCCCTGCAAATTGTGAAATATATACTATTTTATACAATGGAAACCGTAGCTCCATAAAGCCCAGAGAGCCATGACTTATTGTCTTATATTAACGTTTTGTGTAAGCTGTTCTTGAAATGTCTGGTCACACCCAAGACCCCTGCCTTTCACTTCCACAATCCCTCCATAATGAACGAAGATGAGGGGAAATTACTCAAAGTATGCATGCCAGAGTTCCCAGGGTCCCTTTCTTGCCCCATTGATAAGATGGGGCTATCTGTGAGAAAGATCTGGCACCCATGCCCCGAGCCAGCTTCCCTTATTGAGATGGCCATCATCCAGAAGTATCCATTGTGTACACTGGACTCACCCTATTGTGCCCACCAAAACTAATCCATTAAGACCATCATCACACTCCTTTCAATCGTGCCCCTCTTGGAGGTGAATCAATAAAATGAACCGCCACTCCAAATGCTACAATTGCAATTTTTTGAATTTCCCGCCACCACAAAGAGCCAACCAGCTAAGACTCCATGGAGTACTCAGCCAACAGGAGCATGGCTCCTAGCTGGAGTGTTTTTCAACCAATCAGGTTTCTTGAATAACTGTTAAATGAAATAAAATGCTCTGTATTCACAAATGCAGTATGTCTGTACTTTGGAGTGTTGACATCCTCTCTGGCCAGTGAAAATAAACATCTTTGCTTTTGCCTTCAAATCCATCCATGTCTGATTTGGCCTTCTAGGCAGGCACATCAGGCATCCAAACCTACTGGTTTACAATAGTTGAAATCATGAGACGGCATTTATTTTTTTTATTTATTTCCTATATTTATACCTCGCCCTTCTCACCCTTGGCGGGGGCGGGGAAAGGACTCAGGGTGGCTTCACAGAAGCACCATATAATGCCAGTATCATAAAACATTCAACAATACATTGAAAATATTAAAACAATAATTAAAACAATAGATTAAAACACACCTATTAAAAATCAGAATCCAAAATCCATGTCCGGGTCAATTCATTGTCATGAGTTGCTTAAGTCTTTTTTCACTTGCTGACATTCACTGGTCGAACGCTTGGTCCCATAGCCAAGTCTTAAGTTTCCTTCTAAAGGACAGAAGGGAGGTGGTCAGTCTGATGTCCCTGGGGAGAGCATTCCACGGATAGGGGGCCACTGCTGAGAAGGCCCTGTCCCTCGTCCCCACCAGTCGCGTTTGCGCTGGCGGTGGGATTGAGAGCAGGGCCTCTCCAGATGATCTTAAATTTCATGATGGTTCATAACAGGAGATACGTTCGGACAGATAGTCTGGACTAGAACCATTTAGGGCTTTAAAGGTTAAAACCAACACTTTGAATTGTGCTCGGAAGCTGATCGGCAGCCAGTGGAGCTGGTATAACAGAGGGGTTGTGTTCAGGGTTTTAATTTTAAATCTGTCTGATTTTTTTTCTTATATTGAAACTTTTACTCAACAAGGTTTTAAATGTGTATTGTTTTTAATACATTGTTAGCTACCTTGAGTCCCATTATTGGAAAAAAGGATGGATGGACTAAATATAGAAGCAGGAGAATCAAACTAGAGTCCTAAATGGAGGTTCAGTTCCTTCATATGATTATAATAATTCTAGGGAGACTCAATACCAACATGCAAACTCTCCTCACCCTTCCATCTCACTGGAAGATAAAAACATGATCTGTTCATTTAATTTCTCTGAAATTTAGAACATGTTTACTCGTGAATCTAAATGCAGAGCTTGGAAAAGTTACTTTTTAAAGCAGCTCCCAGGAACGCTCAAATAGAATGGTCACTGGTTTAAATGTGATACAGTGCAAGAAATAATGTTTTCCATTTCTGCAAAGCTTCTGAAGATATTAATCAACTTTGACCACCATGGAAAATTATGGGGTCGAAAATGAGGAAGCAATAGAAAAGACAGAGCTAGTGCATGCCAGTCTGAGAAACTCAGATCTCATTTCAAATCCTTGCTCTGGTAACCAGCCAGTGAGGTGTGGCACAATGTAAAATAAACCACGTGTAGTTCACGTTGGATCAGCCCACACACTGCCTTGCCAGATAAAGAAAATATGCCACACAGATGAACAGTGAAGAACAAGTAGTTTAATCTTCTTAATTCAGAACAACATATGTTTAAACAGTATATTTTAATGTTGTTTTTTTGGTTTTTTTTGTCGTGTCAGGAGCAACTTGAGAAACTGCAAGTCGCTTCTGGTGTGAGAGAGGCCGGCTGCAAGGACGTGGCCCAGGGGACGCCCGGGTGTTTTTGATGTTTTACCATCCTTGTGGGAGGCTTCTCTCATGTCCCTGCAATGAGGAGCTGCAGCTGATAGAGGGAGCTCATTCACGCTCTCCCCAGATTCGAACCTGTGACCTGTCGGTCTTCAGTCCTGCCGGCACAGGGGTTTAACCCACTGCGTCACCAGGGGCTCCTGTTTTAATCTTGAGACATATGTTTTTAATGTTTATGTATGCATATAACTTATTCTTGTCCTAGCATTGAATGTTTGGTATTTATATGTTGTGCTCCACCCTGAGTCCCCTTCGGGATGAGTAGGGCAGAATATAAATGTTTTAAATACAATACAATACAGTCAGTTGCAACAACTCACTAAATGTCCTTTTATGAGAGATTTTAGAATGGTCCTTTCTGTGTACATATGAGAGACCTTCTTTCAGCAGCCAAGGAGCAAATTAGTCTCTCTCTCTCTCTGCTTCTCTCTCTCATCGCCTCTCCGCACCTGCATAGCTTGAGCCTGAACAAAAATACAACAGTATCCAAAACTTCAAGGCTCAGCCATCACCCTGTGCATTGCCCGACCAATCAGCTTCATGCATTTTATTTTGCAGTTAACGCACACACACACACACACACTGATTGCTTGCATGCTCCAACATGAGGTACTCAGTGAAGCCGCTCTTAGCCTAATTTACTTTATAGGAAAAGCAGGATAGAAATCTATTAAGCAAACAAATAATCAAGAGATGTTGGATCTGAGTAACTCAGTAAAGTTTAGGTTTAGTTTATATCTGTTAGAAGACTCAGATGTATGAGTTTTTACATTTCAGCTAAGAAACAACAGCTAAACGGGCCTTCCCTTCTTCTCTTCCTGACCTAATTCTTTTCCTACCCTTTTGTTTATCATATAAAATCTGCTCTCAAGCAGCAGAGATGGCAGTGCCTGTGGCCAATGTCCAATGACTAATGGAAGCAAGCCAAAGGGATTGTATGCCATGCAGAGTGAAGTCCAGAGTTCATTCATTTTATTGCCAGCTTACGTTCAAAGTACAGCCAATGAGGTTGCCTGTTATATACACTGAGGATTCCTTCAAAACAGAATATTGAAAGTATTGAAAACTACATATTTTTTTACATACCTGGATGATTTTCTCAAGAGTAATTCCTGGATCAGAAAATTGCAAATATGATTCATTACAGAGCAGAAGTGTTATTGCAGAGAGAGGGAAAATTAATACACAATCTCAGGAGTATTATTAGTAATTGTGAAACTGATAACAAAATTCATAGAAGTGTTTTCAAGGTAAAAGATTTCAAGATTTCGGTACTGCCTTCTTCACAATACTGACAAGGATTATTCGTGGTGCCACTGCCATTGTCTCTGAGGGTGAATCTACATTGTAGAAATAATGCTGTTTTACACCACTTTAACTGCCATGGCTCAAAGATATGGAATCATGGGAGATGTAGTTTGGTGAGATGCCAACACCCTTGGGCAGAGAAGGCTAAAGACCTCATAAAATCACAACTTCCAGGATTCTGTAGCGTTGCATCATGGTTGTTAAAGTGATTCAAACCACATAAATTCTACCATATAGACCAGTAATGGACAAACTTTCTAACTTGGGGGCTCCATGGTGGGTCGGAGCAGGGTGGATGGGCTGGGAGAGAGGGGTTCTCTGCAAGCCCCTTCCCTGCCCTTTCCTATCCTTCCTCTTCTGGTTTGGAGACAGAAAGTGAAGGAAAGATGGCAAACATTTGGATCCCAAAAGGCTTGGTCTTGGTCAGGATGAGATGGTGGATGGGAGAGAAAAAGTGTGTCCATTAGATCCCATATTGCCTACTCCTGATATAGAATCCTTGAATCTACAATTGGAAGAGACCCCAAAGGCCATCCAGTCCAACCCCCAGCTATGCAGGAGGGCACAATTAAAGCACTCCCAAAAGCCTCTGCGGAAAAACCTCCAGAGAAGGAAACTCCACTACATCTGTCTGACATGTGAGACCCTCCCAGGAACACTGCTACAAGCAGCATAACCTTTTACCTCACAAGAGCTCACACTCCTGTCACAAAAATTTAATATGCAGATTTGAAAAATGTAGATTTGATATAATGATTTGTGGGAATGAATGGAAAAATGGAAGAATATATGAATGGAGTTAATAATTTTGGGGACACAATTATAATATTAAGGCCTGCAATGACTAACTACCTGCTTCCTGGACTGTAATTAAAACTAGCTAATAAAGAGCTGAAAAGTAAACTCTGATAAGAATTGGGACAGTGATAACAGAAATGTTTACAATGTTAAGAAGGAAGTCAACATAAGATCAACACCAATCAAGATCTACATCTGGCCAGGAAACTGAGATGGGGCCAGAATGGAAGAAGTCTATCATTAATTTACAACTTTGGGACTACACCAGCAGAATATTCCTATAAAAGATGCAGTCGAATAATGCTCAAAGTATGGCAGACCTGAGGAGTCTGTTCCACCTGCTATGCTCTGCTCCATGGGAAGGAGAGAGATAGTGTACCTATGGAGAGTGGCAGATTTGCACGGGAGCAGTCTGGTCACTTTGGGGCTTCTTTCTCAAGGGAAGAGGAAGAAGTGCGCTTTTGGAGTCTTGGAATTTGGCAGGGAGTCAGCTTCTGCTGTATGGAAAACAGAGGTCTGGTCCTTAGCATTGTTCTTAGGGAAGGAAGTTTTGGCATTTCAGTGTTTTGAAGTTTTGACGTTATGAAACTATACATTGACAGGCTGCAGGAAATCAGGGTCTAGCCTAACAGGTGCTCCTCCAAGGAGGGAGAAAAGGATATAGTGATATTTGAATGCTTGGGGATGAATGTGTGCACATGTGGCGTGAATGTGGAGTGAAAATGTAATTTCCTTTTGTTTGTTTGTTAGCCATGTAATTGTGAATCCAATGTAGTTGCATAGAATCAGTATGTCTTTATCTCCAATGTCATTCTTTGTCTAAATGTTTTTCTGTCATCTGATATACCCTCTCACACTGGAAATTGCAATAAAAAGAAGCTATGCTTTAAAGTTATTGACAAGTCATTCATGACAAATTGGTGTCAGAAGTGGGGTATTCTTTTCCAATGTAGGAAAGTTATTCATAACAACCCCACCACCAAGAAACAAGGGTGGAAAACAGATGGCCAAACATGGTCATTATTAACTTTAATAGCTGATGTTTACACGCCTGTTAAACATTAAGTCAGCTGACTGTACTGGTAATATAAACATTGATACATGGAAGGCGTTTTGCTATGTTTGAAAGCTGTCCTTCTTACAGATTGTTCAGAACAGTATTGTAATCACACAACTATCAGGTACGTAGCTGATAACATAAATAACTTCCCTGCACTAGTTTAGGCAATTAATCACACAACTAACAGGTACGTTAGACTCAGGTGTCTAACAAGGCTGCAACCTACTAGCACATCTCATATTTGATAGAGTATCTGGCCCTTCCTTTCTCATCCTCACAGCCAGTTCCCCAGCTGCTGCACTGCATTTCCCTCTGACTTGTTTACATTGTCTTATCAGTTGAAACCAAGGCAGTTTGGTCTCTCTGTTTGAAGTTGTAAAACACCCCCTTTGAGAACTGCATTTGTATCCATGCAGTTTGAAGCTCCAGGCAATGTATGAACATTTAGTCTCTTGGGAAAATCTCTTTATTATCTGATATTAAGATAACTTTACAGAATGGAACAAGCAAATTTTACCAAATGACACAAAATCGGGTTGTTTTATCTGGTTTTGGAGAAGTTAAAACCTCAGAAAAGCATACTATAATGAAACAGAATCCCCCTGTTTGCTGTTAATGTTGGTGTCTTCAGTTTAGGAACCAGAGCAATGTTGGCCATAAGAAAGAAAGAAAAGAAGAAAAAGACTTAAAATCCATTCTGTAATAATATCTTAATTGGATCAAGCAAAAAGCAAAAAAATACCTTTTATAATAATTACACTTGAGAAGAGGTGGGTAAGAAATAAAAATCATTATTATTGTTATTATCGTTATTAAATGTAATGTTTTAAAATGTTTGATTTGTATTTTACATATTAACTTTATATATTAATATGCATTAATTTAATTTTAATTCTATTTTTAATGTTATTGTATGTATTCTAAGACATTGAATAATTGCCTATATGTAAGCTGCTTTGTGTCCCCTTCGGGGTAGAGAAAGGCAGGGCATAAATAGGGTAAATAAAATAAAATATTATTTAAAACACACCAGCTTTTGAAATTTCACTAGCCTCTTTATCAGATGGATATGTTAAAATATGATTCAAGGAAGATACATGGCAGTATTGTGGCCCAATTGGTATCTACATTTTGCTTTGAATGTTATATGAAGTATTGTGATGGGTTTTCACAAGCTGAATTTTTTAGAATCGATTCCCTGGCCAGCATGACCTTGCCACAAAAGTAGTTTCCAAGCTCAATCTATAGCCAGCTAAAAACTTACATCGTAGAACTTTAATGGAACTATTAGGCACCATTTGGGCATTATTTGTCACATGTTTCCATGTAGTACTCTCCCTAGTACAGGCAGTGCCCAAGTTATATACAACTCATAGCTAAGAATGTGGCTGAGACAACAGGAAGTGAGAGAAATTCATCCCTGAAAGAAAAGGTGTCTCATTGAAGCTATATCACCAATCCTTGTTTCCACAACAATCCAAAGTTTTCAAAATCCAATTATCACAGGAACGGAACGTGAGGTGAAATCCTCTGAACAGGGGCACAGACAGCAAAACAAACACCACAGGGGTGTTAACCTTTCCATATGCTATCCAAAGCAAACAATATCTTTTGGAGTTACACTTAAAAATGTACATACAAATTCAACGTAAGAACAAACCTACATAACCTATCTTGTTTGTAACTAGGGGATTGCCTGTACTTGTTTGCCTGCTGTTCTTAAAATGTTTTCTAGGTAGATAGTCATGTTAGCCTGTGGCTAGAAAACAACAAAGAGCTGAAATACCTTAAGGACCTTCACATGTATTACTACGACCTTTTAAAGACTGTGGCCCACTCTATCAGACACATGAAAAGTTATTCAGAATTCCAATTTTGTGTTGTTCATTTGTTCAGTCGTTTCTGACTCTTTGTGATCTCATATGTACATAATTGGGACTGAATTTTAGATAATGAGGTTAGAGTGAAATTAAATGCAGAAAGTTCTGAGAAATACATTAGCAGCATTGGGTACCATTCACAAAATTGTAGCTGATAACATACATAAGTTCCCTGCACTAGTTTAGGCAATTAGCACATTTGGTGTGATAAGAAACCCTTATCCTGTTTCAGGCTTCTGCTGATAGACCGAGACTTCCCAGTGACTGGTTAGCTTTGCAGTTTCTCATTCTAACCCCATTTTGAAACTTTTTTGGTCCACAAATTCTGGATAACACATTTTGTATCTATTTAAGTAGCCCATCATCCATGAAATCTCCAATGAATTTGTTAGTCTCTAAGGTGCTACTGGATTATTCGTTGTTAAAGCAAAAAAACAAAACTCGGGTAGCTTAAACAGTAAGAACTAACAATACTAGATCAAATATTAGGACAATGGCATTTGTAAACCGGTTAGCACAGGCAAAATAGGTAAAAGCAGCCAAGAACAAATAAAATGCCTGCACAGTCAGTAAGTACAGGGAGAAACCTTTACAGAGAGCTAATAAAGATGATTTAAAATTTTATGCTCTTTAAAAGGCTACTCGGAAGAAACATTTTCATCCACTTTCGTTCGGTCTCCTTTAATGAAACTGAGAATGTCTTTCTTTGATTTCTGTCTTTATTGCCTAAGAACTGTCCACAGTAATTGACTACAATCAGTCCGCAATACCACATCCTATTCAAACAGCTATAGAGACAAGATGCTTTTCTCCTGTGGAAGGAGTGCTTATTGTGAAACTTGTTAACAGCTGCATTTCAAAAGCCATAAAAATGCCACGGAAAAGCTACTATTCCATCAACAGCCTTTGCCAACCTTAGGCCTAACAGATGTGCTGGACTAAAGCTTCCCTCATTCTTGACTACATTAGTGCACTCCTGGGGATGCTGGAAGTTGTAAGCCAACACATCTAGAGGGCATGTCGCTTGATGAGGACTCTAAAAAATTACAGACAAAATTATGCTACCCTTGTATGCTCTGACAGCATTATCCTCTGTTACATGTTCTGCAGAATTACTGGCTAATCCAGAATTTTTCAACCTGGGGGTTGGGACCCCTGGGGGGGGGGAGGTCACAAGAATTACCACACCGAGAGTGAAGCTGGAGTGAACCATATGGTCAACCAGTTCCTCCATACTGGCTACAAATACCTCTTTGGCCTCTACTCTTCTCCAGATTGAGGGCAACCTCCATGGCAGCAGCTCTGTTCTTTGATTAGTAGGTTAACTATATTTTTCTGATGGTCATAGGAACCCCATTGGCAGAGCAGGCTGAAGATCTCTCCAACTGTCCTGCTTTTCCTTTTTGGAAACAGACGGTGAATCCTCCCACCAAAAGCCTTCCTCCGCTGTAATTGGCCTGCCTTTCAGCCAGCCTCTCAACCAAGGGGAGGGCTGCTTCTGAGACTCCAAGTGGGGAGAGAAGAGCGGGCGTGCTTGGTGCATGGCAGCATGGTGCACATGTGCGGGCATGGGAGACCGTGCGAAGTTAGAGGAAGGTTCGCGCAAGCAAGTCTCTTCAAGCCATGGGGGTTCTGTGTGGGAAGTTTGGCCCAATTCTGTTGTTGGTGGGGTTCAAGGGGCTCTTTGATTGTAGGAGAACTATAAATCCCAGCAACTACAAATCCCAAATGTCAAAGTCTATTTCCCCCAAACTCCACCAGTGTTCACATTTGGGCATATTGAGTATTCATGCCAAGTTTGGTCCAGATCTATCATTGTTTGACTCCACAGTTCTCTCTAGATGTAGGTGAACTACAACTCCAAAACTCAAAGTCAATGCCCACCAAACCCTTCCAGTATTTTCTGTTCGTCATGGGAGTTCTGTGTGCCAAGTTTGGTTCAGTTCCATTGTTGGTGGAGATCACAATGCTTTCTGATTGTAGATGAACTATAAAATCCCAGCAACTACAGCTCCCAAATGACAAAATCAACCCTCCCCCCAACCGCCAACCCCACCAGTATTCAAATTTGGGCATATTGGGTATTTGTGCCAAATCTGGTCCAGTGAATGAAAACACATCCTGCCTATCAAATATTTACATTACAATTCATAACAGTAGCAAAATTACAGTTATGAAGCAGCAACAAAAATAATGATATGGTTGAGGGTCACCACAACATGAGGAACTGTATTAAGGGGTCGCAGCATTAGGAAGGTTGAGAAACACTGGATTAATCAGTCTTCTTATCTGGAGGGGGGATTTCCAGAATGCCTTTCCGTAGGGCTTCCTAGCTGAGATGATGTCATTTGTTTGTTCTGGTTCCGGTAGATGCTTGGTAGCTAGTGGATTATCTTGCATCAATTCAGGCCACCATCGTAGAGACGAACAACACTATGCCACAGGGAAAGTATCTTTCTGGCAGTGCTTTCTGTAAAGCTGAACTTCCTAAACACATAGCGCTTGCAAGTTTAAAGTGTCTTTGGAGTCTTTATGATCATATGAAATCCATCAATTTTTTGAGAATGCTGTTTATTCTAGACAGGCTGGTTATGGTCTCTCATACAAACTTTTGACAGCCTGATCTTCAAATAGTTTTGTAGCCTCCAGCAAGAGATACATTGTCAGGACATGTATCTTTGTATTGTACAACTATGTTGTCTCTGTATCTGTTTCAGAAGCAATTGCACAGTTTCACCAGCCTCCTTCTGTCTTGTTCAAACACATCCAGCTTTCTCTGAAAGTTTCCAACCACTTCACCGAAATAACAGTAGTCTGGGAATGGATCTTCCCTTCTCCAGCCTGTATCTCTTTCAATTTTTTGGACCCGAACATTAGCTATGCTGGCTGGAAATTCTGGAGATTTTGATACCAAATACATATATAGCTTCAAGTAAGTTTTGACCTATGGCAACCCTAAGATGAACCTGTTGCTGCATTTTCTTGGCAAGATTGGTTCAGAGATGATTTGTCTTCACCTTCCACTAAGACTGAGAGAGTACAGCTTACCCAAGATCATCCAGTGGGTTTTCATGGCTGTATGGGGATTCAAACCCTGGTCTCCAGTGTCCAGAGTTGTAATCAATGCATGCTGGATCTCAAAGAAATGCATTCAGTTTGGGTAAACCTTATGGTTTTGGTTTTTGGGTTTGTGTTGGCCGTTTAAAAGTTGAATTACTATGGCATATAAAGCAAAGAAATTGAGCTTTGAAATTGAGATGAGCACCACCACCCCAGAGTTGGACATGACTAGACTTAATGTCAGGGGAAATCTTTACCTTTAATTATGAAGCAAGTAGTATATTTTTACATTGTCGTTTTGACCAGATCTCATCAGATTGTGATATGAATGCATTTTTTTTTAAAAAGTTGAGTGAATAATTTCCATCAAAAGTCTCAACAGATCCAATTAATACCTCCAATTGAGCCCATTCTACAACATTCTGGTAAGATACAGATGGCGTCTCTCCATCTGTACTCTACTGAGATAAAATATTTTGCATTTCCAGTTCTTGTTAACTAAATACTCATTCCCAGCTCTTGTCTCTTTAAGCTAGTTTCAATTCCTCCCCCATGTCTATGGTCTCAGTAGGTGGCCTAAAATACGCCACTGCCTCTTGGCTTTTAACCTCACAGAACACAGTGTTATTTTCCATAGGCTCTGAGGTGGATAAATCATAATAAATTACAAAGGAAAGTTGTACATATCTTGCCGTGTTCTCTTACCTGTCTTTAATCTTCACAGGGATCTCTTCAGGAGAGAATGTGTAAATGATAATTAGTGATAGAATCCGAAGATATAGCCATGTTAATCTGGATCACTATGCAAAGAGATCTTTGAGATTGCTACAAAATCTCTTGAAATAATGAGAGGCTTATTAAGACCACCATAGGTAGTGATTTGTATCCAAGAAGGACTGAATGAATTTTTCAGGGGATTTTCAGTGGGGGTTTTATAAGTCTCAGGAAAGAAAGACACAGCAAAGTGGCTGCCTCAGGCAACTGACTTTGAGTACTAGTATGGAGCTAATAGTTGTTGCTATCATGAAACTTCAAATAATTGGGTTGCTGTAATTTTTTGGGCTGTATGGCCATGTTCCAGAAGCATTCTTTCCTGATGTTTCACTCATATCTATTGCAGGCATCCTCAGGGGTTGTGAGGTCTGTTGGAAACTAGGCAAGTGGGGGTTATACCTCTGAGAATGCCTGCCATAAATGTGGGCAAAACGTCAGGAAAGAAAACTTGTGGGACATAACCATACAGCCCAGAAAATTCACAGTAACCCAATGATTCCAGCCATGAAAGCCTTTGACAACACTTCAAATAATTTCTGACCCATGCCAACCCTAAGGCAACCCTATCATGAGGTTTTCTTGGCAAGATTTGTTTAGAGGAGGGTTGGCTTTGCCTTTCTCTGCAGCTGATAGTGTTATTTGCCCAAACTCATTCAGTGGGTTTCCATGGCTGAACAGAGATTCAAACCCTGGTCTCCAGAGTCATAGGGTACATCTACATTATAGAATTAATCCAGGTTGACACCACTTTATTGGACATAACTCACTGCTAGGGAATGATGGGAGTTGTAGTTTTACAAGGCCTTTAGCCTTCTCTGCTAAAGAATGCTGGTGACTCACCATACTATACCACCCAGGATTGCCCAATGCTCAGACCAGTACAACATGCTGGCTCTCAGCTGAAGGTTGATTCCTTGTTGTATTTTTTACTGCCAAGTAGGGCAAGAGATATCTTTAGGATTTCCTGTATCAGTTGCCAAAAATACTTGGCTGATTTGGGCAGTTTCCCATGGCTGTGGGTACCTCAGGCAACAAAAAACCTTGGGCACATAGCTTTGATCTCTGCAGCATTCCAGTTCGATGTTTGTGAGTTAGCCTAGAATGCTGCCAGGAATATATAACTCAGCCGGGGTGAAAATTTACAGTAAGTGAAAAAAAGTAAGAAACATCTTTTGAAGATAATTTGAAAATAAAAAGCAACTTTTCCAACTTTCTTTTGTGAGGCTGAAATGGAGGAGGCATAATACATAGCTTGACCCTTGCTTTGAGAACCTGCTTAGAGGAGTTAATAAACAAGGAATGTAATTTATTCTTAAGGGTCATTAATTATCCTTTAGTCTAAACAACAGATTTTAACTATCAGAAAGGAATCTCTGGGATCTGGGATCAGAATACTGTAGTTTGGGAATGCTTTGATATGATTTCAACACCAAAGTGCTACTCAGGGCATGCTTTATACAAAGTGAGAGAGGATATTGTTGGATAAATTCTGCCTGATGTCTGCTGAGATTCAAGTGAAACTAAGAATGCCATTTAAATGAAAATGGTCTGCATGAGTCAACAGCCTGTTCCTTTCTATCAGTAATTTAAATAGACATGACGTTGGCTTGAGTCATTCTCAACAGAGATTAACTGGATAAATAGTTTATAATAAAACACAGATGTGAACCTCAGAAAAACATCCAACTGAATTTATGGCCTGTCTTTTCCTATTGGTTGTCTAGCCAGTGTAACAGTTCTTGACTCCATGTTTGGTTATCTAATTAAATCAGTGATCATTTGCATCTTTACTCTAAAGTTATAAAGTTAAGATTTATTTTATTACTTAGTAAAATACACATATGCTCTTTTAGCAGTCTCACAAGGGTGCTTTAGGAGTCAATAAAGGATGTGGCTCATTTCCCAACTGATTATACTGCTTCTTCAATATCAATCACTTTCTTTCCCACCCAGTTGCTTTTAACTATGGGGAACAAATTTCCTAAATTTCCTAAATTTCCCAAAATCACTTTTCCATTATCAGGCTCATTCCAAAACTAGAAAAAGCATGCAATTGGAGAACAACAGCTCCCACACTATGCCGTTAGCTTTGAATACATTTTAATCAGTCTTTAAGGATTTTAACTGTTCACTTGTTCATATCATTAACATTTCATTCTATTTTAATGTTTGAATATTTTTAGATTTTAAATAGTATCTCAGAAGGTGACATGTTAATAATAATAATAATAATAATAATAATAATAATGTGAGTATGTCTAAGTAAAGCCCAAACATACAAAATGAAAACAAAAACAAAAACCCTGCCACTTACTGCCATTTAAAATATATGTGAATACTTCAAAACTACAGTATATACACGGTAGGCAAGCTCGAGGCACGTTGTAGTAGGCTGAATATTAGGCTACAATTTTGGAGACCAGGGTTGAATGCTTGCTTGGTTTTGTCATCTTGGGAAGTCACTCTCTCTCATCCTCAGAGGAGAGCAAAAATAAATATCTTCTGAACAAATGTTGCCAAGAAAATCCTGTGAAACCTTACTTTTAGGATAGTCATCAGTCAGAAAAGACTTGATGGTGCACAACAGCCACAATCTCCAGATGTTTGGGACACTAACTTCTATAAACTCTAGTCATTGATCATGTTGACTGTAGCTGGTAGGAGTTGTAGTCCTAGGGCCCTTCTACACAGCCATATAGCCTAGAATATCAAGGCAGAAAATCCCACAATATCTGCTTTGAACTGGAATATCTTGAGTCCAAACTGCCATATATTCCAGTTCAAGGCAGAAAATGTGGGATCTTATTCAGCTGTATGGAAGGGGCCCTAGTCCAAAAGACTTAATACTCCTTATCAGGGACCCTACTTCTAAATGTTGTTGTCTATTCGATCAGTCACTTCTGACTCTTCATGACCTCATGGACCAGCCCACGCCAGAGCTCCTTGTTGGCCGTCACCACCCCCAGCTCCTTCAGAGTCAAGCCAGTCACTTCAAAGATACCATCCATCCATCTTGCCCTTGGTCAGCCCCTCTTCCTTTTCCCATCCATTTTCCCCAGCATCATTATCTTCTCTAAGCTTTCCTGTCTTCTCATGATGTGGCCAAAGTACTTCATCTTTGCCTCTAATATCCTTCCCTTCAATGAGTGGTCCGGCTTTATTTCCTGAAGTATGGTCTGGTTGGATCTTCTCATAGTCCAAGGCACTCTCAGAATTTTCCTCCAGCACCAATAGACATGAATAGTATTGTGCAGCAATGGTGGTGAATCTTAGGCCCCTTCTATACTGTCATATAATCCAGATTATAAAAACATACAATCTCATTTTTTTTATTTGAACTGGACACTGCCATATAGTCCAGTTCAAAGCCTGGATCTGGATTTTATATGACAATGTAGAAGGGACCTAAGGTCAGGCACTAGACCTGTGGTTCTTAACCTGTGGAATATGGTCTACAAGTGGGCCGTGAGGACAAAAATGTGGTCCACAAACCTCCCTCTTTATTTTATTTTATTATATTTCTGCTCCTTTTGTGCTGCCTGCCACTCCTTCCCTGCCACTGACCATGGCATATGTTCTGTATCAAAAAACTATTGCTAATATGGTCTAGTCAAAGCATTTTTCTGAATCAGCACCCCAAAATGAAGTTGATCAAAAACTGATTTGTAACCCTTCTGGTATTAATGTTAGAGAGTGGTCCCTGGTCAAAGTGGTCCCTGGTCCAAAAAAAAAAAAAAGGAAAAAAAGGTTGGGAACCACTGCACTAGATCGACCTGTTGTCCTGTATTGATGGAAAGAATAATCAAGATCTGAAACCTACGACAGAATCTGTTGCCGATTTTTTTTTATTGCAGGTTGGGAAAAAGATTATTCTGAAGAAGTTTACACTTTCTTAAGAATAGACATTTCTTTATATAAACGATGCAGATGCAAAAATTAAGAGAGATGTTTGTTATTTTCTAATGCTTTCAAGTTTCCAAACGTTTAGTTAGTTTTACATTAAATAAAATAATTATACCTCAAGGGATTTCGTTTTTAAGAAAGTTTTTTTCGTTTTTATAATTTTAATGGTTTAAGTGTCTATTGTTCTGCTCTGTAACTGAAGGGTGTGTTTGACAATGCCATAGAAGGATTAACTTGATAAATACAACTTCCTTAAGTAAACCATCTGTGTTTTATTCACCCTTCTTGAAGTAATATAAGAACTTGGGGACTTCTCTCTCTCTCTCTCTCTCTCTCTCTCTCTCTCTCACACACACACACACACACACACACACACAAAACATCAAACATGTGATAATGGTGGTTTAATTACAGTATACACCATGTTTCTTTTGAGTTTATAAGGTTCCCCCTTACTTAACCTGGAGCAAGTTAAAAAGCAATATATAATACACATAGTATTGATCAATTGTGCCAGAGAAGATTGTGGGTGCAGACACACCTGCAATCAATGGTCAAGATCCTGCAGAGTAGGCATGGGCAAACTTTGGCCCCCCAGGTGTTTTAGGCTTCAACTCCCAAAAATCTCAGCCAGTTTACGATAGTGTCATAGTTCCAGAGGCAGAACTACACTATGCTTCAAACCCTTCTTGGACACCACTGTTTATCTACTGCAGCCTTTGCCATTGCCATTCAGTGGCTGATGGAGTTCAGAGGGGATTGAAGAATATTACTATCCCTCTGCATCCAGATGCAAACTGAATGACATTATCCACTCATGATTTAGGCATGGATCTTCCCTGAATAGGATGTTTGTTAGGGCTGGGCGGTTTCGTTCGTTAATTTCGTAATTCGTTAATAATTCGTTATTTTTTGGGTAAATGAAGCGATAACAAACCATCCAGGAGCAACTAAAAAACGAAACGAATTTTTAAAGCTATTTCGTAATTGTTTTGTTATTGTTTCGTTATTATTTCCGTATGTGCCTGGTGCAAGTTTTATAGTTGTTTCCCTCCCCTCTCCCTGGTTGCAAGCGGTCGGCATTTACCCCACTTCCGGGTCCCTGGCCTCTGCTTAAGTGGATCAAATTCTCCTCTCCTCCTGTCGTCACCTCACCTCGTTCCTCACTCTGGCCTGCGTGCATTGGGCAAAGAGACACAGCAGTGCAGCACTCAGAGACCTGCCTGTTGCCTGCCTAACCTCTTTCCTTCTCCAGGTTAAAACTATTATATTAATTATATTTATTATTATTATTATTATTATTATTATTATTAAGAATGGATGGCCATCTTTCAGTAGTGCTTTCACTGTCCCTTACATTCACGAAGGCAGAAAGTGGTTTGTTATTATTATTATTATTATTATTATTATTATTATTATTGAGAAGAAGCATTGTCAAACCAGAAAGTGGTTTGTTTCACCCCTCCTCTCTCTCTCTTTCCCCCCTCTTTCCTTCTCCGAGGTTATTTAAAACTATTATTTAAAACTATTACTTTCACATCGCGCAACCGCGTCCGCCATTTTAACGAATTGATTCGTTAATATTAACGAAATTTCGTAAATACCGAACTTTTTTAAGGGAAAATTTTGTAATTATTTTAAATATCGAAACAAAAAAAAAAATCCCAAATACAAATCGATTTTAGAAACAAATTTTTCTGTTGTTACCCAGGCCTAATGTTTGTCCTTCCAGGGCACAGTGTTGGACTAGATGGCTCTTGAAGTCCTTTCTAATTCTATGACTGGTTTCTTTGGCTATGGCTAGAAAAGTGTTTCAGATACTGTACTTAGTTCACTATCAGCATAGAGGATTGTTTGCACATACAGTTGGGCTGTCTAAAATGTAGGAGGAAATCAAGCATGTGCATATTTGTGATCAATGTAATCTTATCCAGATGGACTAGATTAACACGATTCTCAAGTGAAAGAAGAGATATACAATGTTTCCATATCACATGCAAAGCTACTGATATCTCAAATATCTCTGTTCCAGGGCTCCATTATGTGCCATCAATAAAAAAATACTATTATTGCTTTTCTCTCCCTTTTTTGAGGATTGGTTTATATATGAATGTCAGAATTTCTACTCAGGCTAAATGAATCATTATTTTCCTATTATAATTCCATCCTTTTAGTGAGTTAAATTGTCGACTGAGGCCAGTGTTGTAAGATATCTAGACTAAAGAAATAAGATTGTTATTCTCAACTAGACTGGCTGAATCAACTGGACAAGTATAATGTTTAATAAGTACAATTCACACAATACAGGTACTCCAGCAGAGATTAATAACTATATGTAGCCAGGCCCGTAGCCAGGATTTCGTTTCGGGGGGGGGGGGGGAGTTTTTTTCAGGGGGGTTCGGGGGGGCTGAGTTTCGGGGGGGCTGAGTCTGAGTGAAAGAGGGTCTAGCCTAGCAAACCTTTTGTATCATTACCCCAATACCCCCATGGATATGGGATATATTGAGTATGGTGATCAGATCATGATATGAATAAACATAACAGTTTAAATAATGCACCAGTAAGGCCTTTTCGCGAACCACCATGAAAATTTCGGGGGGGGGGGCTGAAGCCCCCCCAGCCCCCCCCCCCGGCTACATGCCTGTATGTAGCCCAGTATTATTAAAATGCATACACCAGAATATACATCTGAGCGAAACATTTAACCTATGATGTTTTTGAAAAACAATCAAATTAACAATAAAACTGGGAGGCAATAGCCAATAAAACTACATAGCCAACAAAAGTGCAGTAAAATCTGAAATGGACTGGTGGCCATTCGGGAAGATGGATTTGCAAGTGCATGTCAGAATCCCTGTGGTGCATTCCATCTGAATTGCCCTGTTATTTCACTATTGTATTCTACTCAATTGCATCCTTTTGGAAATGGCTTCTGACCACCTCCTTTTAACTTCTTCTCCCAATAGAGAAATATGTGTAAAGCCTTATCTACTTCAACAGTGGGAACTTCCTCTCCTGTCCCCATTTCCCACAAAACTCCTACTAGGAATCTGCTGGGAACCTGCCACCTCTCTGTGTTGTTAATGCTTCAAGGGGGACAAGGCTAGAAGTGCTTTTGATTTTCATTCAAAAGTAGGCAAAACAAAAATGTGAAGATAATGACAAAAGTGAACAAAACTTTCCACCAATATTATCATTTTAATACATTTTACAACATTTCAAGGAATGTTGTAATAACTCTAGAAACTATTCCACCATAGGTCATACTGGCTATACTGGGACCAGTATAGAGGGCACATAATTCCCATCATTGGTTTAAGTGGAGAACAGAATAGGGGAAAAAACACCGGGACTGTGGCGCAGCTGGCTGAGTGTCCGCTGCATTAAGATCACTTCTGACCGAAAGGTCATGAGTTTGAAGCTAGCCAGGGTCGGAGTGAGCTTCCAACCAATTGTGTAGCTTGTTGTCGACCTTTGCAACCCAAAAGACAGTTGCATCCGTCAAGTAGGAAAATTATGTACCACCTATGAGTGGGGAGGCTAATTTAACCAATTTACGAGGCCATAAAAAAGATTCCAGCAAAAGCATGCGGCGGGGAATGCGAAAGTACTTCATCAGTGTTGCAGATGGATGATGAAAGCGACAGCTCCCCTAGCAGCCAGAAAAGTGGAATGTTAAATAGCCTCTGACTGTCTGTCTATATGTGTTGTGTGTCTTTGGCATTGAACGTTTGCCATAAATGTGTACATTATAACCCACCCTGAGTCCCCTGTGGGGTGAGAAGGGTGGAATATAAATACTGTAGATAAATAAATAAATAAATAAATCTTTGCTTTTGCTCTGTTTCCTACTTTTGTGTTCTAGTCGCCAATGATTAACAAGGGGTTGTGTTTCATCACCCCAACACTTCTTGGGTTTTCATTTCCAGAATAAAAGACTGTGTAATTCTGACTCAAAATGTCTAATTCCTGATCAGTTTAGCTCACTCACCCCAAGTATTGCACTGTTACACATTCCATTTCTTGTTTTGCTTGAGCGAACTTCCCCTGAATCATGCTTCTTTTTTTCCATGTTCCTATTGTACAGCTTTGGACTTTCCTTTCGCCTCTGACCATGTCAGCAGCTGAGCATTCTTTCAGCTGGGGTCCAGTGATGCTGTTAGACAGCCCTACATAAATGCATATATTTCTCATAAAAGTTTTGGAATGTTTAATACATCTTCCCTTTCTATGAACAGAAATAAATTAAGCATAGGAAAGATCTTCTGAAGATGCCAGCCACAGATGCAGGTCAAACGTCAGGAGAAAATGTTGCTAGAACATGGCCATACAGTGAGTCTGGCCGTGAAAGCCTTTGACAATATGTGGGAAGGATTACGCCTAGATTAGAATGAATATAGGTTTAAAACTCAGTGAATTATTCTATGTATGCATATTTAGGAGGAAGCCCACCTGGAAAACTGTGTCCAGTTCTGGGTACCATAATTCAAGAAGGATATTGACAGGCTGGAATGTGTCCAGAAAAGGGTGACCAAAATGAGCAAAGGTTTGGAAACCAAGCCCTATGAGGAATTAGATATGTTTAGCTTGGAGTTTAGCTCGGTTCCGGCCCAGCTTACCTGTCCAAACGTATCGCCTTCTGTGAACCATTTCAGAGGTTAAGATCGTCTGGAGAGGCTCTTCTCTCAGTCCCACCCCCCTCGCAGGTGTGACTGGTGGGGATGAGAGACAGGGTCTTCTCAGTGGTGGCTCCTCAACTATGGAACTCCCTCCCCAACTAAATTAGATCAGTGCCCTCCCTCCTGACCTTCGGGAAAAAAAGTAAAACTTGGCTATGGGACCAAGCCTTTGGGCAGTAAGCAATACAAGGAATGATCAGGGATTATATGTAATTAATATTTGATACTTGGAATGGGCTTGGACCATAATTTCTGGATTATGTGATTGTAATGTTTATTTTTGATATGTTTTAACTCCACGTGTTAATGTTTAAATGTTGTTATGTTTTTTGATATATTTGATAGTTTTATGATATAAAGAGTGCTATTCAATAAATTTTGGACAAAAAGATATAGCCACCCTCAGTAAGGTTGCCACCTTAAAATGGCCGAGTCAATATAAACCTATCTTTCAAATTGCCAACTAAAAATGCAAATGCCAAAACATTTTAGGGGAGGTATTCACTTGAGCTAGATCTGATCAGCTTGATACAATGGTCAGATATGGGAGATTTAACAGCATCCCTTATAATGAACGGATTTGTATCTGCAAAGCACCTGAAATTCAGGATATAAACACATATTATTTGATTGTAAATTGTATCAGAAGGTGAGAGACTTCTATCTTGGTCCATACATCAAACGGACAATGTATTGGGAATCTCACATCAGAACAATATATTTTATGTGTGGCCAAGACCCAAAACAGAATATAAAACAGCTCTATATTTAAGCAAAACAATACATTTGAGAACCACATATGTGGGGCTGATCAGGATAAATTTTATTTTACTTATCATATCAGGAATGAACCAATGTATTCGAGAAAACATGAAGTTTAAAAACTTGGCATTCTATTAAATGTCCTTCGACCAGTAACTGGCCACTTGGAGTGCCTCTGGTGTTGCTATAAGAAGGACCTCCATTGTGCATGTGGCAGGGCTCAGGCTGCATTGGAGTAAGTGGGCTGTGGTTTGCTCTTCTCCACATTTGCACGTTGTGGACTTCACTTTGTAGCCTCATTTCTTAAGGTTGGCTCTGCATCTCGTGGTGCCAGAGCGCAGTCTGTTCAACACCTTCCAAGTTGCCTAGTCTTCTGTGTGCCCAGGAGGGAGTCTCTCATTTGGTATCAGCTATGGATTGAGACGCTGGATTTTAGCCTCCCAGTTTTGCTTGCTGAGATGTTTCTGTGAGTACTAGGCCTGGGCAACCACGGAAAAATTTGTTTCTAAAATCGATTCGTTTGTTGGGGTTTTTTGCGTTTCAATATTTAAAAGAATTCCGAAATTTTTCTTTAAAAAAGTTCGATATTTACGAAATTTCGTAAATGTAAAAAAAATATCACAAAACATTAACTAAACAATTTCGAAACAATAACGAATCGATTCGTTAATGGCGGACGCGACCGCGCAATACGCTAAAAAACCTCCAAATGGGACAGGGGGAACTTATGAAGCTTCCCTCTCCCTCTGTTGTTGACTGTTGGTGTGATATTATAATTTTTTTTCACTAATTAAACAAAAAACAACTATAAAACTTGCCCCAGACATGCGGAAATAATAACGAAACGACTTCAAACCGATAACGAAACGAATACATGTCTGTTTTGTTTGTGTGTATATATTTGTGGATATGTATATTTCTGTGGATATGTGCATACGTTGTAATGTAATGTATTATTTATTATTTTTGGCTTTTTAAGTCTCTTCTGCTGTGTTTTCCAGTGTTTTAATGAGTGATGGTCACTTGTTGGCCTGACAGGTGTATTATGTCCAATTTTGGTGTCAATTCATCCAATGGTTTTTGAGTTACGTTAATTCCATAAACGAACATTTCATTTATATAGACTAGCCGTCCCCTGCCACGCATTGCTGTGGCCCAGTCTGGTGATCTGGAAAATAATGTAATGAGAAAGTGTTGGTTTCTAATATATATAATTTCTTTATGATTGTGGGTAAACAGTATTTGATTAAGTTTTCTTGTCCTGGTGAAGGGAGTTGGACTGGATGGCCTTAAGTATTTTGTGTTGGTCATAGGGGTTCTGTGTGGGAAGTTTGCCCCAATTCTATCATTCGTGGGCTTCAGAATGCTCTTTGATTGTAGGTGAACTATAAATCCCAGTAACTACAACTCCCAAATGTCATAGTCCATTTTCCCCAAGCTCAATCTGTGTTCCTAGTTGGGCATATGGAATATTCGTGCCAAGTTTGGTCCAGATCCATCATTGTTTGAGTCCACAGTGCTCTCTGGGTGTAGGTGAACTACAAGTCCCAAACTCAAGATCAATGCCCACCAAACCCTTCCAGTATTTTCTGTTGGTCATGGGAGTCCTGTGTGCCACGTTTGGTTCAATTCCATCATTGGTGGAGTTCAGAATGCCCTTTGATTGTAGGTGAACTATAAATCCCAGCAACTACAAGGGGATCTTTCCAGCAAGGGGTGGAAATCAAGGGGTAAAGAGGTCCTCCAGTGAAAGATTCACCCCTATGGACCACTCAAATGACAAAATCATTTTTTTGAGTCATGGTCACTGGTTAGTAGGTGTCTTGTGGTCAAATTTGGCGGCGATTCGCCCAGTGATTTTTGAGTTAATCCCACAAACGAACATTACATTTTTATTTATATAGATTTATTTATACCCCGCTTTTTCTCTCAAAGCGGCTGCCAGAATCCCTCAGCATGGAGCCATAGCAGTCCATGTGCTATTAAACTGCACTGACTTTACAGCAGGCATGGGCCAACTTGGGCCCTCCAGGTGTTTTGGACTTCAACTCCCACCATCCAATGTTACTTTCAGTGCATCAAAGCCTCAATTTGAAGCATCTTTGGGCGCATCTACACTAGGCATGGGCCAACTTGGGCCCTCCAGGTGTTTGGATTTCAACTCCCATAACTCCTAACTGCCTCAGGCCCCTTCCTTTCCCCCCTCAGCCGAAAAGGAAAGGGCCTGAGGCTGTTAGGAATGGTGGGAGTTGGTCCAAAACACCTGGAGGGCCCAAGTTGGCCCATGCTTGCTTTACAGTGTGCCCTGAGCGTCCTCCTCCTCCTCTTTCGGTCGGCATTCCAGGACGCTGAGCTCACCTGGGCGCGGGGGCGGGCGGAGTTGGCGGTGACGCCACGAAGGTGCTGCTAAGCTCCTCCCCCTGGACTCTTCTCCTCCTCCCCCGCCCTCCCCTTGAGGTGCCACCGAAACTCCGGAGGCTCCGACCGCATAAGGAAGCGCTCTCTCCCGATTCGGACGCGGGACTCGTGCCTGGAGAATGGGGCGCCTCGGCCGGGCTTGGCTGGGCACCCTGGCCTTGGGGGCAGCGCTGGTGGCCGCTTCAGCAACAGGTGAGAAAGGGGGAAGCGACGTTCACCTTTCCCCAGGTGGGGTGGGGCAGGGAAGGGGCCGGGACTGGGGAAAATGGCGCTTTGCGGGTGGGAAACAGCACTCGGAATCCCCACCGGTGAGGGTTGCAGTCCATCAAGGGGATCTTTCCAGCAAGGGGTAAAGAGGTCCTCCAGTGAAAGATCCACCCCTATGGAGCATCCAGTGTCACTTTCAGTGCAGCAAAGCCTCAATTTGAAGCATCCTTGGGTGCATCTCCACTAGGTATGGGTAAACTTCTGCCCTCCAGATGTTTGGACTTCAACTCCCACCATTCCTAACAGCCTCAGGTCCTTTCCTTTTCCCCCTCAGCCGCTTAAGCGGCTGAGGGGGGAAAGGAAGGGGCCTGAGGCTGTTAGGAATGGTGGAAGTTGAAGTCCAAACACCTGGAGGGCCCAAGTTCGCCCATTGATCTACACTGTAGAATGAATGCAGACTGATCCTGCGCCATGGCTCAATGCTATGCAACCCCGGGATTTGTACTTTGGTGAGGCACCTGCCCTCTTTGCCAGAGAAAACTCAAGAGAAGACCTTGCCAAACTACAACTCCAAGGATTCCATAACATTGAGCCATGGCAATTCAATGTTGGTTTTTTTTTTTCATGTCAGGAGCAACTTGAGAAATTTCAAGTCACTTCTGGTGTGAGAGAATTGGCCGTCTGCAAGGTCATTGCCCAGGGAACACCCAGATGTTTTGATGTTCTACCATCCTTGTGGGAGGCTTCTCTCATGTCCCCACATTGGGTGCTAGAGCTGACAGAGGGAGCTCATCCACACTCTCCCCGGATTCAAACCTCCAACCTGTCGGTCTTCAATCTTGCTGGCAAAGGGGTTTTACCCATTGCATCACTGGGAGTTCCTTATATCCTAGGATCTATTACCAGATTATATTATCATTCCATAGACTCATATAATCCAGTTCAAAGCAGATAATGTAGGATCAGATCCTGGGATATAGGGCAGCGTAGATCCAGCCTAATTCACCATTTTTATAGTAAAGTGATGACACATCAAAACTCATACCTTGCAAAGGTATACATTACTACTAGATGCTAAGGGAATTCATTACCCAGTCAAGAAAATCCAGATTTCTTTTATACTTCAGAACATGTTTGAATTGCCCAAGAAACCATGATGAAACACTGTTTTAGTTTACATAGTAAACATGTACAAGAAAAGAAAAAGGAGATACTCAAGGAAGAGAGATGAAGAGAAGTGCTCTCCTCCCCTCCTTTTTATATTATCATAGGGCCCTTTCCCACAGGCCCTATATCTCAGGATCCGATCCCAGCTTTTCTGTTTATCCCAGATTATCTGGCAGTGTGGACTCATCCACACGCTCCACGGATTCGAACCTCCGACCTGTCGGTCTTCAGTCCTGCCGGCACAAGGGTTTAACACATTGCACTGAGGGCAATGTTGTGGTGAAACTCCATTAATACTACAGCGTAGATGCACCCCTTGGCTTCAAAACCTTGTAGTCCCCCCCCCCTCCCAAACTGTGGCATGGTTCTCAGTTCTTGTGGGTTTTTTCGGGCTATATGGCCATGTTCTAGAGGCATTTCTCCTGACGTTTCCTGTGGAATGGTTCTTCTTACCTTCTCAAATTTCTTCCTAATGTTTAGTCAAATGTTTCTCATTTGAATCCATTGGTTTCAACTCTGCACCTGGCTGCAAGATCTGAGCCCATGTTTACTCTGGGATTTGATAAGTTGAGTGGGACTTGCTCTCAAACCAAGGCGGTTTTTTCTTTTTCTTTATTTTTCATATAAGGAGCGACTTAAGAAACTGCAAGTTTTCTTCTGGTGTGAGACTTTGACTGCCCTGGCTCAATGCTATGCAATTGTGGGAGTTGTAATTTCACAAGGCCTTTAGCCTTCTCTGCCAAAGAATACAAGTGCCTCACCAAACTATCGCTTCCCGAGCCATTAAATTGGCACCAAACTGTGTTAATTCCACAGTCAGATGCACTCCAGGATTTTGTGTGTGTGTGTCAGGAATGACATGAGAAACTGCAAGTTGCTTCTGGTGTGAGAGAGTTGGCCGTCTGCAAGAACATTACCCAGGGGACGCCTGGATGTTTGATGTTTTTACCATATTGTGGGAGCCTTCTCTCATGTCTCCGCATGTGGAGCTAGAGCTGAGACAGGAGCTCATGCTGTTTTGTATAAGAGACAACCATTTTATTATGCCACTAGCCATCCCCTGCCACACGTTGTTGTGGCCCAGTCTGTGTATATGTGTTTTCTCTGTGTATATATGTGTATATGTGTGTGTGTATATTTGTGTATGCATGTGTGTTTGCATATATATGTATGTGTGTGGTTTTGCACATGCGTTGTAAGGTATTTTTTGGTTTTTGGCTTTTTAAGTCTTTTCTGCTGTGTTTTCCAGTGTTTTTATGAGTGATGGTCACTCGTTGGTCTGATAGGTGTATTATGTCCAAATTTGGTGTCAATTCGTACAGTGGTTTTTGAGTTATGTTAATCCCACAAATGAACATTACATTTTTATTTATATAGATTGTATATAAGGAGATGACAATCCACAGATTTGGTATTCAGCGGAAGCCTTGAAACCAAACCCCAGCAGACACCAAGGGCTCAATGTTACAATGTATAAACCACTGACACATTTCTCCTCCTTCATGACTGTAAATTTCTCCTCCTTCATGACTGGATATTTTGAGATATATAACACCAAACATGTAGAACTAGTCTGCTAGCTGGTGAGATCAAAAGAAACACACCCAACATGTGAAGCTTGTCAACTGTCTAAAAATAGGTGTTTAATTTGAGCCAATTTGTTATGGGACATAGAATCATAGTGCTGGAAGGCACCTCATATACCATTGAATTTAACTTCCGCTAAGTTCAGGATCTCCAGCAAGTAGTTGCCCTGTCTCTTTCAAAAGATGTTCCGAGAAAGTGACTCAACCACCTCTCTGGGCAATTGGTTTCGTTGCCAATCTAGTTTTAATACCACAAAGTTCCAAGAGGGTTGCTGTGAGTTTTCTAGGCTGTATGGCCATGTTCCAGAATAATTCTCTCCTGACATTTCGCCCACATCTATAGCAGGCATCCTCAGACAATACAGTCTGGAAAAACTCACAGCAACCCAGTGATTCCGGCCATGAAAGCCTTCTACAATACATTGAAGCTCCGAGACTCAATTGAAAGCTACCCTATATTATTTCAAGCCATTAGAATATTTTGTCTTCCTTTTTTCTTACACCATGAGAATCAAACTACTATGTTTTGGTGTATTTACTTCAATGATATCGTGCCACCCCGCCACAACTGGGACTCAATGTGGCTAAGCCACCTAAGTTGCAGATTTACAGAGTGCATGACTCAAAGGTTATAGAGTGTGTGACTCAGAGGTTGGAAGGATATGAATAACTTGGACCCCTTTTAATGTTTTCCAGATCAGTTCTGTGGTTGACTTATTCTGTGGATTAATCTTACAGACATGAGGTAGAATAAGAAAACTGACAGCTCTCATTATGGTAGATCTCACAATAGTAAAAAGGCAAAAATGTTCTTTGAAGTTCCATATTTGGAAAAGGGAAAGAGATAAATGTGTGCTTTAAAATGGAACTGGAAACAAATAAAGTTCAGGTTATTACTCCACAGGATCTCCCTACATCCCAGGATATGATCCCAGGTTTTCTGCTTTAAACTGGATTATATGAGTCCACACTGCCAGGTAATCTGGGATAAACAGAAAACCTGGGATCAGATCCTGGGATAAAGGGCCCGTGGGGAAGGACTTTACGATAATATAAGAAGGAGGGAAGGAGAGCACTTCTCTTCATCTCTCTCCTTTTTCTTTTCTTGTACATGTTTACTATGTAAACTAAAACAGTGTTTCATCATGGTTTCTTGGGCAATTCAAGCATGTTCTTAAGTATAAGAGAAATCTGGATTTTCTTGATTGGGTAATGAATTCCCTTAGCATCTAGTAGTAATGTATGCCTTTGCAAGGTATGAGTTTTTATGTGTCATCACTTTACTATAAAAATGGTGAATTGGGCTGGATCTACACTGCCCTATATCCCAGGATCCGATCCTTGATTATCTGCTTTGAACTGGATTATATGAATCTACAGTACATAATCTGGGATAATAATATAATCTGGTAACAGATCCTAGGATATAAGTTGCCCCTGGTGGTGCAGTGGGTTAAACTCTTGTGCTGGCAGGACTGAAGACCGACAGGTTGGAAGTTTGAATCCAGGGAGAGTGTGGATGAGCTCCCTCTGTCAGCTCTCCAGCTCCCTAGGTGGGGACATGAGAGAAGCCTCCTACAAGGATGGTAAAACGTCAAACATCTGGGCATCCCTAGGCAACATCCTTGCAGACAGCCAATTCTCTCACACCAGAAGTGTCTTGCAGTTTCTCAAGTTGCTCCTGACATGAAAAAGACAGTGTTCATCCAGCCTAAGTTCATCCAGCAGACGGCCAATTCTCTCACACCAGGAGTCACTCCTGACACGACCAAAATATATATATATAAAAAATCCAGCCTAAGTGTGATGAGCATATTATTTGCATGGGAGAGGACAATGAAAAATGCCTCACCTAATGATCAACCTATTTTGCATCAGCATAATGAGAGCTATGTTTTATGAGCCAGGTTTACAGTTCCCAATCCTATGTTTGTCTTACACTAATACAAGGGTGTGGTAGGAATGGAGATGGTTAGCAATTCACCAGCAGACAAAGACCTTTTCATTCAGAACAGATGTCAGGCACTAAGGTCGGGTTATTATGGAGAGTGTTATTGTCTCCTTTTACTGATTCATTCTTAAATTTTAAATCTATTATTTGTTGTAATTCTTTTTATTCAAGTTCTACTTTTGGCTAAGTGCCATTTTTGATAGGAGAGGGCAAACTATATTAGTAAAGGGGTTGCTTTAAATTTTCTGGGCTGTATGGCCATGTTCTAGAAGCATTCTCTCCTGACATTTCACCCACATCTGTGGCAGGCATCCTCAGGTTGTGAGGTCTGAGGATGCCTGCCATAGATGTGGGCGAATGGTCAGGGGAGAATGCTTCTGGAACATGGCCATAAAACCCAGAAAACACACAGCAGCCCAGTGATTCCAGCCATGAAAACCTTCAACAACATATATGTTAGTAAATATTTGGATTCCTAGTCTATGGCCCCACATTTTGAAGTAAAACTTGTCTGATCATCCCCTCAGTAATGTCAAACCCAAGCTGAATTATAGGATCAAGTGGTGGGGTATGCATGTGTGTACTTTATTTAATCCGCAAACCTGTAGCCTGACAATTTGGTTTATCTCCTTTTTTTAGTGACAAATGGGACTAGCAGAGGACCAGGAAGAAGTTTCATTGGTCATAAAACCAAAACAATCAACGCAACTACAGAAACATACACCGTGGATGAATTTGCAACTAAAATGCTTACTGGAAAACTCATGACAGTTTTCCTGCCACTGGTCTACATTGTCGTCTTTGTCATCGGTTTGCCAAGCAATGCCATGGCTCTGTGGGTTTTCTTTTTCAGGACCAAAAAGAAGCATCCTGCAGTGATTTATATGGCTAACCTGGCCCTGGCGGACCTCCTCTTTGTCATCTTGTCCCCTCTGAAGATTGCCTACCACGTTAATGGCAATAACTGGATCTACAGCAAAGCCCTATGCAAAGTCTTGGTTGGGTTCTTTTATGGGAACATGTACTGCTCCATTCTGTTTATGACTTGTCTCAGCGTTCAAAGATATTGGGTAATTGTGAACCCCATAGTACAGTCAAGAAAGAAATCAGAAATTGCCATCGCAGTTTCAGCTGCAATATGGGTACTAATCATGCTTGGCACCATTCCATTATATCTTGTGGACCAAACTGTTTATATTCCAAAGCTCAACATCACCACTTGTCACGATGTCCTGCCTCAAGCACAGCTAGCAAACGACATGTATAGCTACTTCCTCTCTCTTGCCATTGGAGTCTTCATGTTCCCAGCCATCCTCACTGCGGTTTCCTACATTCTCATGATAAAGACCCTGAATGCCTCAATTACAGATGTAAACATTGGGAAGAAGCGGAAGAGAGCCATCCGGCTAATCATTATCGTGCTTTCCATGTACTTGCTCTGCTTTTTTCCTAGTAATATCCTGCTGCTTGTGCACTATTCCCAGATCAAAACCCATGGCTTCAGTAACATCTATGCAGCGTACATCACTGCACTGTGTCTTTCGTCTCTCAACAGCTGCATCGATCCATTCATTTATTATTTTGTTTCCAAAGACTTTAGGGACAATCTTAAAAATGCTCTCCTGTGTCGAAGTGTGCGCACTACCAAGAGGATGCAAGTCTCCCTCTCTTCAAATAGATACCCAAGGAAAACCCCCTCTTACTCCTCCAGTTCAAACACAACTAGATCAACATATTAAATTTGCATGTGGATGCAGGGAAAACCTGGACTAGTATCAGAGAAGAGTGCTGTGTTTGTCTTTAAATGGGCTTCGTCATAATAGTTTATTCACAGAAGACCATCACGAACACTCCAAAAGCTCATAGTAGCACTACTCATAAGAGGAAAAACAAGAGGAAATTGCAAATGTGATGTAGTTCATAGAATCATAGAGTTAGGAGAGACCACATGGGCCATTCAGTCCAACCCCGTGTCCTTTGTTTTAAAACATACTTAAATAGAAAGGATTCTGTTTTGCAGAGCTGTTAGCTCATAGCAAAAAGGATTGCAAAATGGACCATGTGAATCCTTAAGGTCCCGGGTATTTCTACTAGTGTCCAGGTATGTTGACATAGAAGGGAAAAGAGGACATATGTAATACTTAAATGGCTTGAGTTTTGAAACACACACTCCTTGTTCATGCGACTCAATTCCTTTGTTACCAGACTGGAGGATGTCAGAAAGTGATTTCTGTTTGTCAGTCCTGTCAAACCAGAATCTATAAGGGCTCTGGAGTATTGTATTACTGATGTCCAAGTGACTATTTTTGCACTGATGCACATAAATGTATCTGTAATATACCATGTCTATGTATGTATGTATACACACACACACACACATCTTTATTTTAAATATGCTGTGAATATGCAATGTGACCAATATGTAGCCTTGATGTAGTCTATAATTATGTGCCTTTAAAAAGAATTGTACTTCCAATATTTTAAACTTTTTTATAAAGATGTTTAATATACTCCAGTTGCTTTGTGTTGTCATGTTACCAAATTGCAGTCGTTTCTTGCAAAGTAGAGGTAATGAAAACTGTTATTGTCTTCTGGTTTAAGGAATTATTAAGAATCTCAAGCCAGGTCTCTGATATTGATGGTAGTTATGACTTTCAACCTAGAAAAGGTTACTTAATATTGGAAATTCCATAACTTATTGGAAATAACTGCATCATAACCTTATTTAAAAGGTAAAAATGATGGCACATCTGTTTGGCAAATGTGAATTTCCATGAACATGTGGAGACCACCTTTTGAAAACCACTAGTTGAGAAAAGCATGACCTTGTTTGAAGTAAACTCTTTGAACAACTGATATTCATTAGCATTCATGTAATGGCACACAGGTAACTCAGCTGTTAAACTGAAGAACCATGTCTTTAAACTGCCAAGGATAAAGACATGCCACTATAAAAATATACATTTTGTTAGCAGAGGAAGGTTGTTTCTTTGAAGTGGAATTTGCAGTTGCAATTTCCCAAAAGATATACACTCCCTTGAAATCTCTTAGTTAAAATATGCACTCAGAGATAAAAACAAATTAAAAAGTTTCTTGTTTACTCATAAACAGCTCGTATTAATTCACCATACACGCACATTTCTTATTAGAATTCAGTTAGATAAGATGTACTTACTTCTCTGTGTTGAGCACACAGGGTATGATACTTAATCAATAGTCCATAGTCTTTAAGTATAGCTGTACTCACTGTAGTCCATAAGTCATACTTCTCTACTAAAGTCCAAACAGCAACATGCATTCACCTCCACTGAGGTCTGATGCAAAACACATTCACCTATAATGAGGTGGTAAGTAGACTGAACACAAAATGAAGTCCTGAGTCTGCACATGCTCAGTACAGTCACGTCTATAGCTCCTCCCACACCAAAGAGGTAAGTCAAACTGGCAAATCAACATATATATAGAAGACAAGTTAGCAAATATATACATTAACAAATAAATAGTGAAAGGCTTGGGAAGTTGCTATTTCCAAACTTAAATAGACTGCAGCTTCCACAATCCTACAGTTTTTGTGAGTTGGGAGATTCTGAAAATTGCTGTCCATAAAAATAGCTTTCCAAGCTCTGTTTTGTGTGAAGATAGCACTAAAAACAGCATGCATGTACAAAATTCCAGCTATTGCCATTTTTATCTTTTCGTAACACAAAGAAAACTGGCATTCTTTCCTGATATTATTTAGAAATAAGATGCACAACCTGCCTTTGTCTGGTTTTCATATCTGAGCAAATAAAAGATTGCAAGGTTAAAGGGCATAAAAAGGGCAGGTAATTCAAACGATGCAAGCAGGCTGATGCAATAAAACAATGAATCCTAAAAGGCTTTAAAGGTCAACTTTTATACAGTTTTCAAAGGATAACCATGTCAATCTGCTGAGAGAAAAATAACAAAGAAATGTGGAGCTTTAAAAGCGAACAGGCTTGTTATGAATTTTTATGGATTGTGTGTGCATGCATTCAAGTTGCTTGTTGGTTTATGGTGACCTCATGACTTTCACAGGGTTTTCTTAGGTGAGGAATGCTCCGAGGTGGTTTTGCCAGTTCCTTCCTCTGAAACATAGCCTGCCACATCTGGTACTCACTGGTAGTCTCCCGTCTGAGTATTAAGCAGAGCTGACCCTCCTTAGTTTCGAAGATCTGATGGGAGCTGGTGACTTTAGGGACTTTAGATTATTTTGTGGATCACAAACTATAAACTAGATAGACTATAATCTTAGATTGGAAATTGTGCAGCCTTCTGAATTTATAGGACTGAAACAGTCAGCATTCCTCATCACTGATTATATTGTTTAAGGCTTCTGGGACTTGCAATCCAACATCTGGAGAACCCGGGCGTAGTTATGTATTTATTAAAATCTCATGCAATGGCAAAAAAAAAAACCAGTAGGATTTTGGCCTGCATAAATAGGTATATAGTGCTAGATTGAGGGAAGTCATGCTAGCCCTCTATTCTGCCTTGGTCAGACCACACCTGAAATACTGTGTCCAGTTCTGGGCACCGCAATTGAAGGGAGATGTTGACAAGCTGGAATGTGTCCAGAGGAGGGCAACTAAAGTGATCTAAGGTCTGGACAACAAGCCCTTTGAGGAGTGGCTTAAAGAGCTGGGCATGTTTAACCTGTAGAAGAGAAGGCTGAGAAGAGACATGATGGCCATGTATAAATGTGTGAGGGGATATCATAGGGAAGAGGGAGCAAGCTTGTTTTCTGCTGCCCTGGAGACTAAGAGGCAGAACAGTGGCTTCAAACTATGTGAAAAGTGATTTCACCTCAACATTAGGAAGAACTTCCTAACTGTGAGAGCTGTTCGGCAGTGGAACTCTCTGCCCGAGAGTGCGGTGGAGGCACCTTCTTTGGGGGCTTTTAAACAGAGGCTGGATGGCCATCTATCAGGGGTGCTTTGAATGCAGTTTTCCTGCTTCTTGGCAAGGGGTTGGACTGGATGGCCCATGAGGTCTCTTCCAACTCCATGATTCTTAAGTTTTCACTGTGTAGACTCCAAGTGAAATTGTGTGCCATGGAAAACTAAAGGCTTCAATGAGCTGAAAGCAGCCATCTACAAAGGCAGCTGTATTGTGCAGTCCTGCCTGTTTTTTCCATCTTGATTGTTAAAGAGAATGGCTAATTTTTCAGTCTCTTAGTGCTGAGAGTAATTGGTTTTATCAGTCCTTCCTAATTGTAAGGATCTTCTAGTACAACTACCTACACTTGGAAAGGATATGTCTTCCTAAGTTACTATTTGAGGAAATTCTCTTATTTGGGAATTGTATTCAATGTGACTCAAAAAGTAACACAGAAATGTGTGAGTACCTCTTGACTTTTACATTCTGAAAGCAAACCACCTGGAATTTGAGAATGAGTTGTGCCTCCTTCCATTTGAAAACATGAGGAAAAGTATTTAGGGAGATAAGAAATTGTGTTCTTTATAAAATGCTTGTAACAAATCCAGCAGTGCTGTATACTTTAAACTTGGAAAGATAATATTTAGGGGCAGAATAGCCCAGAAGAACAAAGATTGAAAGTAAGTATTTACTAATGATGTTACTAGGAGCCCCCAGTGGCACAGTGGGTTAAACTGCTAAGGTGCTGAACTTGCTGATCGAAAGGTCACAGGTTCGAATCTGGGGAGCGGCATGAGCTCCTGCTGTTAGCCCTAGCTTCTGCCAACTCAGCAATTCGAAAACATGCAAATGTGAGTAGATCAATAGGTACCGCTCTGGTGGAAAGGTAATGGCGCTCTGTGCAGTCATGCTGGCCACACAACTTTGGAGGTGTCTACGGACAACGCCGACTCTTCGGCTTAGAAATGGAGATGAGCACCACCCTCCAGAGTTGGGCATGGCTGGATTTAATGTCAGGAGAAAACCTTTATGTTTAAGTTACTTTTATTTATTTCCTTTTCCCAGTAATAATGCCATCATTACATTACATCATGAATGCAATGCAACAGCAGGAAACTATTCCTTTGCCAATATGAACACAACTTTTAATTATTTTTATAGCTTTGGGTTGTGGCCTCGCTAAACAGTCTGCTATAGGTGCTGAAATGATGAAAAGGAAGGTGGAAAAGAGGTGTGTTTGGTATCACAGGAAACATTCAGAAAAGTTGCTGACAGAGGAAGAGATGGAGAAAAATATCTTGTTGGTTTTTCCTCTGTTCTTGGAAATTTTAAAAACACCCATATGACACTTCCCTTTTCATCAGACATCCAAAGGCAAGTCCCTTGGCAAACAAAACATTTTAATCCTACCTAGAAACTGAGTTCTGTTCCCCCAGGATAAATCACAATAAAAACGTTTTAAGCGGGAGAGGCCATTCTTTTGCTGGATGGGAGAAAAAAGCATTATTTTTTTCCATGGGAACAATGAGGTTTATTGAAACACTGCACAGCAGTAAAAGGTCTGCTCACTCAGATCTCCAGACCGAAACACAAAAGACTGGCTAATAGTCTAAAGCATTATGAAATCTGAGTATTTATTTGGCAAGTTGTCTATCCAGCTTCCTTCATCCACCCTCCGTTCTTTGATGGCTGATTTGTGTGGGTTGAATTTATTATTTGTTAGGACTTATTTTTCAGAAAGTCAAAACAGATAGAATCATAGTGTTGGAAGAGACCACATGGGCCATCTAGTCCAACCTCCTGCCATGCAGGAAAAACACAATCAAAGTACCCTTGACAGCCTCTATTTAAAAGCTTCCAAGGATGAAGTTTCCACCACGCTTGGATGCAGAGAGTTCCACTGTTGAACAGCTCATACGGTCAGGAAGTTCTTCCTAATGTTCAGGTGGAATCTCTTTTCCCGTAATTTGAACCCATTGCTCTGAATCCTAGTCTCCAGGACAACAGAAAACAAGCCTGCTCCCTCCTTCTTATGACACCCTTTCAGATATTTAAACATGGATATCATGTCTCCTCTCAACCTTCTCTTCTGCAGATCTTTAAGACACTCCTCATAGGGCAGGCATGTAGCTGGGGGAGGGGGGGCTTGGGGGGCTTTAGCCCCCCCCCCTCGAAATTCTCATGGTGGTCCACGAGAAGGCCTTACTGGTGCATTATTTAAACTGTTATGTTTATTCATATCACGATCTGATCACCATACTCAATATATCCCATATGCATGGGGGTATTGGGGTAATGATACAAAAGGTTTGCTAGGGTAGACCCTCTTTCACTCAGACTCAGCCCCCCCCCCCCCCCGAAACAAACTCAGCCCCTCCCGAATCAAAATCCTGGCTGCGGGCCTGTCATAGGGCATGGTCTCCTGACCTTTGATCATTTCAGTCACCCTCCTTAGGACATCTTTCAGCTTGTCAATGTCTCTCTTAAAGTGTGGTGCCCAGAACTGGTCACAGTATTCCAGGTGTAGTTTAACCAAAGAGAAATAGAGGGGCACCATGACTTTCCTTGATCTAGACCAGGCATGGGCAAACTGGCCATCCAGGTGTTTTGGACTTCAACTCCCACAATTCCTAACAGCTGGTAAGCTGGGTGGGATTTCTGGAAGTTAGTCCAAAACACTGAAGGGTCAAAGTTTGCCCATGGCTGATCTAGACACTATACTCCTTTTGATGCAGCCCAAAATCCCATTGATTTTTTAAGCTGCTGCATCACATTGTTGGCTCATGTTCAATTTGTGGTCTACTTGTCTCCAAGATCTTTTTAACATAGTCTGTTGTCGAGCGAGGCATCACCCATCCTGTACCTGTGCATTTTGCTGTTTTTCCCCAAGTGTAACATCCTGCGTTTTTCCTTGTTGAAATTCATGTTGTTAGTTTTGGCCCAGCACTCTTAATATCTGTTAATAAGTAATAAGTGAGATTTTCTGTAGCACAAGATCTCATTTCTTTGCAATAGTTTGGGAAGACGCCAAAATAACTATTTCAGTTTACTTTTGAGAAATGAGTGAAGCCAACAATTATTTCTAAAAACTGCAATTCACTCCTTTTAGGTTATGTTTTGACAATATAAAAGCAACCAATTACTTTGAAAAAGGAAACTCTGCTGGACAAGACTTAAGAAAGACCTGCCTTGTTCCTTCCCCACAAATGACTCTAGAAAAAAGCAGTTCTTATTAGGGCTGGGCAACCACGGAAAAATTTGTTTCTAAACTCGATTCGTTTTTAGGGGTTTTTTGCGTTTCGTTATTTAAAAGAATTCCGAAATTTTCCTTAAAAAAAGTTCGATATTTACAAAATTTCTGAAATTATGAAACAATTTCGAAACAATTACGGATCGATTACGAATCGATTCGTTAATGGTGGCCGTGATCGCGCAATACGCTAAAAAAACTTCTGAAGCTTCCCTCTCCCTCTGTTGTCAACTGTTGGTGTGATAATTATATTTTTTTTCACTGAGAAAACAAACAGCAACCCTAAAACTTGCACCAAACATGCAGAAATAATAACGAATCAATAACGAATCAATTACGAAACGAATTGGAAAAATTCGTTTCATTTTTTAGTTGCTCCTGAATGGTTCAATATCACTTCGTTATCAAAAAAATAATGAATTTTTAACGAATTATGAAATTACGAAACGAAACCGCCCAGCCCTAGTTCTTATCCCTTTTTCTGGCACACTTCAGTAACTGAGGGAAAGAGCCATTAATATTACTAGAGGTTATGATTAACTTGCCTTGTGTGAAACAAAACTTAAATCTGAGACTGCCTACATTATTTTACCATGTATGTTGTTCTTCTCGGTTTGGTGAACATACAGATTTAAGTAGCCTTTCAGTTACCCGTGGGCTCATGCTTAGGTCAATACCTATGAGAACATTGCCCAAGTCTGCTGAAAACATTGCTATTGTTTTTTCATCAAAAACATTCAGTTAGAGTTATAAGTATAGATCAAAACTATGAATTAATCCATTTATTTGAAACATCCTTTAAAAAGAAAGAAATGAATGACAGTGGAAGCCTTTAATCAGAGGGTGGATGGACATATTTCAAGACTTTGAAAATTGGCCATAGAATTGCATTTGAGGACCTAGAAATGTGTTTGTACTAAAAGTCTCCAGGCATCTCCATAATGACTGGAAGAGGTTGACAATAGAATTAAAGTAGATATTCCTTGAAAGGACATTTTAAATCAAATCCATGAATAATCAAATTCAAAATCACAAATGTGGAGGGATGACTATATTGCAACAATTTAGCACTAAAGAGTCAAGAATGCCTTAGAGAGGGTTAGATAGCTAAGTGACCACAGTTGTCCTTCCTTCTTGTCTAGTATCCTCTTTGTGATGTAAACTGATACTCTGAGGAATGTTTTTCACCCCTTCTCTTCCTGTCTGTTTTCTCTCCGTTCTTTCTGGGATTAGATTAGCACTCTGAATAACTTCACTACTTTAACTTTATTAAAAAGGTAAAGGTTTCCCCTTGACATTAAGTGTAATGGACTCTGACTCTGTGGGGTGATGCTCATCTCTATGTCTAAGGCAAAGAGCCAGTGTTGTCCATAGGCACCCTCTAGATCATGTGGCTGGCATGGAGCACCGTTACCTTCCCACTGAAGTGGTACCTATTGATCTACTCACATTTGCATGGTTTTGAACTGCTAGGTTGGCAGAAGCTGGGGCTAACAATGGGAGCTTACCCGGTCCACTGATTTGAACCGCTGACCTTCCAATCATCAAATTCTGCAGCTTAGCAATTTAACCCACTGTGCCACTGGGTTAAATTAATTATTACTATTAATTTAAACGCTTTAAAACTTTTTAATTTTTCACATTTTAACCATGTTTCTGCAATGAACCATGCTCAAGTGTCTTCAGCTGTTCCCCTCATGAGGTGGTTGGCCTTACCATCCCTTAGTAGACCTCAGCCGGGGAAGTCATAATGTTTTGATCCCAAAATCACAACAAGCCAACAGCTGTTACTAAAAAGATGAAAGAAACAAATACTACAATTTTATTGAAATTCTTCATTTCTGTGTACTATGTTAACTGGAACACGTGGGTCACTCATAAGTTAGGGTGCAGAAGAAAAAAAAATAAAGATCATGTTTTTGTACAGAGATGGAAATTAATGTCAAACCACCATTGGCTAAAAATCCAATGGAAACCCATTTAGTATTTTCAACTTGCTTCTTCAGATGCAGTTAGTTTTTTAAAAAAATGCTGCCACATTCCTTTTTTTTTTTGTTCCTTCCTCTTTTCCATGTTGCAAAAGACTAATGCAGCTACTTCTTTGAAAACTACTACGAGCTGGGTTGTGTCAGCATGTTGTGTAGTGCATTTTTGTAAGATTTTGGGAAAGGGGTGAGAGGAAATGAACCTGAGACATGTAGTCAATTGAAACTTGCCATACAACTGGTGAGTGACTGACAAAACTGTCAACATCTGCCTCTCTTTGTTCTTCTTCCCCCAACTTGCCACAGCATTTCCTGTTTCATATCTTTAGGGAAGCCAATTTCTATTTCATCTTTCTCCTGTCTACCTTTTGGCTCTGCCATTTCCTATGTCTTAATATCTTTCCACTCAGCAAAGAGATAAGAATAACCAAAGGAAAAGAAAGCTAGCAAAAGTTGAGCTGAAGAACAAATGACTTGATAATTCCTATCACGTCTCCATTGTTTAGTTTTACCCGAAAAGCCACCAAACTTCACTTTCCATGTTTTTTCCTCAATCCCCAGATTTAATGTAGCAATTCTCATGAAATATATTTATCTTAGCAATGCCTCCTTCCTGTTCCTTCAGTTGATTTATTTCTTTATTTATCATGTCAGGGGCAACCAGACAATTGTTGATGATTTTTGTGAGAAACTTTGCTGGAGTTTTTAATGGCTATTCCACTGCAAACACATCTGTGTGTTTTGCATTTGCCTTGGGAGAGGGAAGCAAATATCTAAGGGCACTTCCACACAGCCCTATATCCCAGAATATCAAGGCAGAAAATCCCAATATATCTGCTTTGAGCTGGAATACACGGCCCTGTGGACTCAGATAACCCAGTTCAAAGCAGATATTGTGGGATTTTCTGTCTTGATATTCTGGGAAATAGGACTTTGTGGAAGGGCCCAAGAGAGAGAAAAACTGATCCTAATAATGATCCAGTTCTTGAGTACCTTTTGAGAATGCTGGCAATAATAATGTTGGCATTTCTCCTGTTTTAACTACCAGATCACTATCAGTATTATCCAGAGCATGGAAACTTTTTGAAGGAAAAATTAGAACTCCTAGAACTGAGATGTTAGGAATTGGAGTTTAGCAACCATTTCAAACTCTCGTATTATTCCACTATCATTCATAACAGTTTGACACAACATGAGTCAAAGTCACTTGGCAAGGTTGGTTGGGCAGAGCTTACGAAGTGTACTATGTAAGAATCCAGCAAAAGGATAATTATATTTTGCTTGCATGTTGCTCTTTGGGTGACAAATATAATTAAATGTTGTATTTCACCAAATAGTATATTACATTAGCAATAGCGTCTCTCCTCTGGCACCATTTCCGTGAACTAGTCGTAAGAACATAGGTGCAAATAACTGGAGGGGTTTGGCATCTAAACTGAACCATCCCAGGTGTTATAGCCCTGATTGGTCAGATATCTAGCTGTCTGATGTATTATTATATTTTATTACCTTAGTTTTCTCTGTCAAACGCATCCTGTTGTTTGCCATAACGTTGTTATGCAACTCATAAAACAGAACTTGGAGATTTGCCTGCCTACAGAAAGCAAAGGGAGGAGTCTGAATCACACATTGTAACGTGCACGGTATATTTATCTGGGGAAAGGCAAGAATGTTGTAGAGCAAGAATATCCCTTTTAGCTGTAGGCTTCCTGTCCTTAATGTCAACACACTTAATATGCAGGATTGTACTTAGTGTGAATGTGCTGCCATCATATAATACAAATACTTTCTCAAAGTTTAAAGGAATGCTATAGGACACATATTATTCAAATGCAAGTAATAGGCGTTATGCAATATGTGGAAATAATTACAAATCAACATCTCTCTGTGTCCCTATTTGTTTAGTGAGCTTTGTAAATGCTGATTTAATAAATGTTTGATTTTTTATACCTGTTTTATATACAGCTAACCCCAAGTTACAAACATTTGACTTACAAATGACTCATTTGTGAGGGAGTGAAATGACAGGAAGTGTGAGAAATATACCCCTTGGAAGGGAAATTCACTCCTGAAAGAGTTATCATGGGGAAAAGTGACTCCACTGTAGCTTTATCACCAATCCTTCTTTCCACAACAATTTTTCAAAATCCAATTATCACAGGGACAGAAATCTTCTGAGCAGGGGCACAGACAGCAAAACAAACACCACAGAGGTGTTCACCCTTCCCAATACTATCCAAAGCTAGCTAGTAAGTCAGAACATGTACATTTTTAATTGTAACTTCACACACACACACACACACACACATATATATATATATATATAGAGAGAGAGAGAGAGAGCTATACACACACACACACACACAACATTACACTTAAAATGTAAACTTAAAATGTACGTGTTCTGACTTACATACAAATTTAGCTGAAGAACAGACTTACAGAACTTATCTTGTTCTTAGTTTGGGGACTACCTGAACTTATCTACCTGGGCCACATAAAAACATCTTGGGCAGAAAATGGGCACAGGTGGAAAAAGTTTAAGACGCCCTGATCTAGAGGACCACACACTCTCTGCCACTGAGACAGAAAGAAAGGAGTAACAAAAATGAGAGATGAGAGATCCCTAAAAACACCAGCTCATATCTCTGGTGCAAGGAGCTACTATATTTTGTAGAATTTAACAAATAAGTGAGAAATGACTGACAGATAGGTTTTCAAAATATCCATAGGTTTCCAAAATATCAAAATATCGGTATAAGCTAGCTGGCATCCCACCCACCCCCCACCCCCGATGTGCAATGGGAAGTTGCTGCCATTTGTGAAAGGAATAAGGTTGAACACTATGAAAGCCACCCATTGTATGGCTATCAACCTCCTCCCAGGAGACTCAAATCAAGGAAAAGTTTCATGAGAACCACCACTCCTCTAAATGTTCCTCCAGCAACAGCAAAAATATCCCTGTGGGCAGCAAAATCAGGCAATTCCAACTGGATGCCCCTCCCCCCCACGAGGGTACAGGGGCAAACCAAGAATGGGCAACTTGAAGATCCCTGAACAGACTCAGAAGTAGTGTTGGGAGAACAAAAGACAACTATCTAGAAGAATCCTCCACCTTGTGCGACTGTGGAGCAGAATAAACAACTCAGCATCTGTATGCTTGCTCACAATGCTCTGCCTCATGCACAGAGGAAGAACTGTTTAAAGCTACAGAGAATACAGACATGGTTGCCCAGTTTTGGTCTAATATTATTTAGCTGCTTGTGCTCCTTTTATTTTATCAGTTTTATACTTATTTATTTATGCAGTGCTTTTGACACACACACACACACAAATAAAATTGGCATAGATTAGTGTTTCTTAATTTTTTGGTCCAGTTCCCAGAATTCCTTGTCACCAGACATACTGATTGGCATGTCTGTGAGTTGAAGCAGAAAAGTCTGGAGGAATAAAGTTTGAGTACCATTAATGTACACAGCATTCCTTTTGTATTTCACATGTAATATTCAATATCCCCAGAAGAGGGACCCTTTGTGACTTATAAAGTACAGTCTCCAAGTTATAAATGAGTTAGGTTCTATAGGATTATTTTTTTAAGTTGTATTTGCACGTAAGTCGGAACAAGTACATTTTTAAAGTGTAACTCCAGTCTCCAGTCCTAAAGATTTCCCTCACTTTCTGTCCCTGTGATATCTTGAGTTTGAAAAAAAATGGCTTGTTGTGGAAACAAGAATTGGTGATAAAGCTTCAGCAAAGACATCCCCCCCCCACCCCAATATCTCTTTCAAGAGAAAATTTCCCTTCTGAGGGATAGATTGCTCTCACTTACTCTTGTCTCTACCCATTCTAAACTATGAGTCTTTTGTAAGTTGGATGCTTTTAACTCGTGGACTGCCTGTATATAAAACAGGTTTAAAAATCAAATATTTACTAAAACATCATTTACAAAACTCGCTAAACAGGCTGATTTCCTTTTCGTGCAGGACATCTAAAGCATTTTCTGCTGAGTCCACTATAAACACTGCATGTTGTCGCTAATAGATTTGTGTAAATGAGTGGTATCCAGAAACATTTTACTGTTGCCAATTTTTTCGTGACCCCCCCCCCCCACATGGAGTTGGCACCCACAGTTTAAGAAGCAGTCCTCTCAATAACATTTTGTAAAGTTGCCTTTGAAAAGTAATTCTTGTTCTATAATCTATTCTAAAGCTGAACAAAATAATTTGTTAGTATTAATGTTGCAGGAAGTATCTTAACGGTGCTGAATCAATTTCAATCTCAGAAACCATGCAGGAGCATGCCTGATTTGCACTTGGGGGTCTGCTAATGAATACTAGATGCAGTAGGCTATATTTCAAAGGATGAAATTGGCAAAACCACATCTGAATATTCAATACCTAAGAAAACCCTATGAAGTTCATGAGGTTGCCATGAATGTCTCCTGAATAATAATAATCTTTATTTAATACCCCACCACCATCTCCCCAACAGGGACTCGGAGCGGCTTACATGAGGCCAAGCCTAACAGCAGATTACAGTAAAATAAAAACCAAAACACAACAACAACACAGTAAAATATATAAAGCATATAAATACAGTAAGCAATATAAAATGCAATACGAAATCATTCACAATCACAGTGACAATGAGCTGGCCTCATGTGCAAGATATAATACTAAAAACTAACAATTCAGGATGAGATAGAAATAGAGCAGATTATTTATGAGGGAGAAGCTCATGAAGAACAGGGTCATAAAAATAGGCCTTCATAGAAGTGGGGGGAATTAAACTCTGGGAACAAAATGAAGACATGCAGCTCCTTGCATCAGAGATACGAGCTGGTATTTTGGGGGATTTCTCACCTTTACCAACTTTTGGATGAATAAGGCAATTATATAAAACATGACTAATTCAATTCCAAATGTCTCTTAAAAAGTCCTTTAAAAGTAACTATTCCTCCCTACTCTTCTCCCTGGTTAGACAGGCACATTTGCTGATTCATGTCAGTATGGAGTTTTCACAGAACTCTGCAGCCACCTGACTGCAGCAAACGTGATGACATGAGCCTGATCCAGCAGTTTTCCCGAACTGATGAACAAAAGGAAAATGGGATAGTGATGATGACAGTGGGCCACCACACAAATTGGATTCACTCTTGCTTTCCACACTGTGCTACTGTACTCTGAAGTTTCATGGCGCTAAACCAGGTAAATAAGTTACTATTTCTTGCTATTTCCTTAAAACCCAAATTTTCTACTTGGGGTTCCTTCCAGTTTATGGAGATCATTATCTTATCCGGGTCGCTCTGCAAAATTGAGAAATAAAACAAGCTCTTGGAAATGTGCTTCAGGATCACATACAGTGAGACTGGTCCCCATGGAGTTATACTTTAGACCTAGTTTGGTGCCCAAAGAAGTGTGGCATGAATTCTGTTGTGGTGTTAAACGTGCTTCAACCTGAGTTGGAAAAAATTACCTTTGTAGACCACAACTCTCAGAGTCTTCCATGCTGGTTGTGGATCTTGGCAATTGCTGTCAAAAAGTTCAACTAGAGATTGAAAAAGCTTCATTTTAGACTACAGCTTTCAGGGTCTTTGTGCTGGCTGTGGATCTTGGCAATTGCATATAAAGTGCCCCCCCCCCCAAGTTCTGGCGGAAACAGTACCTCTAAATTCCTGCCCTCCTCAAATGACAGCCAACTAGCCAAGACCCTGGTTAATCATGATACTTTAAAATTAACTTTCCAGTAGTTTGGTTTTAAGTCAGCAATCCCAAAAGTATGGACTTCCCTTTGCCTGTTGTTGATGTTTATTTGTTGTTTATTCGTTCAGTGGTTGCCCTTATTTATGCTGCTTAATATTTCAGCCTTGGACCTAGCCAATATGAAAGTATGGCTGAAACAGGAAACTCAGATTACAAACAGTCAGATTATTTACATAATCTAAACATGGCCCTGTTGTTTTAGGAGCGGCATCAAACAGTATTATCTAAAAATGCCAAAGTCTGATCCATAAACACTAAATAAGAAAACTTTGTCAACTCAGATGATCTTTTGACCTCCTGCTAAAACACGTCTTTGTAGCAAAGCTTGTGAGCATGTAATCTTCAGAAAGGGATGCCATTGGAAGGAAAGAAACTGTCAAAGCTTATTGGGCAGGGTTTTTTTTAAAAAAAAATGATTTTTTTTAAGTCCTCCTTAACCATTTACACACATAGGTGTGGGCCTCTGACATAGATGTGTCGCTTCATATGTTTGTTGGCTGACTGCAAAATTCCCTTCACCCATCATCATTGGCCATATAAGGCAGGTCCTTGCTATATTTCTAAACTACAGCTTCCAAACTCCATCAACCAACATAGGCAGAAGCTTAACATGTTGGTTTTCAAGGAAGCTGTAGCTACATGATAATAGCTCTATCTTTTGATGTAGGATCTCAGTCATTAATTTACAACAATGTCAAAAGCAGAGAAATATAATAATGATGAAAAAAATTACATATTCCTATTGAAAACCCTTCTGTGTTGGCACGGTTACAATTAAAGAGCTGAAAAAACAAGAAGGTCTTTGTTTAGGTTCTTGTAGGTTTTTTCGGGCTATAGGGCCATGTTCCAGAGGCATTTCTCCTGACATTTCACCTGCATCTATGGCAAGCATCCTCAGAGGTAGTGAGGTCTGTTGGAAATAGGAAAATGGGTTTATATATCTGTGGAATGACTGGGGTGGGGCAAAGAGCTCTCTGCTGAAGCTAGGTGTGAATGTTTCAGCTGATCACCTTCATTAGCATTTGAAGGCCTGGCTGAGCCTGGGAAAATGTTCTGTTGAGAGGTGTTAAGATGTGCCTGGTTGTTTCCTCTCTGCTGTTTTGCTGTAGTAATTTTAGAGTTTTTTTAATACTGGTAGTCAGATTTTGTTCATTTTCATGGTCTCCTCCTTTCTGTTGAAATTGTCCACATGCTTGTGGATTTCAATGGCTTCTCTGTGTAGTCTGACATGGTGGTTGTTGGAGTGGTCCAGCATTTCTGTGTTCTGTGTATTTTAACTGGACAGTTTATGTGCCAATCAGGAGCCATTGCAGTAGACTTGATTAGCTGTCAAAATACAATAAACATACTCTATATTCACAGTTGTGGTATGTTGTTTATTTGGAATGCTGCTCTGCTGACATCCTCTTTGGCCATTAAGAATAAAGCCTCTGATTTTGCCTTCAACTTATCTGTCGACCTCATCACGTGAGGTTCTTTTTGGTGGCATGTGCTAGTTCACCTCTACTTTTATGACAGAGCCCGCCTTCTCTCATTGCATGGCATAGGACAACTTCTGGTGGGGCTCCGTTGTAAAAGTAGAGACGAACCAGTGCATGTCATTGTGGTGACAACACAAAAGACTTCCTGAGTTGAATAGAAATCAACAGGGGAAGTCGAGTGGCTGACATTTTTCCCCATGGGATGAGGACTCAGCTGAGTTGGGTGATGCAGGGTTCCTCATGCCCCCCAATGGGCAGTGCTGGATTCATCACAATGCATGGCGATTCTGACAGCCCCTCTAATGAGGTTGCTAGTCATCTGGCCTTCAGGAAACTTGACACTCCGGGCCCCAAACCCACAATTTTAGCAGAGCCAAAATCACACAACCTTGGAAGCTTGGAGGTTTCAGAGATATGGTGCATCCAAAAACTTTATGGGATTTATGCAGCCAAATGTTGCTGACCTCCAGATCTCACCAAGTCCAGCCAGCATAATCAATGATCAATGATGAGAAATGCTGGGGGTTACAGCTGAACCACACCTGGAGAGATGTCTGATCCTTTCCCCATAAGCAGGTCTCTCTCTCTCTCTCTCTCTCTCTCTCTCTCTCACACACACACACACACACACACACACACACATTTGCTTCCAATAGAAAAGGGTAAAAGATTTCAATAATTTCAAATGTGTGTGTTGAACTGTTGAAGCAGCTACTTAACAATTCCATGTCAACACACATGGGGGAGCCATACTCCAAACCAAATTTCTGATTACAGCAGGTATATGCATTTTGCCAACATTATTTTAACTCTTCAGTACTAATGTTAGAGTCCTATCTTTCACAATAAGGACTGTGTGTGTCCCAACAACAACAAAACAAAGGAAATCTTTGGGTTAATGTTGCAGTTGCATAGGTTTCAAACCATGTCTTCCAGATTAATCCAGTAGTTACAGAAGGATCACTGAAATGATTTTTGAGATTTGTTTGTGGTGTGTGTGCATGTTAACATTATCAGGTCACATGTTATTAATTTCTCCTTTTAAAAGGAGAATGTATACATGCATATAAGTTCCTTCCATGTAGTCTATTATGCTCCCAAGTAAGAGCAAATAGGGCTGATTGCAGCTAGCCCTTATTATTCCAGGGAGGGCTCAACAATAAATTAATATTTCTTAAGTTAATAATAATTGAGTACACTTCTCTTTCATAATGCCATAGTTTTATTTTGCCAAATCATTTTCAGGTGTGGTGAGGTGTCACTCCTTCTGCCTAATCTTGGAATGGCTTCAGTCTCCCTGCTGCCTCCACCATTGCAGGGATTGATGAGCTCAAAAGTCTTTTTACCAGATAGTAATCCTTACTTAGGCGATCCCTCATTGTCCGACTATGATCCTTCCAAGTGCGGTGTCTTGGCAGTGGGTACGTAGGGGACTGTGGAGCTCTATTCTTCACCTGAGGGCATCGGTTTCTAGGTGGAAGGCGGTTCCAGTCAGGATTGGATCAACGCACCTTTCTCTTGGCACATTTCTCCCTTTCCATCTGTGCCTCTTCAAATTCCACAGCACTGCTGGTCACAGCTGACCTCCAGCTAGAGCGCTCAAGGGCCAGGGCTTCCCAGTTTTTGGTGTCTATGCCACAGTTTTTTAAGGTTGGCTTTGGCCCATCTTTAAATCTCTTTTCTTGTCCTCCAACATTTCATTTTCTGTTCTTGAGTTGGGAGTAGAGTAACTGCTCTGGGAGATGGTGATCAGGCATTTGGACAACATGGCCAGTCCAGCGGAGTTGATGGCATAGAAGCATCATGTCTTCCCAAGAGATTTGTAGGATTTTTTGGAGGTAACACTGATGGAATTGTTCCAGGAGTTGAGTGTGACGTCTGTAGACAGTCCACATTTCACAGGCATATAACAGGGTTGGGAGGACAATAGCTCTATAAACAAGCACCTTGGTCTCCCTATGGACGTCCCATTCCTCAAACACTCTCTGCTTCATTTGGAAAAATGCTGCACTCACAAAACTCAGGCGGTGTTGTATTTCAGTGTCACTGTTGACTTTTGTGGAAAGGTGGCCACCAAGGGAGTGGAAATGGTCAACATTTTCTAATGTTACACCATTAAGCTGTATTTCTGGCATTGCAGAGGGATTGGGTGGTGATTGCTGAAAGAGCACTTTGATTTTCTCATTCTTAGATTAGATAATAATAAACATAAAGAAAAATTTAGAAGTAGAGGACTGAATTCTACAAAGAAAATTTGTGGCCACTTTGGCAATATCATTTGTAGTGTTTATTTTCTAGTGAACCCATCTGTTGGTAGCATTTTCACTGATAAAAGATTATGGGTTTTTTTCCCCCCAAAATGCATTTGCTAAAATGAATTCTCTTGTGGTTATTGGCAGGGGGAGATCTTCAGTAATATTCCTGGCCATTGCACTCCTGTATGTTCTAGTCAGAAATTAATATAGTAAAAGCTCTGTTTTTTCTTTTGAACTGTGATGCTGTTAAGAACCTCACCGTTACATTAAAATTGGATCAATGTCCTATGAAGTTAAAGGCACGATACAGTGGTTAGCGCGTTGAGCTAGGGAGATGCAGATTAAAACCCCTATTTGTTTGTGAAGATGGGAATCCTATTGGGCCAATCACTACAAAGTAGTCGGGAATGTGAAAATAAATGAATATGCTTTTTAGGTAGGATCAAAATATAACAAATAAGGCACAGCCCTGCATCATCTTGTTCTATGTTTGTGTCAGTAATATTCCCAGAGGCCAGCTTCCTAGCAACTAATTGGATTTCCATCCTTGACATTTTAATGAAGCCATAGCTTTTCTATTCCTAGCTCCTTTCTGGATGTGCTCAGGGAAGCCATCCACTACCCAGGAGGGCCACCTGAGGAAAGACGCACACACCTGTTGATTAGTAACAAGTGGTCGCAAATAGTGAAAGTCATTGGTGATTTCCTTCTAGAAGCTCAGGGGATATTTGAGGAGACACTCTGGATAAAGTCTGTGCCAGCTTAGGACGATACTTTATTTCGGAACAACTTTAACTGGAACAGGTAGGAAAGGTTGCCTGAAATTTGGATTTGAATCTTCTTCCTTTATGCTTCCTTTTCCTTTTTCCTTATCAAGAGACCTCACAATCGTGGTTCAGGTCTGACAATTACAGCACTCAGTGAATCCAAAGCATTGCCATTTTCTCCTGGATTTACCTGTAAAAAGAGTGCACCTAAATAAGCATTATAAATAATAACTGAGTGCATTTGATGACTGTATTAAAGGCCTCAGATATCTGAACCCTTTCTGGAAAAATATCCTTTTCATGGAAGGAAATGACTGCGTTTTCCGATGGTCCATGCAGAGTTGCCCTAAGTCTTTGCTTGCTCTCTTCCTGCAGTATGCCGACACAACTGGAGAGTGCCATGGATACTTTAATCAGGGTCTTCCATCATTATTCAGCAAAAGAAGGGGATAAATATAAACTCAATAAAGGAGAACTTAAACAGCTCCTCACCAGTGAACTCACTGACTTCCTTTCGGTAAGATGGAGTAACTATTATTAAGTCTTTTTAGCTGACTATTTATTGGGAAGATAACTGAGGAGGGGGAGTAGTTATCCAACAATCCTTAAAGATTGTTTCAGGAACCGTTTGTTCATGCAGGCAGGCAATCAAGACTTTTCTGCAACAGCAGCTATAATATGGGCAGAAATGGTTGGTCTACTGTACATATCGTGCCCTGTCCATAGCTGGAGACCAAATAGGGCTCTTGGTTTTATCATAGCTATGAAGCTTACCACCAAACCTTGTTATAATATATGTCTTTGTATGTAGCCTGCAAAATTTATTCTTGTACTACAATTTCCAGTATCCTACAACAAACATGTCTATGGGCCATATACTCTGGGGAATTTATAGAACTTTAGTCCCCCCCAAAAAAATCTTTTGCACAATTTACTCCATGTATGAGGCATTCTGAAAGTCTTCAGATTTTGGCCTCCACAGTCTTATGCCACGCAGTACATGCGAGTACATCCTTCTCAACATAATTGAACTGCTAAAACCACTATACCACAATGTTTCTTTAATAGAGAGTGGGAAATACTCTGATTACTGTCATATGTCTTTGAGACATTTCTGACTAAGGTTTTCTGGGACTGAGATTGTGACTTGCCCAAGGTTTCCCAGTGGGTTTTCATGGCAGAAGGAGAATCAAACTCTGGTCTCTAAAGCTGTAATCCAGCACTCAAACCATTATACCACACTGGCTTTCTCCTTGCCTTTACCTCCTCACTTTCTTTTTGTGTTGGCTATGATCCAGTTCTTAACACTGTTTTGTACTTGAGAGTGTAGCTTGCATCCTTCCATCCATCACATTTCTCCCTAGATTTTTCTCACATCCTATTCTTTGATCACAACAGGACTGCTTTGCATGCCTAACCAAATGATGTAGTAAGTGTGTATGCCAGATAGATCTGTGATGACTTGGAATATGGGCAAATGGTTGTGAGGGAGCTTTGGCAGGTGCAGCTCAGAGGTGACAATTCTGCTGGGTTGTGGTGCTCCGAGCAAATGCAGTCTGCTTGCCTATTCAATTTGGGAACCAAGATGGGCAGAAAAGGAAAGAAAGAGCACAATAGCAGTACAATTAAAAACAGGGGGAAATAAAAAGCACAAAAAATTGCAACCTTTAAATGCAATTAAGTCAATGATGGTGTAAGAAAAACAACTTAAAACTGTTTTAAAAATCCAATAATTTGAAATAGAAAAAAAATCATTATTATAGTTTTCACCCATTGAAATCCTTGGCTATGACTCCAGCTGAGCTCAGATGCATCCAGACCATTCCTATTCGCCGTGTCAGTAATCCCCTTCTTTTTTTCTTACTTTAGAACAGTGGTTCCTAACCTTTCTTGACCAGGGACCACTTTACCAGGGACTACTTGACTAGAGACCACTTTGACCAGGGACCACGCTCCAACATTAGTACCAAAAGTTTTACAATTCAGTTTTTGGTCAACTTTAGATTCGGTTTGGGGTGCCGATTCAGAAAATTGCAGTAGATAGACCACATCAGCTGTAGTTTCTGATACAGAACATATGCCATATAAAGAGGAAGGAGGCTCGCATACCAGATTTTTGCCCTCACGGTCCACTGGTGGTTTGTGGCCCACAGGTTAAGAACCACTGCTTTAGAAAGTCCTCCAATCTTGGATCACTACCTGTGGTCTTCTTAGCTAAAATGTGGGCATGAAGGACAGTAGTTTTCAAGACAGCTGAGAGTTTTTTGAGAGATTGTATAATTCTGTTGTCTATTTACAGGTTTATTTGGATTAGAGGGGGCAATGTCTATTCTGATTAATCTATGTTTCAAACAATGGAAAAACATACAAATCCTATCAACCAGAGACAGAACTGAAATGAACTTACACAGTTTGAGCTACAATTCTTTTTTCAATTTGTATTTAGCTCTCTGCGGGGATAAGAAAAGTCTGACTCCAGACTTAAGCTGCTCTATCAGCCTCCTCAACAGAAAGTACATAATATCTGAGTTGTCCTGAGCACACTGCTTTTTTATTTATCGCATCAGCAGTGAACCAAGTGTACAGTTGTAATGTATTTGAAAAACACAAAGTTTAAAAACTTTGCATTATATTAAATGTCCTTTGACCTGTAGTTGGCCACTTGGAGTGCCTCTGGTGTTGCTGTAAGGATATGCACACATTGTGCCTGTGGCAGGGATCACACTGCATTGTAGTAGGTGGTCTGTGATTTGCTCTTCTCCACACTCACATGTCAAGAGCTTCACTTTGTAGCCCCATTTCTTAAGGTTGGCTCTGCATCTCGTAGTGCCAGAAGGCAGCCTGTTCAGTGCCTTCCAAGTTGCCCAGTCTTTTGTGTGCCCAGGAGGAAGTCTCTCATTTGGTATCAGCCATGGATTGAGGTGCTGGGTTTTAGCCTGCCACTTTTGGACTCTCGCTTGCTGAGGTGTTCCTGCAAGTATCTCTGTTGATCTTAGAAAACTATTTATTGATTTAAGGTGTTGGTGTGCTAGCTGATATCCAAACGGGATGAGCCAAAGATATCGCAGCCTTGGTCCTTTCATTATTGGCTGCTACTTCCTGGCGGATATCAGGTAGTGTGATACCGGCTAGACAGTGTAATTTCTCCAGTAGTGTAGGGCGCAGACAGCCTGTGATAATACAGCATGTCTCGTTAAGAGCCACATCCACTGTTTTAGCTTGATGAGATGTATTCCACACTGGACATGCATACCCAGCACCACAGTAGCAAAGCTCAAGGGCAGATGTCTTCACTGTATCTGGATGTGATCCCCAGGTTGTGCCAATCAGCTTTCGTATGATATTGTTTCTAGCGCCCACTTTTTGCTTGGTATCCAGGCAGTGCTTCTTGTAGGTCAGAGAACAGTCCAGGGTAACTCCCAGGGATTTGGGTGTACTCCAATGGTCCAATGGGATTCCTTCCCAGGTAATCCTCATAGCTCGATATGCTTGTCTGTTCTTAAGATGAAAAGCACATGTCTGTGTTTTAGATGGATTAGGAATCAGCTGGTTTTCCCTGTAATAGGCAGTAAGAGCACCTAAAGCTTTGGAGAGCTTCTGTTCAATCATCACAAAGCTTCTGATAGTTTTATCAGAACAATAATAGTACACTGCTAAGATTATATTAGAAAGTAACAATTTGTAACAATATGTCTAAACCAAATTCCTTGTGTAGATCAGGCAGGGCCCATCTAAATACCAAGTGTATAAGAAATGGAAGAACTTGGAAAATCTTTGCAATAAAGTGCATAGAAAATTGCAGACCTTGAATATCTAGGCTATAACTGCCAGAATCCTTCTACCAACATGGTAATTGAAGGTTGTGGTAGCTGTAGTCCTGAAAGTAACCTTTTCAGCAGTCATGGTAAGTGGTGGTCTTGGTTCTAACAGTAGTGGTCCAAAATAATATTTTCCAAGTTCTGGAACAGTGGCCAAAGGTGCTGTGCAATTAATTACCAGGCATTCCTGTCAATGCTTCCATGCTATGCATATATGGTTCTTTCTTTTATGTTGTATCCAGCTGTTCGGTTTAAGAATGCTGTGCTTCACCTATTGCAGATCCATCTGTACTTTACCTGATGCAGGTCCATCTATTTCAGCATTTTTGTCCCAACAGTTTGTAGTAAGATGCTTTTGAAAGCTCACAAATACAGTATGGATCTGATGCCCATTCTTGTTTCTTCTCAACATCTGGTACATGTGGTCTAGTTTGATGGCAGAGTACATGCTTTGCAAGCAGAAGGTCACAACATCAACCTTGGCCTCTCTAATTATATCCTGGAGCAGACAACGCGGAAGGCCTGAGAGTGGAGACTTAAAGAAATAAAAAAAACAAAACAGAAACTTAGAAGAGCAGCTATGAAGGCACTAGACAAGACCCTGACTTGTAAAGATATATCACTGTATACCCAAGTTAGGATGGTCCATGTCTTCATGTTCCCCATTTCTAAATATGGCTGTGAAAACAGAACAGCGAAAAAGCTGATAGAAAGAAAATTGACTTAGTTTAGGTGTGATACTGGAGCAGAGTTTTGTGCACTGCTTAAAAAGACAAATAAATGGGTTCTAGAACAAATCAAACAGGATGTTTCCCTAGAAGCCAAGAATGCCCTCTGAACTTCACTCTGAACCAAGACTCTGAATCTTATCCAACTGACATGGAAGACAATAGGTACCAGCGACACAGAGTTCTGGATTTTCGGTGTTCAGAAATTCATTATCACCTTCAGGGCCAATTTCTGTACTACTTGGTTCAAAAAGAGAATCCATTTTCATTAAAGATATAGGTAAAACAATTCCAAAACAGCAAATCATAGTTAGGTAACGTAAAGGTTTTCCCCTGACATTAAGTCCAGTAGTGTCCGACTCCGGGGTGTGATGCTCATCTCCATTTCTAAGCTGAAGAGCTAGCGTTGTCCGCAGACACCTCCAAGGTCATGTGGCGAGCATGACTGCATTGAGCGTCGGAGCGGTACCTATTGATCTATTCACATTTGCATGTTTTCAAACTGCTAGGTTGGCAGAAGCTGGGGCTGACAGCGGAAGCTTACGTCGCTCCCCGGATTCGAACCTGTGACCTTTCGGCCAACAAGTTTAGCAGCTCAGTTCTTTAACCCACTGCACCACCTGGTAGATGTCATAAAAACCAATGATTCTATATGCTGCTACTGACTAACCTATTATGGACCTATTCATCAATCTACAACATAGACTGCAACAGAAAGAATCACTGCTGTATATATGTACTAGATATATATTTATTAAATTACTCTTAGGCCTCACCGACACTGTCATATAATGCAATTTAACTGCATTGAACTGCATTATATGAGTCTATACCTATAATGAGACCTTAGTTAACATGGTAGCTGAATACCAGCCATTGGTTTCCTTCCTAAATGACATCTTCTAATCTTCCTAAATTTGTCAATTTAGAAATGAATTTAAATAATGTAAACTATATTTCATATATGGATTTGGATAAAATAAATTGGCTCTCAAAAGGTTTAATGAGCACCAATGTTGATCCCAGTCAGGATAGAGACACCCTAGGTACTGGAAAATGTACATTTTTGCCAATCACAGACTATTATTTGCTCCTCCATTTCAGCCTTCTGATGGTGCTCTTTCCTCACAAAGTTTTTCAAGAAAAACAGATGCACAGCCAGGCTCAGGGAGGCTTGGTACACTATTATAGAAGATGGATGACCCAAGATTATGTAGAGGAACACTAGTCAATATCTGGAAATGTTCCTGTTCTATAAGTGCTTCTTCCAGCTTGGGGCTGCATAGTGTTTTATTCACAGGTTGATTGGAACTCCTGCAGCCTCTAAATATAGCCTCCTATCTTTGCTGAGCAGAGGGATTGGCGAGAAGCGCCCTCGCTCCAGGACACATTATCAGTGCCAATGTGATTTGTGCTCCTCTAGTTTGTCCCTAAATTATTCTCAGCTGAAATTCTTGTACTGAAAAAGAAAAGAAAGATCTGATATATACCTGGCATCCTCCAGTCCATTAATCCCAAGAAACCTCATTGGCAGTTTTGTAAAAATAGGAAAGAAAGGGGGAGAAAAAGGAAGCTGTCATCAATTTTCTTGGACTAAAGGCTTTTTCTGTCTTGTGTACCATCTTAATAAAATGCCTCTATATTGGTCCAATCTTCAGAGTAATCTACTAGTAGACAATCGATATGCCTTCAGATCTTTGCACATCAGACAAAAAAAAAAGAAGAAGAAAAGATTATACTTCTTTTAAGGGAAGTTCACATGTTAACTTTCACCATAGAGTGATGTAGAGCATTTTCCACACATGTGGATTAAAGGCACTTTGTTTCTGATGTGAAGACACATATGCCCAGGCAAACCCCCACAAGATTAGCCAGAATGCTAATTCAGATTACAAATACTTCTTATCTACTTTCCCCTCCATATGAATAATCATCATAATTAGCAGAAGAAACAGGCTGGAATAGAGTTTGCTTTAGGTCACAGTTATTGGCCAACATTTAGTTAATCACATACACATACAGTAGAGTCTTGCTTATCCAACCTTCGCTCATCCAACATTCTGTATTATCCAACGCAGTCTGCCTCCTGCCCGGATCCACAGTTGTTTCAATACATTATGATGTTTTGGTGTTAATTCATAAATACAATAATCACTACATAACATTACCATATATTGAACTGCTTTTTCTGTCAATTTGTTGTAAAACATTATGTTTTGATGCTTAATTTGGAAAATCATAATGTAATTTGACGTTTAATAGGCTTTTCTTTAATCCCTCCTTATTATCCAACATTTTCACTTATCCAACATTCTGCCAGCCCTTTTATGTTGGATAAGCGAGACTCTACTGTATGTAAATCATGCTACACATGCAGAGTTAATTATTTGTCATGGTGCAACAGATCTGTTGTTGCTGTTGTTATATTTATTTATTTATACCCCACTGTATCTCTCCCAAAGGAGACTCTCAGTGCTGGAATCAAAGCTGCACATACTGCAAGGTTTGTGTAGTGGTGGCATAGCCTATCTCAGCATGTTTACCCTCTAGTAAGGGAAAGTTGAATATATACACTCTGAGCCATGTATCTCAAAGTGGTGGTCCATGTGCTCAATTTCTAGGAATGACAGAGGCAATGGGGACAAACATGTTGGTGCTCCCTGGCACACTGGGGAAAAAGGAAATTCAGCAGTTCTTCACATAGGATAGTTTAAGAAGCATTGATTTATACAAGCTCTGTTTGGCTGCCACTCACCATGCTTTCTTCAACATGGGAGCAATTTACCAATAAGTCTTGGCCTTTCCACCATTTTTTTCCTCACATGGAAAGTGGTGCACCTGAAGACAAGAAGTTCCTGATTATATGTAGGTCTCAGAATGAGAATGAAGCCTGGAAAAGCAAGGTGAAGTCAGAAGCTTCTGCATTTCATCTGAGTCACATTTCACCTGAGGAAAGTAGTGATGGAAGGGGGTCTAGATGTTTCACTTTTCTGAAGAAAGTGTGGTGAGTAATGACTGGAGAAGGCTATAAGACTCTGCAATAAACCTAGCAGTAGGGGAGTCAGTGACAGAGAATTTACTGTGAAAAGTTTCTGTGTTCGTTCCTCATTATCTCTAGATAGAATTGGTAAAAACATTGCCCCAGAGTCTGGATTTCATAGAGTTGTTTCGATCCAGTGTTGACAGTAATGGGCTAAATGGACCAGTGGTTGGAATATTTGATTGTATCTAACAATGATGAATCAGAAATTTAGATTGACCAGGATTCAAGATAATGAATGTTAGCAATTATGTTTATCTTTTTTTGAATTAGCTGAAAAATTTCACTGAACTGAAGATGTAATTCTATATTCACTTACCTAACAATAAGTCCAGGGAACTCAATAAGAATTTTCTTTGCATAGGGATATACATTGTATCCTGCTGAACTTGCTGACCAAAAGGGAGTGGGGTGAGCTCCCACTGAATCTTGGGAGTGGGGTGAGCTCCCACTGCTAGCCCTTCTTCAGCCAACCTAGCAGTTCGAAAACATGCAAATGTGAGTAGATCAATAGGTACCGCTTCGGCGGGAAGGTAATGCCACTCCATATAGTCATGCTAGTCACATGACCTTGGCGGTGTCTACGGACAATACCAGCTGTTTTGCTAAGAAATGGAGAGGAGCACCATCCCCCAGAATCGGACACAACTGGACTTAAGGTCAAAGGAAAATATCTACCTTTACCTTCTATACATTGTATCTCTTTGCTGTTTCGTTTTCTTATGTATTCACTGTTTATGTTAGTTCAATTTATTTAGAAAACAATCAATTTATCATGAATAGATGTATGAGTGAAACAAAGTAGATTCATCACGGGACCATTCTGCCCCAATTCCAAATGGATTTATATATGGTAAATCATTTTCAAATATAAATATTTTCAACTTTTTACACATTTGGTCCTAAATATACATTTTATTTGTTTGTCTGTTTTTGCTGATTAAAGGAGGGGGTGGAGGTGGAGGTGGAAATAACTTCCTGAAGTGATTGTATCCACATGCTAATCCAGAAAGGTTGACTCATGTTGACTCCCTTACAAAGTCTGACCAATATCCATAAACATCATTTCTGAGTACACACATATGTGATTTCATTGTTAATCCATTTCATCTGTTAGTGTAAACTGAAAACTTTTTGATCAACTAAAAACGTGCCTCCAGTTAGACAATATAGTTATTAATCAGGTTTTCTGCTTGGTTTAAAACTCCAGTTTCGAAAACATATTTTTTGAACTATAGCTTTCAGTATTCTCTAGCCATAATGGGCAAGGGGCATTGTACTCCCGTAAAGTAATACAGAACAGACCCCTTATTGACAGATTTCATGTCTATGGTTTCACTTGCACACACTTCAAAAAAAAAATATTCCCCACCCCAAAGTGTTTCTGGCTTTCCACTGTGATTCTATGGCATATTTCCAGCCCAAACGTGGTGAAAATATAGGCTCCGTGGTTATCCACACCTTCGTGTATCCATGTGGGAACCTACTGCATTTCAAAAATCTGAAAAAATGTGTTGTGACAAGTTTTATTTTACAAGAGCCATTCCACCTTCTCTGTTATGTAGAGTGAAGTAACTTTTGTACCAATGCAACTAGTATCTGCATCCTTTATAAATAAGATATAGCTTTTTGTTTCTGAATTAATGTTTCATTTATGGATGCTTTTATATGCAAACACATTCAGGGTCACCAAACTATGTGAATGATAGCTCTAGGTGTGAAGAACACATTGATATTTAGTTTTTAATTGAAGTATTGAAAACATTAGAAATAAAAATTATGCTTTCGGAAATACAAATTATGCAAAGCCATCTCATTGCTGAATCAAATAAAGGTAAATGTCACTGTTCATGTAAAAAATCTAAAGGTTGTAAATTGTATGCACACATACCCACAAGGAATTAAAATAGAAATCTTAAAGACAATTGCCACTGCTCAGAAGACTGTGTAACCAATATCCGACAGCATGCCAAGATATGCTAATATCTATTTTCACATTTGTAGTGTCAAAAGGATCCTCAGCTGGTTGATAAGATTATGAAAGATCTGGATAGCAATAAAGATAATGAGGTGGATTTTAATGAATTTGTGGTCCTGGTTGCTGCATTGACAGTCGCATGTAATGATTTCTTTGAGGAGCAAATGAGGAAAAAGGAGAATAGCTAAGGTAGGTGGTACATATTTAATTATCAATCTATAGGATGTCTTTTATGGCTAATGGCTAATCTCATTGGACCAACTAAGCATTTGCTATTATATAATAATAATAACAATAACAATCCGCCTAGTCAAAGCCATGGTATTCCCTGTAGTAACCTACGGATGTGAGAGCTGGACCTTAGGGAAGGCTGAGCGAAGGAAGATCGATGCTTTTGAGCTGTGGTGTTGGAGGAAAGTTCTGAGAGTGCCTTGGACTGCGAGAAGATCCAACCAGTCCATCCTCCAGGAAATAAAGCCCGACTGCTCACTGGAGGGAAAGATACTAGAGACAAAGTTGAAGTACTTTGGCCACATCATGAGGAGACAGGAAAGCCTAGAGAAGACAATTATGCTGGGGAAAGTGGAAGGCAAAAGGAAGAGGGGCCGACCAAGGGCAAGATGGATGGATGGCATCCTTGAAGTGACTGGACTGACCTTGAGGGAGCTGGGGGTGGTAACGGCCGACAGGGAGCTCTGGCGTGGGCTGGTCCATGAGGTCACGAAGAGTCGGAGACGACTGAACGAATGAACAACAACAACAACAACAAACAATAACAATAATAATAACTTTATTTTTATACCCCACCTCCATCATCCCAAAGGGACTTGGGGTGGCTTACAGAGGAACAAGGCCAAGAATTATTTATTTATTTTTATTTATTTACTATGCTTCTATACCGCCATTCTCAGCCCGAGGGCGACTCATGGCAGTTTACAAAATGGCACAATTCGATGCCCACAACAATACAAGGATAATTTAAACATTAAAAACATTTAACATGGATAAAAAAATCATTACAATTAACATCAATAAACATAATAAAAACCATAATTCCTCCACATTTCATTACCAGACCAGTCACTGTCAAGTCACGTTGTCCAACCGTTCTGAGATCAGAGTTTAATAGCTACACTGCATTTGGGAAAGCCTGCTCATATAGCCAGGTTTTAACTTTTTTGCGAAATGTTAAGAGGGTGGGGGCTGATATAATGTCCCTGGGAAGGGCATTCCACAACCGAGGGGCCACCGCTGAGAAGGCCCTATCCCTCGTCCCCGCCAATCGAACCTGTGAAGATGGTAGGGCTGAGAGCAGGGCCTCCCCAGAAAATCTTAAATTCCATAGTATCCTCTTTTATTCATTATATTGCTGTTAAATTGGGGCTCAAAGGCTGTCTATTTTTGTAGCCCACAAAGCCAGTTTATGCACTCATCCCACCTCGGTCCCAACCCCTCCAAGTTTCATAGCTGCTCTCCATCAAACACTCTTGTCCCTCTGTTTTCTTCCATGGTCCACCAACTCTCTGTTATTTCAAGAGCTTCTGGCCTTGTTTGTTCTTGGATGGTTCTCTTCTTAAGCACAGTTCTCTTACTTGCTGCTGATCATAAAGTCCTAGGGTTTTGATGCTACAAGGCTTGGCTCTACAACACTACTGTCTGTATAATACTACGGTTATCTGTAGGATACCAGGAAAACTCCTCTGCTAGCCTACCAAACTGTCAGACTAGATCATTTCTTTGTCATATTATATATTATATATTTAATATTTTCACTTAGTACAGATGTATATCTATTTTAAAATATTTAATATTTCAGGTATGCAAAATGTGACGTAATACCGTTTAAAATAAGGAACAATGCTGGTACTCAATTTTAAATATGTAAAAAGTACCTTTAATATAAAGATGTGTATGAATATATATATATATATGGAAATGTTAATATTTCCATCTGAATGCACATGGCATTTGAAATATGACGTGCTTTAAACTAGATAATTTCTTTTCTAAGAAACTTTAATTGCATAATGACTACTGCATCTCTGTTTGCATTGACAGGTTCAATCGTCATTTGAAAAGATGAAGACAGTTACTTCTACTGAGCCAAGAGTTTACCTTTTATTTTTTCCCCCTTAGTACGATCCTCTTCGTCAGCTCAAGTACTCCTAACACTGACTATTCATGTTTTAAAATATTAGCACACTGGAACAACTGAGACTTAAGCTAAATGTGTTGTAAAAACAGTCAGTAGCTTATGCCAGTTGTAGATCTAATGCAAATATTGCTGTTGTATATATTGTGCCTTTAAATGTGTCACTATATGGCCTCTTAGGTATAGTATTGTAATCAGCCATTGATAAGGACAACCATTCCCATTTCACTGCATTCTGAAGAAAGAAAGAATAGATGGCTTTTTAAAAAGTTGACTGTGCAGTACCTCTACTTTGCAATATTGTGGCATTAAACACAAAATTTTGAGCACACATGAAGAGGTTGTGCAGCTGAGCCACAAGGCTATTATGCAACAAGGCTATAGCAATATAGCAGTAGAAACTGTACTGGTGGCTTGTATGTCCATGAAGCAGTGAATCTGTCCTAGAGTTTGCTCTCTGTTTCTATACAAGGAGATGAACCATATCCTCAAAATAGTCCAGCATTTTTGACACTCGGTTTATAAGGTTTACTTTAAAACCCAAGGAAGATACATCACTAATATGGAAGCCACAAAATGCCACTGTGGGTACAGAAACTATACAGCAAGGTATTAAATGGTTAGCCCAAAACCATTTGAATTCATTTCAATACATAGAAACAAAAGCAACAGAACCTTTGTGTTTCTTGAAAAGCTACTGGTACATTTACACAGGTGTGGGTGAAGTATTGGGAGGATGCAAATTCAAGGCCACATCTAACTCTGGCTGGAGGCTATACTGAACTGAGAGCCTGGAGTAGTCCCACCTTTAATGGACCGCAATGTCTCAAAGGACTACCATGCTTCATTATGTATACTGCCAATGATTTACAGAGGGATGTTCATGCCTATAGCACTCATCAAAAGTTTTCTGTATGTTTACTTTAGACAAGCCTGCCACTTTCATTCATCTGATCCCAAAGGCTCCTTCATTATTTGTTCTTATATTGGGTTTTTGTCCCCCCCCCCCCCCCCCAAGATCACAGCTGCAGCTGTTGCATAAATCTATCAAAAACAGATTTCTACCAACTATTTCTGGAGCTACTTTTAGAATTGCTGGCCTCATTCTCATGCAGATAGGCCTTGTTTGGTTAGAAACATTCTCCCATTGATATTTTGTAATTATTTTCTTTACTTTTGCTGTGGTTCAAAAAACTGAAATAAAGTATAGATAGGCAGTCCAATTTGGGGATTGGCATCTACAGAACAGATAATCCAGATGCTTTGCACACAAAGTAGAAAACAAACATCTCTGCTAGTTCCACCACCAGTTTCTCCCACCCTCATCTAAGCACAATGAATTATAAAACTGTGAAACTAGATGAGCCTGTATGGGTTAAGCCAACCGAGTATCATTCTCTTGTGTGCTTAGCTTAAGCCGAAATATGGCACACATGCAGCCCAAAACAAGCTGATTACTACAAACAGGATGTCTGATGACCAAATGTAAGGTCATAAAAAAAGCTGATGTTCTATCAATTTGATGAGGTTCAGAGCTGGGCTGCCTGTAGGAGTGTCTCTGATCATTTTGATTGGAGGAGGAAGATTATTTTCATAGCAGAATACAACTTTATTTTTTAATAAATATACATGTTGTGCTCATAGACAGGTTATGACAGAGCCCTAATAAAGCTTTGCATTATAATCAGACATTTAGATACAGGCAAGTGTCCATATAAAATGTATTGCAATAGATGTATGGCTCTTTCGTTGCCCACAATTCCACTGGGGGCCCTTCCACACAGCCATATAACCCAGAATATCGAGGTAGAAAATCCCACAATATCTGCTTTGAACTGAGATATCTGAATCTACACTGCCATATATCCCAGTTCAAAGCAGATAATGTGGGATTTTATTCAGCTGTGTGGAAGGGGTCTGTATTTTACAGATATATCATTTACATTCAGTACTGTGCCAGGAAACTAGCATGATGGGACTTTCTTCTAATCTTCATAGCATCCCTCTGAACTACCCTAAAAGTTCATATTTAGCAACCTTTTTCTGATCTTGTATTCCCAAACATCTCTGCTAGTTCCACCACCAGTTTCTCCCACCCTCATCTAAGCACAATGAATTATCATGAAAGTCACATCCATCCTCATTCAGCATGGTTAGTTATTGGGGCAATAAGTGCTCTAATCCATGAACAACCATGGACCCAAAATCATGCTCAGTATGAGTAAGAGATAAGCAGATCCATAAAGACTGGAATGATGATATGGCTGTTAATACTGTGTTTTTGCTGTTTTAACTGTTTTTACTGTTTTATTGCTTGTAATGAATGTTCTATTTATTATATTGCTTTGTTATATGTAGTGGCATCAAATTGCTGCCAAATGTAAGCTATCCTGAGTCCCCCTTTGGGGGTTGAGAAGGAACGGAGTAGAAATACCGGAAAATAAAAAAAATAAACATATAAAAGATAGGCAGTAGGATTGCCAAACCAGGATTCTCAGAGAACCTGAGATTTCAGTCCCAGAACCTGAGATCAAGGGACAACTCCTTCTGGTGTCATAAGGGCAGGTTCTAGTGAGGTTATAAGGATGCTTTCATAAGGGGACACCTCCTATGGCACTGTAAGAATCAAACATTGTTGCAAAGAATATGCCTTATGAATAAAGAAATGCACACACTTTCAGGGTAGTATTCTGGCCCTGAGATTTCTCCCCTTTGTCTTAAGGATTGCAGAAGATATGACAGAGTCTGCGATTTGGCAACTCTAATTAGATAGAGCAGAACTACAATTGGAGGAGGTTAGTTTGGTTGGTTTAGTCTTCCTTCTCAATGGTACTCCAATATCTTGGATGAAGTCTACAAATAAGGGGAAGTGGGATGGCTCTATCATCCATATCACACCATCAGAGGGCTCTTCCACACAGCCCTGTATCCTAGAATATCAAGGCAGAAAACCCCACAATATCTGCTTTGAACTGGGTTATCTGTGTCCACATTCAGATAATGTGGGATTTTCTGCCTTGATATTCTGGGATACAGGGCTGTGTGGAAGGGCCCATATTATTTTTATTTGCAATGAATTCAGGCTTTTGATGGAAGGTCAATTATATACAGATCTGATCTAAACTTTCCTTTAGCATTAGCTACAATTACACTCAGTCAAGGAAAGCATTCAAACACAAAAGACATAGTCTAATAAATAAGACATATAAATATACACACACTTCAGACTTGCTTTTCAAAGCAATGTTTTTGCTTCTATACTCCTCTGATACTTGCTGTTTTACTTACCTATATCCAACTATGTATGCCCTCTCTAGGAATGTTCTAGGTTCTCCAGACAGTTCTAGTTTAGGCTTTTACTGGACTTTACCATAAAGGGATGACCTATCAAACTCCTAGTGAGGATACACCTCTAGGAATTTGCTGGTCCTCTAGGTCACATCTATAGTAACTTCTAGTGAAAGTTATTCATTTTAATAGGGTTTGCTTTCACCCATAGTTTCCTGCTTCCATGGTAAGTTCAGAAATGTATCCTTCTTGGATATAGGGGTTAGACTGTAACTAGGTAGACTATCTTAAATTCTATCCCTGATATCCACAAAAAAGCTTAAGCTATTAACAGTCGAAGGGCTGCATGTTGCTGATAGTGGTAGAGAATGATAGCCAGGTATATTTATCTACACCGTCTTCAAAATGAAGGGTATAATCCATAATTCTTTGTTCTAGACATGACAGTGCTTTTTTTCTATTAGTGGGATCAATTGACGAGACTGAGAGACTATGGCAAAGTCAGACTGAACTTGGGAATTTATCTCTTGTCTTTAATTAAATTGCGCCTTGATCATGAATTTAGACTAGTCTTCTTCTCTGAACAATGAGAAGGGTGTTTGTTGTGTGAACTTATCCAAACATCCTTGACTCTATCATTAAACACTTACATTAAAAAGGAGCCTATATTGTAGAGTCTACCTGAAAAAGATCAATAGAAAAGTAAGAGCTATTTGTGGTCTAATAGCCTTCCTTTTACATGTGAGACCAGTAAAAAATACAGCAAAATCAAGCAAGCCTTTCCTAAGTTCCTGCAGTTATTTGGTGTGCATGAGATGCCCATACGTTGGTTAGAAAACAAATTGTACTGTCTAGAAGCCTGCAGGGCATTGGCATTTGCTTTTATATCTGTTGAAATGAAACTTTATGTAGCACTTGGGAAATGACTGGATTAACACATTCTGGTAGGTGGCAAGCCAGTGTTAATAAGCCTTTACCATCATCAAATGCTAGATCCAATCAGATATCATGACAAGGTGCCCGGATGACGTCAATTCACTGTTGTTAAATTCTGAATTCTTCAATTCCTTCATGCATTGACTGTTCAAGTAAATCTTTTTCAAGGCAACGCCTCTTCAACCTCTCATGCTAAGCCACAGTATTGTGGACATGTCCAATGGCTTGATGGGACATCGATTGGTTCAAGGTGAACAAGTCAACTGCAGCATGGAAACAACAGCGCAAATGAGTGTTTTGACAAGATAAGAACAAAAAAATATGGCTCTAACTGGCAAATGATGTTTTTAGAACAAATATTAGAAGGCTTTGTTTGACTTCCTTTGATCCTACAAGTGGTGGTATGTTTGTTGTTCAGCATCATTAAAATATTTGAAAAATGAATATATGAAGCATATTTTGATATGGCATTCCTGAACATAGCTACAATTGTGATTGGAAAGTATATGATTTTAGAAGGATATAACATATAGGCAGCATTTTGAGTCACTTGGGATGTGAAATTAATTTTGTTACAGACAAGAAATCAAGGTTGCGTAAGAGCATTCTGATACAGATCATGTTTATTATTCTTTTTGACCATTTATTTCATATATCCTTTAAAGCAATGGTTCCCAACCTTTTTTTTTTTGACCAGGGACCACCTGACTAGGGACCACTTGAACAGGGACCACTTTGACCAGGGACCACTCTCCAACATTAGTACCAAAGGTGTTATGAATCAATTTTTGGTCAACTTTAGAATTGGTTTGGTTATTTGAGGTGCTGATTCAACTGCATTGGAGAGGCCAGATCAGCTCTAGTTTTTGATACAGAACATGTCATCCAGTAGTCACCACCTGCTTGCCCACAGAAACCATATTTAATAATCTAGAGCTGATGTGGTAGTAGTACTCTTTTGTGGGTTGTCTGCCTCTCCCCACCTGACATCCCTGTTGCCTCAGCATTATAAGAGGGTTTCACGAGACCAGTCACTCTCATTGCTGCGTGGTTTCAAGGCAATGGAGTAGTAATGGTGAAGCCGCAGACCATATTTTGTTCTTGCAGACTACTGGTGGTCCACTGCTTTAAAGCTTGCGACTATGTTGCCTTGTAAATATTATCACTGGCTGTACAAGATAGGTTCATGTAAGATTAATCTTCTGGTTCATTTATATTCTGATGCTTCTAAAACATGACAGATAACATTTTAAAAGAGGAAGGATATAGAGTGGGGTCATAGTTGCTTCAAGATATAGATAAAACTCTGCATAAGTCAAAATTCCTGTTTTAAGAACTCACTAGCAAGGCCAAGACTTACCATTAGCATAGATTAGGAGACATTGGAAGAAGCCACCCGGATATTTTGATGAAGTTGTTTCCCTTTACTGGAGGACAGAACATTGGATCTCACACAACCTGTTTGCCTTGTTATAGTTGGAATGGATTCATATGAGGGTCTGGTCTCTTCCAGTGGCTAGTTTGGGAAGGGGAGTCAGCAAAATACAAGTAACTCGACATTACAATGTGTCTCATCTACAATAATAATAAAACTGTATCTACCATACTGCTAGGACTCTGGACAAATGAAATTTGGTATGATTCTAAGAACTTGAGAGTATGCATCCTGGTGTTCTTTTAAAGAAATAAAATTAATTATTTAAAATAGGGCTGTAACCTGAATATCTATGTGACATTAAGATGATAGATCAAGAGGTGCCTTCTTTCACTTGTCTCTACTTCTTTCTTCCTCTTCTGGGTTGGGAATCATGTGGCCTTTCATATGTTGTTGGACTTCAGTTCTCAACATTGACTATATTGCAAGGGTTGCTGGACACTGTAGTCCAGCAACACATGAGTCCTACTCTGCCCTACTTCTATTTGGAAGAAAATTCAAAACTCTTTGAGACACCCTCTTTTACACTGCCATATAAAATCCAGATTATCTGCTTTGAACTTGATTATATGACAGTATAGACTCATAATACAGTTCAAAGTGACTGCATGGTATGAAAGGAGTCCACAGCCATATAATTTTGAGATTATACAGATTCATTGAATTAGATAGCTACCATAATAATAATAATAATAATAATAATAATAATAATAATCAACTTTATTTATAACCTGCCTTCTCCCCCCAAAGGGACTCAGTGTCTCAAAGTGTTTGCATATATGTGACAAAAAACCAACAACAATATAAGCCATTTTATGCCATAAAGAGAACATGTCATTATTTTTCTAGCTGGAAAAATAATTTTGATAACCTTTAATAGCTGGCATTCAGAAACTGGTAATGGCTACAACAGCTATTAAAATTGCAAATACCCCATGGTATACCTTGTAATATAAATGACGCAGGTTCACAGCTTGTCCCTTTGGTGACCCATACTAGAACAATCATCTTTAAATGCACTGAATGAAGATGGCTTTTTGGTATTCCCTTTTGCTTTTGGATCAAACTCTCAATACTTTTAAAAATGAACTGAATAGCTGCATATTTAGAAAAAAGACAAATAAGACACTGAATTATTGCCTCTCTTTCTAGACAAAGGAATGGAAGTTTTAACATCAAGTAATAGTACATGATTTCTACAGAAAAAAGGATTCTTTTAAATTGCAACAGAACAAAGGGACATCCATGTAATGCTTTGCCTTTATTATGTCTTCTTCTGTGCAAACTACAAATTGATTCCAAATATAATGGAAGTGTTTAGTATTTGGGTTTTTCTAACTCTCGGCTTTCTTCTGCTTGTATAGGATTCTTGTAAAATTCCAATAAATTCCACAGTTTACATCTGTAGCCAATACAACATTGATTTTGCTTAGCGTAAACTGTGGATTGAGTTGAACCAACCAGAAATAAACTTACATTTTAAACTAAAAATATTACAAACCTATGTGAGCAAGAATGTTGAATTAGCCTTCATTTTGAAACAGATTTTGCTACCAATTTCATGGAAGCACAACCTGTCACAGGAAAGTCATGGTGAGGAGAGAAATTCGGTGTCTTGCCTAAAATAGTCAGTGATAAAATATTTCTCACCATCTTTGCAATCCTGCCTTATTGGTTCCTTCCCCTTTTAGTTTATCCAGAACCTTTGCTCTGTCTTCAAAGAGTAGCTAAAATCTACAGTTTGGAAGAAACAGATTAAAAGCAATGCAATTACTCAGCACCCCCTTCTTTTAGTAATAAGGACCAATGTTGTTATTTTTAATGTTTTCATTACAACGATGGCAATTATAGTGGCCACTGCCTTTGGGCTGGTGAATTTGATCTAGATTTTATTTGGACCCTAAAGGAGCTATCCAAGGTGCTGAAGTCCTCAAACAGGATTAATAATATAAGGATAAAGGTTTTCCCTTGGCATTAAGTCCAGTCTTGTTCGACTCTGGGGTGTGGTGCTCATCTCCATTTCTAAGCTCCATTTCTCCACATCTCCATTTCTCATCTCCATTTCTAGAGCCAGCATTGTCCATAGACACCTCCAAGGTCATGTGGCCAACATGGAAGAAGATGGGACCTGCATTAAAGTACAAAAGTGTATACATTTATTATGCAACAGAAATATTAAGACTTATGTTAAAATTATGAAACCTTCCTCTCAATAGAGCAAGGAATATTTATACTTGTTTTCCAAAACTCGCTGGTCCTTGCTAAACCTGATAGGTTTTGTTCAGGATGAGAATGCAGGTTTCTCTCAATATGAGTGCTCTTTTGCACTCACCACACAAGAACTTCATTATATTAAACAGTTTTAAAAATCAAGCAAGACACACATTTAGATAAAAGTAAAGGTTTTCCCCTGACATTAAGTCTAGTCATGTCCAATTCTAAGGGCTGGTGCTCATCTCCATTTCTAAGCCAGAGAGCCAGTGTTGTCCGTATATACCTCCAAGGTGATGTGGCAAGCATGACTGCATTGAGCGCCATTCCCTTCCCACTGGAACGCTACCTATTGTTCTACTCACATTTGCATGTTTTCAAACTGCTAGGTTGGCAGGAGTTGGGGCTGACAGCTGAAGCTCACGCCGCTCCCTGGATTTGAACCTGCGACATTTCGGTCAACAAGCTCATGTAATATTTAAATACTGTAGCTCTCCTGTAGTTCAGATTAAAACTCAGACTGCATTCTCCACTTCTCTGATATGAAAATTTCTAGTAGTCATAGATCTGCATAGTTAAAGCAATGGTATTCCCCATTGTCACCTACGGATGTGAGAGCTGGACCATAGGGAAGGCTGAGCAAAGGAAGATCGATGCTTTTGAGCTGTGGTGTTGGAGGAAAGTTCTGAGAGTGCCTTGGTCTGTGAGAAGATCCAACCAGTCCATGCTTCAGGAAATAAAGCCCAACTGCTCATTAGAGGGAAGGATATTAGAGACAAAGTTGAAATACTTTGGCCACATCATGAGGAGACAGGAAAGCTTAGAGAAAGCAATTATGCTGGGGGAAAATGGAAGGAAAAAGGAAGGAGGGGTCAACCAAGGGCAAGATAGATGGATGGCATCCTTGAAGTGACGGGCTTGACTCTGAAGGAGCTGGGAGAGGTGACGGCTGACAGGGAGCTCTGGCGTGGGCTGGTCCATGAGGTCACAAAGAGTAGGAAATGACTGAAGGAATGAACAACAACAACAGCAGTCATTGGGAAAAATATAATTAAGGACAGCCTAGCTCTTAGATACAGTGAGGCATCTGCTTCAAGTAGTAGATGCCATGATTGGAGGTGGTGATAGTGTGGAGATAGTTTAAAAAACAGAGCTACGTGTCTTGTGGTCTGTCCTACATTTGCTAAGCTAACTTAGTCTACTGGTGAAGTCCTGGCAGATAGAAAGCTCTGCCATATTTTGGCAGCCTGAAAAAAATACGGTCCATTGTCACCCTGAAGAAAAGTTTGGGCAGATTAGTTGTCCTCCATTTCTCTGACTGCAAAAGTGCAAGTGCATGAGCCGTGATGGCTTCCCCTGGCACCATAAAGCAGTGCACCTGGATAGGATCTTCGCCTATACATTAAAGCATGTGCTCGATAGCTGAATGATAGTGCCTCTGCAAAAGCTCAGGTTCAGGTTTTTTGTAGGATGGTAAGCATAGTATAGTACATTGAACTATAATTCTGTAGAACAGGGTTTGAATTCCTACTTGGTTGTGGAAACCCATTAGGCGACATTGGGTAAGTCACACATTTTTAGCATTGGAGGAAGGCAATGGCTAATCCTTCTCAAATTCTTGATAAGAAAACCCCGTGATTGGTTCATTTTAGGATCACCATAAATTAGAAACAATTTCAAGAAGCACAACAACATTTCTCCCTTATGAGTCCATTCTCTTCTCTCTGACCTTATAGGTACATCTGGTGGAAACATGGGAGAGGGCCTTCTCAGTTTCTACTCCTAAGATGTGAAACATTCCTGCTTGAGAGCATAGTCTGGAACCCTCCATTCTGTGTTTCCTCAAGACCTTTTGGCTTAAGCAGAGCATTGGGGACTGATTGCTTGGGGCAATAAGCCTCTCTTTTCTTTTTAATGTTGTGTGCTTTTTAACAGGTTTCATTTTGCAGTTACATTTTAAACTTCTGTATATTGTGAAGTTTTAGTTATACTTGTTTTAGACTAGTGTAAGCTGCCTTGAGTCCCAAACAGGAGGAAAATCAGGCTATAAGTGAATATGTTGATAGTTGTTGTGGTCATGATTATGTTTGTATATCACTTGGATCATGTCCTGTCCTGTACATCAAATTGTTGGTTGACTTATAGTAACTCCCATTAATTTTTTTGAAAATTCCAAGGAAAGGAATACTTAGAGTTGGTTTGCCATTGCCTTCCTCCGGTGTCTCCCTTCCACATACTAGGCAGGCCTGACCCTACTTAGCTTCCAAGATTAGCCAGTACCTGGTGTCTTCAGGGTACATAGGTGGAAGATTTGCACCATACCTTCCCCAAATCCAATCATTTTTTGTTCACCATTCACATATATTTTAAAAGGAAAAACCATGATATATGCAGGAGGCACAACATATTTTGTCAGATGTGACCCCTTTTCTGTCTGAAACGAAAGAAAAACCTCAGAGATAATTTTGCTTTTGGCCTCAGAAAAAGCAGTTGTCAGGCAATTTTCTTTCCTAGTTCATTCTGTTCCATTTTATAACCAGAACAAAAGCATACTTGATAGTAGCAAGAATAATCACATGTTGATTTTTTCCCATTAGCCAACCTCACTTATGTAATTACTGTCTCAGTGAAAGAAGGAAGACATTTAAAATATATTACAAACTAAGTTTTAAATATTTTTTTAAAAAATGTTGAGGCATTCAGTTTAGCAAAGTTATATATTCACCCCTGGTGCTGCAGTGGGTTAAACGACTGAGCTGCTGAACTTGCTGACCAAAAGCTGGTTCGAATCCAAGAAACAGGGTGAGCTCCTGCTGTTAGGCCCAGCTTCTGCCAACCAAGCTGTTCGAATACATGCAAATGGTAGTAGATCAATAGGTACCACTTCTGTGGGAAGGTAATGGTAGTCATGCTGGCCACATGACCTTGGAGGTGTCTACGGACAACACCGGCTGTTCACCTTAGAAATGGAGATGAGCACCACCCCTCAGAATTGGACACAACTAGACATAATGTCAGGGGAAAACTTTACCACACATATATATATATATATATATATATATATATATAATCAAAAATTGGTCAGATATAGACACACACACACACAGTGAGGCTTTCAGTTTAGCTAAAATTAGTTAGTCATAATACTTTGGGCTAACCTCACGAAGGCCTCTGTTTTAATAATAAATATTTTGTCTGACATCTGACAGTTCATTCAAAAGTGAGATATAACAACTAATGCTGGTCGATGAAAATTTTAAAATTAACATAGCTGGGGGCATCTTGAAGAGAAATGCGTAATTTTTCCTGACTGGCTGGCTTCAAATGGGGTGTAACAAATATAATTTTTTAATTTTTTTTTGCATTTTAATATGGAAAGGACAAATAATCTGTTGAAAGGATTAAAAAGCACAGCAGAGTGAAGAGATAATACTGACAGTTATAGATATGTGAGAAGAAAATAGACTATATTGTGTATAAATGTCAAAGTTTTTTTGTAGTCAGGTGTAGCCATATTGGCCATAACATATGAAAACTGCAAAATCAAAATAATAGTTTTATCATTATTAGGCCAATAAAGGAGAACTAGCATGGTATAGGGCAGGTCTTCTAGGGGAGGTCTTCTCCACCTATGACCCCTTTCCACCCAAGAAATATTTCTGCATCTTGGTTTTATAGGCATATAAAATAGGCATAAAAATAAAACATTTACTGATGATAAATCAGCATTTGCAAGGCTTGCTAAATAGGATTCTTTTCATTTTTACAGCCAGACCATTTTCCTCAGAGTCCACTATAAATATTGTACAGGTTGTTGTTAAAAGATTGTTGTTAACAGATTCATGTAAACATCTAAAACAGCCTCTACATTAGTGGTAACCCTATTGGTACTAATGTTGGAAAGTGGTCCCTGGTCAAAGTGGTCCCTGGTCAAGTGGTTCCTGGTCAAAAAAAAAGTTGGAACCACTGCTCTAGATCAAGTATAGGCAAACTTCAGCCCTCCAGCTAGACTGTTACAGATTGTAGGAGTTGAAGCCCAAAACACCTGGAGGACCAAAGTTTGCCAATGCCTATTCTAGAAGTTGGTTACAAACCCTTTACTGTTGCCGAATATTTTGTGAACCCAGCAGGGATCTAAGGGGAGCCCGTTTGGGGTTGGGAGCCACTGTTTATGAAGCAGCTTTGACTCTCTGCTCTGCCATGGAAACTCACTGCATGACTTTGGCCATCTCCGAACAAATCTTGCCAAGAATACTTCATGATAACTTCACTTTAGGATCACTTAAATGACTTAAAGGCATACAACAAGATAAAGGGCAGTGTTTGCAGGGAGATTTTCTATTTTGGGGGGGGGGGGAAATTATCCCTTCTTTATCAGAGGCCCACTGACAGAAGTCATTTTCCATGGACTGCAAGATGTGTACTGTAAGTGCCATTTATCTGCCTGTTTGCCTAATTATTTAATATGCTCCCATTACCCAAGTATGGAACTCAAGGTGGCTTCCAAAAAGGATACGCTAATTATGTCTGTTGTAAGTAAAATTGAAAAGTATTTCTGTAGCTTCCAGAATGTCCCAGCTAACATAACCATGCTGGGTGAGACGTTCTAGAAGTAGCACTCTCCCAAACTACTGTATATTTAGAAAGCAATTACCTTTATGATGTATCACTTGGTACAAATAGAAGGGTGATAACTCATTTTTGTTTCAAGGTTTGTACAATTCAGATATATGTTCCCTTGTGACTTTGCAGCAATTGATATTTTCCCTTAAGATAAAAGCTTACCATGCCACCTACTAACATGCTTCTGAAATTTATTATCGATGCCATATAAACATTTTCCCAAATCTTCAACCTAATCGCCAAGGAAAACATATCAAGGCTGCTATAATAGCTCTAGATTTCATTTTTGACAAGATGTCATCTATCTGTTCATTCAATTGCTATGGAACTTAAATGGTGAAAAGGGCACTTTGGTACTATGGAGACTATACCGATGATCAAGTAATACCAATGTAAATGAAGGAAATGTCATTGATGATTCATATTGACACAATGTGTTCCTTCTTTGTAAGAGATAAAATACACAAAATAAGTCAACAAAACTGCACAGCATCAAAACCCTAGCACAGTCATTTCTAAAAGCCTGATGGAATAAGAGTGTGCTTACTTTCTGGTGTATAGGCTTGGTTGATTTTTTAAAACTGGTGCAAAACTCATTTCGGATGTAGGGGGTGCTAGAGGTTCAATTCTAAAGTCACTTCCCATTTTTAAAAAAATTCAAAACTTTCCGAAACTTCCAAAACTTCCAAATCAATTCCTTATTATTTTGTATCCATTGTATTATTTATTCTCCATGAGTCTACATTGTACAGCCCTCCTTCTCTCCAGTTTGTTGACAAATCTCCTTTTGGTCTAAGAATGCACCCTTTGGGTTGCTGTGAGTTTTCCAGGCTGTCTGGCCATGTTCCAGAAGCATTTTCTCCTGATGTTTCACCTGCATCTATGGCAGGCATCCCCAGAGGTTGTACGGTCTGTTGGAAACTAGGCAAGTAGGGTTGATATATCTGTGGAAAATGGAGTTTATAATTATATATTGGTGTGTTTGTGGGTTCAAAGGTCCTAATCACAGCCTTGGTGTGCAACACATATCAAGCAAAAAGTGGGGCTAGAAACAGTATCATACAAAAGGTGACTGGCACAACCTGGGGATCACAACCAGATACAGCGAAGACATTTGCCCCTATGCTTTGCTACTCTGCTGCTGTGTATGCATACCAAGAGTGGAACACATCTCACCATGCTAAAACAGTGGATGTGATCCTTAATGAGACATGCCGCATTATCACAGGATGTCTATGCCCTACTCCAGTTGAGAAATTATACTGTTTAGCTGGTATTGCACCACCTGACATCCTCCAGGACGTAGTAGCCAATAATGAAAGGACCAAGGCAGTAACATCTCCAGCCCATCCCTTGATCGGATAACAGCTAGCATATCAATGCTTTAAATCAAGAAATAGTTTTCTAAGATCTACAGAGATACTCGCAGGAACATCTCAGCAAGCAAGAGTCCAAAAGTGGAAGGCTAAAACCTAGAACCTCAAGCCATGGCTGATACCAAATGAGAGACTCCCCTCTGGGCACACAGAAGACTGGGAGACTTGGAAAGCACTGATGCAGAGCCAACCAGATGCAGAGCCAACCTTAAGAAATGGGGCCACAAAGTAGAGTCCATGACATGCGAATGTGGAGAAGAACAAACAACAGACAACCTATTACAATGCAGCCTGAGGCCTCGCAACATGCACAATGGAGGACCTCCTTATAGCAAGACCAGAGGCACTCCAAGTGGCCAGCTACTGGTCAAAGGACATTTCATATAATGGCAACTTTTTTAAACTTTGTGTTTTTTAAAATACATTACAACTGTACCCTTGGTCCCCTTCTGATACAATAAATAAATACATATTATAATGAGGAAAGTTTTTATTCCTATAGAGATCTTACATTAGCTTCTCTCAGGCATTTTAGAAACATGTTTTCCTTTGTTGTTGTTGTTCATTCGTTCAGTCATCTCCGACTCTTCGTGACCTCATGGACCAGCCCACGCCAGAGCTCCCTGTCGGCCGTTACCACCCCCAGCTCCCTCAAGGTCAGTCCAGTCACTTCAAGGATGCCATCCATCCATCTTGCCCTTGGTCGGCCCCTCTTCCTTTTGCCTTCCACTTTCCCCAGCATAATTGTCTTCTCTAGGCTTTCCTGTCTCCTCATGATGTGGCCAAAGTACTTCAACTTTGTCTCTAGTATCTTTCCCTCCAGTGAGCAGTCGGGCTTTATTTCCTGGAGGATGGACTGGTTGGGTCTTCTCGCAGTCCAAGGCACTCTCAGCACTTTCCTCCAACAATCACTCTCATTACCCACTTAGCCAGTCTCCCTTTGGTCTGTTTAAGAAGCTAAGAGAAACAAGGATCTAGTATATATGTGGTGCCTCTCACCCCTCCAAGGATCATGTCCACATCTTAAACTGCACAATCTGAAAAATATCCATTATCACCGGACAAGCAGAGACCAGAATTATATCCCCCAGACGAGTATCAACTATAGTGCCCAAATCAGAACAAATAACAGTAATTTTATCAGCAAAATGCCAGGCAAATCCTTCACAGTGAGCTGTTAAGTGGTTTATGTTCTCCTGTGGGCCAGGTTATAACAGCTTTACTTGATTACTCTATTCTTTAGAATTCAATCTTCAGGTCTTTTATTAATTGATTTACTTTCACCCTAGAGACCTTTTGTCCTGTGGAGATAGTTCTCTTTCAAGAGGGAACAAGAGGCTTGGAACAAGCAGCATAGATTAAGAGCTGCTTTGATTTTGCCCTAGAAACATTTTCACTCATTTACAGGATTCACAGACCACTTTTTCAGCCTATACAGGTTGGCAAGACAGTTAACAATTCTAGAAAACTGATACAATAAATGAAGGAGAAAATATTTCTAAAATGACATTAAAGTAGCAACTGTAGTTCAATTATTTACATCCATCTTTTGTAGCCTAAATACCTTGAAAAACTTTTTTGTGCATGGGGTCAGTGACCTAAAAGAAGACTGAACAAATCCAATTTAGCTATTTTTATCAAGAAAGAAATTCCATGGGATTATACAACAATTGGTATTAGTGGAGTAGTGAATCTTCTCTGAGTCTTAGACCAAACTGTAAAGAAGAGACTGTATTTTGATAGTGCTTTAGCTATATATTGCTACAAGGATATATAGGAATATGGATCAGATGGTCCATATGATCCCTTTCAGCTGCAATGAATGTTTTGTTAAATATGCTAATAGTACAAGAAATTCAAAGTGCAGATTTGTAAAAAATAAAATTAAAATTATGTGTGGTAATGAATGAAAGAATGGAAGGATGAGTGGAGTTAATAATTTTGGAGACACCAGTATAATATTAAGGCTTCCAATAACTAACTACCTGCTTGCTGGACTGTGATTAAAACCTGCTACTAAGAGCTGAAAAGTAAACTGTGATAAGACCTGTGACAATGATTCTTTCATGTTAAGGAAATGTTTGAAACATTCCTTATGTTAAGAAGGAAGTCAACACAAGTGTTGTGTTTGTCAACACCAATCAAGAAGATCAACATCTGGCCAGGAAACTGAGATGGATCCAGGATGGAAGATGTCTATCATTAATTTACAACTTTGGGACTACATCAGCAGAATATTCTTATAAAAGACTCAGTCTAATAATGCTCAAAGTGTGGCAGACCTGAGGAGTCTGTTCCACCCGCTATGCTCTGCTCCATGGGAAGGAGAGAGATAGTGAACCATGGAGTGGCAGATTTGCAAGGGAGCAGTCTGGTAACTTTGGGGCTTCTTTCTCAAGGAAAGAGGAAGAAGTGCTTCTGGAGTCTTAGATTTTGTGCAGTGAGTCAGGTTCTGTTATATGAAAAACAGAGATCTGATCCTTGGCATTGTTCTTAGGGAAAGAAGTTTTGGCATTTTGGCATTTTGAAGTTTTGGCATTCTGGAACTATGCATTGACAGGTTGCAGGAAAGCAGGGTCTGGCCTAACAGGTGCTTCTCCAAGGAGGAAAAATATTTGGGTGCATGAGGATGAATGTGTGTACATTGTGTGTGAATGTTGAGTAAAAATGTAGTTCCCCTTTGTTTGTTAGCCATGCAATTATAAATCCAATGTAGTTGCATAGAATCTGTATGTCTGTATGTCTAAATGTTTTTCTGTAATCCGATATACCCTCTTACACTGGAAATTGCAATAAAAAGAACCTATGCTTTAAAGTCATTGAAAAGTCATTCATGACACTAAACTCTATCTCCCAAAAAGATTCAGAACCTTGTACAGCCCGCGTGACTCACACATTAAGACGTGCCACCCACTACTACTTGGACCCACTGTCTACAAGCAAAGAAAATTATGAAAACCTACTGTGTAATCTTGGGCAAGTCAAATATTCTAAGCCTCAGAAAACCCTGTGATAGGATTATCTTTGGGTCAGGATAAATTGGAAATGAGGTGAAAACGCACAACAACAGCAACAACAACACAAGGATCAAAATGTGGACAAACACTTTATGACAATTACTTAAGTGATCTTTATCTCTACATGAGTGTGTAAACAAATTTCTAAGAGAGATAAATATATTCTTCTGTAATGCACTATGATGGTTTAAAAACTGACTCAAGGAAAGAGGGAGCAAAATAAGAATAGTTTTAAACTGTTGGCTCTTTTCTCCATTGCATGCAAAGTTAACAAACTATTTTTTTTCTTAGCACAGTAAAACCTACAGTTCCAAAACCTTACAGACTAAAAGAACCTAATAGACAAAGCAAAGAAAAGTACTGAACACTTAGCTCAGTGGTTCTCATCCTGTGGGTCCCCAGATGTTTTGGCCTTCAACACTCAGAAATCCTAACAGCTGGTAAACTGGCTGGGATTTCTGGAAGTTCTAGACCAAAACACCTGGGGACCCACAGGTTGAGAACCACCAACTTAGCTGAGTCTGTAGCAGAATGGTCAAGCAACAGGATATCCATATATCCAAATGTTTCTTGGCTTTTGTAGTGGTTAACACCTTGGTCTAATTCAGATATCTGAAACTATGTTTTGGAAAAATTAAGTTTATCTTTTTATTCTGCGCTGAATACTGGTTGTCTGTGAAATCTGATTTGATACTGTTGTGAAACATCATCTCTACAATGTCAGCTCAAAAATCTGGAGTTTCTTCATAATAACAGCAATTCTAGCCTTTTCCCCTGCCCAAACAAATTTCATGATGTCCCTTTTCCATAGATTAAAGATTTTGGTCCCTTTAATGATGGGTATATTCTGAAATTTAAAAAAAATATTTTGGGGGGTATCATCTTGATTATTGCTATCCTGCCCAGCCATGTTAATGGTAGCTTCTGCAAATTATCCAGGTTTCTTCTGATCTCAGCCTACATCTTTTCATAGTCATCTAGTAATAAGTTAATGTTTTTGCTAAGAACCATGATTCTTAGATATTTTATCTTCAGGACTATATTTTTGTAATAAAATTGGATTTATCTTTATTTTAAATCACAATTGCCTCTAATAGTTTTGGAACATGACATTGCCCCCTAAAAACACTGGGAAGACTTTTGGAGGGTCCTCCACACACAAAAGGAATTGTTTGGGATGCTGGAATCATAGAATCATTGAGTTGGAAGAGATCTCATGGGCCATCCAGTCCAACCCTCTGCCAAGAAGCAGGAAAATTACATTCAAAGCACTCCAAACAGATGGCCATCCAGCCCCTGTTTAAAAGCCTCCAAAGAAGGAGCCTCCACCTTGAGGAGTCTCCTCCCATCAGGAGGGATTTGGAAGAGATGCTTCCTATGACGAGGAAGGTGTATCATGTCACAATTATGTTGCACATGCTTTTTTCTTTGTGGCATAGCAACTGCAAGTTCTTATTTTTTGATACAATGATAGTAGGAAGACTTGGCACCAGCTACCATCCAGCATTTGATAAACAACAACAGTTTCAAATTTCAAATAGCAAATGCTGAGGGCGTGTGTTTCTTATGAATGTTATTGGTGCCTATTCTTTCTACTCCTAGCACACAAGACAGGTGCCTATTCTTTCTACTCCTAGCACACAAGATATGTATAAAGCATATCTTTAATCATATCGTATGAGGGAGTCTTCTTCATGAGCTTTCATGGGATCCCGGGACTCTTATACAAAGGCTTCCTTTTGCAAAACCTGAGGTACAATCTACATGTAATCTTGCCTTGTGTATACCAGACAGTCTTGAGCTAGCCTGGCAACAGCGTGGCCTGTCTGCATTGCTGCTGGAAAAGTCTAGAACTCCTAGCTAAAAATGGTATTTAATTGGGTTCCAGACCCCCTGACTCTGATTGTTATGTTTCATAAGCAAAAGAAAAGCAGGAAATATCCAGCAAACCATATTGTTTGTTTACATCATAAAGAACAGCACAAATAGCAGCTAATTCAGAAATGAGTAATGGATGTGTAATTTCCTAATACAGATAAAGTCACAATAATGTGAAAGGGAGATCTAGATTGTTTAATTGCCTGAAGCAATGTCAGTCTGTTAATGAGCTTTATTCAATTATACGGTGTAATATTAACAAATTATATTTCCAACAAGTGCTAACAAGGATTTGTTTAATTAATAGTAAGTGATGGAGTCCTGACTAGCGTGAATAATTGAAAGATTACTATCATGGGGTTGTTTTGGTTAACTTTTTTCTTTTGTTTCTGAATAAAACTGGACATGGCTGGGCTGTTTTTTATTATGGTAAGATCAAATCATATGGGATCCTAGTGTTCTGGCTGTGCACATGGCTGGCAATTTTCAGGCTATGCACCTGTAGGGTATATATTGTTGACTTTATACTTTTCAGTGCAGGAGTATCTCAAGAGAAGAGGTACCTACCTTTCCCAGAAAAAAAAATATATTGGCCCAGAATTTTGCACTAATGTAAAGTGAAGCAATGGTTCTTGATAAGGTCTACTGTGGAATATGCATATACTAATATAATGGAACTTTAGCTTCAGCTGTTCTCCATTTACTCATAAAAATTGATGCCATCTAGTAGCACCTAGGAGCCCCTGGTTGCACAGTGGGTTAAATCACTGAGTTGCTGAACTTGCTGACTGAAAGGTTGGCATTTCGAATCCGGGGAGCAGGGTGAGCTCCCATTGTTAGCCCCTGCTTCTGCCAATCCAGCAGTTTGAAAACACGCAAATCTGAGTAGATCAATAGATATGGCTTCGGCGGGAAGGTAACTGTGCTCCACGTAGTCATACCGGCCACATGACCTTGGAGGTGTCTACAGACAACACTGGCTCTTTGGCTTAGAAATAGAGATGAGTACCACCCCCCAGAGCGAGTCACAACTAGACTTAATGTCAGGGGAAACCTTTACCTTTTAGTACATAAATGTATAATTGTATTTAATCCTATTTACTTAAATGTCATTTTGCATTTATTGTCCAACATATTCATTAATTCTAATTGTATTTTATCCCTTTCTTTTAATATTCAATTGATAATATTCCTAAGATACAACAACACTCTTGTGTCAAAACTTCCATCAGTGATTGTCCACAGTGGCTGGTGACCTCTCAAGTTGAAGGCTGGTTCTTTCTGATATTAAACACACAAAAGACTATCACAAAACATACATGTTTATCATCTGTATAAATAACTTACTCCTAAAGAGGAAACATACATAAAACATTGCCAAAGGTAATATTACAAATCTAACAGCAAAATATAGGAATCTACCTAAACAAAATAACAAAAATACAAAAAAATGTATGTTTAAATGCTATATAAATGTGCAAAGTCAAGTCATAGACTTTTAAAGGTAAACAATCTATAGCTGTGTGTAGAATCAAATACTTGCTGTGAAACAACTTGCTCCAGTGAATAGTAAACTGTTAATGTTGGGCAACCAAAATACTGCCAAACTGTTAATTGTGGGCAACCAAAAGTCTGGTAAAGTGTTAATGATGGACAACCAATGAACTGACAAATTGTTAATGACGAGCAACCAAAGGACTGGAAAACTGTTAATTATGGACAACCAAAAACTGTCAAATGATTAATGACGGGCAACCAAAGGGTGAGCAAACCATTTATCAAGAGCAAACAAGAGCAATTTCTAAGAGTTCTACTGCCATTTCAAACAAGGTCTTCTTCAGTGACAACATTCAATTTCCAAATATCTCATGTACCAAATGCACCAGCTACGAATAGACCTGTAACTTATATGAGGAATACTATCTAAAATCAATTTCAGTAAGTAGAAATGTAGGATACTACACTTAGGTAGAAAAATCAAAATGCACAGATACTAGATGGGTGACACTTGATAATGTGAAGACTCTTGGAGTCTTCATGTGAAAAAAAAGTTAAATCATGAGCCAACAGTGCAATGTAGCAGACAAAAAAGCCAATGGGATTTTGGGCTGCATCAAAGGAGTATAGTGTCTAGATCAAGGGAAGTCATTGTTACCCTCTATTCTGCTTTGGTCAGACCTCATCTGGAATACTGTGTCCAGTTCTGGGCACCACAATTTATAAGAGATATTGACAAGCTGGAAGGTGTCCAGAGGAGGGCAACTAAAATGATCAAAAGTCTAGAGGCCATGCCCTATGAGGAGTTGCTTAAAAAGCTGGGTATGGTTAACTGGCAAAAGAGAAGGTTGAGCGGAGAGATGATCACCATGTTTAAATATCTGAAAGGCTGTCATAAGGAAGAGAGAGCAGGTTGTTTTCTGCTGCTCTTGAGACTAGGACTTAGAGCAATGGGTTTAAATTACAAGAAAGGAGATCCCATCTGAACATTAGGAAGAACTTCCTGATCATAAGAGCTCTCTGCCTGGGAGTGTGGTGGAAGCCTCTTCTTTGGAGGCTTTTAAACAGAAGTTGGATGGCCATCTGTTGGAGGTGCTTTGATGGTGCTTTTCCTGTGATGTAGACCCAGACCTTTTTTAATTGCTTGTATTGCCTTTCTGACGCTAAACACTCCAATTTCTTTCACTTATTCCCTCTCTATCACCCTTAGGTTGTCAAGGCCCACTGGTGTCCACTTATGTAGCTCATTATTTCTCCCAAATCATGTCAACTCGCTACTTGTACCCAGGGTAGGCCATATTCGAAGCAGCAGATTTGGTTTTCAAGAAAGAACAGCAGATTGTTAGCTTTTTGCATCATGGTTATTTACTGGCACAAACAGGGAGAGATGCAAGTGAAATTTAACAAACATGTATCGGAATAACTTGGCTGGCTTTGAGTAGCATGACTTGAATGAGTGGGAGTCCACATTTGTTGTTGCTCTACCCAGGTAGCAAAATGTCCTGATACACAGGCTGCTGGATTTGTGTGAACATTGGTGGCTTGGAAAAGTATTTATTAAGCATATCTGATAGACAGAACAAAAGAGTCTGTTGGTTAGTGACTAATGTTGCCAGATTTTCAAAATAGCAATAAAGGACAGATGGAATTCATTTCATGCAGAGTTGATAATCAGGAAGTAAATATTAACCGGGCTGGGGGTTTTTTGTCCTCCGTAAACACCAAATCAAAGTATTGATTTCAATTGACTTAGATGTATGTTTTCTCTGTAAAATTAACATATTATTTACATGCAAAAATAATTCAAACATTTTTATCATTACATATAACCTACACTTTAAAATACAGGGGCTTCTGGCATTTTTTATTCAGGCCATATAAAATAAAAAGCTTCCTAACCCTCAAATAAAGGATATCTCATATAATATGGGAAATCTAGCAAGCTATACATACACGATTTAAGACAAAGGCTGCCACAAAAGGAGAGGTGAGTGGAAGTAAAATCAAACCTGAGAATATCAGTCTGTTGCAGTACTTCGGGCTGATATGGGTGGGATAGAAGTGATGTAAATAAATAAATAAATAAATATTACTTTTCAACCCTTGGACTTCCAGATATTTTGGACTTCAGCTCTTGGGAGTTTCTAACTATTGGACATGTCAGAAGGGGCTTCTGGGAGCTGAAGTGCAAAACCTATGGAAGACCAAAAGTTGAGAACTACCAGTTGAAAGATTGGGAAGCAGCAGACCAAACAGAATGAAATCAGCTATTTGTTTTTATTGTTCTCTATATAAGCATAGAGTTGTTTGTACAAGCATAGTTGCACATTTGTTCTCCTTGGTGTGGTTCTACCTATGACATCCTTGAAAATGTTAGCTTGACCAAGAATTTCACAAATAGTAAAAATGTGGGTATAGTGAGGCTCCAACTCCAAGAGTCCCTGACATATCAGGAGGAGTATCTGGTAGCTGAATTGCAAAGTATATGGAGGACCAAAAGTTGAGAATTATTGGTTGATTAGGAAGCAGCAGTTCAGAAAAGACAGGAGCAAATCCTGAGACAGCTTCAGACAAAAGATAGGTACAGATGATGATGATGATGGTCATGATGATGATGATGATAGACTTTATTTATATTCCACACTTCTCCCCTAGGAGACTCAGAGTGGATTGCAGCATTTACAACAGACATAGGCAAACATTCAATTTTTTTTCCGTGTCAGCAGCGACTTGATAAACTGCAAGTCACATCTGGTGTGAGAGAATTGGCCGTCTGCAAGGATGTTGCCCAGGGGATGCCAAGATGTTTTGATGTTTTTACCAACCTGATGGGAGGCTTCTCTCATGTCCCCACAAAGGGAGCCGGAGCTGACAGAGGGAGCTCCACACTCTCCCCGGATTTGAACCTGAGACCTGTTGGTCTTCAGTTCTGCCGGCACAGGGGTTTAACCCACTGCACCGTGGGAGCATCTTATAATCACATACAATGTGATAAACAAACACAGACAAGGCAAAGGCTTTTTCATTTCTGGCTTCTGGAGGCAATGCTCAGCTCTGGCTCCTGGGGAGGTTTTTTTCTCCATTTTCAAACTGAGGCGCCTGTGTTGTTACCTTCTGGTTTTGTGGCTGGCAAGACCTGCTTGAGGCGTCTTTTTGCCTTTTTCCCACCAAAGTGGTACCTATTTATCTACTCTCATTTACATGTTTTCAAGTTGCCAGGTTGACAGGAGCTAGGACTAACAACGGGAGCTCACCCCATTCTACAGATTCAAAGAGCAGTTTGAATTGCAGTTCAGGTCAGCAGTTCAGCAGCACAAGAGTTTAATCCATTGTGCCACTGTGGCACTTTTGTATAATTCCTCCTCCTCATTTGGAAGTGAATTAATGCTGAAATGATGATGGAAATCTTCCTTTTTCCCGGAGGTGCCTTCTTTGCCTCTTTCCGGGGTTTTATCGCAAGACCGAGGCTTCTACATGCTGCCAATGCTCAATCCGGATTAGCAGCATCCTTTTGCCTGAAATGGAAGGAGGCCTGGTCTATCAAATGCTCCCTCCCCCACTCCACTAGTTCTGCGGATTCAAACTGCAATTCGAATAGCAGTTCAGGTCAGCAGTTCAGCAACACAAAGGTTTAATCCATTGTGCCACTGTGGCCCCATTGTACCACAGTGGCACAATGGTGAGGGAGGATGATGTGAAATGCTTGGGTATAGGTAAAGATAAAGGTTTTCCCTGACATTAAGTCTAGTCGTGTCCGACTCTGGGGCATGGTACTCTTCTCCATTTCTAAGCTGAAGAGCTGGCATTATCTGTAGACACTTCCAAGGTCATGTGGCCAGCATGACTGCATGGAGTGCCATTACCTTCCCGCCAAGGCTGTACTTATTGATCTACTCAAATTTGCATGTTTTCGAACTGCTAGGTTGGCAGAAGCTGGGCCTATACAATATGGATGGGTTCCTTAGTAAACAGGTTAAACACCAATAATCCACTTATAAAGATAACATAATGAA
>NW_026845477.1:40028318-40206393 GCF_025583915.1 Anolis sagrei ordinatus | reverse complement strand
GAATGCATTTAGTAATACTTACAAAGTTCAGTCTTTTACATATGTTCTCATAAGAGATACTTAAGTTTTTTGTAATGGGATCTAGGTGAAAGGAACAAATTGTGGCTATTAACATTTGAAAATTACATATATCAAAATAAATATTTTCCCAATATATTTCACCAATATTACATACATCAATACATTTTACAATTGAACATAATATGATAGAATGCATTTAGAAATACTCACAAAGTTCAGTCTTTTACATATGTTCTCATAAGAGATACTTAAGTTTTATGCAATGGGATCTAGGTAAAAGGAACAAATTGTGGCTATTAACATTTAAAAAAATATACATATATCTAAATAAATGTTTTCCCAATATATTTCACCAATTAGGTGTATACTCACAAGATACTCTGCTTCTGAGTTTGATTCTAATTGCGAGTATGGACAGGCTCTGGGGGTTTCCTCTATTTAAAGAGGAAAATGAACATCAGATGTAGAGGAGGCAGAGAAGTTGATTTAAGGTTCATTTAAAGTTACAGGTGTGGAAAATGTCAACACTAGATGGCGTTGTGAGTAATGTACTTCCCAGGGATGTGTAGTATACAAGGGATAATGCAAAAAACCTCAAAGTTATATATAGCAACTGTATGAATTATGTTCATTGAGACCATATGGGTGTTCCGTCCGTAATCTGAAGATCCAATATGTTTCCCTTTGTAGGAGTTTAGTGTTAAAGTCCATGTGTTTGGATTGTGTGACTACTTCTAATATGTGGTATTTAAAAGATTCAGGGTTGTGCCGTAGATCATCAAAATGTTTATACAGTATGGAATCTCTGGAATTAGTTCTAATTTTGCTCCGGTGTTCTATAATCCTAGACTTCACTTCTCGACGAGTTTGGCCCACGTACATCAGTTTGCATTCACAAATAATCCCGTAAATAACCCCCTTGGTTATGCATGTGGCAAAATGGGAGAATTTAATTGTAAATGGTGGGTGTTGGTGTGTAAAGATTTTAGTCTCCACCAATTGGTTACACACTGAGCAATGATGGCACCGATAATTGCCAATTAGATTTGATTTCATGGTCCGAACATTATGTGTTAAATCTGAATGTACCAAAAAATCCCCAATGCTCTTGGTTCTTTTATATGCTATTAGTGGGGGTCTTTCACAGCCCGGGATGTCCCTTATTAAGTTCCAGTATTTTTTAATTGTTCTGATGGCTAAATTGGACATGTTAGTGAGAGTAAGTGGCCATATTAATCTTTCTACTCTAGGTCTAGTCTTGTTCTCTAGTAATTTAGACCTGGGAATGTTGGCTACTTTTAGATAAGATGATTGTATTATATGTTCAGGATATCCCCGGTTTCTAAACTGTCGTTTCGTTACCTCAATCTCGTGAGTGAAATCCTGTTGGGTCGAGGAATTACGTTTAATCCTGAGCATCTGTGAGAACGGTAGATTATTTTTTAATGCCCAATGATGGTAGCTATTGTAGTGTAACAGGGAGTTTCTGTCCGTGGTTTTACGGTGGTTTCTCACCCTCAATCGGTCGTTTTCTTTTATAATCATAACATCCAGGAAAACCAAGGATGTGGCACTGATGTTCCCTGTAAATTTGATATTGTGGTGTACTGTATTGATCCAGGATAATAATGTTTCTGCCTCATGATGTGAGTTTATAATGATGAAAATGTCATCAATAAATCTGCAATATTTGATTATGCTACCCGCTACAGGGTTATATGCACGATTCAAAATTATATTGTTTTCCAAATTATCCATAAATAAATTTGCTATTGAAGGTGCAACAGGGCTGCCCATGGCCACTCCTTGTATTTGAAAATAATATTTTTGGTCGAATTTAAAGAAATTTTTTTCGAGAATGATATCAAGGAGGTCCAACAAAAAGAAAGTGGGAGGGTGACAGTTTGATCTCCTGTTCAGAGTAGACTCACATATAGTGCGTGCCTCTTCTATTGGAATGCTAGTGTACAGTGAAGTTACATCTATAGACATCAGAACAGCATCTGTTGGAATCACCAAGGGTTCAATGATATTAATAAAATGTTTAGTGTCCCTAACATAAGATGAAGTCTGTTTTACAAAGGGTTGTAAATGGTGGTCCACAAATTTTGCTAGTGGTTCTAGAATGGAGCCTGATCCTGATATGATAGGACGGCCCGGAACTGGCCTGATGTTCTTATGTATTTTTGGCAGAATATACAGGACAGGGGTTCTGGGCCATGGAGTGTGTAGATACTTATATACATCCTCTGATATATATCCAAGTGACAGTCCTTCCATTGTCACTGTTTTTATAATAGATTGGATGTGATGTGTGGGATCCCGTTCTATACTAAGATAGTGTTCTCTTATTGATAATTGTCTGTGGATCTCATTCATATAATCAGTATGGTTCATTAACACTATGGCTCCACCCTTGTCAGCCGGCTTCCAAATGAGGTTTTTGTCATTGGCTAAACTACGAAGCGTGTTCCACTCACTGTTAGAAAAGTTTGTACTGTGTGTCCCTTTGTTTTTTGTGAATGTGTGACATAGTTCCTCACATACTGTTTTTTCAAAAACCCTAAGTCCTATATGGTCTGTGCTAGGAAAAAAGTTACTACGAGGTTTGAAGGTGGAAATGGTGCTGTTTATTGCAGTCCCAAAGTGCTGTCTTAATCTAATGGTACGGAATAGCCTAGCTAATTCTATACGCATCTTAAATGGATTATATTTGGGTTTAGGGACAAATGTTAGTCCTTTATTAATGACATGCTCTTCCTGAGGGGTTAAAACTCTGTTGGATAAGTTCACTATTAAGTTTTCCGTTTCACATTCGGAGCCTCTTGAAAAAAACGATTAGGTTTGTTTCTGATACGACCCGTACGTCTAGGTATGTGGCTGTTGTCCCTCCTATATGAGGCCACACTATGTCCTGAACTATCCGACATAGAACCTGTGTCTTCTTCAGAAGTAAATTCACTAAATCTTACTTGTTTTCTGGAGTGGTAGTGTTTGGAGTATAGCCACTGATAAACTTTGTTGTTCTTATAATCATTTTCATCCCTCTCAAACTTTTTCAGTTTAAAAGACCTAAGTTGTGTGGAAAATTCCTTAAGTTTACTCGTGAGGGTATCCAAATCAATTTCAAATTGTGCGTCAGAGTTGAGTTTCTCTAGCACATCTAGAGACTGAGTTTTTACGATGGCAATTTCCTCGTTTGAACGTGCAATTAGCAGGAGCATCAAGTCCTGTGAACATTTGTTGAGAATTGCCACCCATTTTTGATGAAAGGACTCATCATCTTGAAACATCCCTGGGGGTTTAAAAATGCGTAATCCCCTGGGTATTCTATTGGCTCTAATGTATTCCGCAAGTGTTGTTGCATGCAAGTCCAGCCTAATTTCTCTACGTTTCAACTTTTCATACTCCCTTATATTCGTCTCCCTATTGGAGTTACTGGGGTTGGATCCCCCAGTTTCAAAAAGTGATCTGTCTTTAATTAAAGATTCCTTGAATTTATCATCAAAACTTAATTCCTGTAGCCATTCTGCCATAACAAAGCAATGCTTTGGAACAATACAATATGGATGGGTTCCTTAGTAAACAGGTTAAACACCAATAATCCACTTATAAAGATAACATAATGAATAAGTCCAACAGATAGGTAAATTGTGAAACAAGGACTGTTCAATTCACAGTAGTTACAAAATTAAGCAATATGCAATAAGTTCTGTATAGTCTTTTAGTGATGTCGTTGTATGTTCATGAATCAGCCTCCCACGACCGGTTTCGGCCTTTGCTTTAGGCCTTCTTCGGGTGGTCTGTAATTTTACATACATAAATACATTTTACAATTGTATAGGTTGAACATAATGAAATAAAATGCATTTAGAAATACTTACAAAGTTCAGTCTTTTACATATGTTCTCATAAGAGATACTTAAATTTTTTGCAATGGGATCTAGGTAAAAGGAACAAATTGTGGCTATTAACATTTAAACGTTACATATATCAAAATAAATGTATTACCAATATATTTCACCAAATAGGTGTATACTTACAAGATACTCTGCTTCTAAGTTTGATTCTAATTGCGAGTATGAACAGGATCTAGGGATTACCTCTATTTAAAGAGGAGAAGCTGGGCCTAGCAATGGGAGCTCCCCCTGCTCCCCCCAGATTCGAACTGCCAACCTTTTGGTCAGCAAGTTCAGCAGCTTAGCGGTTTGTGGTTTAACCCACTGCACCACCGGGGGAAGGGGGCAAGGCTTGGGTATATATGCATGTAATATGGGTTGCAATGAGGAAAAGTTAAGTGCTGCTGAAGAGCCATAAAACAACAACAGACACACAAAGTGCAGCTGTACTTCAGTCTCTATAGGTAAGATTCAATCTTTCCTAGTGCAAAACAGAAGTTGGGATATGAGTGTGTGAGGCACAAGTTCAGATGTAGAGATGGTTTAGTTTCACAGCATTAATCTGGTACAGAGTACTGAATTCAAAGCAATTATTACTGCTTGCTTTTGTAAAACAAAACAAAATCTTTTTTTGTTTGTTTTACAAAAAGTTGCTTATTATTTTGCCTCACAAGCCTATCTTCTTGTTATTGTTTTTATGTCAAGCACATGCTGGCAAGATTGTTTTTACAGGCAGAACCTTTGTGCCATTGTTGATGAAATATCATCCGTGCAACAAGCAGGTCCGTCTAGCACAAACAAGCAAGTATGTTCAGTACAAAAGATGGCTAAAAAAAAAAGCAGGTAGCAGTAAGCACTCCTCTGTAGCATTTGACTGTCGTGTCAAACATGAATTCTCAGTGTTCTCAAGTTATCTGATGCAATTATATCCTTCAATGTGCCACCAAATGGTATCACATTTGTGCCATATTACGATGATGTTTACATAGTTTCCTGGAAACTCCCTGCAGACTGGCAGTTAATGGCTCACAAACTGGCAACAGTCCACAGACCACCACATTGAGTAGTCCTGCCTTAGAAAATCATGGCTGTATTTTAGAGAGGAAAACATTTAAGTGGTCTTTCCGACCTCTTTTTTCAGGACTAGGATCTAAGGCCGTGGTTCTCAACCTGTGGGTCCCCAGATATTTTGGCCTTCAATTCCCAGAAATTCTAAGAGCTGGTAAACTGGCTGGGATTTCTGGGAGTTGTAGGCCAAAACACCTGGGGACCCACAGGTTGAGAACCACTGATCTAAGGCATGCATGGGCAAACTTGGGTCCTCCAGGTGTTTTGGACTTAAACTCCCACAATTCCTAACAGCCTCAGGTCCCTTCCTTCTCCCTTTCCTTTTTTGCTTAAGCAGCTGAGGAGGGAAAGGAAAGGGCCTGAGAATGCTAGAAATTGTGGGAGTTGTAGTCCAAAACACCTGGAGGACCCAAGTTTGCCCATTCCTGGTCTAAGGCTTAGCCAAGACTGGCCAACTTGGCCTATAATGCTCTTCAAACCAGCATTGCCAATGGTTTATGGAAGTTGCACAGCCAATGGTTTATGGAAGTAGACGGATTTTATTGGTGAAGATGAGATTTTACGGACCACAAGTTGCACTGATCTGGATGATGCTTTTAAACCTGATGAACTGTTTTTAATGTATTTATAACCATTTTTATATAATTGTTGTATTTTATTGGTGTTTTATACTGTATCAGCATCTAAGTGTTGCCTGTTGGAAGCCACCCTCAATCCCTCCTCAGAGGTCGAGAAGGATGGGATAGAAATGTTCTAAATAATCTATCTATCTATCTATCTATCTATCTATCTATCTATCTATCTATCTATCTATCTGTATAAATGTAATGTCCGTTTATGGGATTAACATAACTCAAAAACCACTGGACGTATTGCCGCCAAATTTGGCCACAAGACACATAGTAACCCAAGGAGTGACCATCACTCAAAAAATTAATTTTGTCATTTGGGAGTTGTAGTTGCTGGGATTTATAGTTAACTTGGCATGAATGCTCTATATGCCCAAACATGAACACAGATGGAGTTTGGGGGAATTAGACCTTGACATTTGATTTATAGTTCATCTACAATCAAAGAGCATTCTGAACCCCACAAACGAGAGAATTGGAGCAAACTTCCTACACAGAACCCCCATGACCAACAGAAAATACTTAAGGCTATCTAGTCCAACTCCCTTCACCAGGGCAAGAAAACGTAATCAAAGCCCTCCTGACAAAGAGCCATCCAGCCATAGATACAGATAGATAGATATGATTCACACACACACAAATATAGTATAGATTTGAAAGAAGGACAATTATATGTTGCATGTTCCAGAGTAGGCAAACCAGACAACCTCCACATGACAAAGAAACAACAAGAAATACTTTTAACCCACAAGCATCAAGACATTACATATATTAGAAACCAACACTTTCTCATTACTTTATTTTCCAGATCACCAGATAGGGCCACAGCAACGTGTGGAAGGGGTGGCTAGTAATCAATAAAGGGACACAATTGTCTATACTTGCTTTAGCCACATACTTATTTACAAACATAGCACTGGAATGCTTGCTGATAATTAAGGTTTCGTCCCTAGTGTCATCAAGTCTCCAGTCCTCAATGAGTAGCTAGACTAGAGATAGGATTAGAGTGAGTGATTCCACCTGAACATTAGGAATAACTTCCCAAGTGTGAAGAGCTGTTCAGCAGTGCAACTCTCTGCCCTGGGGTGTGGTGGAGGCTCCTTCTTTGAAGGCTTATAATCAGAGGCTGGATAGCCATCTGTGGTGGGGGGGGGGGTGATTTGAAGGGGATTTTCCTGCTTCTTGGCAGGAGGTTGGACTGGATGGCCCACAAGGTCTCTTCCAACATCAAGTCTCCAGTTCTCAATGAGTAGCTAGACTAGTGATAGGATTAGARTGAGGGATTCCACCTGAACATTAGGGAGAACTTCCTAAGTGTGAGAGCTGTTCAGCAGTGGAACTCTCTGCCCCGGGGTGTGGTAGAGGCTCCTTCTTTGAAGGCTTTTAAACAGAGGCTGGATGGCCATCTGTCAGGGGTGCTTTGAAGGCGGTTTTCCTGCTTCTCGACAGGGGGTTGGACTGGATGGCCCACGAGGTCTCTTCCAACTCTAGGAGTCTATGATTCCTTAGCCTTCTCGGCCAAGGAGTGCCTCTACCTTAGGTAACGGCAAAGTGCCATCAAAGTGCATTAATTCTGCAGTGCCGATGCACCCTGAGTAGTGGGGAACTCGGAGTGCGGACGACCTGGGGTGGAAGGAGGTTTCAGCGTCATTGCCACGCCATTGTCGCCCCGTTACCATGGGTTACCCGATCAGTCAGGGGACCGGGGTGCCTCCCCTTCCCAGGGCCTCTATAAAAAGCAGGTGTCGCGCAGGAAACGGGGAGAGAGAGAAAGAGACCCGAAGAAGCGGCTCGCCTGCTGCTGCTGCTGCTGCTCTCCTAACCCCTCCGTCTATCCATCTCTGCACCAGCAGCCAGAGAGGCGACTTCCACGCTCCTTCCCTCCTTGCCAGGAGAAGCACGAGCTCCAGCATCCCCGGCATGGAGCTCCGGATCGCGGGTCCCCTCGTCCTCCTCTTCCTGGCCGCCCTGGAAGGAGAGAGCAGGTATTTCGAGGTGAGAACAGACCGAGGTACTGGCTTCCCCTTCCCTGTCCCCTGGAGGGGAGTTGGGGGTCTTCCAGGGGTGCCATTTGATGCCTCTTTAACTTCCTTGGCTCCCTGCTATGGAATCGTGGCGTTTTGCAAGGTTTTTAGCCGTCTCTGCCAAAGAGCGACTTCCCAAGTCCTGGGATTCCATAGCATGGAGCCATGGCCACCGAAGGAGTGTCGAACCGGGTTAATTCTAGGTGTAGAGGCACCCAGAACGGGATGGCGGTCAGACGGCTCCCTGCCATGGAATAGTGGCAGCTGTAGTTTTGCAAGGTCTTCAGCCTTCTCTGTCAAAGAGCGAGCTCCCAAGTCTCGGGATTCCATAGCATGGAGCCATGGCCACCAAAGCGGTGTCGAACTGGGTTAGTTCTAGGTGTAGAGGCACCCAGAACGGGATGGCAATCAGAGATAGGCTTGGCGGGAGAGAAATGGTGTGCCTACATTAATTTTAGAGCTCCCGGTGGAGCAGTTAAACCGCTGAGCTGCTGAACTTGCTTACCGAATGGTCTCTGGTTCGAATCCTGGGTGCGGGGTGAGCTCCCGCTGTTAGCCCCAGCGTCTGCCAACCTAGCAGCTCAAAAACATGCAAATGTGAGTAGATGAATAGGTACCGCTCCTGCGGGAAGGTAACGGCATTCCATGCAGCCATGCCGGCCACATTACGTTGGAGGTGCCTACGGACAACGCCGGCTCTTCGGCTTAGAAATGAAGATGAGCACCAACCCCCAGAGTCGAACACGACTAGACTTAATGTCAGGGGAAAACCTTTACCTTTACATTACTATCGAACCAACTGCGGACACCAGGAGCCCCCATCATCGTCAGTTCAAAGTGCACTGTGGAGGCAAGGGCTCAGGCGTGTTAGTAGCCCGCTTTGTGTCTCTCTCCGCAGGTGAGGAAGGAGGAGGAGGAGGAGCCCGTCCTGATGCTCCGCTCCGAGTGGAAGAGGGAACTGGCCGAAGGGCAGCTCTACCGGCGGTCCCTGCGTGAGTCCCGCGCTTCGGAAGAAGGAAGGGCGCGTCTGCATTGGAGAAGGGAGGCGGGTTGAGACCCTGCTTCAGTCTGGGCTCAGTGCTATGGGATCAGGGGAGCTGTCCTTTGACGAAGGTCTTGAGCCTTCCGTGATTCCATAGCATTGAACCAAGGCAGAGAAACAGTGTCAAATTGCATTAATTCTAGATGCGAGTTGGTTGGCTGTTTTGGAGAACCCAAGTCCTAGTCCTCCGTGGAACTAGAGCAGGCATTGGCCAACTTGGGCCCTCCAGGTGTTTGGGACTTCAACTCCCATCATTCCTAACAGCCTCAGACCCTTTCCTTTCCAGCTGAGGGGGAAAAGTAAGGGGCCAGAGGCTGTTAGGAATTATGGGATTTGAAATCCAGAATAGATAAGCTAGGGCTGCTTCTGTGTTTCCCTCAGGGTAGCAGACATCTCATCAGACCAACTACTATGTGGTTCACAGAGGAAGCCCTCCATCGAGGAGAAAAAGTCAAACCTACAAGTCAATGTCCCTCTAGTTCAGATATGGTCCAACTACATCCCTCTAGTACAAGCTTGGGCCTCATGTACAGAGGAGGAATTGTTGGAGGCTACGCACAATGCCATTGCTGTTGCCCGTTTTTGGTCAAAAGATATTTAGCCTCCTGCGCTCCTTCTATTTTTATCAGTTTTATACTAATTTATGCAATGTTTTTGATACAAAATAAATAAATAAATGGGCAAACTTCAACCCCTCCCCCAGGTGTTTTGGACTTCAACTTCTACAATTTCCAGCAACCTACGGCCATAGGATTGCAAGAATTGTGGGAGCTGAAGTCCAAAACACTTGGAGGGATGAAGTTTGTCCGTGCCTGAACTAGAGTATGAGCAAACTCCAGTCATTCGGGTGTTTTGGACTTCAACTCCCACAATTTCTAGGAGCCTACAGTTGTAGGGTCTTAAGACTTGTGGGAGTTGAAGTCCAAAACACCTGGAGGGCCCAAAGTTTGCCCATACCTGAACTAGAGCATGAGAAAACTTCAGTCCTTTAGGTGTTTTGGACTTCAACTCCCACAATTTCCAGCAACCTATGGCCATAGGATCTCAAGAATTATGGGAGTTGAGGTCCAAAACACCTGGAGGGATGAAGTTTGCCCATACCTGAACTAGAACATGAGAAAATGTCAGTCCCTCAGGTGTTTTGGACTTCAACTCCCACAATTTCCAGCAGTCTACATCCCTAGAATGTTAAGAATTGTGGGAGTTGAAGTCCAAAACACCTGGAGGGGCGAAGTTGGCCCATGCCTGAACTAGAGGGACATTAACTCATAGGTTTGACTCTTTCTCCTCAAGGAAGGGCTTCCTCCTTGGACCATGTAGTAGTTGGTCATGATGAGATGTCAGCTGCAGTGAGGGAAACACTGAATTAGCCCTAGCTTATCTGTTTCACTTCACCTGTCAACTTATGGGACCCATGAAGTTTTCTTAAGCAACACCTTCTGAAACAGAGCTTACAGTATTTGTGATGATCTCCCATCTAAGTACTAAAGATCTCTCGCTTATGCTTCCAAGATCAACCAGGATCTGCTGCATTTAGGACATTTAGACTGCTCACAAGTAGAGTAGGGGTCACATGAGGTGGAAAATGTCCACCCAATACCATCAGAAAGCCTGAAAAGTCTTCAGATAACCATTTATCTCCCCCACCCCACACACACACACCCAAATCACTTAACCTGGGATACCAAAAGAAGTGGTTGATCCTACCAAGTTCATCTCTAAAGTGTAAAAGAGGGAGAAAGAGTGGGAGAACAATAGCCATTTGGGAGCCTCCTTTTGAGTATTTAGGAATGCAGGTGAAAGGCCATGTACAGAATGCATTTCTAAAACAATAGAATGGGGGTTTGTTTGTCTTGAAGGGTTTGTTGTAGTTGTGTGCCTTCAGCACTATTCTGACATATGACAACTCTAATATGACGGGGCAAGATTTGCTCAGAGTAGGTTTGCCTTTGCCTTCATCTAAACCAGTGGTTCCTGGCCTGTGGTCCGTGGACCACCAATGGTCTGCAAGAACAAAAATATGATCCGCCGCCTCACCATTACTACACTGTTGCCTCGAAACCAAAACCCTCTTATAGTGCCAAGGCAAAGGGGATGTTGGGAGGGGAGAGGCTTACTAGCCACAAAAGATTACTACTACCACATCAATTCTAGATAATTAAATAGGATTACAGACTGTGCTTGATGGGGTTACACTCCCTCTGAAGGAGCATGTTCGCAGTTTGGGAGAGATCCTGGACTCATTGCTGAGCCTGGAACCCCAGGTCTCAGCGGTGGCCAGGGAAGCTTTTGCACAATTAAAACTTGTGCATCAACTGCAACCATATCTTAGGAGGTCGGACTTAGCCATGGTGGTCCATGCTCTGGTTACATCCTGAATAGATTACTGCAACACACTCTACATGGGGTTGCTGCTAAAGACTGTTCAGAAGCTTCAGCTAGTCCAACGCTCAGCAGCCAGGTTGCTTACGGAAGCGGGATATCAAGAGCGTACATTGCCCTTACTACGCCAGCTCCACTGGCTGCCAATTAGCTTCCGAGCACAATTCAAAACCCTTAATGGTTCTGGCCCAGTTTACCTGTTTGAACATATCTCCCTCTACAAACCACCTAGGACCCTAATATCATCTGGTGAGGCTCTGCTCTCAGTCCCTCCACCATTGCAATCACATTTGGCAGGTATGAGAGACAGGGTCTTCTCCGTGGTGGCCCCTCAGCTATGGAATTCCCTCCCAAATGAGATCAGATCTGCTCCATAACTCCTGATCTTCTGGAAAAAAAATGAAATCCTGGTTGTGGTATCAAGCGTTCATGGATTAGACTGACCTGCTGGCAAAGATACAGTTTTATTTGACTATGATGGACTGCTTTTAGGATGAAGACTTAAATCGGCAAACTGTTTTAATGTTTTTATATTGTTTTATTATAATATGTATATTTATGCTTGTTTTACTATGTTGTTGGTACTGTGCTGTGTTGATTGGTAGCTGGCCTGAGTCCCTCTAAGGAGGTTGCGATAGGACGGGATACAAATACCCTAAATAAACAAACCAACAAACAAATAAATATGGTTTTCTGTGGGTGAGCAGATGGCGACTACTGGATGGCTTATGTTCTGTATCAGAAACTAGAGCTGGTGTAGTCTATCCAATGCAATTTTCTGAATCAGCACCTCAAATAACCAAACCAAATTTAACGTTGACCAAAAACTGATTTGTAACCCTTTCGGTACTAATGTTAGAGAATGGTTCCTGGTTTAAAAAAAGTTGGGAATCACTGCTCTAAACCTGAGAAATTCTTGCCCCAGATCATCCATCCATGGGTGTCCATGTCTGGGGGTGGATTTTGAACTCTAATCTAAGGAGTTGTAGTCACACTCAACCCAATGCACCATTATAGCTTACTTGAAAAGACAATTTCATAGCTATCCTCTTTTATAGCTGCAGAACGGAGAAGGGAAGAAATTGATAGGAACAGAGTGTCAAACTCCCTCTTCTAATTAGCTGCCAATCTGCCTTATTCTCTTCTTCCAGGTAGCATTATCTTGCATTCCTGTTACCAACAAGGATAGTCAGCATGCAGCATCCCTCATTGTGTGTAAAGAGAGAGAGGAAGGGGTCTAGCGTGCAACAGATTCCAATTTCAACAGTTCTCTTCCTTCTCTTCCTCAACTTCCCTTTATGTTTGCAAAAAGAAAAAAAACCCAGCACAGTCTACCTCAAGACCCAAAAGGCACCACATCATGTTTGATTTTGGAAGCCACACAGAGTCAGTACTTGAATGCCAAGGGATACCAGTTCCTGTTGGCTGTATTGGAGGAAGGAAACAGCAAAGCCACTTTTGAACATTCCTCACCTTTTAAAAAAAACCCTATAAAATTAACGTGGTTACCATAAGTTTAGCTTGAAGGCACAGAGACACTCAGAGCTCAGTGCTTTCAATATTTTCAGAAGGACATGGGAATTGTTAAGTATGCCATGCCAGTAAGATTGCTTTAAAAATGGTGATGTATAGCTCCCCACGTGTTGCAGGATGCCACACTGCAACTCTCATTCATCCTACCCACCCAGCATAGGCACTAGCTGCCAATCATCAGTGCTGAACTTTTGCAGAGACAGGAACTCCAGCGCATGCTCATGGCAATCCCAGGTTGAAATGTAAGCCCTGGAAACCATGGATCACTTGGGAAGGTCAACTATAAATCATTATTTCATGGGAAGGATAGTGTGATTGACACCTTAGAAAAATGAGTGCACTTTCCTGAATAAAAAGAAGGAAGAAGTGATGTACTGAAAGCTAAAATAGGAAGATCTGCCATTGTGCTGTTTTTCTGACAGCATTTTGGTACAGAATTGTGGTTAGTTTTGGCAGACCTGAAGAAGACATAAACTACCTGTTCATCTGTTGTCCACTCTGATGGGCAGCATGTTTCTGGGTTTTCAAACAGAGTCTTTCACATCACTTGCTACCATAAATTCTCTCCAAAGCACTGTACATAGCTGTAATTTAAATTTAAATTGTCACCTGTTGAGATGCTAATTCTCATGTTAAAGTTGACATTAATATATGGACAATCAAGGGCCAGATTTCACATTCTTACATATTCTCCCTTACAGGGCAGATTGAATGGGAACTTAAAGCAGAGTCAAGTGGTTGCCTCTGGCAGTCAATATGGGGAGCACAGAAAATGGTGAAAGCTGCAGTGTCAAATGAGCCACTATGCTTCCAGTCTAATTTACATTGATTTTTTTTTCAAATCAGAAGTGGCTTGAGAAACTGCAAGTTGCTTCTGATATGAGATAATTGGCCATCTGCAAGGATGTTGCCCAGGGGACACCTGGATTTGTTACCATTCTGTGGGAGGCTTCTCTCATATCCCTGAATGGGAAGTTGGATCTAAGAGATGGGAGCTCACCTTGTTCCCCAGATTTGAACTGCCGACCTTCAGGTCAGCAGTTCAGCCAGCACAAGGGTTTAACCCATTGTACCACCCATTTACATGGATGCCATTAAAACACTTTTGGGTCACTGAGACTCATATCTTGGAAATGTTATATTTGGGCCTACAGTTCACCCATGCCAACCGGACAATTCTAAGAGCTATAGCTAAAAATAATCAAAAACTCTTTACCAGGCCACCCCAGTGTTGAAATAAAATTCCAGTGCAAGTCTAACTAGCCTTAATGCATGGAATTAGGGTGAAATGGGGGGGGGGGGTGTGGCTCCCATGACAATGGAGTAGTGTGCTTTAGTCTTGTTTTAGTTTGAATTTTAAAGGAACTGTTCAGGGTGATGAACTTTTCTGTGGTATAGTGTCATAGGGCCCTTCCACACAGCCATATAACCCAGAATATCAAGGCAGAAAATCCACAATATCTGCTTTTTAACTGGATTATCTGAGTCCACACTGCCATATATTCCAGTTCAAAGCTGAAAATGTGGGATTTTATTCAGCTGTGTGGAAGGGGCTTAGACAGTTTCTTTAAAGTTCAGATTAAAAGAAAGATCAGATTCCCAACCATGTTGGCATGGGAAATAAATTGTTATTCACCTGTTACTGACTTATCTTTTGCATGAAGTAACAAATGTTTGGCTTTCATTAAGGATACACACCACACACATGTCTTAACTATGAGTAGTTTGTAAATCAGATGTTTGTAACTCAAGGATTGGCTGCAGTCATGTATTAAAGTGTTGAGAGTAAGTGATATGAGCATTTGACTATGACTTTGGAGACTAGGATTCATTTTCCTGCTTGGATGTGGAATCTCCTTGGTGACTTTGGGCACTCTCACAGCCCTCAAAGATCCTGTGATGGATTAGCCTTAAGATTGAGATAAGTTGGAAAGTGTGTTGCTTTAAAATGACTGAGATCTATTTTTGGGTGAGTGAGGACTGCCAGGTCCAATTTATAGGCACTGGGGGAATAGAAAGTTCCTTAAAAATACATATATGCTTTCACACTTCATGAATGACTTGTATATGCTATACTGTGTTACCTTGTGCTTAAGTACAAAATGTGAAGTGAAACTCAGCCATCACTTTGAGGTCTTCCATTCTCTTCTGCAGGTTGCATTGACATGCTGAGTATAGAAGGGCAGTTCACCTTCACTGCTGACCAGCCCCAGCTGCACTGTGCTACGTTCTTCATAGGGGACCCACAAGAGTTAATCACACTAGACTTCGATTTCATCAACATTGACTGTCAAGCAGGAGACTTTCTGAAGGTTTGCAATAACTTTTTTGTTCAGGAAGGGCTTTCCAAAAGGCATGAGCAGTAGTCGACCATGGTGTCAGTTGTGTGCCTTAGGATCATGATGGCACAAAGAGGGCTCAAAATAATGACAGATGGTTCTACCAAAGATGTGATTCATCATGAAGGTTGCAAATAGAAACACCCATGAAACCAGACCTGGGGGAAAAAGGAAAATTCATAAAATGACATGGTCACTGTGCATATGGCTTGGGGGATTCAGGGAATTTTACTCCAAGTAAATATTAATTTTATTAAATGTAAATAATTAAATTTTAATGTAATACAAGTAAAGAACGATGAATGTTACATTCCTTCTTTCTTTGTAGAATCTCAGGTGGTTTACATATACTATTTTATCCTCACAGCAGTTCTGTGAGATCAGTTAAGCTGAGTGGAAGGGTGATTGGCTCAAGCTCAATGAATATATCAGCTGGATTGCTGTGAGTTTTCCAGGCTGTATGGCCATGTTCCAGAAGCATTCTCTCCTGAGGTTTCACCCACATCTATGGCAGGCATCCCCAGAGGTTGTGAAGTATATTGAAAACTAAGCAAGGGAGGTTTATTTATCTGTGGAAGGTCCAGGGTGGGAGACATTGCAACATTCACACTTGCCTCCAACAGACAAGAGTTCTTTCTCCCGCCCTGAACTTTCCACAGATTTATAAACCTCAATTGCCTAGTTTCCAATAGACCTCACAACTTCTGGAACATGGCTCTACAGCCTGGAAAACTCAGAGCAACCTAGTGATTCCAGCCATGAAAGCCCTCGACAACACAATATATCAGCTTTTTGAATGAATGGGAATTTAAACCTGGATCTTCCAAATGTAGTGTAAAATTCTGATTGATCACTGATATGACACGGTCACTGTCATATCATGGCTGTCCTGAGTACAGAAATCTCTGTACATCAAAGCTTGCTCAGCAATAAAATTAAAGAAAGCAGATTTCAAGTAGTCGCAAATCAGACTGTGGGATTACTGATAAATGTATGCATTGGATTTAAATTCACACAAATGTATGCTATAATACATTAATAGTCTTTAAGGTGCCACAAGACTGCTTGTTTGTTAATGTAATAAACTAACCTAGCTACAAATCTGGTGTACCTTTAAATTTCCTTGTACTTAAAGCTGGGATTTAGAAAACTTTTAGATTTCTCTATACATTTTAAAGGCAAAGAGGAATCAGAGTGGGAAATGGTTCAGAGAATATTGTAGTATCTACATAATTTATGGCTGACTGCAAGAATTTTTGGAGCAGGGCCATTGAGAGTAACACACTTTTTTCCCCAGAAAGTGTTTGGGGAGGGGAGAACTAGGAGCCAGCAGCTGTTTCTTTGTATCTGGCACAAACTTCAAAGTGAGACACTTAGGAAACAGCTGAAAACCAGCCTCTTGCTACACAGTCACACAAATGTCACTCAATTGGCACCCCATATAGATCACTTCGATTGCTTCAGGTTTAAATGTCAGGCTTTAGAAATTTGTTTCCTCTAATTAAGGACATTTGAAGTATTAAAACATTTGAAGTAGAAAACTACAGAGAATGTCAAAATAATTAACTTCTGCTGTTTGAAGTGCTGACTTTACTGTTGATGTTAATATCATGTCTTACATGGAATTGATTGGATTAAATTATTGATTAGTAGTAAGAACTGGGTAGGTGAGGAGCAGTTGTATGAACAAAACAAAACAAAACAACGAACTGTTCTGCAACAAAAAAAATTACCACCCTTACCCTCATTAACTGGTGTTATATATGTTGATAAGTATAGTCCAGTATTAACTTTTCAGTAGGAGCCCCCAGTGGCACAGTGGGTTAAACCCTTGTGTTGGCAGGACTGCTGACCAAAAGGTTGGCAGTTTGAATCCAGGGAATGGGGTGAATTTCCATCTGTCAGCTCCAGCTTCCCATACATGATATGAGAGAAGCCTCCCACAGGATAGTAAAACATCCAGGCATCCCCTGGGCAATGTCCTTGCAAATGGCCATTTCTCTCACACCAGAAGTGACTTGCAGTTTCTCAAGTCACTCCTGACACACACAAACTTTTTAGAAATTGTCTTTGAATATCAGCAATGGCCTTTAACCCTCATGAATGTCTCCCAAACCTAGAATTTTGTTTTTCTGAAGACTCCACAAAGAAATAGACACATAGCACCTTTTCATACATACTTATGAAATACTGGAGTTTGTAGTTTGGCACCAGAGAAGTTTTCTGTCTGAGAATGGTAAATGTTTTGCTTCTCTCACAAACCTCAGGATTCCACGCCAGTTAAAGTTGAATGCAATAGTTTTAAAATGCAAAAAGGTCTCAGAAGTGTTGACAATCTAAATCAATGTTGTATATAAAACCTCCATATTCTAGCTACTTGCTATTTCCAGGTTTGGGTGAGTGGGGACAGACAAAAGCAACTTGGAGAAAATCAAAACACTCTATTTGTGTATTCCTCTAGGTGTTTGATGGTTGGATACTGAAAGGTGAGAAGTTTCCTAGCTCCTTGGACCATCCTCTTCCCACTTCGGAAAGATACGTAGATTTTTGTGAGGTTGGTCAAATCAAAAGTGCTATCAGATCATCACAGAATGTAGCCATGATCTTCTTCAGGATTCATGATCCAGGAAACGGATTTGCACTAACAGTAAAGAAAAAGCCCAATCTTTTCCGTAAGTTTTGTTTCACATTTCCATCTGTGTCGAAAGGGAAGTGGGGGAATGCGGATGTTGGAGTCAGGCAATAGGAAGGGATATACATAAACAATGTTGTGGTAAAGCCTCTTATAGCCCAGACTTAAATAATTGTTGTGCCAGTAAACAAAATGCATTGGATGGAACATGTATTATGATATCCTGCCAGTGCAGGGCTCTTATCCTGCAATTGCAGCCAGTCATAGTATTGCAGATGTCATCTTGAAGTATGCTTCCTCTTCTTCAAAAATCACCTTGAATGATGTGGTATAAATTCAGATAAATGCACCATTTCCAGTAGTAATATTTCAGTTCATGCCAGTTTTTGTGCTGCTTGTAAAAAGTGACACATTTATTCAGACACGTATGTATTTTAAAAAATCTTCTACTTTGATTCTTAAAATCCTGTCTTAACTAGACAGGATTCAAATATTTAATTTGTTCAGTTTTACTTATTTATATTTTTGAATATGTTTCATGCATAGCATGATAGTCTAGTATTAGACACAAATTATATAAAACAATGGCAAGGATTAAACAGAAATAAGAGGACTGCAACAACAAGAAAGTGAAGAGTAGGCTAAAACATGTTTCTATATTCCAGGAGTAAATAGGAAAGGTTTGACTCATCATTGAACTATCGTTCCCTAGCTGTAGTACTCTGAGGAGAGTATTCCATGATAGGGGCACCACTACAGAAAAGCCTTGGTTCAGGAGATAATAATAATACACTTTATTTATATCCTGCTTTATCTTCCCGGAGGGACTCAGAGCAGATTACAGTATACACATATAAGGCAAACATTCAATGCCTTTTACACAGTGAACAACAATAATATACAATACACAGACAAAGGTAAAGGCCTCCTCCTTCCATCTTCAGTATCTGGAGGTGATGCTCAACTTTGGCCATGGGGAAGTGCTCTTGTTTCATTTTTCCATGACAAGGAGCCCATTGTCCATAGACATCTATTATCATGTTGCTGGCATATCTGCATTGGGCGTCCTTTTAGCTTCCTGCCGAGGCAGTACCTATTGATCTACTTCCATTACATGCTTTAGAACTGCTAGGTTGGCAGAAGCTAGAGCTGACAGGGGGAACTCATCCTGACTTGCGGCTTTGAACTGCCAACCCTCCAGTCAGCAGATTTCCTGCATCTAGCAGTTTAACCCACTGCACTACCACATGGTTCACATGTTTACAACAGCAGTAACAAAAAAGTATTTAAAAGTATAAGGCTTTAGCCTATAAAGCCCTGAACAGTTCTGGCCTAGCTTACCTGTCTTGAATATATCTCCTACTATGGATCATTACAAAGTCTGAGATTGATGGGAGAGGCCCTGCTGGTGGAGATGTGAGACAGGGACTTCTCAGTGGTGACCCCTTGCCTGTGGAACTCACTACCCAGTGACATTAGATAGGCCTCTCCTTCTTGTCCTTTAGAATGAAACTCAAAACCTGGTTATGGGACCAAGCATTTGAACAGTAGACGCAGCAATTTAGAATGAGACCCAATTTGTGTGAATGACAATGGACTGACCTGCACTATAAGTTCAAACCTGCATGATTTCAACAATGTTTTAGTAATTTTAAAGCATTAACAAATTGTTTTAATTACTTTTATCCTTTATTACTGTTGTTGGCATTGAATGAATGCTTGCTGTGAAGCCACCCTGAGTCCCCCTCCAGGGGTGAGAAGGATGGGATACAAATATGCAAAATAAATAAATAAATAAATAAATATCATGCATTCATCCAGGTGCTAAATGAGCCAGAGCCTCTTTAACATTTGAAATCCAAACCACCATGATAATAAAAAATGACTATGCAATAGGTAGTTTCAATATCCACCATGAACCACAGTTCTCAGCATTGTGAGGAAACAATGACTGTTAAAACTGATACAAAATAATCATGCCCGTGATTCTCAAACTCCATGTCCCATAAACTTTATCTGCTTTGACCCATGATCACTGATTTTAGGAGCTGAAATCCAAAACACTTGGAAGACTCGAATTTTGAAAACATATCAAGATGTATCTTTACATTTCCCAAAAAACATTTGGGTCCGTATGGGTTATATTACAAAAACTGTTCAGAGAGAGCATGCAATTAATCCTCTCTTGGCAAGCACCATACAGTAGTCCTAATCTAAACTGACATCCTTCAGATTTGCCTTTGGGATATGTTTTGTAGAGACAAAAGACAGATGCTCACACAATCACCATTCTGATCCTGGCACTGAATGTTTGCCTTTGTTTGTTGGAAATTGCCCTGGGTCCTCACGGGGAAATAGGGTAGGATATAAATAAAGTTTATTTATTTATTTGAGACATCAGATAAAGTTTGCATTGTGTTTCACTCAATAGATTGTGACTAAGTAATTCTGTATCTTTCCCCTGTACTAAAGCTTGCAATGTCATCTCTCAGACTCCTGTTGGAAGGTTTACCATGGTCATTCCTCATCAACACAGAAACTGCAGTTTTTCCATCATCTACCCAGTGATGATAAAAATATCTGATCTTATGCTGGGACATTTGAATGGCCTCCAATTAAAGGTAAGTTGCTTCTTCAAAGAAATGAAGACACTTTGATGTGTTTTTAGTATAGCTATATGTTTTCTTATTCATGATCTACACAAGTGGTTCTCAACCTGTGAAGGGTTGAAGGGTCCTCAGATGTTTTGGCCTTCAACTCCCAAAAATCCTAACAGGTGGTAAACTGGCTGGGATTTCTGGAAGTTGTGGGCCAAAACATCCGAGGACCCTTCAACTCAAGGTAAAAACCTTTAGTATGCTTGGAAATGTTCTAACATCATCACTGCAGAAAATTTATGACCCTAATCTGCTAATCCTGTGGTTTTGATCCTCCAGTTGCTTTGAACTCTGACTCCCAGAAATACCAGCCATATAACCAGCAGTTAGGAATTGTGGGAGCTGAAGTCCAAAACATCTGGAGGACCAAAGGTTGGTAACTGCAGTTCTAAGCAGAGCCAAAATATACAGATCCAAAATCCAAACATATACATCAATTGACAGAATTAACACTACTGCCAGAATATGCTTTTGATGACCTCAATCTAGAACAAATGTAGAGATGCATGGAAGAATAGTGAAAACCTATTGTGTGAGTGGATGCCCACTTGGTTAATATTGGGTGGAAGGCGTCTTTGATGGGCTTTAAAGGGACTTTTACCTATTAAGTCCTTTAGTTGTTACTAGCTATCTCCTACCACACATTGCTGTGGCCCAGTCTGTGTCAATTCACCCAGTGGTTTTTGAGTTTTGTTACATGTTTATTTATATAGATGGAGTGATTCACCAATAATACTGAACTGATATGAAATCTTCTCCAAGTAAAAGTTGCTATCATTAATCTTTGTAATAATGGCCACATCATGATAGTGATATCTGTCTAGACTGCATGAATCCAACAGCATCTATTCCCCCACTTTTAGTGAGGTTTGTTTGGGTGTTTTGTTGTTAATCATCCAGTATTTATTTCTGATCTTAATTTCAAATGACAATCTCAATCAAATTTAAAAGCAGCCGAATTCTTTAGATGAATCCCATTTACTAAAAAATCTTATATAAAAACTTTCACTTCGTTCTATGCTCTTGCACTTTATTCTGCCTTTCTCTCTCTCTTTTTAATAGAAGCCCTCCTCAGGCTGTGGTGGAGTTGGAGATTTTGTGGAGCTGTTGGGAGGAAATGGGTTGGACCCTTCTAAGATGTTCCCTTTAGCAGATCTGTGTCACTCCTTTCATGGCCCAGGTGAGTCCTTTTTTCATGTCTCTTGTGCAAATGTCTTCAGAGAATGAAAATCTGTTAAGTTCTAAATAGATTTGTTGTTACTTGCCCATCTCACTGGCATAATGTTATGCTTTGTGGTGCTGTGCTGGTACGGTTGTCTGTTGGGTCCATTCTGTACAGTTGTCTTCTCCAATCTGATAGCCTCCAGAACATTTTCACCATGTTTCCTATCAGTCCCAGGTACCATGGGAGTTGACATCCAAAATATCTGGAAAGCACTGGACGGAGGAAAAAGTTTGGGTGTAGTTTCTCAGAGAGGAGGGAGTAACAATATGCCAGAGGTGTTCTTGACATTTTATGAATGAAGTCTTAGGCCTGAAACTGAAAAGCATAATGGATAACCTTTGGTGGGTCCTGGTTTAGTCTTAATTCCAAAGTACTGATTTGGCATCAATGCAATAAACATGAAGTTTGTTTTTTGGTTACTTAGACATGTACAAAGTGCGTTGAGAATTTTTTTAAAAAAGACATGTAAATTTAAAAAGTGACTACTTATAGGTGAAAAAAGTGGTTGTCATTGTGGTTGCCATTATAAAAATAACTGTGCTTTCCCATTTCTTAGGTGTAAATAAACAGTGTTAATTACTTTAGTAAGTCCAGTATGCTTTGAGTATAAAAATGCTCCTTTGACTTTGGCCCCATCTACAAAGCCATACAATGCAGAAGTTTGAATCTGCATTATATGGTCAGTGTAGACTCCTATCATGCAGTGTAACTGCATTGAACTGCATTATATGAGTTTACGCTGACCATATAATGCAGTTTCAGACTGCATCATATTAATAATTGGGTTAAGAACTAATTACAGCTAACCATTTATTTGTTAACTACAGCTTGAAACTTTGCTTTCTTTTTGTTAATTTTTAGTGATCATCAAAATTAATTATTATCAGTTCTATTGTTATTGTTGTGAAGTGTTTGATTTATTGCCTTAATCGCTATTTTAACTGTTACTTTTAAAATAAGCCATAGGCAGGCTGCACACCGCAGCTTCTATTCTATGCAAACCTTTCAAGAGTTAAAAACCAGCCAATTTTATTGCAAAGCCTTACTATGTTTTAAATAGCAACTTATCACCAATCTCTGACAACTAATTAGAGAAAATGGTGGAAGAAAAACAAAACAATGAGTCAAAATGAACTGTTGTCATGGGCTTCATTGCGTCAAAAGCAAAATGACAAGGATTTTCCCTTTGCTATTTGAAAAGCTCAATGAATTAACGCAACACATTATTTTTCCATGTTAATTGCAAGTCCTGTTTGTTACTTCTAAGCTCCTTGATCATTACCTAGAATTAGTCATGATTCACACAAAAAGGGAAATTCAGTCATGCAATTATGTTGGAAGATTTCACGCAAGCATCTGCAATGCCACTGTATGATCATATTATTGAGTGAATGTGATATTCTGAAGGGCACAGTGCCTAAATAGGTTAAAGGAGGCATATAAATTAAACAAAAAATAAACTTACTCAGAAGATCAACTTCAAAATTTGGGTATGTGCCATTGTACATCACAGTATTGTTAAATGCTCCTGAAAAAGCAACTTTATGAAAGGGAAGCCAAAAATGTGAGTTCTGTACAAATACACATATAATGTATCTGGGTCACTGATGCAAGCTTTTGGTTTGTATAGAAGCGTAATCTCACAGATTATGTGAGGGTAGAGGCGCAACACGTTCTTCCCTCTTTTTTACATCCTAGAGTTATGGCATCCTGATACCATGGAGTCAATCAGATTTTATTTACGGACAGACCAGAGGTCAAATTAGATCATTTGAAGTGAGAACAATGTTTTTCTGGATTATTCAAATCAGTTTGGGAGGAAATAATGAACTGCAGGATTGCCTAAGTAGCCAATCAAACAGAGTACATGATTATGCGGGAAGCCCATTTAAAATGAGGACAATGCTTTTAGAATACATAAAGCATTTAATCCCATTGTGAGGCAATCATTGGGAATCTTCTGGGGAAGCCCTGCTCTCGATCCCACTTTCTTCGGAGGTGCAACTGTTGGAGACGAGAGACAGGGCCTTCTCAGTGGTGGCCCCTTGGCTATGGAACTCTCTCCCCAGTGAAATTAAATCAGCTCCCTCCCTCCTGTCCTTCAGAAAGAAAGTGAAGACAGGGACATGGGACCAAGCTTTTGGACAGTAATCTGCAATGCAATAACTATGGGATAGTGCAATTTATGATTGGAATGGCTCCTGGAATACACCTTTGGACTGGGTGGTTTTTAATAACTGGTTTTAAGATTATGATGTTTTAATTATTGATTTTAATGCATATTGTTTGTTTTATCCTATGTATGTATATATGGCATCAAACTGTGCCTTTTTTGTGAGCCACCCTGAGTCCCCTTTGGGGTGAGAAGGGCGGGATATTTATTTATTTATGGCATTTCTACCCCACCTTTCTCTGCCCCAGAGGGGACTCAAGGTGGCTTACAAGTAGGCAACTGTAAGAAGCCATAAGATATGTACAATTACCAATACATAATAACAGTTATAAAATACATTAAAACAGTTTTAAAACATATAAAACAATACATTAAGAGTTAATCACATGGTCCATTAAACGTAGTCCGTCCGTTCCAGTTCATCGGTGCACATCAATTCCATATCTTTCTATTTCTCTTCTGAAGGTCATAGTGCCCAAATAGGAGAAAGGAGGTATATAAATTAAACAAAAAATTATAAATGCAGCAAATAAATAAGTTTCTAACCATGATGAATATGCCACAGGGCACTGCCCGTCCTGAAGAAATAGTCCAATCCAGTATAATATGGCTGGTTAAATATAGCATTTAAAAGGTTCCTCATATCTAGTTGCTCCTTGCATCACAAATATGGATCCACATGCATTTATAACCTACGTGTATGGTATTCAGTCCACTTCCTGTGCTTTCACAAACAACAGCTGTTCAGGATTAGAGCACTGAGTTATAAAGAGATCATATACAGCCTGTATTTTGAGAATGTATATATGGATGGTAAAGAAGTTGACTGGTCCCTTAGAGTTCTTTCCAGTCTATAATTAGTTATTTCCAAATGATTTATATCAACGTGGTACAGTTCCAAGCATAACACGTTGTTGATCTTTCTTTTTCACTAGCTCAAATGAAGGTTGGCTGTGACAACACAGTGCTGCGAATGGTCTCCAGTGGTAAACATATCAACCGTGTTACTTTTGAGTACCAGCAGCTGGAACAGCATGAACTGGAAGTCAGAGAAGAGAACAGCCTTGAGGAGTTTTGTCTTTCGAGCGTCTGAGAAGGCAGACAAGTCATTCTCGTCTGTAACACAGTTGATTTTGATCGGCCAACTTTATGAACCCTTTCTAGTGTATAAACACTTACCTTTTCATACTGAGTCATTCTTGCCATGATCAAAACAGTATTAATCCTAGCATTTCCAATATATTGTCCACCCCCGTCACCACGTATGTTTAGTATTTCCACTGTACACAAATTCGTATGGAATCCCAAAGCAACACTTGTGTATGTGTACATCCATTGAGTCAAAGCAAAAGACAAGCACACACCACAGAATCTGGGTGCATGTTTACAATGCAAGTATTAGTTCAATATGTGTGCAACTTTTTCTAACTATTTTGAGGGCCCATGCAAAACGCAGAAGATGCTGAAAACCACTAAGCAATTTCTCTTCTGCATCAGTTAAAAGCATTTAAAAGATACCGTTACTGAAATTACCCCTCAATTTTGTAAGAGAACATTCTGTATTTGTGTGTGAATATTAATTGCTTGTTAATTTATTTAATACAAATGTATAGATGGTTGTTTTTAATAAAATTTATAGCATGAAAAACGTTTTCCTTCTACTGGTCCAGGCACTAATAAATACATGCAAAGTACTGTCAAAATCTAATTTCATTGATATTCTCCCTCCACCTTTTAAGTCTTATCAACTGGTATGTTGCCCGACTAAAAACAGCCACTGTGGGCTCCACTCACTACAAAGCTGGCAGACCATTACAGCGGCATTAACGTGGACATTAAAAAGAGATTGTAGAAATATTTAAAAACCTTTGAGAAATGTTTGAACATATTTTTACTATAGCAAAATAAATGGGCATAAGCATTAATGAAGAAAGACATGATTGTACAAAGAAATGTTTGTCCCTGAGCATTTATCTGGCTGTGGGAATCCCTGCTGGCAATGCAGCAAGATAATATTTCCAGAGGTACCATTAATAGTCAGGGCTCTCATATATTACACTGGTTTACAAATAGACACTTATTTCACATCTTTTTGCAACAAAGAGGGGAGAAGACTGGTGTAATCTACTGTTAGGTTTCTGGATTTCTATTTTTATTCAACACATGAAGTGAATTTGTATTAGATGAATTCATTAAGTGAATTTGTTTTAATCGTATCAGAAGCAACTTGAGAAACTGCAAGTCTTTTCTTGTGTGAATGAATTGACTGTTTGCAAGGATGCTGCTCAGGAGACACCTGGATGTTTTGATGTTTTACCATCCTTGTGGGAGGCTTCTCTCATGTTACCACATGGTGAGCTGGAGCTGACAGAGGGAGCTCATCTGCACTCTCCCCATATTCGAACCTTCAACCTATCAGTCATTAGTCCTGCCGGCACAAGGATTTAATCCAGTGTGCCACCAGGGACTCCTGTCAGCTGGGGGTGACAGATGGGAGCTCACCCATCTTATGGATTCAAAACTGCTGACCTTCAGGTCAGCAGTTCAGCCAGCACAATGGTTATTAATCCATTATGCCACTACATTAAATGAATGAGGACTTCTAAATCCCAGTAATTCAAAAAGCAGCATGAATGTATTTAGTGTTGCACATGTCTGCATACAGTTGTAGTGCCTTAGGGCTCATTTGGAAAGGGGGAAAAACGGAAATAGCAAGACTTTCCCGTTCTTCTTTTGATTTTATCTCCATGTTTTCAGGTTTTCATCCAGACTCTTGAAATATTCTGGAAACAGTACCTATGTTTTACTGCTGGGTGGAATTTTAGCTTGTTCAAGGATAATACAAACAGAATGCTAAGTGAAGGTATGTTTTATTTCAGAAAAATACTGGGCTTATTTAAACTGAGCTGGGAAGTAGGAATGATAGTGCTGTTGTCTCCAATAAATACTTTGGGATGAAGAAACCTCTTGTTGAACTTTAAAATAAAATAGCTCTGGAGGTGCTCTCAGGGAGTTGCTTGTTTTCTAGCTGAACTGTACCAGATCCTGCTCAGATCCTAATACTGATGAAAGGGTTCGTGATACCTCCTATTTACCCCTATATTTTTTAAACTTCAAGAGACTTGTCAACACATTTTTAAGCCTCATGAATTTTAGCAGCAAGGGCCTTGCCCTCTCCTGCTTTCTTCCCTCAAGGATCTTAACAGCAGTACCTCAGAGTTTGCTCTCCTGGTTTTGTTTTTGTTTTTTGTGAATTATGACAAACCATTTTTCCAGCATCTTGATGCCGTATCTAGGGTCCAAGGACCCCTGGTGGCACAGCGGGTTAAACTACTGAGCTGCAGATCTTGCTGACTGAAAGGTTGGCGGTTCAGATCCGGGGAGCAGGGTGAGCTCCTGCTGTTAGCCCTAGATTCTGCCAAGCTAGCAGTTCAAAAACCTGCAAATGTGAGATCAATAGGTACCACCTTGGCGGGAAGGTAATGGCACTCCATGCAGTCATGCTAGCCACATGACCTTGGAGGTGTCTACAGACAACGCCGGCTCTTCAGCTTAGAAATGGAGATGAGTACCACCCCCCAGAGTTGGACATGACTAGACTTAAAGTCAGTAGAAATCTTTACCTTTAGATCCCGCAAATGCCCTGAAACACAGACAAAAATGTTAAAAAGTATCAAATGGTGAAATGCTACCTTAATTTACCAATGGGTTATGTATGTCCCACTTTCTGCTTCACATGAATCCCCTGTTGGGAGTTTCAGATTGAAGCCAGACCCTCAAAACTTGATATTTTTCAAAAAATCCTCTTCCCAAATTCTGAGGTGTGTAACATGATGCTCCAGTGAATTATGGCTGCAGCATACATGCAAACATATTTTGTATTGTGAGACGGAAATTGAATATTAGTTTTTCTTCAAAACACCATTCTGCAGAAATTTCCATGCCATGCAAAGAATGCTCAGGCTTCTGTCCTCTGACCTTTGCTTCAGGACTGAACAGCCCAAATACTGGGTAGTGCATGATGAATAACTGCTTTGCCCATATGCAAAATTGGTTATTGAACATGACCACCCTCACCCCTAATAAAAGAAAGACATTGTTCTTCTCCCACAGAAGACATTGTTTCCCAAGGATTAAAGGCCAAATGAATGACAATGGCCACAGTCCCTGCAGCCTCCCCTGAGCCTCCCAGGACCAGTAGCAACCCTGACTCCATAGACTGTGCTGGTCATGGACCATAATAAAGTCTTAATTGATTGACTCCATAGCCCCCAACTCCCCCCACACACGTTCCTCAACTTAGCTGTTCAGACTGAGCCAGTCCGCAGCAACGAAGCTCCAAAGCTCCACTGGAGATCCCCTGGAGATCGCCTCATGGCCCCACTCTCTCCCGACCAAGTTACAACCTAAACTGCTAATATGTATCATATACCTCCATTTCCAGACCCTTTACCATACAAAGTATCTTTCTATATTTCTTTTCATCTTTCTTTTTTTCCTTATGCGAATGAGCACAGAGGAATGAATTAAAACAAATAAGGCAAATAACCTTTCAAGCCCTGCATGCAGCCCCAGCAAGGCCCTTCTACTTTCACCCCATTTCTACCTAGAAATCCTTTAAGATCCTATATTAAAACACCACATGAACTATCTTTTATATTTTAATTTTTGTTATTACTGAGCTATATGAAATTGAAGGCAAAACCCACATGAACTTATTAACTGCAATAACCTCTTGAGCAATTCCAGATACTCTTTCCACACCCTGTATGGGAATCAGAGATAGGACTTAATCTGTGGAACAAATAATCTTTCTACATGCCAGCAGGCCATCCGCCTGCCCCCGGAAACATCCCTTTTGGTGATCTCAGCTATCCATGGGACAAAAGTCTAGGAAGAAACTTTGATTGCACTCCCTTCGCCAATAGACATTTCTGGGACTCGTTTCTTCATCTGGAGATCCAGTGCTCATTGTCTTTTCAACCAGGACCTGGTATATACATAATCCTATCAATCATCTTTTCAGACTTTGTCTTCATTCCATTGCTACACACCCAGGAGTTGACACAGTCCCTGGAGACCTCTCCTTCCCTCAGGACCACCTCCATGGCTCATTGGAAACCCCAGGGCCTCCCTGTCCAGCTGGAAGAAGATCCTCAGCCACATCATTGTTCTCTTCACAAATTGGGAGGCACACCACCTAAGGCCCGCCTCTCAACCAAATGGGAAATGCTGGCCAGTTTCTCAGCGCTGGCCAATCAGGGAGAAGGTAGAGAGCCTACATTTATGATTAAGAGGCTTGACAATGTATAGTTTGTGCCTACTTTCTGTTCTAATACGTATAGATCAGAAATAAATGGAGCCATATAGACTGGGGCAACATGCATACCATGTCACAGCTGACCTCTGTGCTGATGAAATACATAAGTTTAGGACAAACCTAAGGGCTTTTTCAATGGTCTAGGGGAGAACAATAGTATAGATTATAAAAAATGGACAGATAATACGAAGTGGCCTTGTACATACTTTCAAAAAAGAGAACAAAAGAGGACAAAAATGTGTGCATGCTAAAGTTATATGTATGTGTTCTTTCAGAGCAGCATTGGCTTATTTCCTCCTCCTCCTTCTGAAGACTGCTGTATTGTTGGTCTTTATGTTCCTCAGAATTGTTTTTGCATTCCTAATATTTTGCTTATATTTATTTGATTTGGGGAGTTCTAGCTCAAAAAGCAGCAGCAGCAGCAGCAGCAGCAGCAGCAGCAACAACAACAACAACATTTTTGTACCCCACCTCCATCTCCCCATAGGGACTCAAGGCAGCTTACATGGAGACATGCCCAAACAGACATAGATCAAGAAAAACAATGCAATAAAATAAGTAAGTATAATGAGTTCAGTCTCTGTCATCAGGAAAATGGGTTTTGGAGTCCTTGTTTGCATCATTGCTGAACTTTAACAGCTGTTCAGTGACATGAAAAAGTGTGTTTATATTTTATGAACTTGTTGGATATGTTTTGCATCCCTTTGAAGTTTGAGACTGGAAAATGTCTGACAATGGACTAGGCAGTGAATTCTCTCTTGCTAAGCTGTTTGCACAGTCCTCATTGCTATTAGGTGGACGATGAGTCACTCTCGTACATTTTGATTTTCTTTGCTTGTCTCTGCATTATATAACCCTTGGAAGCTCACCTTCCATCAGCCTCACCTTTGAGAGGTTGTCTCCCAGCCCAAGAGCTTCCAGTATTTTTTAGCAATAGGGATTTGATTGTTGACCAAGTGATACGTCTGAGCAGAATTTGTTTAGAGATCCAATTCTTCTTTTGAACCCTCAGAGATGCCTGGAATGACATCCAATACAGTATTTTTTTCCCAAAGTGTGTCCCTTGGGCCCTTGGTATCTGCTCAGGTTTGGTTCCAGGACCCTTTTGGATAGCAAAGTCTGTGGGTGTTCAAATTCCATTTTATATAATGCCATGGTAAAATGGTGTTACTTATATAACATGACAAAAAAAGGTTTGGTTTTTGAATTAAAAATATTTTTGAGCCATGGATGTTGAATCTATAGTATGGACACCACTGTGACCTTTGTTTCCATCAGCAAAATGTCTTGAGCTGGCCTTGGTAGTAAGTAGGCTATATGGCAAGGAAAGTTCATATAAAACTGAAGGAAGGTTTGGAATTTCCATAATTAACCCTCTTTAGGTTTGCATCATTATTTTGTCTTTTTTTTTAAAAAAAAGCCAAAGCAAAAACATGTTTCCTATTCAAATAGAGCTTTTCCTTCTCCTTAATGAACTCAGTGACGACCTCATATATCCGCTGTGCTTTCCCTTACAACATAAGTTAGACTGCACTTCCAAGGAGTGATTCATTACCATCATTTTTATTTACAGCCTCATGACTTCTAGTATCTGAGGAGATTTTCTCATTGGGAAAATGACGCACTTTCCCTCCTTTTCCACTTTGTCTTGGCTACTTATCTCTAAAGATCAGCAACTACTAATCATAGCAGCTATGGATTTTGTTCGCACATCATTTCCTATAAAAGGAAATGCAGTATATTACACGTGAGTCACTACAAAATGAACAGCTTTCATTATCTGCCACTATTTCAAATGAAATTGACGTTTACAGAATGACAAAAGGCATGGCACTGCTTCAAACTCCCTTCCTTCTCCCCCTCTTTAAAAAAAGAATATAATATTTAATAATATAATGCTTTTTCTTAATGGTAAATCAGTAGCTGCCTTTGCAGCACTTTTTGGCTAAAAATGTATTGATGTCAGATGGAGACAAAACTAGCATGCAGAGAAGCTTTAGAACAGGGCTTCTTAAACTTTTTCCACTCGCGACCCCTTTTGTCCAAGAAATGTTTGTGTGACTCCAGTATATAGGTATATAAAATACACATATAAACCAAACATTTACTGATACCCCTTGTTTGGAGGCTTTTAAACATAGGCTGGATGGCCATCTGTCAGGGGTGCTTTGAATGCGATTTTCCTGCTTCTTACCAGGGGGTTGGACTGGATGGCCTACGAGGTCTCTTCCAACTCTATGATTCTATGATTCCATGATAATCAATTAAACAGAAATTCATTTTAAAACAATTTTGGTGTACATATAATTTTGCCATTTATTAAAGATATTTACATACTAATGAGATGGATGTGCTTGTTTATGTTTATGTAAATAACTAAATATTGGCTGAATATTTGATACTGCAGTACGTAGAACATTTTCAACATTTTTTCATGTCACACTGCCATATACTTGGTTTGCAACTCAAAGAAGCAGAATATACTTGTGGCTCTCCTTTCTTCTGCACAATTGGGTTTTTTGGGGGGGCACAATGAGGTGTTTTGGGGGCCTGTACCTCCAACTTAAAAGATCCCAGGTTGCAGAGTGGGCTAGTGCCTGAAATGGACCCATACCGACCTCCCTCTTGTTTTCATCATGGTCTGTTCACATACATGCATGCAATCCTTATCCTTTTCTCCTCACCAAAACAAATAGGTGGTATTAACCCTTCCCTTTCTGCTTAGCTTTTTAGAATAAACATTTGAAGGGAAATATTTCTGAATCAGAAAAGATAGTCATCAAGCAAAATCAACATTTGCAAGGCTTGCAAAACAAGGCAGACTTTTGCTTTTTTGACGAAGTACAGTTGAAGCATTTGCTGCACGTTCTTGCAAACAATTCATGTAAATGTCTAAAACAGTCACTAGGTGGCAAAGTACACATTTTTTCCATGACCTCCACATTCATTTAGGAGACACCAAATGGGATTGCAACCTGCAAGTTAGAAGATATCCAGAGACTGGATTCTCCAATTTCTTCTCTGGAGTATATCCCTTGGAAAGCTACATAGGAGGGTTGTGGAATTCTCCAGAATGGTGTGGGATTTGGTCGGTGAGAATATGGATTGTAAGGTTAAAAAGCCTGTAGAAACAGAAGCACCATCAGTTACCACACAAGTGACTTCCAAAGATAGATCCTGTTTTGGCTTCAAAACACATTGGACTGTGGGTATCTAGCCAATTACACGTACTTCCAATCCATGTTTGTATATAAGCCATGTCTTCCAATTCATAGTCAACCTGAACAGCAATTTATGGATGCAGCCACAATAGTTAGGGTGGTATCAAACTGATATAATTTTGCAGTGGTAGATATGTCCCTGTTGTGTAACATAAAATTATATTGGAGTAGATGTGCTGGTGCACTAATTTTAGTTTGGACTATGACACTGGGAAACCTGAATCCAAATCCCCACTCAGCTATGGAGCTTGACCAATCTCTGACAAAAATATAGACACTTCAGTCAGGGCCACTACACAATTCTGAACCATTCCTATTTTTTTTACAGAGCATGGAAAGGCTATTTCTTCAGGATCTTACCCCCAGAATCTGGAATTTAGAGAGCTGAAGTCTCAAAAGCAACTTTTTGAAGCTCTCTGTGTTTTTAAACACTTAGGAGTAGTGGGTTGTTGTAGGTTTTTCCAGGCTATATGGCCATGTTCTGGAGGCAATTTTCTCCTGACGTTTCGCCTGCATCTATGGCAAGCATCCTCAGAGGTAGTGAGGTCTGTTGGAAGTAGGAAAAATGGGTTTATATATCTGTGGAATGACCAGGGTGAGACAAAGGACCCCTGTCTGCTGGGGCTAGCTGTGAATGTTTCAGCTGATCACCTTGATTTGCATTCAATGGCCTGGAAGCGCCTGGGGGGAATCTCTTGTTGAGAGTGATTTTATGTGCCTGTTTGTTTCCCCTCTGTTGTTTTGCTGTTGTAATTTTTGAGTTTTTTAATACTGGTAGCCAGATTTTGTTCATTTTCATGGTTTCTTCCTTTCTGTTGAAATTGTCCACATGCTTGTGGATTTCAATGGCTTCTCTGTGTAGTCTGATGGTGGTTGTGAGAGTGGTCCAGCACTTCTTCTCTAATTGTGTTGTGTGCATCAAACCAGTGGTGAGCAATACTGCCAACTAATGACATCTGCAGTGCCTTTCATGTTCCTTGATTCGTGTTTGGGCAATGCTGCGTTTGGTGGTCCCTATGTGGACTTGTCCACAGCTGCATGGTATACGGTAGACTCCTGCAGAGGTCAGAGGATCCCTCTTGTCCTTTGCTGAACGTAGCATTTGTTGGATTTTCTTGGTGGGTCTGTAGATAGTTTGTATGTTGTGTTCCCTCATCAGCTTCCCTATGCGATCAGTGGTTCCCTTGATGTATGGCAGGAACACTTTTCCTCTGGGTGGATCTTCTTTATTCTTGTCTTGTTCTTCGTCTTGCAGCTCTTCTGATGTCTGTGGTGGAGTATCTATTGGCCTGTAAAGCCCTGTTTAGGTGGTTCAGTTCATCTTGGAGGAGGTGGGGTTTGCAGATTCTTTTTGCACGGTCTGCCAAGGCTTTAATTGTGCTTCTTTTTTGACTTGGGTGATGGTTGGAGTTTTTATGTAGATATCTATCTGTGTGTGTGGGTTTTCTGTAGACGGTGTGACCCAATTGTTGATCTGGTTTGCGGGTGACTAGGACATCTAGAAAAGGCAGTCTTCCTTCATTTTCTTTTTCCATGGTGAACTGGATGTTTGGGTGGATGCTGTTAAGATGTTCCAGGAACCTGTTGAGTTCTTCTTCTCCATGGCTCCAAATGGTGAAGGTGTCATCCACATATCTGAACCATATAGTGGGCTTTTTGGTTGCTTACAACAGCAAAACAACAGAGGGGAAACAAACAGGCACATAAAATCACTCTCAACAAGAGATTCCCCCCAGGCGCTTCCAGGCCATTGAATGCAAATCAAGGTGATCAGCTGAAACATTCACAGCTAGCCCCAGCAGACAGGGGTCCTTTGTCTCACCCTGGTCATTCCACAGATATATAAACCCATTTTTCCTACTTCCAACAGACCTCACTACCTCTGAGGATGCTTGCCATAGATGCAGGCGAAATGTCAGGAGAAAAATTGCCTCCAGAACATGGCCATATAGCCCGGAAAAACCTACAACAACCCAGTGATCCCGGTGATGAAAGCCTTCGACAATACTTAGGAGTAGGTTGCAAAAAGAACACAGCATAGAGATAGGACAACAGCATATATTCCATTCATCTTTCTATTTTTACCCAATGCAAATTACATGTTATCTTTCAGCATTCATGATTGCAAATCACTGTGGCTATTGTTGCCAAATCTTGAGTAGCTTCATTCACTTCTTCCTCAATGAAGGCCATTTCTAAGTCTATTTATAAGGTTTGCTTTTTTTAAAATTGAAATGCCTTCCCTAATGCCTGAAGGAACAATGGTTCTTGCTGTGGTCATTGATGTATGTAGTTGCTTTTGTACTGATAAAAGCATTATTGTCTAGTCTTTTGAAAGAAGCACCCGACTTGAATATGGAGATCAATTTATTTCTTTGTCCTCTCTCAAATTGGTGCTTAATTTTTTTTATTCAATTACTTTTGATAAGAAGGTGACAGGACAGGACGTTCTGGAACCCATAGAAGAAAAAAATACTTTTCTGTTGAATCAAAATCAGCTCAAGAATAGCTGGAAAATGACATCAATTTCATATTGATAAATAAACAAAAGTGTAGGGAAGCTTCTAGATGAACAGCAGCCAGCAATCAGGAAATACAAGTTGATTATCCCTTATCAGAAATTCTTAGGACTAGAAGTATATTGGATTTTTTTTTTCAGAATCCAATTATCACAGAGACAGAAAGTAAGGTGAAATCTTCTGGACAGAGGCACAGACAGCAAAACAAACAACATGGGGGCCCTAACCCTTCCCTATGCAATCCAAAGCTCTTTTTGGCTAGAGTTACACTTTAAAATCTTCCTGTTCAGATTTACCTAAAAATTCAACTTAAGAACAAACCCAAAGAATCTTGTTCATAACATGGGGACTGTCTGTATTTTGGGTTTTCCTTCTGCTGCTGTCTTATATTTTCCTTTTATCTATTCACCCATGTGATTATGGAAACAGTCTCAAATGGCTTTAGATCACAGGAGTTTCATTGTTATTGTGTTTCTCTTTTCCAAAGCATGAAAAATATAATATGCCTCAGGTTTTGTTTTTTTTTGTCACAGAACTGGAGCATTGACTTAACAAGTTGCAACTTGTGGACCGGAGACAGATTAGTGGTACAAGCCTCCACTGGGAAGGCCTTTTTAAAGATGGTTGCTATAACACTGTCACAGGTCTCAACTGGTAGTCTTAATTAGGACTTGGAGATGCCCTTTCAACATTCATGCTTATTTTCAGCTGAATGTCAGAGATAAACCATTGAACATTTCTCTCTCTCTCACACACACACACACACACACACCCATTTTTCCACATTAAATTATGGTCTCAAATAAGTCTAACCAGAAAACATATTATGGTCAACCCAAATTCATAGAAGTCACTCTGCACATCCAGGGCCTTCCAGTCTGTTATATGGGGTAAAACAGGTTAACCCAGAAGTTGAAGAATGCTCTGCAGTTGTCCAGAAGCTCTGAAGAAGCCCTGCAAACTGAAGTTGGTATGGAGTTAGACCAGTTCTGATTTGAACCAGTTCACTAACCACTTGAGCCAATGCCACATTTTCCTGTAGTGCACAGGCCACAAAGCTATGGAGAGCTTGTGGCAGTCACTGGGTGGCTTTGTTGCCATTAGCAAAGGTACCCTCATGACCTGAAGGAAGGAGGAAAATCTACCCTCCTGTAACATAAAACTATTAGACAAGGGTCACATCTACAATGATCATTTAACACAGTTTCAAGCCAACTTGAAATTTCCTCTCAAGCCACTTCCATACTGGATTATAGTGTCAGTGTCTAAGTGCCACAATTGCAAAGTTCAGGAGAAGACACCAAAAAGGTTCTCTGTTTCTTCTAAACATACCTGCCAAGGCAATTTAATCCCACTTAGCAAAACCCTTTTACAATTCCCTTTCCCAAAAAACTTTCACAGGCATTTTCCAACAAGCACTTTCATTTAGTTTTAACTAAATATTATCTTACTTCATTTTTCAATTTCATCATAATGTGGGATTTAAAATACACACATATTGAACAGGTACAATGTGTTTTATGGGTTGTCTCTAAAATGAATGTTTCAAATGAAGTTTCTTTCATCTATTGTTATACAGCACCATTTTACTTTATCCAGTAACTCAATTTTACAATCCATTTCACATTTGCTGCAGTGCTGCTAGAAATAATAGTGATGATGTCACTAGGAAAGGAGATAAGAATTTGTTCACTAAAAGCAACAATGCTATCGAAATATCTTAGCAATATATTGCTTTAAAAGAGATACCCTATAACCAGATTCTATAGGCATTCTGTAGTATTGTTGAGTGATTTCAGCTACCACTAAATCATGGGTCTGTGAGCCTGGTGTGTCACGCTGCCAGAAGATTGAATGAGACATAGATGGACATAAAGGCAAAAACAGTGGTCTTCAATCTCAATGGCCAAAGAGTAGAGCTAGTGCTTACAGTACTGACATAAAGCATTAGAAAATACAGAGAATTTTATTTACTTTGACTTAGTTCGTAAGTACAGGAGAGATTTTATCAATGGAAATGTGGTGCACTTGGAATGCATTCATTAAGTGGTTTTTCTCTTTTCCCCCATTAGAGGATTAGTCAGACCAAGTACACATGTCCAGGAGCTAGGTAGTCTTCCAAAGGCGATTTCAATTAACACAATCTTGGGGAAGAGGGAGATGAAGCTTGCTTGGCCTTAACAGGGGTGTGAAACATAGGAAAGCAGTCTGCTGGCATTGTGAGACTGCCTGGAATTTAAAAAATAAATAAATTCATATATCATCATTTAGAGGTCATTATTTAGGAGGTCAATTTTCTTGAAAACACATGAATAGATTACACATAGTGAGTAAAAACAAGCCTGTCACTGCCCATCAGTTTCCATCTAAAATGACAAAGGGGGGAGTAGGGAAGAGGGAAAAGCATGAGGTTTTTCAACAAAGCTGTCAGAATAACTCTGCTTCCTATTTCTTATATGCTGCCCCCAAAGTCCTTTCTGCTTTCCATATGCAGTCTCCATTTTTCTCCTAGAATTGGGCCTTTCACATTGTACTATTGTGATTCCACTCAGGTTGGCATTGATGCATCATGGGATTCATAGCATAGAGTTAATGTGGTTAAAGTGGAATCATAGCCCTATAACTGCATACTGTAAGGAATTGTGTTGTTATTGTGTGCCTTCAATGCAGTTCCACTTAACAGAAAAGACATATCTTTGTATAAATAACTGGGGGAAGGAGGGAAGCAAAATGGCCATGACCACGTGGCTGAAAAGAATGTGAAAGATTGGAAATGAGGACTGCACTCTAACAGAGGGGCGAGTTTGCCAGGTGGAAACATATGGCCAGTTATGGTGATCTCATTACAACATCTATGTTGTATGTGCCATTACAGGGTTATTAAAGGGTCAATGCAGACCAAGAACACACAATCAAAAACAGATTATTTTAAACAGTGTAAACAAATGCTTAGAGTAACCCATGGCAAAACCACCACAAGGTTTTCTTGGCAAGATTTGTTCTGATGGGGGTTGCCATTGTCCTTCTCTGAGGATAAGAAATCATGGCCTGCTCAGTTCACACAGTGAATTTCCATGGTCAAATGGGGTGTAATGATTTGAGTGTTTGGAGTATGACTCTGGAGACCAAGGCTGAAAACCCCACTAGCACACACAGAATATTATCACACGAGGCTCTAAAAATGGGCATGGTGTTGAAAACCCATCTAGGTTTGAGTTGGGGGATGTCATTCTTCTTATTGTTCTAATCTGCTCCTTAAGAACTCTAAGAAACTTTTAGCTTGAAACCCATGCTACTAGCTGTGTGCAAGAATGCTGTTTGATAATACCACTGGGATCATACTGTCATAACCAGCTTGATAGCGATGCTGAGGAGCTGCTAAAAGGGTCAGCAGAGGAGACAGAGACCAGGAGTTCCCAGCGGTCTGCTGAAGATGAACCCTCAGCTGGAGTCAAGCCCTGAATGGAAGCAAACACTCCACAGTAAGCAAGTGAAACCAAAGCAAGTACACTTAAGCCAGATACTAGGCTTGGTTGATAAAAACAAATGGTTCAAAACCAGTTTCGGATCTAGGGAGCACTGGTGGTTCAATTCTAAAGTCACTTCCAAATTTTTCCAAAAAAAAGTCAGAACTTTCTGAAACTTCTGAAATTTCCGAATTGATTCATTAATGGCGGACGCAATTGCGCAATACACAGAAAATGGCACTGGCACTGGGGAAAATCCAGCGCCTTCTCCCTCCCTCATTTTTACACCAATCTTAATGAAACTTGATATACTGCTACAACACATCCTCCTCTGTTAGCATACCAAATTTCAACATGTTCAGACAATCCACTGTTTGTTTGTTTTAAAAAAAATAAACAATTTTAGAAATAATTTATTAAAATAAAAATAAAAGAGTTACCTCCTTGAATTTTTAAGGAAAGGACAAAAGGTTATAGGGGATCACTTTCAGACACATTCATACTGTTGGAAGTCACCATTTTTGCAGTTGAGGCCTAGCAAGTTTGGAAAATATAGCATCAAGTCCCCAAAACACACCCCAGAAAAAGGTTCCAACTCACTTCCGCATCCCTGAAATCAATTGCGCAAGGAAAGTTGAAACTATAGAGGCCTACGGCCTTGCAGAAACATGGCAGAAGTCCCTTTGGAAGGCAAAACATCCAATTTTTCCTGAATTACACCACATCTGAGTGAACCTATCAAACCCTACCAGATACAGAGGGGTTACACATACCCACACCTTTAGAGCAGAGTTTCTCAAACTGTGCTCCTCCTGATGTTTTGGACTTCAATTCCCACAATTCCAAACAGCTGGTAAACTGACTGGGATTTCTGGGAGTTAAAGTCCAAAACACCTGGAGGAGGACAGTTTGAGAAACATTGCTTTAGAGTGTTGATTACAGATCTCAAACATTATTTGAAAAATCTCATTAATCAAGCAGTGTTGAGATCTTGAAATATAAATCACTCAGTGCTGTGATTCCCTCAATGCAGATGTCATTATTTGGCTTGAATCCAATGCCCATTTTTTCTTGACCAAAGGACTTCTGAGTTCAACATCTGGAACACTGAATCTTGGCATTAGTGTTCTGGTTTGTTTGTACTTCGTGTTTCTTATTTTGAATTGGACTTCCATATATTCTGCTGTTTTCTGAGGACATTTGTACCCAGCATCACTGACTTGAACTGTTGACTTCAGCTAGTTTACTTGTTTATGGTGTTTGTTTGGACTTAGGCCTTAATCAGTGGCCCTGTTTATAACACATACTCAGACTCAAACAGTGAGAAAAAAATGAGGTATAAGATGGCACAATAGGAAAAGATTAAATCTTCCATGCTCAGAATTAACACACATACAATAGCTGCTATTTTCAAAAAATGTAAAGGCTGGGGTTGCTTTCATTCATCATCATGCTCATTTTTGTTTAGCACTCAGGATCTAATGGTAGATTATCTTCTCCAAAACTGGAAGTGTTCAATACAAGATGACAATGGTAAACAACAAAGAGAAGAGCACACTTTAGTTCCATCAATAAAGATTGATAGCCAAATAACTGTGATCAGTTCTTACTTTTGCTGCAATTAGAAAGAAATGCAAAGGCACATCTGTTCAGACAGGACTTTTAACTTGTTTAGATGTTTGTTAATGATTGATTTAATGATTTTATAATTTATTTGTTTTTATGTGATTAATTGAATTGGTTTATTGTTTATTTTATTTTACTGATATAGTCAACTGCTTTGAGTGTAAGGAAAAGCTTTTTGAAAAAGCACTGAAAAAAATAAGAGTAGGATTATGGCAACCCCCCCTCTAAGTCTTGCTAAGAAAATCCCATTATGGGGGTCACCATAATCAATAATGACTTGAAGACACACAACAAAAACAATTGGCTTCCAAAGAAAATCAGGAAGAGTTTTGCAGCTTCTTTTGCTGTCAACACCCCGTCCAGTGCTACGATGTTAGTTAACTGCCTATGAGTAGAAATCTGAGAATTGAGCTCTGGTTTGTAGCTAGGAAGATGTTTCATAGAACCAAGGTCTAGACTGCTATCCACAAAGGTCTTCTTGCACTGGGTTAGACCAGCTCTGGAGTTTCCTCCTGTTTGAGAAAGTGTTGCAGGACAGGCAGGGTAGGGGGGCAAGAAATAAAGGACGAAACCTGAAGCCTTTTCTAACACAAATCCCTCCCCAGTGTAAATTGTAGCTTTCTCACAATGACAGCAATTCAACTCCTACCAAATTTGTATGACGCACCCTAATCATCCCCCTCAAATGCAAATTTTGCCCTCAAAATATAAACCTCTGTTTCCTGCTTTTCACTCTCACATGCTATAAGTAAACTATGTACATATCTCTTGCAAAAGCACAGCAAATCCCCTTTTGTAATGCAAACTTTTTCTCCCTGAAGTTGATGCCCTCATTTCCTATATGTCCCACGTAAGCACTGCCATTTCCATGAATAAATATTACTAAAAATACCTACCAAGTTACTTTTACTAACTTAAAAAAAAACCTGAGCGCAGTTGCTAGCCAATTCTGGACAAAGAACATAGTGGCAACCACTCTCACGTGACATCACTCACCTCTGGACAAAATGTATGTACAAATTTGTATTGAACATGCAAATATGCATTTAGGTATGAGAATCAGCAGGGTGTTGTGGTTTGAGCATTGGACTGTGACTCTGAAGATAAGGGTTCAGATCCCTGTTCAGCTACGAAAATCCATTTAATGATCTTCAGCAAGTCGTACTCTTTCAGCCTCCAATGAAGGCAAAAGCAAACCCACTCAGAATAAATCTTGCCAAGAAACCCATAGGATGGATTTACCTTTGGGTCATCATAAATTAGAATGACATGAAGGCTCAGAGCAGCAGCAGCAACAACAAAATAATTACAGTACATTTACTGTATATACTCAAGTATAAGCCTAGTTTTTCAGCCCTTTTTTAGGCTGAAAAGGTTCCCCTTGGCTTATACTCAAGTCAAGGTTATTTATATTTTACTCTGTTATTATTATTATTATTATTATTATTATTATTATTATTATTATTAAATTATCATTTTACTTTATTATTACATTTATTTATTATTGTTATTATTATTACATTTATTATTTTAATTTATTATTGTTGTTATTATTGTGTATATTATTTTAATCTATTGCTGTTATTGTCACATTTCTATTATTTTACTCTATTATCATTTATTATTTTACTCTCTATTGTTATTGGAAGGCTACATAAGCAGATTTACATTGAAGAAGGTTAGAATAATGGTTTAATAGGAGTTGGGCAGTCTTATCTCAAATTACAGTTTTATGTAAATATTCAAAAACATTTAACTTACTGATGCTTCAATTAATGTAATTGTATTGGTATCTATTTTTATTTTGAAATTCCCACCCCCGGTTTATACTTGAGTCAATCCATTTTCCCAGTTTTTTGTGGTAAAATTAGGCACCTCAGCTTATATTCGGTCAGCTTATACTCGAGTATATACGGTATATTCCTGAAGCTCTGCATCTTTGCATTTCTTCAGCCTTGCATGCACTGACAGTGTCAATGCAGGAAGAGAAACAGATGATAAAATGTAGTCAGTGAAAACATTTGAAAATTACAGCTTGGAAATCATATTTTTTGCACCAACCATCCTAGAATCCTCTAGTCAGGCTATAAAAAGCAATGTGAAAAACGTATTTAAGATCATGAAACTTCTAGTATCGAAAAATATAAAGGTTAAAGCACCAATGAATGCTTTACTATATTCACTGCATAATAGTCACAGTTTTTACCACATTTTTAAATGAAAAGGGGGGGGGGGGTGCAACTATTACACGATGGCAACTATTATGCAATGAAATATGGTAGATTTATATTTCCCCTATTCACTATTACCAAGAAATTCTGATTAGCATACAACTTCCCCATTGTAAACCATCTAGTGTTCCCTTCCACATCTTGCTCTCCTGCCCTAAATAACGTTACCTGCTTGCCCACCTCCTTTCAGCAAGGGCACTTCACTCACTCACCCATCCATCTGCCCACCAGCTGGCGTTTCACTCATGCACTCACTCGCTCACTCACTCATGTACACACTCACTAGCATATTTGTCTACCCACCTATTCACTCACTAACTTATTCACATGCCCATCCACCCATTTGCCCATCCCCTTTCAGACAGTGCTGGAAAGTGCCTGAAAGTCTCCTATCCAGGTACTAACTTTGATTAGTACATGGATAGGAGATTGCCAATAAATGGGCTGTGCCGAGGGCTACATTTCAGGGGAGAGAACTGGCAAAAAAACCTCTGAGTATTCTTCGCCTTAGAAAATCCTATGAAATCCATGTAATCTTTGTAAGTCGACAGATGACTTGAAGGTGACATATGCATATACAAAGCCAGGTGACAGGGTTTTCTTGGCAAGATTTGTTCAGAGGGAGGTTGCTATTGTCTTTCTCTAAGGGTGAATGTGATTTAGTAAAACCCATGCAGTGGGTTTCCAAGGCTGAGAGGAAATTCAGACCCCGTCCTCCTAATGCTCTAGTACAGTGGTTCTCAACGTGGGGTCCCCAGATGTTTTTGGCCTACAACTCCCAGAAATCCTATCAACTGGTAAACTAGCTGGGATTTCTGGGAGTTGGAGGCCAAAAACATCTGGGGACCCCACGTTGAGAACCACTGCTCTAGTACCATTTATTTATTTATTTAGCAGTTTTGTATACCGGTCTTCTCACCTCCGTTCGAGGGACTCAGGCCGGTTTCCAACATCAATATTACAGACAGTCATTAAAACATTATATTCTAAATCTCACTAAAACATTAAAATAGCAAAATACAATCATATAATTACAGTGGTCAGTCGTCATCAAAAAGCACTATTCGTCGTCATCCATGCATATCACAGGATCATGGCTCATTCGTCGAATGCCAATCCCCAAAGCCAAGTTTTCACCTGTTTCCTGAATGTTAAGATAGAAGGGGCAGTTCTGATCTCCAGTGGAAGGGAGTTCCAGAGTCAAGGGGCCACCACCGAGAAGGCCCTGTCTCTCGTCTCCACCAGCCACGCCTGTGAGGCCGGTGAAATCGAGAGCAGGGCCCCTCCAGATGATCTTAGCAATCTTGATGGTTCATAGGGGAGGATACGTTTGAACAGGTAAATTCACACCATGCTGGTTCTACAGGAAAAGTAGTTCATAGCAATCATTTGTGGTGATTATTTTTGGCATTAAATCTTGAAACTTTACATAGAAAATGTACTTTTAAAAAAAACTTAACATTTGTAAAACTGTGCATGCAGCATGTTGAGCAGTTCTATGAATAGCCTTAATGCTTACCTAATGAATGTATGTCATAAGTACACAATAGTATAAAATTGTACAGTGTCATTCACTGTCATGTCTATTTTGAAAGTGTTTTTTAACTACTGAATCACTCAAGCATTAAAATTCTAGAGGAAACACCTATATGTTTTTTCTCCTTTAGTGAACAATGGAAGTGTAAACTGCTTTAGCTGTCATGTAAAATGTTCATGTTACCCAAAATCTCATGGAAGCACAAAGGTTTGTCCCCAGTACTAAACCAGGGCCAAATAAATTGGAGTCACCTTTCAATTGCTGTGGGGAGTCCACACAACATATGCCTGGCTTTGCAGCACAAGCAATGCACCCAGCCATTCATTCTGTGCAAGGGGAAATGAGATTGGCTAATTTTGCTAAAATCTTTGGGAAAAGCAGGTTCTCATTCAGCAAGTGAGAGTCCAAAAGTGGCAAGCTAAAACCCGGAACCTCATGGCTGATACCGAATGAGAGACTCCCCCCTGGGCACACAGAAGACTGGGAGACTTGGAAGGTGCTGAATAGACTGCACTCTGACACCACGAGATGCAGAGCCAACCTTAAGAAATGGGGCCACAAACTGGAGTCTATGACATGTAAATGTGGAGAAGAGCAAACCACAGACCACTTACTACAATGCAGTCTGAGCCCTGCCACAACATGCACAATGGAGGACCTTCTCAGAGCAACAGCAGAGGCACTCCAAGTGGCTAGCCTCTGGTCAAAGGACATATAGTATAATGCCAAGTTTTTTAACTTTGTGTTTTTAAAATACATTGCAACTGTACAAACAGTTTGCTTTTGATACGATAAATAAAGCCCAACTCAGTATAGATTTAGTGCCAGTTGTTACCCAGACTACACAACAAAAAATCCAGTTTTGTCTAGTTAAAAGTATGTTGAGAATCACTCATGCCTCTTCAAGGTAATAATTTACTTGAGGTAATTACAATGCATATCAACTACAGGGTCAGGTTCTTTACATAACACACCTATTAAATATATCTTTCACTCAATTTGTTCTGAATTATAGTCCTGGGGTAATAATGCATAAGGAGATTAATACTTATACATATTTTTCAGTGGCTGTAAATGTCATAAGTTCTGATAACCACCTCCAGTTGTTCCATAAAAAATGATATGCTTATAGACTTTCTCAGAAAATATGAGTCAACTAAATAAAGCCCCCAATTTAATTAACTTAGCAATCATTTATTTTTGCTCATTCTTTTTATTCTTTTTTATGCTATGTTTCCAATTTGTTTCATTTATTGTTTCATTTCTTTGATAAAATATGAACAAGATTTGTTATTTTGAAACTGCAATGGTGGAACTGTTACAGTTTGACATCTGAAAATACTTGCATTATTATCTGCACTGCAGGGGTGACTATGCTTGGTAGTTTAATAGCTTGAAAAAAGAGGAAATGCAGACACATTCCTTTGCTAGCTTTTCTAAATAGTGGCAGAAAAAGATTGAGAGCTGCAAACGAAGAATACTAGATGACCCCACAATGTGGGGGAAAGATATGTACCCCTTTCCATTTCCTGATCTTCCACAATATCATGTAAGGTATATCACTTACCCATCTCTTACGTGCTAGCAGAATGAAGGTGAAGACTGAGATTCTCTGGCATGGCCGCCCGGCAGGTCTGACTCCTCCATTACCCACCTTTGATGGTGCCGCCCTATCTCCATCGACCACTGTTAAGAGCATAAGTGTCATCCTGGATTCACAGCTGACAATGGAAGCTCAGGTCGCTGCTGCCAGCAAACAGGCCTTTTTCCATCTACGACAAGCGAGGCAACTGGCACCCTACCTATCTGACGAGGCTCTGGCAACTGTCATCCATGCCACGGTCACGTCTAGGCTGGACTATTGCAACGCCCTGTATGTGGGCCTTCCGATGTCTATGACCCGAAAGCTTCGTATTGTTCAGAATGCGGCAGCCAGGTTACTCACAAGAACGCCCATGAAATGCCATATAACACCAGTGCTGCAACATTTACATTGGCTTCCAACTGAGTACCGTGGCCTGTATAAGATGCTAGTTCTGACCTTTAAAACTCTTTACGGCCAGGGTCCATCGTACCTTAGGGATCGCCTCTCCTTCTCCCATCATCGGAGGTCGCAACGACCAGCCCAATGTGACTTACTCCATATACCGGGTCCTGGAAAGGATCAGACGCAGGGCTTTTTCTATTTCTGCCCCTGCCTTGTGGAATTCCTTGCTGCCCTACATGAGAGCCATGCATGACTTAGGGCCTTTTACTCTCGCACTTAAGACCTGGCTTTTTACTAGAGCATTCGATCTCTGTTAATTTTTAATTTTTGTATGTATGTATTTTATCTTTTATAATTTAGCTGTAAATCGCCTAGAGCATTCTCGGATGGAGGGCGATTAATAAGTTATATGATGATGATGATGATGATGATGATGATGATTTGGGACTGAATAAAGAACAATGCTGATCTCAGCAGCTCAGGTCAGCTTGCAATATTTATCTTTCCCTAGTTATGTTCTAAGATGTGGGGAAGCGGCGGGGGGGGGGGGGGGGGAAAACTCCAGCTCTTGGGGCATGTAGTCCCCCAAACTATTCCTTCAAACCTTGGCCATTCCAGACTTCCCAGGCTGCCCTTTGTTGGTCAAGCTGGGAAAGAAGGCTGAACTGAATCTTCTGGAAGTAATTCATCCTTCTAATATGGCTCACCCTCTGCCCCCATCCCTCTACCCTGTTTAACATTTTCAAATTCTCATTTTTCAATTTTCAATTTGTTAGTTGTTTGCTCCGCCTCCAGAGAACCCCAGGGACAATTCTGTCTCTTCTATCCACCACAGTTGTCACCACTGTTCTAATAAAAGACTGGGCAACAATGACCTTCTCAATCACACGTGTCAAACGCAAGGCCTACCACATCATTTTATGTGGCCCACAAAACTTTCAATGCCAGGAAAACATAGGACCTCATCGGACTGGCAAAGGGAAAGGTGGGGAGGAGTGTGGGACAGTAGAGGGAATCATTTAACTCTGTTCCCTCACATCCAGGTCTGTCTGCTGCCATCACAATATCCTTTCCTCCTTCAGATCCATCTTTCCCCCGCTTTTCTCTGCTTTGTGCCATTAGGACTCAGGTAACACGTGACTCCCAGAAAGGCACTCTGGGCTCTGATGAAAGTTGCCCTGCACCATGTTTTGGGTTCCGTGAGGCTCCGTTTCAGCAGCGTGTAGAAACGAGAAGATGCAAAGAAGACAGTCTGATAAGGTCCATAGTTACATTTATACAATCTTATAATTACAAATTGCTCTTTGAAGGCAACAATAAGGCTAATGTGGCTCTTGGTGAAAATGGATTTGACACCCTTGCTCTAGATGGTTCTGGATTGCATTTCACACAAGCAATACAATTGGCTACTTGGCACAAGATTGTTGAAAGATTGTTGCAGTTGCCCTCTCCTGTTCCATAGAGACAGTTTATTATTTCAATTAACAACTGTAAGGCATGTCGTACTTCTTCCCATTGTTGCCAGGGTTGTTGATATGTTGTCAGTAATGTACTATCAAGTTGACTTCATTTTGTTGAGTTGGCAACCCTATGGGGCCCTAAATAACTTATGACCTCTTTACACGGGGCATTTTGCCCTGTTTTGCCACTTGTTTTAGTGGCAAGGACTGGGCCTGCCGTGCGCCATCACATGACACATGGCAGGTCCTGCCCACATTCCCCCCAAAGTAGAGAAGCACTTTCTCTTCCACTATGAGGATAAAAGTGTAGTTTGGGTAGCTCTGATGGAACTACCTGCACTTTCCACTCCTTTTTGTCACATGATGGCAGAAAGGGAGGCGGGGAAATGCGCCTTACCTCCCTTTCTGCCATCTGATGAGGGAAGGGAAAGGGTGCCAAAGCACCCTCTCCTGTCCCCTCCACATGATGAGGGAAGGAGGGAAGATGTACAAGGCATGTGCAAAGCTGCTTCGCGTACCTTTCCTTTCTCCAGCGATTGCTGGCACAACAGCATGGCCAAAAAGGACAGTGTGAAGATGTCCTTTAAAAAAGCACCAGATCCCATTTGATCTACTAAGACAAGGTGAGCCCTGGTTGGTACTTGGATCAGAAACTGCCAATGAACAATTGCAAAACATAGGTGCTGTTACCTCTGTTTTAGAGGAAACAACTGATAAAACCACCTCTGAGTATTCCTTGCTTAAGAAAACTACAAAATTAATGGAATCACCAAAAGTTGAGAAGTGACTTGAATGTACATACAAGGACATGAATGGGACACCTCAAGACCCCTAGTCATCAACAATTCAGTCTGATAAACATGGCCTTCTTGATCAGGGCTAAGCTATATATTCATAAATTGCACATAGCACAGATCTCTCAGGATGGTGTCACTTAAGAACATATGACGTTCTGTTGTTCTTCTATACTTTCAATATTTTTTATGTTTTATCATAAGGTTTTCTTGGCATGATTTGTGCAGAAATAGTTTGCAATTGTCACGGAGGCCGTGACAGACTTTGTATTTCTAGGTGCAAAGATTACTGCAGATGCAGACTGTGGCCAGGAAATCAGAAGACGCTTACTTCTTGGGAGGAGAGCAATGTCCAGTCTCGACAAAATAGTAAAGAGTAGAGACATCAGACTGGCAACAAAGATCCGCCTAGTCAAAGCCATGGTATTCCCTGTAGTAACCTACGGATGTGAGAGCTGGACCTTAGGGAAGGCTGAGCGAAGGAAGATAGATGCTTTTGAACTGTGGTGTTGGAGGAAAGTTCTGAGAGTGCCTTGGACTGCGAGAAGATCCAACCAGTCCATCCTCCAGGAAATAAAGCCCGACTGCTCATTGGAGGGAAGGATATTAGAGACAAAGTTGAAGTACTTTGGCCACATCATGAGGAGACAGCAAAGCCTAGAGAAGACAATTATGCTGGGGAAAGTGGAAGGCAAAAGGAAGAGGGGCCGACCAAGGGCAAGATGGATGGATGGCATCCTTGAAGTGACTTGACTGACCTTGAAGGAGCTGGGGGTGGTGACGGCCGACAGGGAGCTCTGGCGTGGGCTGGTCCATGAGGTCATGAAGAGTCGGAGACGACTGAACGAATGAACAACAACAGCAGTTTGCAATTGTTTTCCTTTTGGATTGAAAAAGTACAATTTGCTCAAGGTTACTAAATTCCTGAGTGGGGATTTGCATCTTGGGCTCCTGTCTCCAACACTCAAGCTACTATACTATGTTGGTTCTCTTTAAGATTTAGAACATATAGTTGGAAATGGCTAAGGCAGTCATTGTCTCCAGGTTTATGGTCTTAATAGACAGAGCACTAAGCATATTGAGATTCTTGTGAAGTTCCTTAGCTTGGTGGAATAGCTGCTGGGCAACAATAAGTAAGAGATTAAATTTGACAATCAGGAAGGCTGATTTTGAACCTACTTTGCTTCATTTCCCCTATCTACAGTCTGGTGGAATGGCTGCTGCTTGGTTCTGTACATATTTGTATGTAGAAAGCATTTCATAATCTGATCCTGCTCCCCCCTCCTCCCCACCTACCTGCCTGCCTGCCATCCGCTAACTCTAAAAAGTGCTAACTTTGAACAATACTTTTAAAAGACATACCTTTGAGACACAGCCTTTTATTCTTACATGATGGCAACTGCCTTAAAAATCAATTCTGTATCCTCTGGTAAATTAGCCCTTTGGCAGAAAAGGGTCCAAGCTGTAATTGCTGATAAAAAATATTCATAGCATGTGTTCCTTTCTTCTGTTATTACTAGATATGCTGTGAGTCAAGTCAGCATGGTGACTCATGCATTGATTGCTTCCACAAGTTGACGAGGGACCTTACAGAACTTCCAAGTTAAAGAAATATGCAGGAGGGTCAATGGCAGCACCTTCATTTGCAAGAGACAGGAAACATTTCCTCCAGTACACACCTGAATGGTTGGGGAAAAAAGGTCTGTCCAGGCAAATGAACACGTGCATGTAATAACATAAAGGCAATCTATTCTATGACCAGGTAATTACAGAAAACTACCCAAAAAGGGACTTTACATTGAGGATTTCTTTCCGTCTAACCATTAGACATTTTGTACTATTTGACATCCCCCCCCCCCCCCAGGTACTGTCTAAAATTAATATCTGGATTTGCAACTACACTTTTTTTTCATTTCTGTTTTATGTCTACATGGGAGAGCCAAGGTGATGTGGGAGATTAGGTTCAAGTCCATAGAACCTGAAAGGCACTTGGTGACCATAGGACACAAACTCACACTCAGTCCGATCTATCCCATAAGCATGTTGTGGAAATAATGTGGGAAAGAACAGAACCATGTACAATCAGGCCGTCATACCCATGAATTCAACCATTCACAGTTTGAAAATATTTCTTTAAAAAGCCAAAGCAAACCTTTATTTTACCATTTTATATAAGGAACATCATTTTGCAATGTCATGGTATATAATAAGACTTGAGCAGTCACAGATTTTGTATCCACAGAAGGTCCTAGAACCAAATCTCAGTAGTTTACCAAGCACCCATTGGATGTCATGTTAAACTCATTGCATCAAAGCTGGGATATAAACTTCAACAGATATTTAAAAATTCAGCAAATGTTGCAGCTGAATTCCAAAAATGGCGATGACTCATTATTTCATTGCCTCAAAATGCATTGCTAGGTGTAACCCAATTATATGCAACACCTGGTAGTGACTTTAATTATTCGCTTTGAAAGTCTTCTTTAAGAATCTTAGTTAAGAAGAAGGAGTGGGATACTCATAACTTTCAAACATACTGTTAGTGACTTGGTATCATTGTTGCAAACTTAGGGCAGCCCTCGTTACTAAGAAGATACTAGAAAAACTAAAACATATCTTAAATCAGGGCCATTTTTTTGCCATCATTGAATCAAGGGGACCCCATTTGGGGTTGATACCCACAGCTTAAGTGCCTTAAATGAATCTGTCAAATTTATCAATTTTATAAAAAGGCAAATCACTGAATTAAAGACTTTTTGAGCAACTTCCCAAAGATATGCACAGTGAACACCACCAACTTTTACTATACTATGAAGTTTGTTTGCTATAGTTAGCTAAAGTTTTGTTGCATTTGTATTCTTCATGGAACAGCAATTTCGCCTTAGCAATCGCTTGACAGATTTTGGTTTTTAAAATTAGCATATCTGTCACATATTTTCAGTCTTTAAATAGACCCAAATATTCATGGAGAAAACTTATAGTTTCTAAAGCGAAGACAAGATTGAAGCAATGATATAAAAATGGAATTGTCCATCACCTATTGAGCCGAAACTATGAGACATTTCCAAACCTCAGAAAAGTCTTGGTTCCACTGCCAAAAGTTGTCTGAGAAGGATATATCACTTATCACTTCGCATTTGAAAGTTTTGCAACATAGCTTCCATGAATATTTGTCTGTTTCTGATGCAAGTACAAACCTGATTCAAGATCCATATTCAGTTAATGTATGTGAATGAGATGGGATCACAGCAACAGAGGACAAGCTAATAGAAATATTCACGGATGGTGCTCCCTAATTGCAATTCAAGCACCAGTCCCTTCCAAATTTCTGGGCTCACTTACAAGCAGATATTCCAGTGCCATCAAAGAGGCTTAGGGAAGTATTGATGCTTTTTGAAATGATATGCTTACATGAAAAATAATTTTTGGTCCTTATTTTACAAATACATAAACATAAAATCATTTGAAAAACATAGGATCAGAATTCACAATACAAGTTTCAAAAAGCCTACAAGTGAAATGCAACAGAATAGGATGGACAAGAAACCTCTTCCAGAAAATTAGAAACATTGGAGGTAAATTTCAGGCAAAAATGGGCATGATCAAAAACAAAGATGGCAGGGACCTAACAGAAGCTGAAGAGATCAAGAGAAGTTGATGAGACTATTCAGAAATATAATAATATTGAGGAGAGCTTTGATAGTGTGGTGAGTGAATTAGAACTAGACATCCTGAGGAGTAAAGTTGAATGGGCCTTTAAGAAGCATTGCTAATTATGAGGCAGCAGGAGCCTTATAACCAAGATAAAAAAAGAAAATGCAAAAGCTGAGTTGCAGTTAAACATAAAAAACCAAGATTATGACAACCAGAATGACTGATAACTGGCAAATAAAGGGAGAAAACGTGGAAGCAGTGGCAGACTTTGTATTTCTAGACGTGAAGATTACTGCAGATGCAAACTGCAGCCAGGAAATCTGAAGACATTTACTTCTTAGGAGGAGAGCAATGACCAATCTCGATAAAATAATGAAGAGTAGAGACATCACACTGGAAACAAAGATCCTCATAGTTAAAGCAATGGTATTCCCCATAGTAACCTATGGATGTGAGAGCTGGACCATAAGGAAGGCTGAGCAAAGGAAGATAGATACTTTTGAACTGTGGTGCTGGAGGAAAATTCTGAGAGTGCCTTGGACCGGAAGATCAAACCAGTCCATACTCCAGGAAATAAAGCCTGACTGCTCAGTTGAGGGAAGGATATTAGAGGCAAAGTTGAAGTACTCTGGCCACATAATGAGAAGACAGGAAAGCTTTGAGAAGACAATGATGCTGGGGAAAATGGAAGAGAAAAGGAGGGGCAGACCAAAGGCAAGATGGATGGATGGCATCCTTGAAGTGACTGGCTTGACTTTGAAGGGGGGTGGCCATGGCCAACAGGGAGCTCTGGTGAGGGCTAGTCCATGAGGTCATGGAGGCAACTGAACAACTAACAACATTTTTTAATTTTTAGCAAATTGTTCCAGGTAAAATATTATAACACTAATGTGAGAACTTACTTCTTTCTCTGGTCTCTCCAAATCTGATGAACAACTTTAAATAAATATTTGATGCACTTTAAGCTTTCAAATCATGAGTGGACTGCAGCAACTAGATATTTTAAGGGGGACCTTGGTAAAAAAAAAAAAGGTTATAAACTGTTGATTTAGGCTAAAGAATTCTGGAGAAATTGAAACTTTGTACACATGAGTGGCAATTTGGCTGGTCCCAATAGAGGCATTCTCAAACTAAGCCTCTTTGGCGGGAGTCTGCAGCCAAAAAAGTGTAAAAATATTCAAAAGAACTTATGAATGTAACAGCTATACTAATCAACGACTTACATTAAATTCTGATTGAAATACACTATTCATTATAAACTTGGGAGGAAATGGAAATGAACTTATTGCAAAATGGAATGTTGTTGTGTTGTTCAAGTCATTGCTAACTTGTGGGAACACTTGGGCAAACCTAATATAGTGTTTTCTTGACAATATTTATTCAGAAGTGGTTCCTTTGCTTTCATCAGAAGTTCGAAAGTGTGATTTGGTAAATCATCGTGCGGCTTGGTAAATCGTTGTGCAGCACCCTGCATTGTCCTCTTGCCATCCCACAGTGAAATCCATCTGTCCCCAGCTTGCTCCTGCCTTGTCCTCGATTTGTCCTATGAGAACGCAGGTAGTCTCCTGTGTTCTCAGAACTGGCGCTTAGCATGCTGTGTGCACAGAGCTGGCATGGAGCCTCGCTGGAAACAGTCATGCATCATGTAATGGGCTCCATTGGGCTCTGTCCTGTCTGCATCTCAGCAGCATCTTAGGACAGTACTGAAAGCCCATGTGATGAGGATGAATGAAAGTCAGTCTCCTGAGGATATCCAGGTATTTAGAAATATCAGACACAAACTGTGCCTTGATAAAGTCTGTATTGTTCTGTCTGCTTTTCACTGAACTGTCTGAGCTTGCATGACCCTCTTCATTGTTTCAGAGGCTGACTCCTTTTGTGTATTATTTATATAATTACCCTATCACAGACTCTTTGCATTGCCTTAATCCATGTGATTAGCTCAGCCTGGGCAAACTATTTGAAATGCTCCGTCTTCAAATGAACAAATGACAGCTCTCTATTCTTCACACCATGGGGGAAACTCCATCCATCTCTGATGCCAGCAGGAGTCCCCAGCCAATGAAAGCCCAGATCCTAACTTGACCATTTTTGAGCCAATCGGGGGGGAGCTGGTCTTTTGAATGGCGAGTTTTAAAAACTTTTATCACAGGGAATAAAATGTCTTGCACTACCTTGCAAGGGTATGTTTTAGAGTGGAGACTCTGAAAGACATCCTTTCAGGCCTGAAAGTTAATAAACTTATGTCTATTGCCTTCATACCACTTGCCTTTACTACTTACTCAGCATCTGGCTGTCAAAGTAGCAATGTGCACCAGACAATAGATCCACACCACTCCTTTGCAGCCAGCTGAATTTCGACTTCAATCATACCATTAATATTGGGAGCAATGTTTCAAAAATTATAACATTATTAATTAATTAATCACACATAGTGTAATTTTGGAAGTTGAGAAGGAAATTAGCTACAGGTAGTATTTTACCAGAATTTAAAAAAATTAGTTAACTACAGAAATATAAACCATTTTACCTCAAATATGCCGACAGTAAAGTTTACTGATTAGTCCACTGACCTTATCAACAGTAAAAGACAAAAAACAAGAAAATACACAAATATGTCAATATTTATACAACCTATGGAAGATTTTTGCAACTGCCAGGTTGGAATGCAGAGAACACAAATTTAGCTTGAAAACCAACCAATCAAACCTGAGTTGACGGAAGGTGCATCTACAACATTGTTGAATTAATGTGGTTTCACACCAGTTTAACTGCCATTGCTCCATGCTATGGAATAATATGAGTTGCAGCTTGGTGAGGCACCATCACTCTTTGGCAGAGAAAAATAAAGATCTTGTGAAACTACAGCTCCCAGGATTCCAGAGAATTGAACCATGGCAGTTAAAGTGCTGTCAACTGCATTAATTCTGCAGTATAGATACAACCTGATTTCTGCCTGACATTTGCAGATCCTAAAGCCCCCATTACTTCTGCAAGTGGGGAGGAAAATCATATAGTATTTAAAAAAATATTTTGTTAACAAATCTTATAGTCTTGAAAACCCTGCAAAACAATAGCTTCAGAAACACCCTTATCTCCCTCCTTTTTGCATCTTTCAAGGTAGTTTGTTATTTTGTAACAGGAAAATATCATGTAAAACTTCTTCTTTTTCTTAAAGAAAAGGTCCTAGTGTGAAGTCAGATCCCTTGCTAGAATGCAAATCAAGATTTCGCCATCACGGTTAATAGTCCCCTATCACCACCTACTGGAGATTAATGGAAGAACTAAGACGTTTGTGGGAAAAAATCCAGAACTTTGTAAAAAAATGAAATACAGGTTGCATCTACATGGCAGAATTAATGTAGTTTGACACAACTTGAATTGCCATGGCTCCATGCTATGGAATTGTGGGAGTTTGGCAAGGAACCTGTAGGGAAGGCTAAAGTACTTGTGAAACTACAACCACCAGGGTTCCATAGCATTGAGCCATGACAGTTGAAGTGGTGTCAAACTGTATTAATTCTGTAGTGTAGATCATACATGGGCTGTCAACACCGTTTCAAGCATTTAGGACTTTGGCTCCAAGAAGTCTCAGCCAAGTAGGCCAATGGTGAGGAATTCTGGGAGTTGAAGTCCAAAACACCTGGAGGGCCAAAGTTTGCCCATGCTTGGTGATCCTTTGGCTCATTCAAGTGTTTAGGACTTCAACTCAGTTCTGGAATTCACTCCCCGGAGAAATTAGGCAAGCGCCCACCCTGGCAGCCTTCAGGAAGAGCCTAAAAACTTGGCTGTTCCAGCGTGCCTTTAATGAATGAACAACAATCCCCAACCTTGACCAAACCCTGCATAAAATGCCCTCGGATGCACTTTATTTCATCCCCTAGTGCAATTAAACCCCATTGTTTTGTCCCACCTGAACCTCCTTCCAGATACACTACATTGCTCATCTCATCCAGTGTTTTTAAACGTTGTAATCTTTACAACTGGTCTTGCCCATTGTGTCCAATTATTGTGACTTTATATTGCATTGTGTGTTTACTCTGTATTGTTTTTTGAATTATTATTTTCATTATATTTTATTCCTGTATTTTTTATGTTGTATATTTGCTTTGTTGTGATTGTTGGACTTGGCCTCATGTAAGCCACCCTGAGTTCCCTTGGGGAGATGGTGGCGGGGTATAAATAAAGTATTATTATTATTAACACCCAGAAGCCTCAGCTAAGTAGGCCAACAGCGAGGAATTCTGGGTGCTAAAGTCCAAAACACCTGGAGGGCCAAAGTTTGCCCATGTCTGGCAATCCTTTGGCCCTTTCAAGTATTTAGAACTTTGACTTCCAGAAGCCTCAGCCAGGTAGGCCAACGGTGAGGAATTCTGGGAGCTGAAGTCCAAAACATCGGGGGGGGGGGCAAAGTTTGCCCATGCCTGGCAATTCTTTGGCCCTTTCAAGTTTTTTAGGACTTTAACTCCCAGAAGCCTCAGCGAAGTAGGGCACTGGTGAGGAAGTCTGGGAATTGAAGTCCAAAACACCTGGAAGGCCAAAGTTTGCCTACACCTGGCAATTCTTTGGTCATTTCACGTGTTTAGGACTTCAGCTCCCAGAAGCCTTAGCCAAGTAGGGCAACGGTGAGGAATTCTGGGAGCTGAAGTCCAAAACATCTGGAGGGCCAAAGTTTGCCCATATCTGGCAATCCTTTGGCTTGTTCAATTGTTTAGGACTACAACTTCCAGACGCCTCTGCTAAATAGGCCGATAGCGAGGAATTCTGGGAGCTGTAGTTTAAAACATCTAGAAGGCCAAAGTTTGCCCACACCTGGCTATCCTTTGGCCCTTTCAAGTGTTTATGACTTCGGCTCCCAGAAGCCTCAGCCAAGTAGGCCAACGGTGAGGAATTCTGGGAGCTGAAGTCCAAAACATCTGGAGGGACAAAGTTTGCCCATATCTGGCAATCCTTTGGCTTGTTCAATTGTTTAGGACTTCAACTCCCAGAAGCCTCAGCTAAGTAGGCCAATAGCGAGGAATTTTGGGATCTGAAGTCCAAAACACATGGAGAGCCAAAGTTTGCCCACACCTGGCAATCCAAGTAGGCCACCCATTTTGGAATTGGGAATCCTTTGCCTCGTTTTAAGTGTGTAGGACTTCAACTCCCAGAAGCCTCAGCTAAGTAGGCCAATAGCGAGGACTTCTGGGAGCTGAAGTCCAAAACATATGGCGAGCCAAAGTTTGCCCACGCCAGGCAATCCTTGGCCGGACTTCAACTCCCAGAAGCCTCAGCCCAGTAGGCCAACGGTGAGGAATTCTGGGAGTTGAAGTCCAAAATTACTAGGGAAGGGGTTTAAACTGAGATACGCTCCCACGCCTCTGCCTGACGTCACTTCCTCCTTGGCTAGGCGCAACATCCGGGGCTTGTGGTGGTCCTCGAGAAAGTTTTCAGAGTCGAGTGGCGCTTGTTTATTTTCCGGCAGGGAAAGCGGCGGAAGAGGGGAGGGAACCCTTGGGCCCGCCCCCTCCCACCCTCCCGCGCGGCCGTTGCCATGGCAGCGCCGAGGGGCGTTGGAGGCGGCGGCGGAGGCCTGTTCCCTTCTTGCCGCGCCTCCTTCTCCTCCTCTCGGCCGCTGCGCCTCAGTCCGGCCCGCTGAGGAGGCCTCTGCTTCCGGCCCTTCAGGAGAAGGCAGCCAGAAGGATGGCAGGCGAGCTGGAGACGCTGCGAGAGGAAGTGGCCGCGCTGGAGGCCGAGGTGGGCGCCTGTCGGAGCCGCCTGGAGCGGGAGAAGAAGCGCCGCCTCAAGGCCCAAGCCGCCGCGGCCAAGTGGAGGAGACAGGTACCAGCTCCACCAGGCATGGGCCAACTTGGGCCCGCCCTCCAGGTGTTTTGGACTTCAACTCCCACCATTCCTAACAGCCTCAGGCCCTTTCCTTTTCCCCTCAGACGCTTAGTTTGGCTGAGGGGAAAAGGAAGGGGCCTGAGGCTGTTAGGAATGGTGGGAGTTGAAGTCCAAAACACCTGGAGGGCTGAAGTTTCCCCATGCCTGTTCTAGCGCCTTTAAAACTAACAGAGAAAGAAATTGTAGCATACTTTTAAATTTTTTTTATTGATTTATGTGCACATAGGGAACAAAACCAACACCAGAGAAAAAAACAAAATACAAAACAAAATACATAAAAAGATATACAAAAGAGTATGCAAGTTTACAGAATGGTATACAGTCAGTGCTCGTTAAGCATATGAAAAATCAACTTTGACTGGACAGTTATACCTTAACATTTATTGTCCCTCTAACCAGTGTTTCTCAACCTGGGGATCGGGACCCCTGGAGGGGTCGCAGGGAGTGTCAGAGGGGTCGCCAAAGACCATCAGAAAACACAGTATTTTCTGTTGGTCATGGGGGTTCTGTGTGGGAAGTTTGGTCCAATTCAATTGTTAGTAGGGTTCAGAATACTCTTAGAGTGTAGGTGAACTATAAATCCCAGCAACTACAACTCAAATGTCAAGGTCTATTTTCCCCAAATTCTACAAGTGTTTACATTTGGGCATATTGAGTGTTCATGTAAAGTTTGGTCCAGATCCACTATTGTTTGAGTCCACAGTGCGCTCTGGATGTAGGTGAACTACAACTCCAAACTCAACGTCGATGCCCACCAAACACTTCCCGTGTTTTCTGTTGGCCATGGTAGTTTTGTGTGTCAAGTGTGGTTCAATTCTGTCATTGCTGGAGTTCAGAATGCTCTTTGATTGTAGGTGAACTATAAATCCCAGCAACTACAACTCCCAAATGACATAATCAATCCCCCCCAACCCCACCCCAATTCAATTTTGGGCATATTGAGTATTTGTGCCAAATTTGGTCCAGTGAATGAAAATACATCCTGCCTATCAGATAATTGCATTACAATTAATAATAGGAGGAAAATTACAGTTATGAAGTAGCAAAATAATGTTATGGTTGGGGGTCACCACAACATGAGGAAATGTATTAAGGGGTCGCGGCATTAGGAAGGTTGAGAAACACTGCTCTAACCCCACACCCATGAAGCCAACTCCCATGACCTCCGACACCACTCAGTATGGATCACATAACTAACCCACAGCTACCCACACAATAATCATCATCATCATCATCATCATCTTTATTTATACCCCACCACCATCTCCCCAATGGGGACTCGGAGTGGCTTACATGGGGCCAAGCCCTTCCACATGCACAATGGAGGACCTTCTCACAGTGACACTAGAGGCACTCCAGGTGGTCAGCTTCTGGTCAAAGGAAATTTAGTTTTTAACTTAGTTTGTGGCTTTTTAAATATACATTATAACTGTACTCTCAATTTGCTTCTGACATGATAAATAAAAATTACCATGGCTCGGTGCTATGGAATCTTGGCCATTGTAGTTTTACAAGTTCTTCTCTGCCAAGGAGTGATGGTGCTTCAACAAACTAAAAATCCTGGATAAATCACACACTCTCAGAAAACCCCATGAAAATGACTTGAAGGCACACAATCACAACAACAAACTGTTGCATAACCACCCTTCCTCTTCCTCCTCTAGCATAGCTTCCCTCAGTAATGTTCCTATTCTGGGGGGAAAACCATTCTGCTCTGTTTTTGCCTTGCCCAGAGTGCTCTGTTGGATTAATTTAGGTCAGAAGTGGCCAGTGGCATATCCCATCTTCCCACATAACATGGCCAATGGCCAAGGATTGTGGGAGTTACTATTCCAGCATCTGGAGAACAGATTTCCTTCATCTGATGAGTAAAAGGAACAGATCTGTAAAAATTGCTTTCTATTTTATATCTTTTACATTTATATCTTGCCATTTCTTCAAGGAAACTTACAGAAGCATACATGTTTCCAGATCTTGCCCTGCCCTACAACTACCATACCTTGTGAGATAGGTTAGGATAAGGGAACTTGACATCCAAGAATTAAGCCACATTGGGTCCCATATGAGTGAAATTTGGAATATAAATTAAAATAATTAAATAAAATATATTAACTATATGATTAAATAGAGTTGTGTATTTGGGCTTCCTGCTTTTGATGTTCTAGCTATTGCATTGTAGGGCAGTGGCAAGGCATCTGTTTGTTACTCTGCAATTTATTCCAGTTTCTTGTGTTTTGCCCTCATCCTGTCTGTCTCCAACCTGGTTACCAACTCCCCTCATGTCATCTAGCGTTTTTTGAAAAAAAATGAAATGCTAGTGCCTGTCTTTCCTTACACATGCCATAACTTTATCTGGAGAATCCAAAAAATTCCTACAGAGGACCTATATTGTTCTATGTTGATATGGTCAAGTGACAGGGATAGTTGTACTGCATATCAGAATTCACCCTCATTAAATTACCATATACTGATTGCTGACAGCCATGGAGGGCCCAGAGATAGCACTTGTCCTCTTTTCACCCATGGTCATATTTGTGAAACTAGCAGTTATGTTCTGATATACATGACTTTGTAAGGTTTCGACATAGCAAGTAGGTGGAGAATTGTACTTCCTTGACCAACAAGTCTTTGTTTTTATGCATAAAAAGTATGTACACCACCACTGATGTCTTTAAAGTGTTCCTGCCAGTCTTTCTGATTTTCCCTCATCCAGCTTCTAAATACGTTTTTTTTTTTTTTTTAGGTTGAAGAACTGAATAAGAAAATCAGTGAGAGCAAAGGAAACAAGAAGGCAACATGCACTGTAGAAGTACAGACAGAAGATGTTTCATCATGGTCAGATTCAGGTAGCTAGCCAATGGTGCGACTTAATGAAGTACTCGTGGTTTGCTCAGTAACCTTAAACTTGTAGCTTTGTTTCCTAATGTACATATGTAACAGAAATAACTAAATTAATTCTGCTGCTCTATTATGGGAATGCCAGTATTCAGAACATTCTGCCATATTGGTTTTTCCTGGCTGATTTAATTGTGTCCTATAGTAGTCCTTGTTTTCATGTAATTCTACAGTTTGGTAAAATGTTAATTTAAATCTTGAAGTAAAGAATCAAGGTTGGATTGATGTAATATCCTCAATGTGGGACTACATTTGAAACTACAGCGGCAAAGAGGCTTATGTATGTGTGCTTATTGCTTTTCCATGTGCCCAGCTGATGATAAGAGACAAGGCCTTCTCACTGACTGCACGAGTATTGTGGAACATTTTGCTCTGTGATGTAAGAGTAGCTTCATAAGCTGAATATCTTTTACCCACAAGTTTTTTCCTGCTCTGTGTTTGTTTTGTTTACAGATTGTTTTATCTGTGACCCTGATCTCTAAAATCATAGAATCATAGAATAATTTTATTATAAAATAGAAAGAGGAAACCAATTGGTGTTTTTCAGTATGAACTTTTGTGGATTGCAGACCAGTTCTTTGGGCATATGAGGAAGTGTATGGAAAGCTACAAAAGCTCAGTTAGTTTAACAGACTGTTTCCCCATTCATCTTTCCTTTTTATGCTGCAGTATGCTAATACAGCTATATTGTTTTTGAATTTTTATTTGATCCATTCTTTTATATTGCGATTTAAAATCTTGTGATCTATTTGTACTATTTTATTTTTATAGAAATGAAATATTATATAATTTATATAAAATATGGCTAATTTTACATTTATTTTGCAGATTACTGCTACCATAATTATAACAGTTCTGATCCTCATGATTTACCCAGTGTACCAGTGCAGTCAGATAATACAGAACCAAACTACAAATGTGCAGATGAGTTACAGTTAAGTGATCATTCACATGTAAACGGCACAAAGCATGATGAGCAAGGGAAACATGACTGTATAATCCACAATGATCAGGTGAGCTGCATTTTGTTATTATATTTCTGACCTGTTTTGCCGTCAAGATGTTGATGTGTACATTTATCATGTATTATTTTTATGATAGCCCTATGTTTGTAGTATAAAAGAGGATCCATGAAAAACTAGCTAAGTAGGCATTATTGAACCTGCATGTACTTACCCAATGCAAATATTCTTTTCAAAAAAATACTATGGTTCTTGTTATTTCATATGTTCTCATATACAATGTGATCCTACTTTATGTTGCTGTAGTCAACAATGCAATTTTTGATGAAGAAAAAGGTTGAGTTCTTCAGATAGTTGTATTGATTTTTTTTTCATCCATGCTGCATCAGCAGTAGAGAATAAGGCCATTCTCGGCTCCTGGTGCTTCGTAAAAAAGAGCTTTATTGATTAATTATTAATTTCATATAGTACTGTATTTTTAATATTATAATTGAGATGGGGTGAACATCTAACTCCTGTGGACAAAATGCATAAGGTAGTCTATTATAGTAGTTAAGAGTGCTAAGTGAAGCTGGATCCCAGGTCCATCAGGGTCTTAAAAGACAGCCTTGGGAGTAGCAGTATTTTTGGCATGCTGTTTCCCATCTATGATAGCTATATTTTCTAGTACTCTTATGGTAGGAAACAACAAATTGTAAAATATTCTGTGCTTCACCAAGTTGTCATTCATGTTGTATTTCTTTTTTAGAAATCAGAAGATCTTTTGTTAACAGAAGGTACATTAGCAGAAAGTCTAAGAGCTGCTGCAGAAGCTGCTGTATCACAAACAGGATTCATATATGATGAAAGCACTGGATTATACTATGACCATAGCACTGGATTTTATTATAATTCGGTAAATATTTAATTTATTACTTTGTGAAATAAATACATTTTACTAACAAATATAAGCTAATTGGATTTATTAAAAACAGTTCTTGTAACAAATATTTTGTGAATGGCTTTTTCTTGAAGTAATAGGCAATGCTAAGAAAACAAAAATAATGCTCACCAAAATGAAATATCCACTTTCTAAGGCACTAGATAACTTCGTACAAATTGGCACAAGGGTAGTAATAACAAGGGTCTGGAACAGTACAAAGGCCTTCAACTGGAAACCTGATACTAAAATTTTGATACATTGCCTTAGTGAAAACATTAATTTCTCAAGTAGGATTTGGATAGGTACAATTTTGTACTGAAGTTGTGAAGGCCATTCCCTCAACTTCATCTATTTTACTTGCACATATGGAATAACAGTTAACTCAGTAATGTCTGCATATTACATTTCTATGCAAAAGATGTTCAAGAACTAAATTGTGAGGTGTAGAATGTCTACATTTTCTCTGCCAGTCCACATTGTACCTTACATATATAAAAACATCAAAACATTCTGTAGTTTTGCTTATGCATATTTTTTTGATGGTCTCAAATATAATTTACCATTTTTATAGATATGTACATACATTTTTGCTAAACCTTTGCTTGCTATACTGAACTCTTTTCAGCTATTACTGATTTAGATTTAGTTTTAGTTGTATCTTCCTTGCATACTTTCTATTTCCTAAACTTGTGCATACTTCCATTTTTAATCATGGTATTTTCATGTATGGTTTGTTTATTAAGTTTTGAAATACGTATTTCCTTTTTAATGATTTTCTTAAAGGAATCCCAATTGTATTATGATCCAGCCACTGGAATTTATTACTATTGTGATGTTGAAAGTGGTCGATATCAATTCCATTCACGAGTGGATCTCCAGTCTTATGGAAGTGAAAATGCTCAGCACAGCAAAGATAAAAAAAGCAAAAAGAAGAAAAAAGATGCAGAGTGGTCTGTGGCAACTGAGCAGAAGGTAACTTTTTCAAGAAGCAATTTTGTTAAACATATATCTTGGAATACATTTATTTTAAACATATATTTTGTTATATGCTGTAGATCAGGGGTCCTCAAACTAAGTCCCAGGGGCCGGATAAGGCCCTCCAAGGTCATTTACCCGGCCCTCGCTCAGAGTCAACCTAAGTCTGAAACAACTTGAAAGCACATAGCAATAACAACAATCCTATCTCATCAGCCAAAAGCAGGCCCACACTTCCCATTGATATACTAATAATTTTATATTTGTTGAAATTGTTCTTCATTGTAATTATTGTATTGTTTTTAAGTGTTTTTTGTACTACAAATAAGATATGTGCAGTGTGCATTCATTCATTCATTCATGTTTTTTTCAAATTATAATCCGGCCCTCCAACAGTTTTAGGGACTGTGACCTGGCCCTCTGTTTATAAAGTTTGATGACCCCTGCTGTAGATCATATTTAAAATAAAATAGTGTTTAGTCTCAAATTTTAACAATTTAGAGATATGATAATTCTCAGATGTGTTCATTTGTACTATCTGATATAGATATTAAAGGAAAGAAGGCACTGAAGGACAGGCCTTCAGTGCCTTCTTTTTATCTGCATGAATTGATAAAAAGTGTGGTATTTCATTTTGATAAGTAAGGATTTCTCTTAGAGTTTGAGGCTGCTGTATTTGGAACTTAATTGCCTTGGATCAGGTGATAGGGAGGAATAGTTTTGTTAAAAGGTGTGTTTTTTTCTTTAATCATTGGGAGGAAGTGTCCTTTTGATCTGGCTGATTGGCAGCATTGTTCATTTGCCTTTTTCTTTGTAGGCTGATTTAGTTTTCAGTCATTCAGAAGTTTCATATGGTATACTTAACACGTTGCTTTCTGTTCTTGGCAACTCTGTTCTTAATTATAAAAAAATGATTTATATTGTTTATTTCTAATGTAATAATAATTGAGAAAGGAAAATGTGAACTTTATTGAAAAGGTGACATAACTGAGAACATTTCAAAGTAGCTCCACCTGACATGTGTAATAATTTGAAATTGCTGTAACTGCCATGAATCCATCCTGTGAAATCCAGGAATTGATAGTTTGATAAAGTATTTATAATTCTGTTATATAGTTCAGGGGAGTGCATCAAAGCTCCCTGGCAGAGAATTTGCATCTCATTAAGCTATACATTCCAGGATTCCATAAGCATCATTAGAGATGGTTTGTAAATTATAACGATGATCAATCATTTGTCTTAGAGTCAGAAGCTTTAATGGCCTTGCCACATGTGAATGGCAAGGCCATTTAAGCTTCATTTGTATGTGGTCAGTATCGATGTACAGCCATCTAATTTATGTTTCCGGTATTACTCCCATTTGCTGCTTTTGCTAGTATGCATTGTCTCCCCAATGCAGTGGTTCCCAATCTTTTTTTAACCAGGGACCACATTGACCAGGGACCACTCCAACATTAGTATCAAAAGAGTTTGGAATCAGTTTTTGGTCAACTTTAGATTCGGTTTGTTTATTTAGGGTGCTAATTCAGAAAATTGCACTGAATAGACCACATCAGCTCTACTTTCTGATACAGAACATATGCCATCTAGTAGTCGCCATCTGTTTTTCCACAGAAAACGATATTTAATAATCTAGAGCTGATGTGGGCTATCCAATGCAATTTTCTGAATCAGCACCCCAAATAACCCCGGGAACAGGCTTAAAATGAAGACACTAAGAAAAACATTTTTTGGTTGGGCTGTGTTATTATCCCTGGATTTTGTTAACGTTCAGCACAATAAAAGGGTTTTGCAATACCAGTCACTCTGGTTGCAACAGTGTAGTAACTGTGAGGCTGCGGGACCATATTTTAGTTCTTGCGTACCACTGGTGGTCTACAGACCACAGGTTGGGAACCACTGCCCAAATTAATACAATTATTTGCTATCAGGGAATTGTCCTATCATCTTTGTTGTTCATTCGTTCGGTCGTCTCCGACTCTTCATGACCTCATGGATCAGCCCACGCCAGAGCTCCCTGTCGGCCGTCACCACCCCCAGCTCCTTCAAGGTCAGTCCAGTCACTTCAAGGATCATCTTTAGTTACTTTTTATTCTGCTTGATTCTTCATATAATCCAACATATATGTTTCTGCACTTTGTATAAGAGCTTTATACAAACTGAAATTGTTGAATTGGAAGACAAATATTGGATATCTCAGATCAGTGTATGCTTATAATTTGGCAGCAGATAAAAGTTGATGCCCAACCAGCATACACTGTTTAAAGGGAACAAATAAGGTTATTTTCCAATTAGAAATTTGTTCTCATTTGTTCAACATGACTTGAATATATTAGTGAAAGTATCAGAGAGCCCGTTTGGATGATTTTGTTTTAATATAATATTCTGGGTTCATTTTGGTTAATTTGGAAAACAATTTTGTTACTTTTGGGTTGATCCATTTAGTTTGAGAGTACTTTAGGTAGAAATGAAGTTTAGAAGAGTAAAGCAGGGCCAGTTATATTTATACTCATTTGCTGCAGTTGCTTTTCTCATTTGCTGCAGTTGCTTTTCTCATTAGCGACTAGAATGTGGAAGGATGGGTGTTTTGTTTTGTAATTCATACATATATAACATGATTGGGGATTGCATTTAATTTCATTGTACAATGTACAATGACAAAAGAGTTAATTTCTTCTATTTGGGGAACTGCATCATAGATTGGCACCCAGAGGCTCATTCACTGACACCAGTCAATGTATCATCATTTCAATAGCACTGCTATACATAGTCTACACAAAAGTGTATGTACAACATAGTTTTTAGCAATAATGTTGAAAATAATCAAGGTGTGAGCACCTGGGGGAGCCTCTTTTCCATTTTTAAAACCTTTTGTGTCACACACAAAAATAAAAATAGATTATTGAAAATTGTCTTTTAAAACTATAAATAAAAACAGTTTAAGACACGACGTTTGTGTATTTGTTTCCCAAAATAATTTGCACAATTTTGTGATAGAGAGACTGGTGTCCCTATGTAAGATCATTGCCATTCCAGAATTCTTTTTATTGACACCATGGAGGACTAGGAGATAAATAGTGTCTTAGTTTTGCTAATGCTGATGGTTTTTCATCTTTTTATTCCCCCCCCCTCCCACTTCCTAGCTCTTTAATCACTTGGCAGAATCAATCACTTCAGTTGTTTTTTTTACAAGAAAAGGTAAATTCTTCCCTAGAAAGATGATAATGAACTGGAACTCACAGTAAAAAAGAAACCCCTAGAGAGTTTGGGAAGAACTGTGACAACTTTTTAGGACAATTTATCTGTATTTCAATGTCTCCTGTTAAAACTTTGGAGTCTTTTGCTTGGAATCATTTGCTGTATGTTCAAATCAGTCTGATTTGGCTCTGTATTTGGGATTTGTCCAAATTTGGAGCCTTCTACCTTGAATGCTGTATGCTAAAGATTTTAAATGCTTTCTTCAGAAACATAAGTTCTATCCAGGAGAAAGGTGGGATGTTAAATAAAAAAAAAATAAAACACAGCTATAGGCATGAAATATGTGTTTGGTTAAGATACCTCAGTTATAGAAAGTGTTCTCTAAAATGTGCGCCTGTATATTATATTCTTTTTGTTAATTTAAGGGATTACTTAGTGTGTTCTTAGTTGCCTCCTCCTCATACTTGTAATAGTATGACTTTAATGCTTAGTGTTTTGTTATATGTTTACTGTTTGCCACATTTGTATTAGATGAAGGATGGTATTCAAATGTTTTAAAGAAACATTGAATAAAAAGCTACCTACGTTTTACTCAGAACATGTGTGTTTCATGGATACATGTCATAGTGAGCTGAAAAGATGTACAAAAATTGTTGCTTGGTGAGAGCTCTGTGCGATAGGTATTTGCATCCAAAGGTGCATTACATTTCTGTGTGCAGATTGTGAGATTGGGTCTTGTATTTTAAAAGTCATCCATGGTTTAGTGAAACTAAAGTTGAAGTCAGTTTCATAAGTAGAAGTATGAGAATTGTCTATCAGTTGGACATGCACAAGCATTTACCGTTATATAACACTATTGGAGTTAGTTTTGTGCAGCTTAACACACTATGCAACAAACTCATTATCTTTAATAGGTAAATAGGCAAATAGATATGTAAATGTGTCTCTGGCAGTGACTGAAGTCAAGATGGGAAGGCTAACTGGTTCTTTCCCCTATAAAGGTCGCGGGTTCACAGAATCTGAACATTTACCAGTTAGTGATTTGGTGATCTTTGCAGAAGCTTTACAGATAATTTTGAAATAGTTTATAAATCAAGTGCATAGGTAAAAAGTTTAGGTGCGGGTGCAGGGATATGGGTAGTGATTTATTCTACTGAATCCAGTGTCTGAGATAGTGCCTAGTAAAATGAATGTCACTGATATGATGCATTGCGAGGAGACATTCCCTCTGTTGCTGTTGCCCGGAAGCCTCTTAAACATGGATCGGTACAGTCAGTAGTGGCTTGTGAATTTATATTGGGGACAAATACTTGGCTGCTACTGGAGCTGGCTGTGATATCCTTGTGACATATGATTTATAATCCTGACCGTTTGCATAAAATGCATAAGATTATAAACACTTAGGTTGCAAAAAAATAAATAAAGGGAGCATATGTCAAGATTTGTCTGTTGGTTTTTTAGACTCCAGAATAAAAGTCCTTTAGAATTTGGAAGCAATGTAGTCTTGAGACAAGAAGTTTCCATAATAGTCAACACACACTTCATTTTTATGTTGCATTGTTTATTGTTTGCTGCTGTTCATCTTTAGGTACATCATTTGACAGAAACCATGGCTAATCTGAAGATTTCATCTTCTGGATTGGCAACTTCTGGTAAAGGTAGAGTTATGATGTCAAAGATGTCAGTCTATGGGCATTTACCACAATCTTGAGAGGCATTAAAAGTAATATATCTAGCTATAACGTTGGCTAAATCCTAATTTATATCTATTTATTTTAGTTAAGAACAGTTAGAATCTGCCTCAGAAAAGCAACAGGATTTAGTTATTTCTTTTGTAAAATAGTTCAGTTGTCGTATGTTTATTTTTTTAAACATAATTTGGTTTAAAATGGAACCTGAGCACAATTTGCATATTCGGTTTATTTATTTTATTTACTGTATTTATATACCACCTTTTTCACCCCTGGGGGAACTAAAAGCGGTTTACAACATACTAATGGCAAAAATTTAATGCCAACATACAGTACACAAAGAAATCATAATAACGAATCATTACATATAACTATGAACTTAAAATAAATTAAAACAATTAAATGTAAGACATATATAAAATGTAAACATTCAGACAAAGCATAAAATCATCCTAGTATAAATGGGAAAGGGAGACTCTTATGAAAAGCTCCTTTTTCAAGTGGATAAAAAGAGTACTGGGGAAACCCATCTTCAGTTGTCAAAAGAACTGCCTTTCAAGTATTTAAATTATTTTTAGATCACCTATAATAAACAATAATACCCTAGAGATGCCACCCTGTATTTCAGAAATGATTTCTCCAGTTTGATTATGTACTTTCTATTTTATATTCACATACCTGAGCTTTTCATGGACATTCACTTTAACTCTCACAAATAAACATTGCTCTTGTTCAGTAACACCCATTTCTAAATAAGGTGCATAAGGTTAAAACAAGTAGGTTTCATATGTACATTTCATGTCTAGAAATAGACATATTGTATATTGCAATATATATGTGGACTGTCAGCAGTAGATGCAGGATGCATAAAGTTTCTGTTTCATTGTACAGTAGAACAATGGTACTAGTAGAGCACCTAGTCAGAATATATGCTTGTTCAGAAAATAAATGAATTTAAAAATAGTAATCTTGGTTTAGTTCAATGTTTTAAATTGATTCTTTGATTATAAATTAATTTGATTTATATTTTTCTCATCTGCTTGAAGTAACTGTGAGAAATGCTGCTTCTCCCTCTCCTGCTTGCATGACACCTGCTTCCATTTTTCTTTTCCTAACTACTGCACTTTTCCAACTTCACTTTTCCCAACTATGTGCACTTTTTTGTCTGTATCTCTTTTTTCTAAATGGAATGCTGCTGCAATTAGTTCTTGTAGCATTGCATCAAAAATAAATCCTAGAGTATCAAAACTTACATAGTCCTTGTATGCATCACAAAAAGCATATCATCTCCAACTCCCAAGGGAGAGAGCAAACATATATCCTAAAACACACCCAGTTATATTCCATTGGGTGTAGCCCAAATGTACTGGCATTAATGAGCACCTGCATATAATGACCACCAGAATGAGTTTTTTTCATGAACACATATATCTACTCCAACCTTGGTGTTGATTCTTGCAAAACTCACCCCGTTTTCTGTATACCTTAATAGTATCCACTGTAGAAATGATGGAAAGAAACGGGCACATCAAGAATCAGCAAAACAGATAGAAAAGGGATTTAACCATCTAGTGTCATTTGTCATAACTACTTAACATGAAGAGAATACCAGTGGCAAATTGTTTTAGATATAATCACTGTGATCTCTGTAATTGAAGATGTACAACCCCATCTCTGAGAATTACTTTGACAAGCATTTTTGAAAAAGTATATTTCAAGTAAAATAGTTGTATGTGTCCATAAGACTTTACTTTTTAGATAATTGTCCTTTTTTCCAATGAGACATATTTTCTATTAGAATGTATTCAAATCAGTGAGTGTGTTGAGTGTCCATTCTCCAGGACCTCTTCAAACATGCCGCTGGAATCGCGGCGGATTGTGGGAACCTCACGCCCCACACCATTCTGGCTTCTCCCTGCTTTATCACATAATGGTAACATAACATAATGGTAACATAACATAACTGGTCGGCTTGCCCTGTTAAGGGCAATGCAAGCATGGGAAGCCTCCCGTGTTGCTGCTGGCAGCTTTTTTTGGCAGCAACTCTGGTTCTGCAGCAGTTTTGCCACGGAGCTGCCCCAAAAGTACTATTCCGGTGTGTAAATGAAGTGGCAGGCTCTGTGACAAAGCTGTTGTGGAACCAGAGTTGCGCCAAAATTTGCCCCATGTGAAGAGATCCCAAGAAGTGTCGTGTTTATATTAATAGGATGCAAGATGCTTCATAGATTGTATGTTCCCACTCCATATGTATCTTTCAGTTAGAAAATTGGGTCTGTGTGGAAGTTGGAAGATAGATTACTGATTAACTGCTGAATGTGATTACAAAAAGAGAAGCTTGTCAAAAGTAATCATTTGCATTTTATTTAAAAGAGTTTTGTCTTAAACTAAGCTCGTGATAGTTAATCTATTACACCATCTTATTTATTGTCTGTGCGCAATTTCTTAACAATTTTCGCATATGAAGCCAGAGCTGCTCCTCTGTATTTTAAGAAGTATTTAACATGTATCATACGGCCGCTGTAAAACTATATTTTGTTAAAACTATACCTGGTAAAAAGTTATTACATCTGAATGGGCTCTGTGAGAATATGAGAAATACTTTGTACTTTACAAATACAGTTTTTTCTGTGTGGAGTAGAGAGTGTTTTGTGGTAATGTTTGTTCTTTTTGATTTACATGGGTAGAGATCAATCCAATAAATTGGATTTTGGTGAGATTAAGAAAAAGGATACTAGAATAGATGCTTATTCAAAGAGATGACGATTCATAATTAGAGCCTGTTGATCATATTTAGAGAGATTGAACACTAGTCATTTCTTACATGGCTGTTACAAATGGTAAGAAGCTCTTGGTTATTAAACACAGGTGGGGTTATTGAAACCTTTGGGGGTTGTCAGCACACTGTTGGACTGGAATCGAAAAATATGAGCCAGCTTTAAACACTTCAGTATAACTGTGAATTACTATAGCATCTGTTATATGAATCCAAATTTCATATAAAATAGTTGTGTTGTATACACAATAAACCATTCATTCATTCATACTCACAGTTAATAATTGGGGGGGGGGGTGTGTGTGAAACAACAGGAAGTGAGAGAAATCTACCCCTCAGAAGGGAAATTCACTCCTGGAAGAGTTATGGGGGAAAGGTCTCCACATAAGCTTTCTAACCAATCCTTTTTTTCCACAATAAACCAAATTTTTCAAAATCCAATTATCACAGGAGCAGAAAGTGAAGTGAAATCTTATAAACAGGGTCACAGACAGCAAAACAAACACTACAGGGGCATTAACCCTTCTCTGTGCTATCCAAGATTAAAACAGATATATTTTTGGCTGGAGTTACACTTAAAAATGCACCTGTTCTAACTTACAAAAAAATTCAACTTAAGAACAAACCTACGGAACCTATCTTGTTTGTGACTTGGGGATTGCCTGTACTTTAGAAGGAAATTCTGGCCTGTCTACTTTTTTTGTCTAGCTAGCTAATGCTGCTGGAGCTTCAGGCCTGCCAATGGTGTTTTCTAGGAGAAAAAAAAGTGATGTTAGTTAGGAAAATATTGTGTCTTCTTCCCATATGCTTTCTGACAATTTGGAAATGATGGTTGGTTGACTTGTTGTCCAGTTTGGTGGTTTCACTGCTGAGAAAAAATGAGGCAGAAACATAGGAAATGCTAATGGGTTTGAGGGATCAAAAACGTTAATATAACAAACTCTGATAGGAATGCCTGGTTAAAAAAAAGACTGTCCCACTAAAAAGTTAATGAAGGGACCTGTAGATTGAGGGTAAACTGACCAAAAGTCAATGCTGATGAGGATTTTACCATAATGGCTTACAATAGATTTAACTGATGATCAGATATCGCTTGATAGTATTACAAAGGTATCTCTAAATATACCAGCTTAGTCACATATTTGTGTCAGATGGTTCACAAAATCCAGTTCATTTTTTTAATTAAAAAATTCTCAAGTTTCATTCTCTATAAATCTTCAGGAATTAAACACAGATGAACAGAAATCTTCCAACAGTCTGAATTGCCTTTCTACCACCGATGAAATAAGTTTGCTTGAAGAGAAAGACTCTCCACATGTGAAAAAAGCTAAATTGGACATTGATACAAGAAACAGATTAACAATCAAAGAATCAAGTATTCCAAATAACAATTTACAGCTCAAGAACACAAAATGTACTTCTATAGATGACAGTAAAACAGAGACTGAGAGTGAACCAGAAGAAGGTGAAATTACAGACTCTGAACAAGAAGAATATAGCAGTGAAGATGAAGTGTCAAGTGATGACACTGTAAATTCAGAAGATAATGACAGCGAAGGTGAATTACGGATTTTTTTAAACCAAGTATTCCCAAATAATTGCAGGTTGAGGAACAAACAAAACAGATACTGTAATGGCAAAAACTTAAATCTACAAGTTTGAATTAAGGTGACAAAATCAGTGTCTGCACTGAAATTCCAAAAAATTGCCCAATACAGTCTCTCCGTTGTATAATGTTCCAGAATTTAATTAAATGTGGATTGTAGTATTGTAAAAATCTTGTTAGGTATCACATGTACTATACAAACTGCATAGCTAATAATTGGACTATTTAGATGACATGGTGTTGAAATAGACTATTTTCCTACTTGCTTGGTCCACACTGTGAACAAAACATGTCTTTTGCTGCCTTCCTCTGGAATATAGCATTCCTAAAGGTGGTTCATTTCTGTCTTGTTATTATTACATATTGCTCATAAGAATATAAGCATAACTAACCTGGAGCATTCAAGAGGGCTATTTAAGCCTGCTTTCTGTTCCTACAGTGGCCAATCAGATACCAATTGGGTGCATAGCAGGATATAACAGTACCCTCCTTTTGCACCCCTCCCATAGTATCTGTCATTGAAAGGCATATTGATTGTTAAGCAAGTGGTAGGTACTTACAGTGATAGGTAATTTCAAAAAATTCTACCTCATTTGAATACATTTCTAGGTATTAGTGGAGTGGTCAGGGTTTTTAGAAAATCTTGAAAATAACTCATAGTATTCCTCACAAGAGCTGTTCTCTCAGGTGTAGCAGCTTTCCTTTTCACCTAATGTGCCCATATTATCTCTGGACCATTTTGCAAATTTAGTATTGGCTTGCTTTCTGCCTTTAGAAGTAGTGGGACTTCTGTCTATTGGCTTTGATTACTACCAGAAACTCTTTTTAATGTTGCTTTATCTGCTTTTTTTCACATATATAACCAAGATGCATTTCTCTGGCCCAACAGCAATAATTCCTGTGGTCAGTTGATGGGTTGCTGGATGTCCAAACTTTTTGAAATATGCTCAATTAATTGAAATAGTTTGATTCATTGAGCCATCTGTTTAACCCTGTCTTCCTCAACCTGATGCCATCCATAGTTGGAATGTTGTTGGTACAATGATAGTTTAGCGTTGCATTATTCTAGTGCTCGCACTTCCTCCCCAGTAGCACAGGGAAGCTGTGATTATCATAAAAGGATATCACAGCCAGCTCTGAGCCACTTGTATCTGAATGCCTGGAGCCAAGTTAGTCCAAGAGTGATGGCTTACCAGGGTTGTCCAACCTTCCACCCTCCAGGTGTTTGTGTCCCCAACTCCCTGAAGCCCTAGCCAGCTTATCGAATCCAACTCTGAGGGGTGATGCTCATCTCCATTTCTAAGCCAAAGAGCTGGCATTGTCCGCAGACACTCCCTAGGTCATGTGACCAGCATAACTGCAGAGTGCCGTTATTGTCCTGTCAAAGCGGTACCTATTGATCTACTCACATTTGCATGTTTTCGAACTGCTAGGTTGGAAGAAGCTGGAGTTAACAACGGGAGCTCACCCCATCCCACAGATTCGAACTGCCAACCCGGTCAGGTGGTTCAGCGCCCCACGCCCCCCAACTAAAACTACCACTAAGTGGTATTCAGAAAGTTGTTACTGTTGCCAATTTTTTCACAACCCCATTTTTATGGGGCACCTTTAAGCACTAGTCTACCACATCTTGAAGGCACCAGTTTGAGGAAGCATGGTTTTAACAGATTTAATGACTAGGCTGTATACTGATAGTTTGAAAATAAAAAGAGCTTACAAAATAATTGCTATTTTCCCTTATGGTTCTTTTTTTTAATTGTTGTAGATATTGACAAGATCTGGCCGCCTTGTATTAGAGTGATTGTAGTAAGATCACCTGTACTCCAGATGGGATCTCTATATATCATCACAGCTGACAAACCTGCCACAATTGGAAGGTAATTCAAGTGCATGTACAAGAGAGAACAGAACTGGGTGCCTTTTTACATCCTAGTTTTCATTTTATTTGAAATGCCATAGATTTCTACTTATAATGAAACTAAAATATATACTGGTTATGATAAATTCATTTAGTTACTTTTCATATAACATTACCCAACTAAAAAGTATTGGACCAACATTTTATCTGGTTCTCATATAGTAGTATATGAGGAATAGGTACTGAGCAGTTGAACAAAAGGAATGGTGGTGTGGAATTTTGTTTGAATGGGTATGTAAAGCTACCAGCCAAAAGCAAAATTATGTGTTGATTTAGATGTGCATTAACAGAAGAAAGCGGCCAAACACTTTCTCATGTTTCCAACCTATCTGTAGTCCATTCAAATCAATATTCTGGTGGTTAAGTGCCCCTGTTGATTTTGTTAGAATCTGGCCTCAGGGGTAGGTAACTTTCTGGATACACTTCCCTATGTTGTGTTTAAGAACCAGTACTGCACATGTTTTGTATTTTTTTCCACTAGCTCATTCAGCAGTAAATTATTATACAAGGCCATCATAAAAGGTAAAGGTTTCCCTTGACATTGTCTAGTTGTGTCCGACTCTGGGGGATGGCGCTCATCTCCATTTCTAAGCATAAGAGACGCCGTTGTCCGTAGAAACCTCCAAGGTCATGTGGCCAGCATGACTGCATGGAGCGTCATTACCTTCCTGCTGAAGCAGTACCTATTGATCTACACACATTTACATTTTTTCAAACTGCTAGGTTGGCAGAAGCTGGGGCTAACAGCAGGAGCTCACCCCACTCCCTGGATTCAAACTGCCAACCTTTTGGTCAACAAGTTCAGCAGCTCAGCTGTTTAACCTGCTGCGCCACTAGGGGCTCCTTTTCATACTGAAACTAAATATAGCATTTCAACAGTTCTCCTTGTAACTCTTGTTCTGGGAAGAATTAGAGATTATTTACTAGAGATTTATGTCCTTCCATAAACTTCTAATTCCACTGATAAAACTGCACTGTTGATAACTTAAGGTAGTCTCAAGCCATTTCCTGAAGTTCCTTAATTATTACATCCTTTTACAGAGCGAAAACTATGGAACACACACTCCAAATTCCAGAAGTGGGTGTTAGTAAGGTAAATTAATTCATGATGGAATTTCATATATAATTTAAAGTATGTTAAGGAAATATAAAAATGATTAAGTTACTACATTTTAAATATCATACATTGTTAAAGAACAGCTTATCCTTTTTTTGTTTCCTTTTAGTTTCACGCAGAAGTATATTTTGATCACGAATTGCAAAGCTATGTTCTTGTGGATCAAGGCAGTCAAAATGGTACTGTTGTTAATGGAAATCCAATTTTGCAGGTGAGCATTAAAAAGGGGAAAGTATTGTTCAATGCTGTGGGTTTGCCCAACAAGAGAAATTGCCATATCTTCTCTTTGAACATTCTGTGTCCGTGCAGTGCTGTTACCACTTGCATTTTCTTTATGATATTCCATGTTGTTTATTCTCCTTTTTGAAGCTATAGCCGCCAAGCCTTTTATCAATATTTACTTTCTGCATCCTGGATCTTTCTTTTTCTTTCTTTCTGCCTATAGCCCAAAGCAAAAAGTGAGCCCCAAGTTTTGGAACATGGAGATGAAGTGAAGATTGGGGAAACAGTATTATCCTTTCACATACATCCTGGCAGTGAAACCTGTGATGGATGTGAACCAGGGCAAGTGAGAGCCCATTTACGCCTTGACAAGAAAAACAAATCTTCTGGTAAGTGATAAACTATTGGTTATTAACATCTCATGGCCAACTTCCAGGGGAAAAACATAGATGAAAACATATACATAATAAGATATTTTTTAATAAAATAAATGCTTCACCAATTAAACATAAAGCAAAGTAAGCTTTGTTGGGTTGCTGTGAGTTTTCTGGGCTGTATGGCCATGTTCCAGAAGCATTCTCTCCTGACATTCCACCCACATCTATGGCAGGCATCTTCAGAGGTTGTGAGGTTTATACAGACCTCACAACCTCTGAGAATGCCTGCCATAGATGTTGGCGAAATGATATGAAGGCACACAAGAACAACAACAACAACTTATACAATGCACAACCACAGATTGACCCCAGGGTTCCTGTAAGTTTTTTGGGCTTTATGGTCTTGTTCCAGAAGCATTCTCTCTCGACGTTTCACCTGAATCTATTGCAGGCATCCTCAGATGAAACGTCATGAGAGAATGCTTCTGGAACATGGCCATACAGCCCAGAAAACTCACAACAACCCAATGATTCCAGCCATGAAAGCTTTGTTGGTTTCTAGTAAAAAACCCAAATCCTTACACAAACAGTATCCTTATCATGTGTGTATGTGCTTTCAAGTAAGCAGCTGACCTATGGTGACCTAATGGATTTCATAGCATTTTGTTAGCCAAGGAATACTCAGATATGGTTTTGCTAGTTCCTTCCTCTGAAATTTAACTCAACGGCACCTGGAATTCACGGCTGTTCTCTAATACAAGCACTAATTAGGGTTAACCCCAGCTTAGCTTCCAAGTTCAGATGGGATCTGGTGACACAAATATACACATTGAGCATCGTCTTTGGTCAAGATGAGAAGGAGGGGAGGATGTTATGGTCCCAAAGTCTGGACGATCCGAATCCTAACAGGAAATAAAGGATGAGACACAGGTATAAATGGTGGCTGTAGTTAGGGCTTGTCTGTACTGGCCCTATACTCTGGTTTCAATCAGAAACAATTCCTGGAAATTCAAATGACATTCGGGGCATCCTGTGTCTAACACAGGGTAAAACTGGTTAACCAGTATTACCCTGTGTTAGAAGTCAGGGAATGCTATGAAATTTTGACAAACGTCTGAAGCAGCCCCACCCTCCAGGGTTAGTGTAGACAGCTGGGCCAGCTCTAATTTGAAGCAGTCCATTGTCCACATGGCCAGGCACCACCAACCATGTTTATCACCCCACTCCCTGGATTCAAACTGCCAACCTTTTGGTCAACAAGTTCAGCAGCTCAGCCTAGCCCTGGATTTGAGTGTCTGTGTAACTCCTCTCTTAGTCTGATTAGATTCAGGCATTTTGTGCAGAATATTTATTTATTTATGACATTTATATGCCGCCCTTCTCACCCCGAAGGGGACTCAGAGAGGCTTACGAGATATATATGCATACAATATATTATATTAGTATAGTCCAATATCAGTATTAAATATTACTATATTGTACTATACCATTATAGTATAGCAAATTTCCACCTCTGAAGCAGTCTTTTTCTTATCTGATTGTCTTCTCTGGATGGACATTTTACTGCAATCTTTTTTTAAAAGTGAAATTCTCTTCCCTGTTTTTTAGTTGGTCTTTCATTGACAAAGGAAGAAAAAGAATTAATTAGAAGAAAAGAATTGAAACAGATACGTGTAAAATATGGCTTACAAGTAAGTCTCCTTTTTTTAAAAAAAAAGTTTGGATTATACATACCATTTATCTTGCATATAGGTCAACCTCATGTTTAAAGTCCAAAACACCTGGAGGACCAAAGTTTGCTCAAACCTGGTGTAGATACACCCCTAGTTTCTCTAGCATATATAAATGTTTAAGCCAAAGGCAGGTTACAGGTCAAAATTAGGCATTTTGATATGATTTATGAATTAGTCAAGGGTCATTCCCCAGAGAGGGGAAATTGCCAGCCCCATCTCACCGGGGAGTGGGGGAGGTCAGCTGCCTCTGCCCAGTTTCTGCCATTTTTCCCATTCAGGCATCCTAAGAGGCCAAAGTGGCATCATGACAGAGAGCATAGAGAGGGTTGCTACTTCTTTTAGGTTCTCCTGGAATTGGCTAAGTTTTCACCTTTGGTCTCTTAGAGACTTAGAGATGGGAATGGTTCCTTTTTTATAAGATTTAATGTACTGTACTTTATCAGGTTTTTATGGCTGATTTTTGGACTAAAATTTCTAGAATTATTATATGAGTTACAGCAAATGGATTTGAGAATCCCTTTCAAATAATTGCACTTTATAGTTAACATGTGTGGTGAGATAAGAATTTAAATAATGGCAATTGCCTTATGTGCCAGTTTTTTCAGCAACATGTATTTGGTTCTTTTAAAACAATAACCTCTGAATCTGGAAGTTTCATAAAGCCATAATTACTGGTTGACATGGACGATCCCATATCTTGATATTATGAGACATGGGACACAGGTTTTATAAACCTGCCATGTCTCCTTCTCCATTTTTTTTCTCAACATTACCATATCTCCCTTTGTGAACCAGCTAAGAGGCTAAGATCATCTGGGGAGGCCCTGCTCTCGGTCCCGCACCCTTCACAAGTGCAACTGGTGGGGACAAGACAGGACCTTCTCAGGGCCCTTCCACACAGCCCTTTATCCCAAGATATCAAGGCAGAAAATCCCACATTATCTGAGTGTGGATTATCTGAGTGTGGACCCAGTTCAAAGCAGATATTGTAGGATTTTCTGCTATGATATCCTGGGATAAAGGGCGGTGTGGAAGGGCCCTCAGTGGTGGCCCCTCAGCTATGGAACTCCCTCCCTAATAAGGTCAGATCAGCCCACTCCCTACTGATCAGAAAAAGGCTAAAGACGTGGATGTGGAATCAGGCGTTCAGTTAATAACCCACTAGAGAATTATGGAATAGTGCAATGACAGTATGATTTTGGATAACTTGATATTAACAAGTATTTTAAGGTTTGATATATTTTAAATATTATATTAAATATTATTATATATGTTATTATATATGTATGTTTTACATGGCATTGAATTGTTGCCTATATATGTAAGCTGCCTTGAGAAAGGCGGGGTATAAATAAGGTAAATAAATAAGGCAAATAAACATTAACTTTCCTCATAAGGAATGTATATAAACCCCCCTGCTGTCTTCACTACCTCTTCCTAAATTAAAAAATTGAGAAAACTAATATTTCCAAAATTGCAGACTAAGTATGGAACAATGTCCAGCAAACTGGTTTAACTGTAGCTACAAGTGCGTGCTTGTGTTATTGAATGTTTTCTTTGGGGAAAAAAATCACAGACATGATTTGTGTTTTGAAAAGAATACAGAATATGAAAATGATAAAGCTATAAAAAATCCAAATTACAAAGACAGAGCAGAAAAGCGGCGCGAAACAGTTGGGAGTGAAGGAAATTTTCACAGAGATGATGCTCCAGCCTCTATTCATGTGTAAGTCATTTTGATTTCTATTGTTTGGAATATAATGTTATTGTTATTCTCACACACTTGCATGTCATGGCCATTCATGAAGCATGAGTGTATGCTTTTAGTAATCACAAATCAAATAACTTTGATAATATGCTTACAAATAAGTTTAATTGTCTAATTTAGTCATTTAAGTTGTTTTAGAAACACATTTCCCGCAAATAATATACGCTTTCCTTCATTTTGTGTTTTTGTCTTTTGTTTTGACAGTGAAATTAGTGATAGCAACAGAGGTCATAAGATGTTGGAGAAAATGGGATGGAAGAAAGGAGAAGGTCTTGGAAAGAAAGGTGGAGGAATAAAGGATCCGGTAGGTGTATTTCATTATGCAGATTCCACAGGAATTGCAATACTACGGAAATCATAATTATTTCTGAATAGTACCCACACATACATACATATAGAGAGGGAGAAAATAAGGACTTCTCTTGATGTTTCTATGCCTGAGTAACTACCACTGTGCCAATTCTTGTAACTTTGGCACTTCTTGTGCCTTGTATTGTTAGCAGAAAGTACTGAAAAGATGCTTTATGATACCTTTTGGGTAAATTGTTTTGCCGAATTGGGAAGAATTGATAAATCTTTTTTATTAATTGAATGATGGTGATGATACGTGTACGAGAACTATGATGGATGTAGGGAAACAAAAAGCAAGCAGCTATTCCAGATGTTTCATATTTTGCATTATGTAAATGAACCTTGGGTAAATGAACAGACTGGACAGGCCTTTGTTATGTGTAGTATGGTTAGCCTGAAGTAGCTGTTTGAACTAGATTTATTATTTATTTATTTTGTTAAAATATTTACATCCCATCTATAGCATGGAATCTCAGGGCGGTAAACAGGAAAAACAAGTTTAAATAAAAAAAAATTAAACAGACAAAATGTGTTCAATATATCATGGGAGATCAACTTGATAGGTTAAAATAGTTTGCAACCATGTAAACTTACCAAAGAAGTAATTGAGACCCCAAAGGCCTGAATAAAGTTTGGCACCAGAGTGAAAATAAAGTCTGTGACTATTAGATCTTTATGAGGACAGCAAACCATAAACAGGGAGCCATAGCAAAGAAGTTAAGGGCTGTTCCCATCAGTTACGGTTCACATGCCTAAAATATCAATATTATCATCATTATAATACCGTGCTTTCCTTTCTTAAATGAGACTCAAAGCAGCAGAAAGTGAAATTTGAAAAAAATATCAAGCCTTAACGACGTGTTTAACTATAAAAAGAAAGGGTATTTGATAAACATTCAGTCTGAGTGGCCATTGCGAATTACATAAAAGTAGCAACATCTGATACTGTTCCTTGTTAGTATCTATCCTTTTAACATTATGGACTTTTTTTGAAAAATGTAAGGATTATATTGTTTTGCATTAGTTTGCAACTAGCCACATTGGGTACCCCAAACCAAAATGGCAGAGTAAAATTCATAACAAACACATTAAAAAAGTAGTTCTGTTTTCCACATGCTCAGCTCTCTCAAACCTGTCAAGGTTATGAAATAATTACATGTTGAACATATATTTATATGAATTTGATCTCTGACAGATCAAGCTTCAGCTGCACAGAAAACATGCTGGCCTTGGTTCAAGTGTTCCTATCTCTACTGAAGACATTCAGATCAGCAGCAGCAAGAACAAAAGAAATTGGGATAAAGCAAGAGAAAGATTTGCGGAAAATTTCCAGGACTCTAAATCTCAGAAGAACGTATCTAAGGAACTACAGAATGAAACTGATTTAAATAGTTAGAACACTGTTTTATTTTTTTGCTAAAGTATAAGTTAGATAACTTCAAGTATATTTCTTTTAGGAGTTGTATAGGCAGATCACCTGCAATCTATTATTTGGTTTATGTATTGTTTTTGTTTTACTTCTAAGTATAGGATATTAATGAATTAAAATGGTGCCGGATTTAATCAAAGGGATTTGAGATTGTGGAACAACCAAGTAATTTAGGAGAGATGTTATTTGCTCACTTAAATAGCAAATATTTTAGTCTGTTTTTAGACTGTGGATCTAACGAACTTCTATAAAATGAATCACTGTATTATGTTCAAATTTGGTATCCTTAACATGAAAGAATCAGCAGTGATCCACTTCTTTATATATGAAATCATTGGACTTTCTAGAAGTTTACAAGAAAAACATCTATTGAAAATGTGTTATTGTTCTTTGAGATGAGGAAACAATGAACAAGAATGTTTTTTTTTCTCTCTCAAAAAGAACATGTTTTTTTCTTCTGTGAAGAATTTGGGTAGCTTGTTCTGAAACTGCCATGATATCCAAAGCTGTTCTACACATTAAGAATTGAAAGTACACTCTTAGAGCAATATTTGTGGCAAAAACCAAATGGGGAGGTGTCAGGTGATTCCTGTACCCAAGGAGCCTCTTTGAAAACTTAGCATGCAAGCACAACTGTAGCTTGTTCTTCCCAAAACCTACTAACACAATATGCAGGGAGATCTGAGGTAGAAATATTCACTTGTGCATTATGAAGTGGTACTTCTGAAGTTCTGTACTGCATTATTCTTAACAGACATGAGCCTATTTGTTTCACTGGTAGTGCATGCATGCTAATGCAGATGACAAGGTAGGGGGGCAGGGGGCTGCTGGCTTTGCCACCTGTTTTTCAAATGCTGGATGGGACCACAGTGTCAAGGCAGCATGGCTTGGACAGTTGTCCATGTCATGTATGGGGTACAAGTAGCATGCAGTCAGTAGCTTGTTCTTTCTGCTGTCATCTCCCTGTGTACATGTACAAAAGGTGAAACCGCTAGGAGGGTGCCCCATCACATCCTAGCCAATGTGTAGACTAGCCTTAGTAGGGTGGCTGCACCTTCACGCCATGTGGCAGTAGGCCTTTACAAATTCACTGGAGTGGCTTGAGGTTTTCTGCTGACCATCATTACTCTGTTAGGCCTATTCTGTATCCATTGCTGGCAATGGAACTTAGCCCAGTAATGTTTTTCTCTCTGTCCCAGAACAGAATACTTATTTATTGAAATGTCAATAAAATAATGCTTTCAACTTACTTGGTGTCTACACTTCATGCTTCTCCYGAGTCTCATGTGTGCTCTGTTATGTTAACATTATTATAGCTTCTAATAGCATAGTTTCCTCAAGTGTTATTCTGCTTATTTAAAGATGCTGAATTGCTTAAACTGAATTACACCGTAGGAAGAATTCTCAACCCCCCCCCCCCCTCCAAGCACTAACAAAATTCTGGAAGAGGCTAGAAATTCTAGTTTTGAGACTTGGTTTTGTGGTAAATATCAYGGAAAGAAACCTTGCAACCTATTTTAAAAATTGATTGTTGGTCACAGTAGTTTTTCAGCATCAGTTCCCTTTTTAGGCCAGAAAAATCGTGATCTGAGAAAAGACACAGAACTGCAAAAATATTTCTTTATTTACTATATTTATACCCCACCCTTCTCACCCCGAAGGGGACTCAGGATGGCTTACAAGTTGGCAACAATTTGATGCCACATAAACAGAGATACAAACAAACAAAAACCATATACATTAAAAACCAAAAAGTTAAAAAAGATCTAGACATTAAAACCAATAATTAAAGCCACACAATCCAAAATCATAGTCCAGGAACCATTCCAGTAATAATTGCACTTACTCCATATCCACTTCTTGCTCTGAATTATTTTTCAAAGGCTTGGTCCCACAGCCATATTTTTAATTACTTTCTAAATGTCAGAGAGGAGGGAGCTGATCTAATTTTGCTGGGGAGGGAGTTACACAGCTGAGGGGCCACCACTGAGAAGGCCCTGTCTCTCATCCCCACTAACCGTACCTGGGAAGGAGGTGGGACCAAGAGCAGGGCCTCCCCAGAAGATCTTAACCTCAAGATGGTTCATAGGGGGAGCTACGTTTGGGCAGGTAAGCTGGGCCAGAACTGTTTAGGGCAGTGGCTCTCAATCTTCCCAGAAGCCTTGGCCTTCAACTTCCAGAAATCCAGAAAAATCGAGGGTCTCTTCCAAATCTATGATTATATGAAATATTTAGAGTGGCAGGTTTAGAGGTGGCAGCATTTATTTATTTAGCTATACTGAGCATGTCACTTAACTTGTTAGGTCTTTTAAAATGTGGAGGTGTGTGTATTTTCTATGGTTTAGAAAAGCTACACCTCTACTAAAGTATCAAAATTGACATGTTGTCAGAACACGTGAGAACTTCATTGTTGCAAGGCTCTTCGTCCCAACTTCACAGCTTTCTTAACCTGTTGAGAGAAATAAATTTTGAGAATCTGTGGCCTGAGTTGAAACAGAAACAGCCCATTGCCTCGCATGCAGAAAAATAACTCTAAACAGCTATGAATTCTTAGTTTGCTCCCTTAAACAGATTTGCAAAAGCATGTATGCAACCAGCAGCCATATTCCTAAATGGTCAAAGGAACATGATTTGCGTTTGCACCCATTTTGATTTTGGAGGTGATAACCAATAAATGCAGTACGTGCAACTGCCTTATTTTCTCAGTCCTCCGTAATGTGACTCTATGTTTTGCATATAACAATACAGCATTTGCTGTCGTGTGCCTTCAAGTCAATTCTGGCTTATGGTAACCCTAAGGTGACCTTACGAGGGGCTTTGGAATCACTACCTGGTGAGATTAGGCATGCCCCCACCTTAGCAGACTTCAAGGAGCCCCCAGTGGTGCAGTGGGTTAAACCCCTGTGCCGGCAGGACTGAAGACTGACAGGTCGCAGGTTCAAATCCGGGGAGAGGCAGAAGAGCTCCCTCTATCAGCTCCAGCTCCTCATGCGGGGACATGAGAGAAGCCTCCCACAAGGATGAGAAAAACATCAAAAATCATCTGGGCGTCCCCTGGGCAACATCCTTGCAGATGGCCAATTCTCTCACACCAGAAGCGACTTCCAGCTTCTCAAGTCGCTCCTGACACGACACACACCAAAAAAAAGCAGATTTCAAGAAAAACTTAAAAACTTAGCTGTTCCGATGTGCCTTTGGAGAGTGACCATTTATCCCATTTCTGTCTGCTCCATAGTGTTGTCCCTATGATGCACTTACCCCCATCCTAAACTGAAACCTATCTCACTGTTTATCCTTTTTGGGCTCAATTACATATTTTCTTGTCCTACCTCATTTTACTTTGTCCATTCAGCCCACCCATTCTGTTCAATTTTATAGTGTCACCTTGCTTTATTTTATTTTGCTGCTGTACGTATTTTATTGTTTATTTTTATTGTGCGTTTTTCTTGATTACATAGACAATGAAAGAGAAAAAGACAAAAAAGAACAAAACAAAAAAAAAGGAATAACGAATAACATATATACATATAGTGATATACATAAAATAGAGAAACATACAAATCTACTGTGACACCACCCCTCCCCCCTCGCCACCCTTCCCTCCCCGTGTTGTGACTTCCCATCGTCTTCAAAGAGTTTAATATTGTGATTGGTATTTTATATACGTCTCTGTGATTTCCGGCGTTTCTTCGATGTTTGGAGTTTCTTCAAATGCTGGATATGTCTATCATGATTGTCATCTTCCTTTTGGCTGTAATAAAGTCTTTGAATCCCTCCCAGTTTGTCTTTTTTGTTGAATTATTCAGACGTTGTGATAAGCTGTCTATCTGTATTATGTCGAATATTTTAGGATCCAATCCTCCATTGTCGGAGTGTCTTTTTGTTTCCAAATTTTAGCTAGGTTTATTCTGGCAGCTGTACTTAACAGAAAAAATATCCTCTCTTGGTTTGCATTAAATTTATGGTTGGAGACACCAAGAAGATACATTTCAGGTAATAATGGAAAATTTACTTTTAGAATTTTTTGCATTGCTGAATGTATTTCTCTCCAATATTTCTTAATTTTTTTGCAAGACCACCATTGGTGGAAGTACGTTCCTATTTCCTTTTGACATTTCCAGCATTTATTTGAAATAGATCTATTAAATTTGGAAATTTTTTCTGGACAATAATGCCATTTATAAAACATTTTATTTTGAAATAGATCTATTAAATTTGGAAATTTTTTCTGGACAATAATGCCATCTATAAAACATTTTATACCAGTTTTCAAGCAAATCGTTGGAAACTGTATATTTTAATTTCCTATTCCAAATCTCTTCCCATTGTTTCAATAGGATACTATGTCCTATATCTTTTGCCCATTTTATCTGGCATTCTTTAATTTGTTCATCTTCCGTTTCCCAGCATAGAAGTTGTTTATATAGCAGTTTAATTAAATTCCTTTCTTTTTGCATAATTACTTCCCAAATCCCTTTTTCCTGGCAGAAGCCCACCTTTCCATCTATTCTGTAGCTTTCATATAGTTGATGGTATTGTAACCATGTAAAATTGGGTTTTATTTGTTTTATTTCCTCTATTGACTTAATGGTTAGTTTTCTTTCTTCTGTGGTTTTTAAGATTTGTTTATATGTTAGCCAATTTTCGGGTCCCAATTGTCTTTTATGTCTCGCCTCTATTGGGGAGATCCAGATTGGTATTTTATTATATAGCCTTGATTTATATTTTTCCCAAGTTTTGATTATAGCAGTTCTTATGTAATGATTGTTGAAGCTCTTTTCTATCTTTCTTTTTTCATACCATATATACCCGTGCCACCCAAACCTAAGATCAAATCCCTCCAAAGCTAGTAATTCTTGATTTTTTAGTGTGGCCCATTCCTTGAAGCCTACAAGGTTGCACGCCTCATAATATGCCTTGAAGTTTGGCAATCCCAGTCCGCCTCTTTTTTTTTCGTCTGTCAAGATTTTGTAGCTTACTCTAGCTTTCTTGTTCTTCCATACAAATTTAATTATACCCGTTTTCCATTTTCTAAAGAGATGGTCATTTCTTATTACTGGTAAAGTTTGGAATAAGAAGAGCAGTTTGGGTAGTATGTTCATTTTTACTGTGGCGATTCTACCTAGCAGAGAAATGTTTTGGTGTTTCAATCTATCTATATCTTTTTTTATGGACTTCCACAGGATTTCGTAATTATTCTTTAATAGATTGGTATTGTTTGGTGTTATGTTCACCCCCAGGTACTTTATTTTGCTTTCAATTTTTAGGCCTGATTTTTCTTGCAGTAGTTCTTTAGATTTTTTATCCATATTTTTCACTAACATTTTGGTTTTTTGTTTGTTTAGTTTGAAACCAGCTAGGTTTCCAAATGTTTCAATTTTCTTTATCCAATTGTTTATATATTTTAAAGGGTCTTCCACAATACAAACTACATCATCCGCATAGACTTTTAATTTATACTGAAATTTTTGAATTTTCATTCCTTTTAAATTTGGGTCCTCATTTATGTTTCTGATCATTGTATCCATTATTAATATAAATAGCAATGGCGATAATGGGCATCCTTGCCGTGTTCCTTGATTTATTTTTATCGTAGTATTTGATTCCTGTCCATTAATTATTAGAGTAGCTTCCTGTTTCGTATAAATGGCCTCTACAGCATTGCTAAAATGGTAGCCGATGTCGATTTCTTTTAATAATAACTTTAGGTAATCCCAATTAATTTTGTCGAATGCTTTCTCAGCATCAATAAATAGCAATGCCAATTGTTTTTCGTTATTTTTTTCATAATATTCAATAGTATCTATTATCATCCGAGTATTGTCTTTTATGTGTCTGTTTGGTAAGAAGCCTGTTTGTTCTGTGGATATCCAATCTTTTAGCAGTGATTTGAGTCTGTTAGCCATAATACTCGTGAATATTTTATAGTCATTGTTTAAGAGTGAGATGGGTCGGAAATTTTTGATTTCTGTTGGGTCTGTGCCCTCTTTATGAATTAATGTTATGTTGGCCCTTTCCCAGGTCATCGGAATTACTTTATTTTCAAGTACATTATTTAGTATATGTTGCAGTAGGGGGGTTAGTTCGTCTTTATATCGTTTGTAGAACAGTGAGGTGAACCCATCAGGTCCTGGTGCTTTGTTATTTTTTAGGTTTTGGATGGCTATGGAGGTATTTGGATGCCTATGGCGTCCTGCCGTGGAGACGGATCAGAGCCAGATGTGCCACGTTGCCGGGTATTTTTGGAGATCTCCTTGAGGGAGACCCATCTTAAATACCGTCGGCCGTCTGCACTACTGGGTCGCTACTTCTGTGGCCTTAGACCACCTAACAGAAGGAGGGGGATACGCCTCAAACCCATCAAACCAGGCTATCTCTTTGGAGAGCCGGAGAGACACGTCCTCCACCATTCAGCCCTGTACGTATTTTATTGTGATGTAATTTTGTTGTCTGCATCTTGTATTTTATTTTGCTGTATTGTACTTTTGGGCTTGGGCTTTTGTTAGCCGCCCCGAGTCCCCTTTGGGGAAATGGTGGCGGAGTATAAATAAAGTTTACTATTATTATATTATTATTCCTTACAGAATGTGTTCAGAATGGGTTGTTTATGTTTATTGATGTTTGATATTGCTTGTTTTTTATGCTTATTTAACCTGTTTTGTTGGGCATGTCCCCTTGTAAGCCACCCTCAGACCCTTCAGGGAGATGGAGGCAGGATATAAAAATAAAGTTGTTATTATTATTTGAAACACAACAAGATGAGTCCACAGCAGACACTCGGCTGGCTGTTGAATTGGATTGAAATGTCTAGGACTGTGTGATGTATCAGCGAATAATGTGTGCAGATTTTTTTTATTTATTTATTTTGAGCATTTCTACTCCGCCCTTCTCAACCCCCTAGGGCGGACTCAGGGTGGCTTCCAGCCGGCACATATTCGATGCCTACATTTAAACACAATACACAATACAATACATATCACAGTAATTATAAATAGTTAAAACATTAAATTATTACAATAAAATCTCACAGAAAAAGCCAGCTTGGTGGCAGATCCCAGTAAGGTGGCCTTCTGCAGCTGGCAGATGATAATTTTGTCAGCACCGATTGTGTTTAAGTGCAGACCTTTAGGCACTGCACCCAGTGTGCCGATCACCACTGGGACCACCTTTACTCGCTTGTGCCAGAGTCTTTGCAGTTCGATTTTAAAATCCTCATATCGTTGTCAGCTTTTCCAGTTGTTTCTCTGCAATCCTGCTGTCACCTGGGATTGCGACACCATACTTTGTTTTTTAACACGATTGCTGTTGTTATTATTTTTTTATTATTTTGTCTTTGTCTTCCTGAGTCTGAGAAAGTGGGCCCTTGTCCAAGGTCACCCGGAGGTTGCCAAGGCTGTTTAGGGATTCGAACCCTGGTCTCCAAGTGTCCCACTCCAATATTCAAAGTGCTGCACCACGTTGGCTCTCTGTAAGTGTATTTGCATGTATTTAATTGTGATTTCAAGCCAACGTGGTGCAATGGTTTGAGCACTACACTATGGCTTTGGAGACCTGAGTTCGAATCCCTGCAGGGCCATGAAGACCCACTTTCCTGACTGAGATCTCTCACCCTGAATCTGACCATTTGCTGACATGTGGTCGAAGGAGTAGAGATCCTGGAATTGGCAGACAGTGGCCATGTGCCTCCAAGTTGCTTGCTGTAACTGGAATTCTCTGCCAGGGAGCTTTAGTGCCCCACCAAACTACACATTCCACAATTTCATACAATTCCACCACAGTAAACAACACTATATAACAAAATTTGAAACAAAAAAGTGTTCCTGTTTGAAATTGTTAATTCCTGATTAATTGTGCGGAATGTACTTTGAAAGTAGTTGCTATACCCCAAGGACTTTGTTTTTGTGACTGCCACAAACTACTGAATTGGTTGCGACTCGAAATATTCATTGAAAAACTATAAACATGCTGCAGGGTGTCCGGTAAAAACAAAGTTTTTGCAGTTTAATAAACTTTTTTTCCAAGTTTTTATGATAGAATCAATTAGGTAATAATGAGATTTATAACCCAGGAACAAATAATGTGAAGCATAGTATAAGAAATACAGACCTTAGAGCAGGCATGGGCATGGGCAAACTTGGGCCCTCCAGGTGTTTTGGACTTCAACTCCCACAATTCCTAATTGTGGGAATTGAAGTCCAAAACACCTGGAGGGCCCAAGTTCGCCCATGCCTGCCTTAGAAGCTCTTAGGGTGCATCTACATCCACTCTGCACTTAAAGCGGTTTTATACCACTTGAACTCAAAAGCTCAAGGCTATGGAATCTTGGAAGTTGTAGTTCTGCAAGGTCTTAAGCCTTCCCCGCCAATGAGGGCTAGTGATTCCCAGGATTCCACAGCTTGGAGCCGTGGCAGTTAAAGCGGGGTCAAACTGCATTAATTCTACAGTGTAGATGCACCCCCCCCCGCCCCCCTCTCTCTCTCTTAGTACTTTCTTTATTATACATACATTGTTTTCTCTTCCCAAATGACTTCTTCTCGGGTCGGGTTTTCCCAAATCCAAGTCGGCGCTTCCTTTTGGAAAGATTCATCTTCTTCGGGCCTTTGCAAGCGATAGTTAGATAGATAGGCGATAGATAGTTGCAAAAAGGCCAGCCACTTCCTTGCTACAAACCAAGTGGAGCCATCTTGGCCTGCTGCAAAAGGGGAAGCGCGCCACGTGCTTCTTCTTAAAGGCACAGTGCCTGGTTTTGCTCTCTGGTTGCGGAAATGAGAGCCTGACTTCAATGTTAGGGCTCTTGCAGCACCAATCGCTCTCCAATGCTAGAAATACAGCTTAATGGTGTAACATTAGAAAATGTTGACAATTTCCGCTACCTTGGCAGCCACCTCTCCACAAAAGTCAACATTGACACTGAAATACAACGAGCTCTGCGAGTGCAGCATTTTTCCGAATGAAGCAGAGAGTGTTTGAGGACATCCGTAGGGATACCAAGGTGCTTGTTTATAAAGCCATGGTCCTCCCAACCCTGCTATATGCCTGCGAGACGTGGACTATCTACAGACGTCACATGAAACTCTTAGAACGATTCCATCAGTGTTGTATCCAAAAAATCCTGCAAATCTCTTGGGAAGACAAGTGGACAAATGTCAGCGTGCTGGAAGAAGCAAAGACCATCACCATTGAAGCAATGGTCCTCTGCCATCAACTCCACTGGGCTGGCCACATTATCCGAATGCCTGACCACCATCTCCCAAAGCAGTTGCTCTATTCCGAAAATGGAAAACGGAATGTTGGTGGGTAGGAAAAAAGATTTAAAGATGGGCTCAAAGCCAACCTTAAAAACTCTGGCATAGACACTGGGAACTGGGAAGCCCTGGCGGTTGAGCGCTCCGGCTGGAAGTCAGCTGTGACCAGCAGTGCTGTAGAATTTGAAAAGGCACAAATGGAAGGCAAAAGGGAGAAACGTGCCAAGAGGAAGGCGTGTCAAGCCAACCTCGTCCAAGACTGCCTTCCACTTGGAAACCAATGCCCTCACTGTGGAAGAAGATGCAGATCAAGAGGAAAGCGTGTCAAGCCAACCCCTACTGGGACCGCCTCCCACCTGGAAACCAGTGCCCTCAGTGCAAATCAAGAATAGGGCTCCACGGTCACCTACGGACCCACTGGCAGTACACCGATCTTGAAAGACAATCCTACTCGGACAATGAGGGATCGCCTAAGTAAGTAAGTACTCCAATGTCAATACCCCATATACTCTGTAAGAATCATTTGGATGTCAACGTTTCATTTGTTATCCCTCTTACACATACACTTTTCATAACGCACAAATGTTTCTCTGCATATGCACCTAAATTGTCTCTGAACATGGACAGAGTGCCAAAAAATGAGCAGCACTCAAAAAACAAGAGAATTCCAGACAGGCAACAATCAGGGCCTGCTAACACCTCCCAACAAAGGATTCCCCCCAGGCAGGAAGCAGCCAGGCTTTGAAGCTGCAAGGCCATTCAATGCTAATCAAGGTGACTAATTGCAACATTGCCTCAAACAGACAAGAGTTCTTTGTCCCACCCTGGACATTCCAGAAATATATAAACCTCACTTGACTAGTTTCAAACAGTCCTCACAACCTCTGATGATGCCTGCTTTAGATGTGGGCGAAACGTCAGGAGACAATGCTTCTGGAACGTAGCCATAAAGCCCAGAAAACTCACAAAAACCCAATTTGGAACAAGATTAATAGATAAAAATATATCAAATAGGAGAGAAAAAAACAATATCGAGATATGATTCACAATGGCATTGAAGCACTTTTAAATCCGCACACATGAGCGTTTGGGGATAAAATCACTGAAACCAAAGGCTCAAATAAACACCAATATCATGGGCCAACTTGGGCCCTGTAGGTGTTTTGGACTTCAACTCCCACCATTCCTAACAGCCTCAGCCGCTTAAGCGGCTGAGGGGGAAAAGGAAGGGGCCTGAGGCTGTTAGGAATGGTGGGAGTTGAAGTCCAAAACATCTGAAGGGCCCAAGTTGGCCCATGCCTGGTATAGACTCATATAATGCAGTTCAATGAAGCTATAGTGCATTATTTGAGTCTATACTGACCATACAATGCAATTTGAACTGCATTATATGTTCAGTGTAAACTCAGATGGATCTACACTGCCATATAAAATCCTGCTTTGAACTGGACTAGATGGTAGTGTAGATCCAGCCTCACCTAATGCAAATTGAACTGCACTGAACTGGATTATATGAGGCTGGATCTACACTAACCTATATCTCAGGATCTGATCAAAGCAGATAATCCACATTCATCTGATTTGAACTGGATTACATGAGTCCACCCTGCCACATAATCCAGTTCAAAGCACATAACCTGGATTTTGTATGGTAGTGTATTATACAATCCAGTTCAAAACAGATAATCTGGAATCAGATCCTGGGATAAAGGGCAGTGTCGATCCATCCTGAGTCCACATCTAACCCAGTTCAATGCAGTTAATCTGCATTCTGAAACTGGATTATATGTCAATGTAGATGGGACCCTAGTGTGTGTTTTTCTGGAATTTTTTGTCGTGTCAGGAGCAACTTGAGAAACTGCAAGTCGCTTCTGGTGTGAGAGAATTGGCCGTCTGCAAGGACGTTGCCCAGGGGACGCCTGGATGTTTTGATGTTTTATCATCCTTGTAGGAAGCTTCTCTCATGTCCCCGCATGAGGAGCTGGAGCTGGTAGAGGGAGCTCATCCGCACTCTCCCCGGATTCGAACCTAAAACCTGTCGGTCTTCAGTCCTGCCGGCACAGAGGTTTAACCCAATGCGCCATCAAGGGCTCCTTTTTTCTGGAATAAAATGCTAAGACCTTAAGATCGTCCAGGGAGGCCCTGCTCTTGAGCCCTCCTGCGTCGCAAATACGTTTGGCGGGGAGGCAAGACAGGGCCTTCTTAGTGGCAGCCCCTTGGCTATGGAACGCCCTTCCTAGGGACATTAGATCGCCCCCCTCCCTCTTAACATTCCAGAAAAGAGTCAAGACCTGGCTGTTCAAGCAAGCGTTTGAAAATGCAATGTAAAAGACATAGGAACGACTGGATGACGAGATGGATAATGTTTTTAATTAGGAGACACAAATGTCTTATGTTTCTATGACTTTTGTTTGGTTTTATACTATGTATTAATGTTTTAAATGTTTTATGATGTTCTTGGGCATCGAATCGTTGCCTCTGTAAACCGCCCTGAGTCACCTGAGGGCTGAGAAGGGCGGTATACAGATATAGTAAATAAATAAATAAATAGTTTCACATCACTACATCCGGCATAAGATACTCACATTGTTTATGGAGGGTTTTCACTGCATTTCTTCCTTCCCTATAACAAACTACATCAGCAAGCGAAAAGAGTTCCAGTTTTGTAGATTACTTCATTGATAATCTATTGTGGAGCCCATTCTCCGCTTCTTCATTGATCTCATGGGCAGGATGTGCAAATGAATTCCCCCTTTTCCCCCCAGACTCTTCCTGCGGTTTTGGAATTTTGCTTCCATCCTTGAGGCAGCCAAAGAGTTGAAAGGATTCACACTGATTCCTCGGCATTTAGTAATTAAATACATTAGTCCAACTTCAGCAACTTCCATACTGTGTAGTACTTGCGTCCAGATTGATTCAGACTCCCTATTTTCCACTGCACTTGAGTGCGTTCTGCGAAACTAAAGACAGCTTGCTATGAAATTGAATTTTTTAAAATGACGATCCTTTTTCTAATTTAGCTGCTCTGATCATGTTTTCCAATTCCTTTCCAATTTCATGTCTCTCCATGCTCTTGATTTTCACTTTCCCTCCCACTGAGCACTGCTCCACATCATCCTGGAGAAAACAGCAAGAATGGTAAGCATGTATACCAGCATTGCCTAGACTTGCGTTGACAAATTAAATTCAGGCAGCCTAAACAGCAAAAAAAAAAAAAAAGGGAAATTGTGGCTTTGTTTACAAAATATTCATTACAAAAATTAGAGCGGCACAATAGGTTAAACCAGTGATTCTCAACCTGTGGTTCCCGAGATGTTTTGGCCTTCAACTCCCAGAAATCCTAATAGGTGGTAAACTAGCTGGGATTTCTGGGAATTATAGCCCAAAACACCCAGAGGCCCACAGATTGAGAACCACTGGGTTAAACTTTTGTGCTGACCTGAGGTTTGGGTTGCTGACCTGAAGGTTGTGGGTTCGAATCAGGGAGATGGAGTGAGTTCCTGTCTGTCAGCTCTAGCTTGTGGGGACACGAGAGAAGGCTCCCAGCAGGATGGTAATACACCCAGGCATTCCCTGAGCAATGTTTCTGTAGATAGCCAATTCTCGCACACCAGAAGCGACTTGCAGTATGTTCTCACATAACTTCTGACACAAGGTGCTTGTCTATAAAGCTATTGTCCTCCTAACCCTGCTATATGCCTGTGAAATGTGGACAGTCTACATTTGTCACATGCAACTCCTGGAACGATTCCATCAGCGCTGCCTCCGAAAAATCCTGCAAAGCTCTTGGGAAGACAAGCGAACAAATGTCAGTGTGCTGGAAGAAGCAAAGACCACCAGCACTGAAGCAATGGTCCTCCGCCATCAACTCCACTGGACTGGCCATGTTGTCCAGATGCCTGACCACTGTCTCCCAAAGCAGTTGCTCTATTCTAAACTCAAGAATGCAAAACGGAATGTTGGAGGACAGGAAAAGAAATTTAAAGACGGGCTCAAAGCCAACCTTAGAAACTCTGGCATAGACATTGAGAACTGGGAAGCCCTGGCCCTTGAGCACTCCAGCTGGAGGTCAGCTGTGACCAGCAGTGCTGTAGAATTTGAAGAGGCACAAAGGGAGGGCGAAAGAGAGAAATGTGCCAAGAGAAAGGCGCATCAAGCCAACCCCAACCGGGACTGCCTTCCACCTGGAAACCAATGCCCTCACTGAGGGAGAACATGCAGGTCAAGAATAGGGCTCCACAGTCATCTATGGACCCACCACCAATACACCGATCTTGGAAAACGATCCTACTCAGACAACGAGGGATCGCCTAATATAAGAGAAGAAGAGACATACCAAGGAATGGATGCTGTATGTGTGCATAACTAGTAGTAGAAATGCAAAATCTGTGCGTATGGTGATGACAAATTGAGGTTTAACTTGTATCACAGAACAGCACAGCTTCAGGTTGTGATCAATATTGTGGCTGGATTGCTTTCATTGTGACATTTCTACCACTAGAGGGCACCAATGCTGCAGTCTTAGGAAAACCTGATTGAGCAACTGCTAGTGTGACTACATTAATTCTTAGGCAGCTTTTCCTATCCAGGAGGTAAAAGGTGCTTCCTTGCTCTTGAATCAAAACACTTTATTTTGTAAATAATGGCTGCCCCACACTGTACTTAGGCTGCTCCTTTGCTTCACTCTCCTCTTTATGTCTGCCGTTTGAAAACTGTTAAGGCTACAAGAGAAGCAGGTGGTATGAATGTCAGGAGCAACAAAGAAAACAACAACATAGTAATACAAAAGATTTTAATTCCAAATTAATTCCCAAGCATTTGAATGCAAAGGTTAATTTTTCTTTGCCTTAACTCTACTTTAAGCTGCTTGAGTTAGGATCTGAAATACTTTGACAAAATCTTGTGAAAGTCTCTATGTGTTTACGTGTGTATATTTTTCCTGTATCTCCGGGAAGCAAACATCCATGCCATTTCAAAAACTCCTTTTGAACCTCCTCAGTCTCAGAAATAGCTTATATAGACAGCCTGTATCTGTTCCAATTTACACACACATCTATCTCTCTATCTATCTTTGGATAGCATAGAGAAGGGTTAAGACCTCTGTGATGTTTGTTTTGTTGTCTGTGTCCCGTTCAGAAGATTTTAGCTCACTTCCTCTCCTGTGATAATTGGATTGTGAAAAAAATAGCTTGTTGTGCAAACAGGAATTGGTGAGAAAGCTTCAGTGGAGACACATTTTCCCCGTGATAACTCTTTCAGGAGTGAATTTCTCTTCCAAAAGGTAGATTTCTCTCACTTCCTGTTGTCTCACTCCTGTTCTTATTTTGAAGTCCGATGTTTGTAAGTTGGGGACTGTCTGTAATGGGACAGAGAGAGGACACTATTTGCAAACCCTGGAACTAGTGGTACTTGACTTGGCTCTTGTTTTGTTTTTTACGGGAGTCACACATGGCTGTTGCTTGTTGACCCATTTCCATTTAAATCTGTTGCCAAGCCATTCTGTCAGTAACTGGCACTCCTCAAATGACCTCATGTTTAGTTTACAGAGCCTTCTGACTAACGGCCTGCATTGCTTCATAGCCAAGTATTGTTTCTTATCAGCTTCCACTTGATTTTTTCTGGCTTCAGAAGCTTTGTTGATCTCCTCCTTCCTGGAGGTAGCTTCAAGAGCCTTTGTGATGACATGATAGAGGTTTCCAGTAACATTCCTTGTATGTTCAGTCAAAGATATTAAGTCTTAGAAGGCATCTACATTGCACAATTAGAGCAATTTGATCACACTGTAATTGTCATGGCTGTACCCCAAAGATTTGAGGGATGTGTAGTTTGGAGAACAGCTTTAAATTCCCTACTAGAGAGCTCAACAGTTTAGGTGAACTAGAGAGCTCTTTAAGTACTCAAAAGCCATAAATTTCATGCTTTCACAAGTTGGAGCCATGACAATTAAAGCCTTCAACAATCTGTTGTTGAAGGCTTTCAGGGATGAAATCACTGAAAGTTTTTTGGACTGTATGGCCATGTTCCAGAAGCATTCTCTCCTGACGTTTCATCTGAGGATGCCTGCCATAGATGCAGGTGAAACGTCAGGAGAGAATGCTTCTGGAACAAGACCATAAAGCCCAAAAAACTTACAGTAACCCTGGGGTCAATCTGTTGTTGTGCATTGTATAAGTTGTTGTTGTTGTTGTGCGTGCCTTCATATCATTTCTGAGCTATGGTGACCCTAAGGTGAACCTTTTCTTCCCAAAATTTATTCAGAGGAGATTTGCCATTACCTCCCTTTGAGTGAGTGTGACTTGTCCAAGGTCACCCAGTCAGTTTTATGGCTGAATCCTGGTCTCCAAAGTCATCGTCCAAAGCTCAAACCACCATATCAAGTGTAGACACACTTTTAGAAACATCTTCCCCCAGGTTCCAGTTCCAGGTGATCTTTGAGGATGTAGCTGACCTCAGGAACCTTTGTTTAACTTATAAAGTAGTGCAGAAAACACACTCCCAAACCCTCATTAGTTTTCCACCTACAGTGGCAACTGATAGACCCAAGTCAACGTGAATCTATTTCAGGTTTTAAACAGGACTGTAAATGAGTTTCCCAAGGTGCTGAAAATAGTTTCAGCACCTCAGACAGCTCTATTTGGGAGCTGTCCATAGTATGCATGAGATTCACCATTGTCCTAACAGGGAAGCCAACAATTTGCCATTGGGCTTTAAGTATCATGATTGTGAGAGAAAGGCGAGCATGAAACATGCACAGCTGAAAATACTAAAGATATAGAAGAGAGAAAATGTCAAATGATACATACGGTGACAGCTTTGAAAGGTGAGCAATTTAAATGAAATGTTAGTCCTAAGTATCTTTAAATCATATTTAATGTTAAAATGACTGCATGATACATTATAATTGTATTATATAATTTGTAGTCAACTGTAACTCTTTCATAGTATAAAATACTCTTTCCATCTGCCAACATCCCCACTTTTTCAACAACCATAATATATGGGTTGTTCTAGGTTTTTGGTCTGTATCACCATGTTCTAAAAGCATTCTCTCCTGACATTTCACCTGCATCTATGGCAGGCATCCTTAGAGGTTCATCCTCCAAGATGAACTGAACCACCTAAACTGGGTTTTACAGGCCAATGGATACTCCACCTCAGACATCAGAAGAGCTGCAAGATTGAGAACAAGCCATGAGAGTCAACACCCAGAGGAAAAGTGTTCTTGCCATAAATCAAGGGAACCACAGACCGCATAGGGAAGCTGGTGAGGAAACACAACATACAAACTATCTACAGACCTACTAAGAAAATCCAACAAATGCTACATTCAGCAAAAGACAAAAGGGATCCTCTCACTTCTGCAGGAGTCTACTGTATACCATGCAGCTATGGACAAGCCTACATAGGGCCACCAAACACAGCATTGCCCAAACACGCATCAAGGAACATGAAAGGCACTGCAGACTACTTCAACCAGAGAAGTCAGCTATAGCAGAGCACCTGATGAACCAACCTGGGCACAGCATAATATCTGAGAACACAGAAATGCTGGACCACTCCAACAATCACCATGTCAGACTTCACAAAGAAGCCATTGAAATCCATAAGCATGTGGACAGTTTCAACAAAAAGGAGGAAACCATGAAAATGAACAAAATCTGGCTACCAGTATTAAACAAAAATCTAAAATTATAACAGTAAAACAACACTCAAACACAGGGGAACTCCAGAGAGGAAACAATCAGGGACAGCTAATCACCTCTCAATAAAAGATTCCCTCAGACACTAACAAGCCATACCAAAAAACTGCCAGGCCATCAAATGCTAATCAAGGTGGCCAACTGAAACATTCACACCTAGCTCCAACAGACAAGAGTTCTTTCTCCCACCCTGGACATTCCACAGATATATAAACCCAAATTTCCTAGTTTCCAACAGACTTCACAACCTCTGATTTTGCCTGCCATAGATGCAGGTGAAATGTCAGAAGAGAATGCTTCTAGAACATTGCCACACAGCCTGAAAAACCTACAACAACCCAGTGATTCTGGCCATAAAAGCCTTTGACAATACAACCATAATATACCACAAAGAGCTACAAAAGGGTCCTCATACAGCCCTCAAATATGCCTGCAATATATAGATTAAAAATGCCCAAATAAATTGAAGGCCACCGGGAATAATAAGATCACAAGGATATTAAAGGTGGTCTTTTGAAGCAATTTCCCCAAATTACATCCAGAGACTGAGCTGTGTATCAGTCTGTCGGAGCTATAGACATGGAAAGATGTGTTCTGTTTTGATCTGTTGGTTTTTCTTTGTTGTTGTGTAATAATTTATTAAATTATTCTTACCTTAATTATGTACATTTCAGTTACAGGTGTGTTGACAGCAATTCCTTCTTGTTTGCTTGGCATTCGTTCGCCTCTCTGTGGGGTGAATCTGGGCTTTATAAATATTAATGACTTACGCATACAGCTTTTATTGATGGCTGCTGCCCTCCCTTGAACCGGGTACCATTTTTTTTCATGCATGGCTACAACAGCAGGATCCAAATGTTATACTTTAACAACAAGTGATTAATATCTGAGCAATGAGCCATCAGTACCATAGAAACTTTTCACAGGCTTACGTATGTTTTTAGGCATGACGCAAACAGTCAGAAAAGGGAATATGTTAAAATGACAACCCTCTGCATGGGTCAAGCTTCTGTTCTGCTTACAAAAGTACTTATGGAATCAATGAATCTAGTGAGAAAACACCATTCATTACTAAAGCAACTTTTGGATATGGGGTAAACATACCGATAAGTTCCAGTCTGATGCAAAAATAAAAGAAAATTCTGACAATAATCTCATCAGCAGACTGTACTCCAAAAATGGAACAGAAGTTGTTAGACTGCAACTATCAGCCCCAATAAGCACAGACACACATGAAGGTTGATGGGAGTTACAATACAATATAACAACATCTGAGTTCCATAAGTTGCCCACTATGCTCTAAACATCCTAAACATTTATCACCTGCTTTCATTCTTTTTTCTAATTCTTATGTTCAACTTCATATGCCCTCTAGAGCTATATTCTCATTCCCCAATAAAGCAGCACCCAAGTATCAGAAAGCTTTTGGAAAATGGATATTCATAACCTTTTGGGAAAACCAATAATCTTTTGGTAGGGCATGACCTTGTTAGAAATCATAACCTTTTGTAAAGTATAATCTTCCTGAGAAGAGTTAAAAACTCGCTTGAGTCAACCTTCTCCTTAGTGGTAAATATCCACTTGTATTCATGCAAGGCAATTAGGTTTCTTGGCTCTTAAACTGATATGCCTAGATATCTCTTTGAACTGTTAGGGACAAACATATGCCAATGCACAAAAACATATATAGCAGAGTTTCAGAAGTGTTCTTTTCAGTTGCCCCCAAAATATCTACTCTCCCTTAAAACATCTTGGTTTAAATCATGCTCTCAAGAGACCAAAAATAAAGTAGTCGTCATTGAAATAACATAGTTGGTTCACTCACAAACTTCATGTATCTTCATTTATTCAGCATACAGGTACATTGCATATCAGTCCAGTTGGAGATAGGATATGAAGTAGTTTCTCTATGCAGATAACATGGGGCATCTTTCTTAGAATCAACAGCCCATAGTCTAAAGCATCTCTCTTGTCTGAGAGTCTAATAGAGTCTCTAAAGCATTTTGTTTCTACTGACTCATGTAAAGCATACTGTTTCTAAAATGGAATCTGAGATCTGAACGGTTCCAGATTTGATCACATGGTCCGCAGCCCCTCCTACAACATAGAGTTAAGGGAAATTGCATATCAATACATACATATACAACACAGGAAGCAATCTAAATTATATACAAACAAATTACTTGTGGAGACTTGTAGGTAAAGGTAAAAATTTTCCCCTGACATTAAGTCCAGTCGTGTCCGACTCTGGGAATTGGTGCTCATCTCCATTTCTAAGCTGAAGACCCAGCATTGTCCATAGACACCTCCAAGATCATGTGGCCAGCATGACTGCATGGAGTGCCATTATCTCCCCACTGGAGTGGTACCTATTGATCTACTCACATTTGCATGTTTTCAAACTGCCGGGTTGGCAGAAGTTGGGGCTGACAGCAGAAGCATACCCCGCTCCCCTGATTTGAACCTGTGATCTTTCAGTCAGCAAGTTCAGCAGCTCAGCACTTAAACCCACTGCATCACTGGGGGCTCCTAGTGGAGTCTTGTAGAAGATTGCTATTTCCAACAAACACTTTATCCTCCATATCTTGGAAAAGTCATGTTTGTGTGTTTGTGTATGACTCCCCTGGCTTGCATGGCCCACTTTCACTGAGCATAGAGAGGAAGTGGAAATGTATCTGGGACAGGAGAGACTTCTCTCCATGGTCAGAGGGGATTTCCCAGCATTTCCAATGGCTCCTCAGCTGTCATTTAAGTCCTATAGGATTTCACTGATAAGTAATATACTTTATATCATTTTCTTATTGCATCAGGTTTTGGTGTGCTTTCAAATTGACTTGGTGCTCTGTGACACAAAGAAAGCAAAGGACATGTTACAAATAGCCACTGCCAGAGTTGATCATAATAATGAGTTCCTATTACTGGAAATACCAGGCAGCAGCAAAGATATTTGTGTTTTGCTCTAGATCAGTTGTTCTCAACTTATGGATCCCCAGGTATTTTGGCCTACAACTCCCAAAAATCCCAGCCAGTTTACCACCTGTTAGGATTTCTAGGAGTTGAAGGCCAAAACATCTGGGGACCCACAGTTTGAGAACCACTGCTCTAGATCATACATGTCAAACCCAAGGCCATGGGCTGAATGCAACCCGCCACATCATAACAAAATGAATTAAACAAGAAATCCCTGAACATATTCCTCATTCTCAACTCCCAAAACACTCTTCAGCTTTTCATTGTATCTGCCTGCCCTAACTCCATTACATTTTCCTGTCTGGTTTCTTCCTGTCTCTTTGCAGACGAGCCTATATTTTGTATCCTTTTCCCACATAATCACACCTCACAGCAGTCTCTGGACCCGGCTTTGGATTTTAATTGGTGTGTTTCATTAATTGCTTTTTAATTAAGTGTTTTTAATTAACTGTTTTAATGTTTTAATTGTATTTGTTGAATGTTTATGTGAAAGCACCAATCGTGCTTGCTGTGAGGCCGCCCTGAGTCCCCCTTCGGGGGTGAGAAGGGCAGATTATAAATGCAGGAAATAATAATAATAATAATAATAATAATAATAATAATAATAATAATAATAATAATTGGCTGGCTCTTACCAGGCTTGTCCAAATTCTCTCTTAATAGATAAATAATTTTCAATCCATCAGGAAAAATCGTAATAATGATTTCTTGAATAATTCAATGTTTGGGTTGTTTGTACTTGGGAGATCACCTCTTCTGGCCCTTTGATGGATCAATCTGTCTGGGAACCTTCCATGTTAGCTAAACATGTCCTCCCTCAGCTCCATTTGGGGGTCTTTGCTTGTCAAGTATGATAGGAATTGATTGCTGGGTGCTTCCAAAGTCAGTGTGTTCATGAATCCATTTAAGGTTTTATTCAGAACTTCAAAGTAGCTGTCCATAGGTTCAGAACAGCTCAGAATAAAACCTGGAGTGGCCTCTCCATCCCATTGGCAGTGAAGCCACTTCCCCTAACAATATCATCCAGAACAGATTGTTTTCCCTGCTCAGTTTTAAATGTGCACAACTAGGGATGTACAAATCTGTCACTGCTTCTTTCTGCCACAATCAATTTTTGTTTAATGTCACGGTCTATTCATCCTATTTATGAAGAAGTGTATGAACTTGGTTAAGGTTGTATCACATAGCAAACAAAATACAATTGTCATTCACCTGCACTGGCCCAATTCAATAGGCACAACTATTCTAAGCATGGAAGGAAAACGGTGAATAATGCCCCTCCTCAGTTAAGAATTCTGCCACACAGATAGCTCTCAGAATGTCTGGAAGTGACTTCTAGCACCTGAAATGTCAGATTTGGCCCTCCAACTTAAGGGTCAAAGTATGGACCTACATCTACATTAAAAATTGTGTCTAAACTACAGACTTATTGCTTTGTCATGATTCTATCTAAAGGAATATTGGAATTTGTAGTTTGGCAAAGTACTTAGAATTCTCTGCAAAGAGAGTGTTATGGAAAACTACCCAAAAATAAAGCAGAGCATCCAAAGTACAATCAGGATACTTAAAGTTGAGCAATCAGCTCACAGCAAGCAGAGCATGAAGTGTCGTTGGATGTAGCTGTAAAATAATTTAGAGCTTAGCAGGCAAACATGCAGAGCCCAATCTTAAATTATTACAAAAAAGTTTATTTACAATAATAAGAACTAACTGCATTTCTTAATAGTAAAGAACTGGGCCTGAACTACTCTAACACCTATCTCTTCTAAGGTTTCAAGAGAGGGTAAAAACACCAATCACTACATCTCTCCTGACACACACACACACAGATTTCAAACACACAGCACATACATATGGAAAAACTAAAGTCAGAAATAAAGGCTCAAGATATCTTAGAATGGAGACATGACAGTTAATGTAGAATTGAACTGATGTAATGGTGTAGTGCAGATACACTTTAAGAAAAGGAACTTGACTGGAAAAAATTAGAACCGTTAGTCGTGGCTAAAGACATTCTAATCCAGACTTCAAAAAACCATGTCCCCAAGGGGGGTTGCATGGACAAATCTGTCATTTTTGCTTTTTCTTGCAGACCACGTTAGAAGACATGACTCACTAAAAAAAGAAAGTAATGCTCAGTAATGTAGAGGGTATCAGGAAAAGAGGAAAACTCCATTTCAAATGGATAGACTCAATCAAGGAAGCCTCAACTTGAGCCTGCAAGGCCTGAACAGGGTGATAGATGAGAGCGGAACTTAGAGATCTCCGATTCATACAGTTGTCACAATCAAAGTTGACTTGGGAGCAGTTAACAATAAAAGCAGCAGTAATGAGGAACTGGCCTGCATTATTGCTTAATAAAACGGTTGTTGTGGGGAGCTGAATATCTAGGAAACGGTAATCATCGCATGGAAGCTCTGGCAGAAAGAGGAGGAACGGCGAGAACCAGTCCTTCAGTAACTGGAGGAGGCATTTCAAGGTTGGGAGGAGGAGGGCTAGAGATAGCAAGCCCTAAAGCTGGAAACATGTAATTAGTTTCTCCTCTGTCATCTGAGATGAAGTTCCAGATGGGATCCATTGTTCAAACCAACTTGACCATCAATCCCCTTCAGAGACAAAAACAAGAACCCTTTTGATTTAAGCCCAAGCATTTCCTCCAGTCATGTAATTTTGCTTGCGGTACCACGTCACAACAATCCTATTTAAAAGGAATGGGAGTAGTCACAAGGACCAACATACCATGAAGGAAGGTATAGAATAAATGGCACAGAACTGCTGTTGAGGCTTCTTGAGCAAGGAAGGAACCAAAGGGATCAATGATTGGCTAGACCTGGAAGGAGAAGTCAACCCAGCATCTTCAGGACCAGAATTCTGATGGTAATAATTGTAATCTTGGTGGTTTGCCTTTTGCCATGTAATTCCATTGAAGGAACAAATAAGGAATGGGATCAGTGGTTTTCAAGTGTTATAATTTCTGAACTGCTCAAAAAGTCAGGTTGCATTGTGTTCTTTCTGTATAAGAAATGCTCAAACATATAGTTTTCTGTAAGTTGAAGCAGTTAGGATTTAGCAGCTGTCACCAAAAAAACTGTCCAGCAGTATCCAGATGTTGAGGTAATTCACCAAAGCCCTCAGAGTGTGTCTGTGTGGGTTTGATACAACTATAGTGATACTGATTATTGTTTTTAGAATTAATGTTTGTAGTAATGATGGATGGGGTGTTGTGTGGTTTCCGGGGCTGTATGGCCATGTTCTAGCAGCATTTTCTCCTGACGTTTCATCTGCATCTGTAGCTGTCATCTTCAGAGGATCCTGAAGATGCCAGCCACAGATGCAGGTGAAACATCAGGAGAAAATGCTGCTAGAACATGGCCATACAGCCCCAGAAACCACACAACACCCCAGTGATTCTTGCTGTGAAAACCTTCAACAATACTTTGTGGTAATAACTTTATCTGCACACAGTATTGGCTTGAGGAAAATAGTTTTCACAAGGCCACTCAATATCCACTGAATCTTTCTACTCATTCCAGACACCCTGCTTTTTCCAAGATTTGTCAGAACTTCTAAAGCAAGTATGGCCAAACACCTTCAGGTATTTTGGACTTCAACTCCAACAATTCCAAAACACCCAGAGGGCCGAAATTTGCCCATAACTGTTCTAAAGTAATATGGGGTACTGAGGATGTAGTTACATTACAGAATTGATGCAGTTTAATTCCACTTTAATAACCATGGCTCAATGCTATGGAATCATATTGTGTTGTGCTAATGGTATGATATATTCTATACACACATATAATATTGATAGTAATATTATAATACAATACAATATAATAATACAATATAAGAATTATATATTTTATATTACATGTAATACTTCTAATAATTATATATTTTACATGTAATATTACTAATAATATTACAGTATAGTGGTATATTATTGTACTGTGCTAATAATACTTATTTTACTTACTAAGGCAATCCCTTGTTGTCCGAGTAAGATTGTCCCCCAAGGTCAGTGTACTGGCGGTGGGTCTGTAGGTGACTGTGGAGCCCTATTCTTGACCTGCTGTTCTCCCACATTGAGGGCATCGGTTTTCAGGCGGAAGGCGGTCCCGGTCGGGGTTGGCTTAATGCGCCTTCCTCTTGGCACTTTTCTCTCTTTCGCCCTCCATTTGTGCCTCTTCAAATTCTACAGCACTGCTGACCTCCATCTGAAGTGCTCAAGGGCCAGAGCTTCCCAGTTCTTCAACATTCTATTTTCCATTCTTGAGTTCGGAGTAGAGCAACTGCTTTGGGAAATGGTGGTCGGGCATTTGAACAACGTGGCCGGTCCTGCGGAGTTGATGGTGTAGGAGCATTGCTTCAATGCTGGTGGTCTTTGCTTCTTCCAGCACGCTAACATTTGTCCACCTGTCTTTCCAAGAGATTTGCAGGATTTTCCGGAGGCAGCGCTGATGGAATTGTTCCAGGATTTGCATGTGATGTCTGTAGATAGTCCACATTTCGCAGATATATAGCAGGGTTGGGAGGACAACCCTATGCTAATAATATCATATATTGTATACACATATAATATTGATAATATTACATGTAATATGAAATACAGAATTATTATATTGTATTATTATATGTGTATACAATATCTTATATTGTATACACATATAATAATACAATATAATAATTCTGTATTTCATATTACATGTAATATTACTAATAATATTGCAGTATAGTGGTATAGTACAATATATATATAATGCTAATATTGTGCTATGCTAATAATATAATATATTGTATTTACATATAACTTGTAAGCCACTCTGAGTCCCCTTCAGGGTAAGAAGGGTGGCATATAAATGTCGTAAATAAATAAAATAAATATATCATACGACTTATGGTTTTACAAGACCTCTGCCTAAGAGTACTGGTGCCTCATCAAACTACAAAACCCATGATTCCATAACATGGGGCCATGGTCGTTAAAGTGGTGCCACAATGCATTAATTCAACAGTGTAGATGTACTCTGAGAGGATAACAATAGACAGAAGAATTGGTGAAATGTCAGTTTTCACAATGATGCCAAGCCATCAACAAATTCAACTAATTCAGACTGGAAAAAATCAGCTTATATCCCCATACCAAAAAAGGGAAATGCTAAAGACTGCTCAAGCTTCAGTACAGTGGCCCTTATTTCTCATGCCAGTAAGGTAATGCTCACAGATCCTGCAAGGAAGACTCCAGCAATACATGGAGCGAGAGTTGCCAGATGTTCAAGCTGGGTTTAGAAAAGGCAGAGGAACGAGAGACCAAATTGCCAATATCTGCTGGATAATGGAGAAAGGCAAGGAGTTTCAGAAAAACATCTATTTCTGTTTTATTGACTATTCTAAAGCCTTTGACTATGTGGATCATAATAAATTGTGGCAAGTTCTTGGTGGTATGGGCATACCAAATCACCTTGTCTGTCTCCTGAGGAATCTGTATAAGGACCAAGTAGCAACAGTAAGAACTGACCATGGAACAACAGACTGGTTCCAGATTGGGAAAGGCGTGCGGCAGGGCTGCATACTCTCACCGGACCTATTCAACTTGTATGCAGAACACATCATGCAATGTGCAGGGCTTGATGAATGCAACGCTSGGGTGAAAATTGCTGGAAGAAACATTAACAACCTTAGATATATTCAGATGACACCACTTTGATGGCTGAAAGCGAGGAGGAGCTGAGGAGCCTTCTAATCAAGGAGAAAGAAGAAAGCGCAAAAGCTGGGTTGCAGCTAAACGTAAAAAAACCAAGATTATGGCAACAAGAATGATTGACAACTGGGAAATAGAGGGAGAAAACGTGGAGGCCGTGACAGACTTTGTATTTCCAAGTGCAAAGATTACTGCAGATGCAGACTGCAGCCAGGAAATCAGGAGACGCTTACTTCTTGGGAGGAGAGCAATGTCCAATCTCGATAAAATAGTGAAAAGTAGACACATCACACTGGCAACAAAGATCYGCATGGTTAAAGCAATGGTATTCCCTGTAGTAACCTATGGATGCGAGAGCTGGACCATAGGGAAGGCTGAGCAAAGGAAGATAGATGCTTTTGAACTGTGGTGTTGGAGGAAAGTGCTGAGAGTGCCTTGGACAGCAAGAAGATCCAACCAGTCCATATTTCAGGAAATAAAGCCCGACTGCTCATTGGAGGGAAGGATAGTAGAGGCAAAGTTGAAGTACTTTGGCCACATCATGAGGAGACAAGAAAGCTTTGAGAAGACAATGATGCTGGGGAAAATGGAAGGAAAAAGGAAGAGGGCCGACCAAGGGCAAGATGGATGGATGGCATCCTTGAACTGACTGGCTTGACTCTGAAGGAGCTGGGGGAGCTCTGGCGTGGGCTGGTCCATGAGGTCACGAAGAGTCAGAAACGACTGAATGAAAGAACAACAACAACTGCTGCTGCTCCTGCTGCTGTTGTTACTTTGCTTCTGTCATTTTATCTCCCCATTACATCCCCATGTTACAGTTTCAGCTTCAGGCTACAAAACCACCAATCAATAGAACCTCTTAAAAACAACAAAGGGGCTGTTTTCATGCTTCTCTAGCTGCGGACTTTGTTTACTGCACAATGTTGGGCTTTTGCCCATGTAAATCCTTCAGTTCATGGCTCTCTCCCTCTGTTTGTGTTCAGATTCATATACAAAACCCCTTAGATAAACTGGGGGTGGGGGGGGGGGGTGTTGTCCTTAAATCTCCCCAAGTTGTTTCCTTTGGCAGAAAGAATAAATCATATCTGTGGTATATTTGAAATATTTGCCCTACTTTGTTTATTTGCAAGATGTGGAAGCAAACAAATACAACAGAGAAGGCATTCCTTGCATCCTGAGAAACCCTCTTTGCCAGCCAACTCATATTCCCGTTCTTATCCCCCACTGTTTCTGTATTTAAAAACACAGGTAAAATATGGTTTCCCAGCAGTTAAGGATGTGCTAAACAGCCTTCCTCAACTTTTGTCCCTGTCTCTTGTCAGCCTTCCACCGACACAGACAGGATGATGGGTTTTCTTTCCAACATATATTTATTTATTATTTATTTAGAGCATTTGTGTCTCATCTTTCTCAACCCCAAGACGGCTTACAATTGGCAGTCATTAGATGCTGACAAAGAAACAGTTAGACCACAACAATTAACATAAACAGGTAAACAGCAATAAAATACATTAAAAATATTGGCCCTTAAAATATTAACACAACCATGTCTGAGTCTGCAAATCCAAACCATAATCCAGAGTTCCAGTCCAAGGTCTCTTAATTGACAATTCTCACGAGTCATTGCTCATTCAGCTGCCCGAATGCTTGGTTCTAAATCCAAGTCTTGACTTTCTTCCTGAAGGAGAGGAGAGAAGGGGTCGCCCTGACTTCACTGAGAAGTGCATTCCACAGACAAGGGGCCACCACCGAGAAGGCCCTGTCTCTCATCTCCGCCAATCATGCTTGCGAGAGTGGCAGGATTGAGAGCAGGACCTCCTCCGATGATCGTAATAAACAGCACTATGCAAATAATTTTGAAGGGGAGTCAGATTTCTATTTGGGGTTAGTAGTTAATAAAGTTGTATTTCTTACACACAAGCATTTGAGCATAATTTGAATCAGATATTAATACTGTGATATTTTAATACCCTCTGTCAAATTCTAGATTATAACCAGGCACTGGGTTGCTGTGAGTTTTCCAGGCTGTATGGCCATGTTCCTGAAGCATTATCTTCTGACGTTTCACCCACATCTATCAGGCATCCTCAGAGGTTGCGAGGTCTGTCAGAAACTAGACAACTGAGGTTTTTATATATGTGGAATGTATAGGATGGGAGAAAGAACTCTTGTCTGTTTGAGGCAAGTATGAATGTTGCAATTGGTCACCTCCATTAGCCTTTTAGATTCAGAGCCTGGCTGTTTCCTGCCTGGGGGAATCCTTTGTTGGGAGGTGTTATCTAGCATAAAGTGGGAATCCCAGGCAGGAAACAATTAGAGACCCATTGAGTTAATTGAATTTAACTATGTGTTGAATCACTATTAAACAATTGATTCAATGGCTATACTCTAATAGGAACTAACCAGGCTTACACTGCTAGTGATGTATGTGTTTATGAATATATGGAGATGCATCACCTGAATTGGAAGGAAAGTGCAGTCAACAAACCAGAAAGAGACTAGGATTTGGAAGGACAGCTCTGAAGGAATTAGACAAGATCCTAAATTGTAAAGATATGTATATCATTGAATGCTGAGGTTATATTGACCATGATTTTCTATGTATGGCTATAAAAGCTGGACAGCGAAGAAAGCCAATAGGAAGGGCATCCACTCTTTTGAAATATGGTACTGGAGACAAATTTGACAAATACTATGGATTGCTTTAAAAAACCCAAAATAAATAGAGTAAATCAAGCCTAAATACTACCTAGAAGCCAAGATGACTAATTTGAACACGTCATGAGAAGACATGACTCACTAGAAAACGCAATAATGCTTGGTAAAGCAGTAGGAAAAAATACAGTCCAGAGTGACAGACTGGATTTTCTATACTTTGGCTAAATCATTAATCAAACTGGAGACAAGAATCCAAAATTCAGAAAATGAAGTCATGAAAGAGCAGCTATTAAGAATGTAGATAAAGGATGAAGATATATCACTGAATGTCAAAGTGGGGTTATACCAGGCATGGACCAACTTGGGCCCTCCCTCCAGGTGTTTTGGACTCCAACTCCCACCATTCCTAACAGGCTCAGGCCCCTTCCTCTTTCCCCTCAGCCAGATTTTATTCATTTTCATGGTTTCCTCCTTTCTGTTGAAATTGCCCACATGCTTATGGATTTCAGTGGCTTCTCTGTGTAGTCTGACACAGTTGTTAGAGTGGTTGTGAGAGTGGTCCAGCATTTCTGTGTTCTCAAATAATATGCTGTGTCCAGGTTGGTTCATCAGGTGCTCTGCTATGGCTGACTTCTCTGGTTGAAGTAGTCTGCAGTGCCTTTCATGATCCTTGATGTGTGTTTGGGCAATGCTGTGTTTGGTGGTCCTTATGTGGAGGCCTCCATTGTGTGTGTGGCATCCAAATGGAAGAGCCCTCGAGGGTCATGAAGACCAGCCCTATTCCGTCTTGTGGGAAAATACAACCAAAGCACTCCTAACAGTTGGCCCTCTAGTTCAGTCATGGGCCAACTTGGGCCCTCCCTCCAGGTGTTTTGGACTGCAACTCCCACCATTCCTAACAGTCTCAGCCCCTTTCCTTTTCCCCCTCAGCCACTGAAGGAAGGGGCCTGAGGCTGTTAGGAATGGTGGGAGTTAGTCCAAAACACTGGAGGGAGGGTCCAAGTTGGCCCCTGCCTGGCTTGGATGGATGGCTCTTGCAAGAACTCTATGAGGCGGTGGCTCAAAGTGGAGGTGCCCTTGCTTTGTGATGCTCTTCTTCTTCTGCAGGCAGGGCTGTCTCACCTGTGGCTGGAGCCCAGGTGCCAAAGGGAGGCAGGGATGGAGGCAGGGGCTGCCTCCTCCCTCCTCCTCCCGCCCCTCCCTCCCTCCCTCCCCGCGAAGCCCTGCCCCGATGTCGCTCCGTGGGGCTCCCGGGCGGCTCCTCTCCCGGCGGCGGGAGGCGATGGCGGCGGGCGGAGGCGGGGGGAGGCGGAGAGAGGCGCGGGGGCGCCCCCGGGAGCGGACACCCTCGGCGCCCGGTGCGGGAGGATGCTCGGGAGCGGGCAGCGCCTGAGCCTGAGCCCCCGCCGCCGCCTTCTCCGCCTTCTCCTCCTCCTCCTTCTCGGGAGGAGGGCGGCCTTGGCGGCAGTGTCTCCGGGGCAGCGGCAGAGGGAGGGATGGGCTGCGCCCCCAGCATCCACGTCTCGCAGAGCGGCGTGATCTACTGCCGCGACTCGGACGAGTCCACTTCCCCGCACCAGACCGCCGCCGCCGCCGCTCCTTCCTCGTCCTCCGCCGTGCACGGCCTCTTCGTCAAGACCGACGCGGCCGAGTCCATCGTCCCTTCGTCGGTGCTCGCCTACCAAAGCCGCCCGGCCGTGGCAGCAGCCCCCCCACAGCGCCGAGGAGGAGGAGGAGGACACCGGGGAGGAAGGGCCCGCCGGTGCTGCGGCGTCGAGGTGGAGACCCAGACCAGCCAGACCAGCCTCAAGGTAACCTCCCAAAGGGGAGCGCCGTCCCAAGGAGGGATCATGGAGGCAGCTTGGTTCTGCCTCCCTGGGTGGATCAACGCCTCCCACTCCAGCGCCCCTCGTCCTTTTGCTTCAAGGGGCTGCTCGGGGTAAACAACCCCCTTCTCACTACCTCTGAGGATGCTTGCCATAGATGCAGGCGAAACGTCAGGAGAAAATGCCTCTAGAGCATGGCCATATAGCCCGGAAAACCTACAACAACCCAACCCCCTTCTCCCCCGTCCAGCAAGACCCATATCAAGGGGCCCATACACACAGTCCTATTTCCCAGAGTATCAAGGCAGAAAATCCCACAATATCTGGGTTGTTGCAGGTTTTCTGGGCTATATGGCCATGTTCTATAAGCATTCTCTCCTGACATTTCCCCTACATCTGTCTGCTTTGAATTGGGTTATCTGAGGGCCCTTCCACACAGCCGTATACCCCGGAATATCTAGGCAGAAAATCCCACAATATCTGCTTTGAACTGGGTTATATGAGTCCACACTGCCATATATTCCAGTTCAAATAAGAAAATGTGGGATTTTCTTCAGCCTGGGTTATTCTGGGCCCTAAGTGTGGAAGGACCGCAAGGGAAAGTAAGGGCCCTTCCACACAGTCTTATATTGCAGAATATCTAGATAGGAAATCCCACAATATCTGACTGTGGACTCAGATAACCCAGTTCAAAGCAGATACTATGGGATTTTCTGCCTTGATATTCAGGGATATAGGGTTGTGTGGAAAGGCCCACTATCTACTTTGAACTGAGTTATCTGAGGGCCCTTCCACACAGCTTGCTATCCCAGAATATCAAGGCTGAAAATCCACAATATGTGTTGTTGTAGGTTTTTCGGACTATATGGCCATATTCTAGAAGCATTCTCTCCTGACATTTCACCTGCAATTATCTGCTTTGAATTGGGTTATCAGAGGACTCCTCCACACAGCCCTATATCCCAGAATATCAAGGCACAAAAATCCCATAATATCTGATAATCCAGTTCAAAGCAGATATTGTGGAATTTTCTGCCTTGATATTCTGGGATAGAGGGCTGTGTGGAAGGACCCAGTATCTGCTTTGAACTGGATTATCTGAGAGCCCTTCCGCACAGCCATTTATCCCCGAATATCAAGGCAGAAAATCCCACATTATCTGAGTGTGGACTCAGATAACCATGGGCCCTTCCACACAGCCCTATATCCCAGCATATCTAGGCACAAAAATCCCACAATCCAGTTCAAAGGCCATATTGTGGGATTTTTGTGCCTTGATATTCTGGGATAGCAAGCTGTGTGGAAGGTCTCAAGGTCTCCTCCCTCTAGGGAAGAGAGACATTGAGGCCTCTTCCCTGGACAGGGCAACTTTGGCTTCCTGCCTCCTGTCAGCTCACCCTCAGGAGAGGCTGAGAGGGAAGGGATGTCACATTGAGGAGAGGGAAGCTTGTTTGAATCTGCTCCAGGACCTTCCATAAGAAAAAAAAGGTGCCACCTAAACATAAGGAATAACTTTACAGAGAATTATAAGATCTGCTGGGCAGTCAAATATGCTGCCTCTGAGCATGGAGCTTTGTAAACAGAGGCTAGCTCAGGCATGGGCTAACTTGGGCCGTCCCTCCAGGTGTTTTGGACTTCAACTCCCACCATTCCTAACAGCCTCAGGCCCCATTTCTAACCTTCTTCAGGCCCCTTCCTTTTCTTCCCCAGCCGCTTAAGCGGCTGAGGGGGAAAAGGAAAGGGCCTGAGGCTGTTAGGAATTGTGGGAGTTGAAGTCCAAAACACCTGGAGGGCTCAAGTTGGCCCATGCCTGGGCTAGAGGGCCAACTGTTAGGAGTGCTTTGGTTGTATTTCCTACAGGGCAGAATGGGGTTGGACTGGGTGTCTCTCCTGGCTCTTCTACTTGGATGAGAGAAAGAGAGAGAGATTCCTGTGGGGTTAAGTGGTCATAGAAAAGGAGGACTGTAGGATTACCAGTTGAGTTCCTGCCCTCCCACCCCATATAACAGTGGGTCTCAACTTTCCTAATGCCTAATACAGTTCCTTATGTTATGGTGACCCCCAACTAAAACATTTTTTGTTGCTTGTTCATAAGTGTAATGTTGCTACTGTTATGAACCATAATGTAAATATCAGATATGTGAGATGTATTTTCAATCACTGGACCAAATTTAGTACAAATACCTGATATGCCCAAATTTGAATACTAGTGGGGTTGGGAGGGGTTGATTTTGCAATTTGGGAATTGTTGTTGCTGCGATTTATAGTTAACCTACAGTCAAAGAGCATTCTGAACTCCATCAACAATGGAATTGAAGCAATCTTTGCACACAGAACTTCTATGACCAAGAGAAAATACTGGAAGGGTTTGGTGGGCATTGACCTTGAGTTTTGGAGTTGTAGTTCACCTACATCCAGAGAGCACTATGGACTCAACCAGTGATGGATCAGGACCAAACTTGGCACGAATCATAGAATCATATAGTTGGAAGAGACCTCATGGGGCATCCAGTCCAACACCCTGTCAAGAAGCAGGAAAATTGCATTCAAAGCACCTTCAACAGATGGCCATCCAGTCTCTGTTTAAAAGCTTCCAAAGAAGTAGCCTTCACCACACTCTGGGGCAGAGAGTTCCACTGCTGAACGGCTTTCGAATAATCAATATGCCCAGATGTGAATACTGGTGGAATTTGGGGGGAAATAGACCTTGACATTTGGGAGTTGTAGTTTCTGGGATTTATAGTTCACCTACATTCAAAGCGCATTCTGAACCCCAGCAATGATAGAATTGGGTCAAACTTCCCACACAGAATCCCCATGACCAACAGAAAAGACTGTGTTTTCTGATGGTTTTTGGTGAACCCTCTGATGCCCCCCTCACGACCCCCCAATAATCCCGACCACCGGTTTGAGAAATGCTTCCATATAAGAAGGTCTACTGAGAAGGATAGCTGTTCAGGGAAATGTAATGCCCTGTTCCCTCTTGAGCCTTCAAAGGGAGAGGTTGGCCTCTGTGTTGTGTGCTTTGTGTGGGTAAGTAAGTGAGGGGGGTGCATTGAGAGGGCTGCCTGGAAAGATGCCTTTGGCCACTTAGGCCCAGCTTTTTCATCTGTTTCCCAGGAGATGAGCAACAAGAGGCACAGAAGGGACTCAGGGGAAGGGAGCGGTGCCAATTGAATGCTGAGTGTTTTGTGCCTCCTGCATGGTCCCCTTTGGACTGGCCTTCTCTGATCAACAGAAGAAGGGACAGAGAAGGAGGGAAGGAGGGAGAGAAGGAGAGAAGATGCAGCTGAAAAGCAAGCTCTGACCAGAGATGCTGGGGCTGCAGCAGCAGCAGATGCACATGGGATGCAGCCGAACAAGAACAGTTGCCATGGCATCTGGTGACTCATTCTTGTTTCAGGTCCCTCCCATTCTGGCTGAGCTCTGGTACAGGCTCATCGGCCACTGCACTCACGTACCTTGGCGAGTGGCAACAATGCTGAAGTTCAGGGTCAAAGTGGTATGTGACGGAGAGGCTTTATCAGTTTCTTCACTCTTAAACTATTGGAAGACACCATCAGACTGTTCCAAAGTTGTTATCAAACACAAACTTTCCAGGGATGGCTTAGTGCAAATTTGCATCCCTGAAGCATGAACTAATTCAAGTATGTGCTACTTCTCTCAGATTTCCGATTTTCTGGATAAACAGACAGAGCTGGCATGGTTCCCGAAAAAGCATTAGTTTCCTGTTAACTGAAATTGGCTTGGCTATGGCAACAGGCAACAGGTTGGGCTCTAGGTAGTCAGGAACTTTTTTTTTCAGGTCAGGAGTGACTTGAGAAACTGCAAGTCACTTCTGGTGTGAGAGAATTGGCTGTCTGCAAAGACGTTGCCCAGGAGACACCTGGATATTTTACCATCCTGTGGGAGGCTTCTCTCATGTCCTCGCAGGGGAAGTTGGAGCTGACATACAGAAGCTCACCACGTTCCCCAGATTCGAACCACCAAACTTTCGATCAGCAGTCCTGCTGGTCCAAGGGTTTAACCCAGTCAGGAACTGTAACCCTGATATTTGCCAGAACATGAATCACAGTGATTTGGCAGGATCAAAAATATATGTGGCCAGACTATAATATTTGACTTGGGAAAAGTACTGTATATAGTCAAGTATAAGCCTAGTTTTTCAGCCCTTTTTTAGGCTGAAAAAGCCCCCCTCGGCTTATACTCAAGTCAAAGTTATTTATTATCTTACTCTGTTGTTGTAATTATTACTATTATTATTATTCAATTTATTGTTTTAGTCAATTTATTATTATTATTATTATTATTATATTTACAATTTAACTTTATTATTATTGTGATTATTACATTTATTATTTTACTCTATTATTATTATTACATGTAGTATTTTACTCTATTATTACTGTTATTATTACATGTATTATTTTACTTTATTATTATTATCATTATTATTATACTCTATTATTATTGGAAGGATATGTAAGCACATTTACATTGAGGAAGATTAGAATAATAGTTTAATCAGAGTTGAACAGTCTTATCTAAAATTACAGTTTTATGTAAATATTCTTAAACATTTAACCTACTGATGGATGCCTCAATTAATATAACTTTATTGGTATCTATTTTTGTTTTCAAATTTACCATAGCTGCTGCATTTTCCACCCTTGACTTATACTCGAGTCAATATGTTTTCCCAGTTTTTTGTGGTAAAATTAAGTGCCTCGGCTTACATTCGGGTCGGCTTATACTCGAATATATACAGTATGGTAAATCAGAGTTCAAATCATCCATTCTATGTAATTCAATGCTTAGCCCAGTCTTGGTCACACATATGTTCTGGAGATAAAACAATGGCAGAGAGTAACCATTTCCAGGGTTGAGTATGCCTTATCCGGGAATCCAAAATGTGCCAAAATTGTCTACATGTGTGGATGAGATAGCAACGCTTTTGCTTTCTGATCAAACAGTGTTAACAAACTTTGTTTCATGCACAAAATTTTGTGTAAAATTATTTCTAGGCTATGTATATAAGGTGTTTATGAAACATGAATTAATTTTATATAGTGGAAAGACAATACTAAGCAAACAAGCCCATAGGAATAGAGTGAGGCATGTATTGATCATAAAGTAAATGTCAGTATAGAGGTGCAAGCTGTAGATACTAGCAGATAAAGAGGTTGTATATATGTTCAATGTGTTGTCAAAGGCTTTGAGTTTTCCGGGCTGTATGGTCATGTTCCAGAAGCATTTTCTCCTGATGTTTCATCCACATCTATGGCAGGCATCCTCACCTCACAACCTCTGAGAAAAGGTTGGAGAAAATGCTTCTGGAACATGGCCATACTGCCCGGAAAACTCACAGCAACCCAGTGATTCTGACCATGAAAGTCTTCAACAATAGAGTTTTAGCCACTGCTGATATAGGTAAATTATGGTGATTTGTTGTTGTTATTCAGATATAGTTTAATTGTAAGCTGTGATAGAATGATATATTTTGAAGTGGAGGCACTTATAATTACATTTTCCATAGTCAAGTCTCCAAGGAGAGTCTCAAAAATGCAGACCATTGCATTGACCTATATCTAGTTGGAGCCTTTTTGTCTTCCCAAGAGTAAAAGTAAAGGATCCCAATTGCGTACAAGACACCAAGGAACTCCAAAGGATTTCACATTACAACAGGTTACAAGAAGATATTATTATTGCTGCAGAATGCATTTCCCCCTCAGTTCCTATGATGATTGCAGCTCAGGTCAGAGATTAAAGGAAGATGAAGGAGATGCCAGACTAAAAAAAGCCATGGCTCTTGGATCTTAAACCTCATCTTTCTACAGTCAGGACAAATGAAAACATAGGTCTTCAAAAGTGAAAGCAGTTTTATTAGCCAATTCCACAGAAAAAATATATTCATAAAAATCCAATGTTAGACATGCTTTTAAAAAAAGTTCTCCCGTGTATTTTGCGCATAATGTAAAAGGCTTTGCATCGGATTGCCATTAATAGGGCTCTTAGTTAAGTATTGTCAATTATATTCATTTTGAACATCTCTAGCTACTGCTCATACAATTTCCTTAGAAATAAAATCATCCCAAGTAGGAGGAAGACAAATGAGCCTCTGTCTACTGTATTTAAGCCATTTATATTACATTATTTCTGAATTGAGAACAGCCTGAACATTTGCTATATTATAACCTAGGGTAAGGCAGGAAGAGCTTAAAGCACTGAAATTCTAGACATTTTATGCCAAAGCATTGACTTCTGTGGTAGGAAGACCACTGGATTCAGATAGTTTGTTAGTAAAAACAAAAACCTCTTATGCATTTCATTATTCTAGTGAATGTAGTGAGCCTGTGGTATCCCCTGCGGTTTAGTTAAGACCATCACTGCCTACGTATACTGAAATCCATGGATGGACAAATCCCTTTATATACAATGACACAGTAGAATGGTTTCACTTATACCAGATGACAAAATCAAGGTGTGTGAATATTTTCAAACCACGGACAGTTATATTTGAGGATGTAGAAGCCATGGATAGGGAAAAGCAACTGTATTCCACCTGCAGAGCTAGGAGACATTCAATGTTTTCACAATATTGTTGAGGATTTTAAACTATAGTTTTCCATTAGCTGAAGGAGGGGAAAAATAAATTAACTTTCTCATTCACTAGAAGTTAATACAGTATTGTCATAGAATCGTATAGTTGTAAGTGACTACAAGGGCTACCCAGCTCAACCCCCTACTATACAGGCAATTATGTAAAACATTTTACATGTTGCTGTTGTTGTTGTTGTTGTTGTTGTTGTTATGTTTACTTATGCTCCGCTTTAACAGCCTGAAGATAGGAGCCAGTATAACTTAGGGGTTCTGAACAGGGATTCCAGGAAACACACGTTCAAATCCCTGCTTAGCCATGGAAACTCACTGGGTGACCTTGGGCAAGTTATACTATCTCAGCTTTATAGGAAGGCAAAGCTCCTCTGAATAAATCTTGCCAGGAACACCCTAGGATAGAGTTACCATACATTGGAGTTGACTTGAAGGCACCTAACGAAGCATTCCCAGAATAATGGCTGAGACTGATTACAAACCACATATGCGGACTGAGTTGAACATGATTTTACCTTGGCAATTTGATATATATGTATTTTATTTATATGTATTTTAATCTTGTATTGTTGTATGATGTTTTAATTTGTATTAGTAGCATTGAATCCTTGTAAGCCGGTCTGAATCCCTCTACAGAGGTGAGAAGATTGGGATATAAAGGTTTTAAGTAAATAATAATAATAATAAATAACAGTTACAACATAACAACTTCATACCCAGTTGAAGATACTTCCTGCTTGTAAATATGTCTCTCTTTTTAAAAATTGACATGTATATTGTTTATATGTGTGTTTGCATTATTTTTGTTTGTGTATGTGTGCATGTGTACATGCACTCCAATACACTCACATTTGTATACGCACATGCACACTCAGCTCTCAAGACAAGCAATCAACTGCTTCCTTTTTTTGGGTGTGTCAGGAGCAATTTGAGAAACTGCAAGTTGCTTCTGGTGTGAGAGAATTGGCTGTCTGCAAGGACATTGCCCAGGGGACACCTGGATGTTTTGCCATCCTGTGGGAGGCTTCTCTCATGTCCCTGCATGGGAAGCTGGAGCTGACAGACGGGAGCTCACCCTGCTCCCCGGATTCGAACCACCGACCTTTCAGTCAGCAGTCCTGCCAGCACAAGGTTTAACCCATTGCACCACCTGGGGTTCCAACTTCTTCCTTGAAAGTCTAGGAAAGCCCAGTTAAAATGATCTTCCAGGCATTCTACCACTGACTCTGCTGCCAGGGATGCAGAGAACTGCAAAACACAATATAGGTAATGCTGCATAACTCTGTTGCTCTGTTCACGCTTACTCCATGAAAGATTTCAGAAACTGCTACTGTTTATCTTGGCTTTGTGGTCTGGCACACACCTCAGCCTAAGGAGAATCCCATCCTTTCCCAGGTCAAGTATTTTTTTTATTGCATTATTTACTGCACATACCCTGATATACCGTAACCTCTTTCACTATTCTCCAAGTGTTCCTGCTGCTAAAAAATGTTAGCTAGATAGAGTATGAAGAGAAAACAGGTGCCTGGGAGTGCACAGGAGGCCTTCATAAAAAGGGGATATCCTGTCAGATACTGTGTTAAGCAAAGTATGTTTGTATATAAATTGGGGATAAAGAATCCTTTTCAAAACAGAAGAGGGTTTTACATCGAGCATGATCTCTTGAGCACATTTGGAAAGATTCTGCTAAACAGTGTCTGAGCATATATACCAGTTGACTTCTGCCTAACCTCTGAGTTTTGTGTAGTTATTGCGGGTGGCAGAGGCACAACACAGTTCACCAGCATCAAATGCTTCCCAATGAAAAGTTAGTGGTTAGAGTGCTGGGAGGTTCCCAGCTACTATTTGGCTCCAATGTCATTTTCAATGTATGAGTATGTGAGAACTGCTATAAATTGGAAAATAATCCCCTAAAGGCTTTCTTTCCATGTGGGTATTTTTGCAAACTCTACTGTATGATCTATAATTCCTTGATATTTTTTCCTGTTCTTCTTTGCTTTTAGTTGCACTGTATCATTTGTTTGCTTCTCCCACCATTAATTTCAAACCCAGGACATAGAAAAATAACTTTTTAAATATCGATTCCCTGAATAATGACTGTGTTAATGGCAGTATTCTGCGAGTTGTGATCTAAAATATAATGATTTTCAAGCTCAAATGGCTTCCTCAAGGTCCGGCATCTCTGACAGAAACTGCTTGGTGCCTTAGGTTGTGTAGACTGGGAGAACAGAGGCATGTCCATTTTTTGTGTTTTTGAACAGCTATAAAGTGAAGTAAACAATAGGCTTTTAAGTCCTAGGCTTAAAAATCATTCCCATATGCATACAACTTTAGTTTCTTAAGATACAACTTGAGCAGTTTGTATATGTGATACAATCATATTTCCATGCATCCAGAAGAACAGTTTCTTCATTCTAAGTTTTTGAATATGTTTTTCCGTACAGTATCAGATAAAGAAAGCTAATTGCTCAAGAAAGAATGCCTTCTCCTTTTTGTACACATTGTCTTTCCTCTTCCTTCAATTTTATACCCGGGATACATACACCTTGCTGTGGTTACACTTCATTTGTGACACAGTAGCCACAATTCCATTGATGACATATTCTGGTGTACCTCCCTTTACACAAGCAAGGGTGCCCTTTTCAGTACTTCTTTGTAAAATGATACCTCCTCTCTATGCAGATTACTGGCACCAGGGCACACTCCAATGGATAGTTAGTGGCCAGGAGCCTGGAAATCACCCAAGTAATATCTCTCCCAAGTAATTTCCAGCCAAAATGTTGTTACCTATTATATCTTCCAGAAGTCTGTGAGACTTCTAGAAGTGCAACCGATGGTACCTAGGGGCCCTACTGCACAGTCCTATATCCCAGAATATCAAGGCAGAAAATCCCACAATATCTGTTCTGAACTGGGTTATCTGAGTTTATACTCAGGCCCCTTCCACACAGCCCTATATCCCAGAACATCAAGGCAGATATTTGGACTCAGATAAGCCAGTTCAAAGCAGATATTGTGGGGTTTTCTGCCTTGATATATTAGGATATAGGTTTGTGTGGAAAGGCCCTAAGAGGACCACCCCCTGCCATTTTCTGTTGAATCAGTCCTATTTGCAATAGCATTGCAAATTGGATTGATCATTCTTTCAAGTTTGTTCCTTTTTCTGTTCTCCCCTCCCCTTCACATATACATACATACATATATGGGTTAAAAAAACTTGCAGTGGGCTACTGTTGGAAAGAGAGCTAGTCCCTCCAAAACTCGGAAAGGTATGAAGTTCGTTTCATGCTTGTAAAGCAGCAGGAATGATGTATGGCATTTCTGTGCACAAGTGGGAGTTCTTTGTTAAGAAGTACTCTGGAAAAAACAGGACACAAAACGTAGACTGATGACATACAAAGGAACAAAACACTTCTCTTGTCTCTGCCATTTTTGTGCTCTTGTGTCCTTGAGATGCTGCCGCTGCTCTGGCAACTGCCTGGAAGCAGTGAAGCCTATTAGCTGAATCAAAGTACGCAAAACTGCATGACATCTAGTGCTCTGCTATATAATACCATTGCTGGGAAATGTACTAAGACATAACCAGTCCTCTAGATTGTATCTCTCAAGGTCAGAGAGTCTCACATATAGGGAAGAAGAAGAGCCAGAGAGTACTGTTGAATGGATCCATCAGTACATCTCTTTGTTATGAGCCATCCTAAGATTCAGGTTTGGGAGAAAGGTGGACACGAACCAAACATGTCTTGGAGCAGACATTTTAATGATTTGGTTTTCTAGCTTTTGAGTTGTATAATTCTATTTTTTATTACCTCTGCAAGCTTTTGGTTACACGTATGCTATTAGAATCAGCTTTTAAAACAAAATAGTGTTGTTTCCAGTTTTTATTTATTTATTTCATATCAAAAGCATTGCATAAATTAGTATAAAACTGATAAAAAATAGAAGGAGCGCAGGCAGCTAAATATATTTTGACCAAAAACGGGCAACAGCAATGGCACTGTCTGTAGCCTCCAACAATTCTTCCTCTGTACATGAGGCAGGGTATAGTAGACATGCATACAGAGTTGCAGAGTTGTCTCTTCTGCTCCACAGTCACACAAGGTGTGGGATTCTTTTAGGTAATGCCATTTTGCCAGGTTGTCTTTTGATCTTCCCATTCCGCTTCTGAGTCTATTCAGGGACTTCCAAGTTGCCCATTCTTGGTTTTCCCCTGGAGGAAGACCCTCGTGGGGGACAACCAGTTGGAATTTCCTGGTTTAGCTGCCCAGAGGGATACCCTTGCTGTTGCTTGGGCAGGGGGGATGCCAAGAGGAGTGATAGTTCTCATAAAGCTTTTCCTCGATTTGAGTCTACTGGGAGGAGGCTGGTAGTCATGTAGTGGGTGGCTTTCACAGTGTTCAACCTTATTTCTCTCACATTTAGCAGCAACTTCCCGTTGCACTCGGGGGGGGGGCATGCCAGCTAGATTGTAGAGTTTATCAACAGGTATAGGTTTAAGACATCCTGTGATTATTCTTCATTCAATGCTATGTTTACCTGCTTTGCATGGGCAGACTTGTACGTAACAGGGTGGGCATATTCTGCAGTTGAGTAAGACAAGGCCAGGGCTGATGTTCTTATTAATTTTGGGTCTGCACCCCATGTGCTGCCAGTAAGTTTCTGCAGGATGTTATTGCGTGCAGCTACTTTGTGCTTGGTGTTAAAGCAGTGTTTCCTATATGCTAATTTCCAGTAATTTGAGCTTTAAGAAAAAAAAAGATGGCAGCAGTTTCACAAAATTATACTAAATTATACTAAAATGGTGAGAAGAAAGCAGGAAAAGACATAGCTGTACCATTGCTAATGCGTTGAATTATAAATATTTACATTCGTTCTGCACATTGTTGAATTGATACATTATTATAATATACAATTCAGTGCTGACTTTAGCCTATAAAACCCAAAATGGTTCTGTCCGAGCTTACCTGGGCAAGAATGTATCTTCCTCTATGAATGATTTGCTCGGGAGGCCCTGGTCATGGTCCCACCTTTTTCACAGGTGCGGCTGGTGGGGACGAGAGACAGGGCCTTCTTAGTGGTTGCCCCTCGGCTGTGGAACTCCCCAGTGAAATTATATTGGCTTCCTCCTACCTGACATTTAGAAAGAAACAAAAAACCTGGCTGTGGAACCAAGCTTTTGGAGAGTAGTACAGTACAATAGGCAGCTTTGAAGTGATTGGAACATGATTGGAACAGCTCCTGGATTATGACTTTGGATCTTGTGTTGTATTAACAGTTTATTTTAATGTACTGATATGTTATGTTTTTGATTTTTTATTGATTTTAAGGTATGATGTATGGTATATTGTATTTGTATGTTTATGTTTGTTATGGCCTCAAATTATTGTTATAATCTGGAAGCTACTCTGAGTCCCCTTCGGGGGGAAATAGAGTGGGGTAAAATATAGTAAAAAATTAATACAGTTCTATGGACTTTAGGGGAAATGTACATGCATTTATTATGGATCCTATTCCTTCTGGATCCTATTCCTGATGGAGATTCAGCCCTGGGAGAATTCCTTTCAATGCAGAGCAGTTGCAGGAGAGGCAACCATAAAACAGATAGTGGATTCACCGCCTTTTCCCCAGTATTCAAATCCATCAGCTACTCCCAATAGGTTTCTGCATTTGTTTTCCTGATACTCTTGTCATTTTAAGCGTCTAGCCATTATATCAATTGCTCACACCGTGCATAAGATATTAATCACTTTATTGTAATACACACAGAGTGATCCACAGGCAAGGAAAATAGCAGTAATTGAGTCACACAAATTAAAGTGTAAAACTTTAAACTTTAGTATATGCAAAAGTGAACCCCACTCTTTTCAGTGGGGCTTACTCCCAGCTGTAAAAGTGTATAAGGTGCAGCCCTCTTGCAAAAGTATTCAGGCGTGCTCTTTGACTTTACTGTATTTTGTTATGTTGTAGCTTGGAACTGTAATGGAAATAATAGTAATAATAATAACAACCTTTATTTATATTCCGCCCTTTTGCTCTAGGGGACTCAAAATGGATTACAGCATTTTACATACATAGGCAAACATTCAATGCCTTTACAATTATATACAAAAACACACAAATACAAACAAAGGCAGAGGCTTCTCCATTTCATTTCCGGCTTCTGGAGGCGGTACTCATCTCTTGCTGTGGGAGGCGCTTTCCTCCATTTTTAAGCCAACGAGCCTGCGTTGTCATCTCCTGATTGTGTGGCTAGCAAGATTGCTTGGAGCATCTGCCTTTTCCCGCCAAAGCGGTACCTATTTATCTACTCACAAATTACATGTTTTTGAACTTCTCGGTTGGCAGAAACTGGAGCTAATAAACAGGAGCTCATCCCGTTTTGCAGATCAAACTGCCGACCTTTAGATCAACAGTTCAGCCAATCCTCAGTGTCACCACAGCTCCCTAAGTACTAATAATTGCTATAATTAGTACTTGATATAGTGTACAAGGTACAGTGGGTCCTCAGTATACACTGGGGTTTGGTTCGTAGACCCCTGTGGATACCAAAATCAGTGGATGCTCAAGTTCCACTATATGCAGCAGTGTAGTATAATGGCACCCCTTATATAAAATGATTTTATATAAAATAAATAAATAAATAAATAAAATGATGAGCAATTCTAACGAGTGTCAGAGAGAACCCAAGGATTTGTGAAATGACAACAGTCTATAGTGGGATATGTCTACATGTCAGCACAATGGTGTGCATATGGAAAAATCAAGATTTGCTTTTGGAAATTAAAAAAGAATTGCTTGAGTCCATGGATGTCGAACCTGTGAATGTGGCAGTCCAACTGTGTTGAACACTGTGGAGGTATTATATGTTAACAAAAGTTAACAAAAGTTAAACAAACAGGCACATGTTGGTTGCATATGCATATACCCCCTTTACTATGACACATGTGGTGTAATCCACTCTCTCCAAATTTTACACAAGTAATTGAATTGAAACCATCTATTCTATGTGCATTTCCAGTACCACACAATCATGAATGATATACACCTGGTTGCTCCACCTGCCAAATTCATTGAAGAGCGTTCAAGTTGCCTATTGAATTACAGTGGCCCCATGGATTTCACAGATTTTTCTTAGGTGAGTGATCCTCAGAGGTGGTTTTGCCAGTTAATTCCTTGGGCCAGGCTTTAGCACAGCTGGTTAATCACCATCAGCAATAAGATCACATCAATTGAAAGGTCGGTAGTTCAAAGCCCGGGGCGGGGTGAGCACCTGACATTCAGCCCAGTTCACTGTCCACCTAAGCAGTTCGAAAACAGGTGTGAGCTGTGAGTAGAGAAATTAGACACCGCTTAAGCAAGGAGGTATTTTATGGCACCATAAAAAGGGAGTACCAGAAAATGCTAGTGATTGAAGAATAGGGGAAGTGTGTGATCAAGGACTCTGCGTCATAAAGGATGGAACAACAGCACCCCCCAGTGGCTGGAATTGAGCACAACCTCCAGGATGCCAAAGTTGGGAAACATATCTCTATCTGTTGTCTGTCCTGTCTAACGACATTGAATGTTTGCTGCATAAATGAGTCCCCTTTGGGGAGATAAGGGAGGAATATAAATGCTGCAAATAAATAAATGAATATAGCCCAAAGAAGCTGATTTTTGTTGCTGGTCTCTCATCAAAGTGATAACCAGGGCTGATTGTATAGGCATTTAGGGTGCACAGCAGTCAGTCAAGTGGCTGTTTATGCAATAAAGTGCCAGTTTGTTTTTGTTTACTACATTTTTGTGCCACAGTCAAAATATTTTTTATCTTCTCCATGTTGAATTCCTCAGGTTTGTGAAGTGGTAACAATGCCAGTTAAATCCATTTCAGTTCCAAGGGTTAACACAATATGTGCACGTGAACACTTCTACAAGACACTATCTGTTCCTAGGGTACAATCTAGTGAATGTTAAACACTTTATTTCCATGGTACAATCTAGAACATGGTAAAATATTTCAAATTGATGGGAATATAATACCCTTTTTTGTACTATGATCTTAACGTTTGCGTTTGATACGCTTCTGTGTGTGCAGGTATGTGTGTGTATATAGTAGAACAAGCCATTCTAATTTGCCAGTTGCATGCAATTTGACATTTGAATTATTTGAAAACTATTTCCTAGCTTCTGGGAAAACTGGCTCAGTGCGGCACATCTGATTAAGGTCTTTAAAAACAAATAGCACACAGCACTCAACTTTGATAAAGCAATTTGAAAATTAACAGAGGGAGAAAAGATAAATAAATATTTAATTGACTGTCTAAGGCGGCTAGATTTCATCAAAGCCAAGGAAAAGAGAAAAACATTCTTCTGTGCTTGCAAGCTCATTATAATGTATGCTGGCGTGCTCATGCTACACATGAGTTATGGGTGCTTCATCCAGTTGCCAGATTTATACTGTGACACTGTGTAGGAGTAGGCAACTTGTGACCTCCAGATATTGTGGGACTACAGCTCCCATCTGCCACAGATGCCATCGTGAGGGAAAGCTACAGATTGCTCATTCCTACCACAGCAAAACTGGGAAAACAGGCAGAAGACTGGTAAACTGGCTTGGATTTCTGGGAGTTGTAGGCTAGAACACTTGGGGACCCACAGATTGAGAACCATTGCTGTAAACAAATATACCAGAAATGGAGGTATGGTCACTGGGCCTTGAGTGTTTATGTGAGCAGCCAAATTCACATTGAAATACTTGATAAACACAAGGTCAGTGCCATTTGGGTAATGGTATTCTACACCTGGAGTCCTGTAAGGTGTGACAACAGTTGCTGCTTTGTCTGAGAAATAATTCAAGCTTGATATAAAACTGTCAAGAAGAGGTTTTATGTTAAGCTCACTTGCAACTAAATACTTTCACTTCTTTTTCTCTCTCTCTGTCATCAGAGCTGCTGCTTTCTGAGGATTCATTTACCTGGAATTCATTATTATGGTTCTAATGATGTTTTATTCCAGCTATTTTCCACGGCACCTTGTGTGCCATTTTTTCAGCCTGAAATCCATTACTTAGGCAGTGACTGTTCTTTATAGCATCACATTGAGAGTGATCTGAAAAAGACTGTAATGGTGTTAATAAAAATGTCCTGAGCCCGTCTAAAATATTTAAATGTATTACGTACACGCTGCAAGTTCTGGGAAGCAGGTTTTTCTGAGGTCATGTTTTCTTTCCTTTCGGAGAGCAATTACAAGAGATTTATCATCAACATAAAATAGATTTTTTTTCAAAGCATCTACGGGATATTTTCTGAAACAAGTTAAAATTGACTTAAAATTAACTTATGACTGCAAGGTAAAACTGAACAACTAGCTGTTATTTCAGAAGAGATTAGTTTTTAATTACTTTTTAATAGACATCCCTATATGATCAACTTTTCAAATAATGTAAAGCTTTGGGTTCTTCCTAAATCTTTAAAACAAAATCTGGTTCCTATGTAAGCCATTGCAGTTCATTCCTTGTGGGCACAGTTAGAATTAGCACCATATGGCATCACTTTTTAAAGTGCCTGTATATCGTCCCTCAACATTTACAGGTTTAACTTTTTTCAATTTGATTATTTGCAGATTTTATCAATATGTTCTCTCCATAGATCTCTTGAGACTTCAGCACAGGAGCAAATTTACCCATCGCATGACAGTGTCACCACAGTTCAGAGACAGAGCTCACTGAATGCCACCAAATGACATAGAGCTACTTCCAGTGGGGCTCCGTCCCCAAACTGTGGTGAAAGTGTCGTACGTGGGAGCAATGAGAACACAGGAGGCTTTCTGTGTTTTCATTCTCATACCTTGGCCCCCCTGGTAGCGCAGTGAATTAAACCACTGAGCTGCTGAACTTGCTGACCGAAAGGTCGGCAGTTCGAATCTGGTAAGCGGAGGAAGCTCCCACTGTTAGCCCCAGCTTCTGCCAACCTAGCAGTTTGAAAACATGCAAATGTGAGTAGATCAATAGGTACCGCTCCGGCAGGAAGGTAACATCACTCCATGCAGTCATGTGGGCCACGTGATCTTAGAGGTGTCTATGGACAATGGCGGCTCTTCAGCTTAGAAATGGAGATGAGCACCAACCTTCAGAGTTGGACATGACTGGACTTAATGCCAGGGGAAACCTTTACTATATACATAATAAGATATTTTGGAGATAGGACCCAAGTTTAAATGTGAGATTTATTTAAGCTTAATGATTTTATACACAAAACAAAAATTTTGTGCATTAAATTATCAGAAAGCGACCCTATCTCAACCACTTAAGTGATCTATTTTGGAATTCCATATAAGGGATGCTCAATCTACACAAGTACAGTACAGTACAAGTCAAGGTAATAATTAGAAGGAATGGAACATTAAAGGGCCTTATGTATATTTTTGATGGGCGTATCCCCATAATCAGTCTGAATCAAGAGGTCTTGAGCATAATGAAAACAAAAGGATAACTTTGCTGCTTTTCTATTTGCTGTGTTTTGCACTTGGTTTCATTGTTAGGTTTTACTGAAGTTCAGATTGATTTATGGGCAGTGGTATATGTGGTTTGTCTGCATTTAGCATTGCCATATAAATGAGGAATAAGTGATTTCCCACTTCTTCTGGAGAAGAGTCTACTATTTCAGTCAAAGTAATGGACAGATCATGTCTGGAATCAGATTTTTAAAACAGTTCCTAAACTAGAATAAATCTGTCTTCCTCGTGATTTTTTCACCTTAAGGCATTATTATGATAATGCATTTCTAGTAAGTTTTATGTTCTCATACAATAGCTCTTAATGGGATGCTGTGTTCTTTCTTCTGTCATTTCATGCCAGGCATAGAAAAGAGCCTCATTCATTCCATTAAAGCACTCTGATGGATATTAGCCTGCTATTTTGAGGAGTCGCCTTAAATTGCTAGCAATTTAGTCTGCCTAGATCCCTTTGTATTTTAAGGACAGGTTTTATAATGTGCAGAAATGTATTCTCCTTCGGTGTAAGAGGTGGCTGGGTAGGAGACTGTAGGATGTCACGCACAGATCCAATCATTGCCATTATCATGACCATCATCTCTGAAGCAGATTATCCTTAAAATGGTGGGAAAGTGGTCTGTTGCCCTCTCTCCCATTTTTTAAAAAATGTAGAGCCATATGTGTGGTAGTGCTGGCTTCGTACTGAGGGAAAGTCAGAAAAGTGCTGTTTTAATCTTTGTTGCAGCAATCAAATCTTGGAAGTAATTTGCTGCGATACATACATTATCTCTGATTGAGTAAACAAAGGAATATCCATGTCCCATTTTGGTTGTAGTATGATGAGAAATAACACATAATACAATAAATAAACAAAGATATGAACAAATTCACTCCTGTTGGAGGATAATTGTGTTTTAGTTGCTTTTAAGGTTATAGGATGTGTTTGGCTCTTTCATGTAGCTGTGGTTTATATAACACTAGCTTGGGTATGTGGCGATGCCCGGGTTATTTGAAAAAGGCATTGTTTGTTTATGGATGTTATGAATGGATCCATTAGAAATACATGCAGATCTATGTCTGATGGGTTAGTTTTAGTCTCTGGGTGTGGGTGAAAGTACTGCAAATCTCATAATCCCTGGGCCAAACTTCACCAGGACCTAAACTGTGCAATGGGGGGGGCAGTCAGTGGTGAGGGTCGCAATGGTCTCTGGAGGAAAGTGAAAGTACTACAAATCCCATCATCCATGGTCCATCCTCTCCCAAACCTCACTAAGACATAGCATGCATTATTGGGGGCGGGGGAGTCTGTGTCCCAAGTTTGGTCCAGGTCTGTCATTCTTCGAGGTTGCAGTGGTCTGTCAAAGCAGGTGAAGGGACTGCAGATTCCATCATCTGTGGTCCCTCCTCTCCCAACCCTCTCCAGGACGTAAAATGTGCCATGGGGGAGGGGGGTTGCCCAAGTTAGGTCCAGGTCCATCATTTATGGGGGTCACAGTGGGGCCACAGTGGTCTGTGGAAGTCGGAGCCCTGGGCAAAAAAATATATGATCGCCCACATACATACCCAAAAATATATACATACATACATACATACATACATACATACATACATACATTCACTTTTGTTACTACATATAGATAGATAGGCCAGTGGCTTGTAACAATCTTGTTACTAAAGTAACTAATTTTTTTTTAAAAAAACCAACTTTTCTGTCTTTAATTCTCCTTTAAAGCCCCCACACCCCACCCTTTCATTCTTTACCAATGATTTTGTTATTTCCTTTACTACTACAATTGAAACTATGTATTCCATTCAGATCTTGCAACTCCTGAACCTCCTTCATTACTAACTTATCAAATGTCTGTTGCTTCTGCTTTTTCTAGTTTCTTCCATCCTGGCTGATGGACTATCCAAAATGTTGGTGTTTGAATCTTTCTACCTGCTCTCTTTAAACTGTTCCTTTTTGCTTCCTAATTGCAATCACTGCCATTTTCCCTTCTCCCCCTATTATTAATCCACGAGTTCATTTCTGCAGTTCTTAAAAAGCCTTCATTTGATCCTTTTTTCTTAATTATTGCCATGCTTTACTGTTGCAGTGGTGAAGGCTCCTTCCTTGGAGATTTTTAAACAGAAGCTGGATGGCCATCTGTCAGGAATTCTCTGAATGTGATTTTTCTGCTTCTTGTCAGGGGGTTGGACTGCATGGCCCATGATGACTTTTCCAACTCTATGATTCTATGAAATGGTTTCAAACATGGTGATTGCTTATGCACAGATGGGCCCCCACATTTTCATGGGTTGGAGCAGAAAACCCATACAAATGTGTAAAATCAGTGCATATCTGCTGGACTCTTTTGGAGATAGAAAGTGGATCAGAGGGGAGAAATAGTCTCCATGGGTTTGCTCACCCTCCCTGCTTTTTCTATATGCATCTTTCCTCCCTCTCTCTCCCTTTAACTGGGATGCCTGTGAAGGTGCTGGTTGCAGTGCAGAGAAGCAGTCCACGTAGACGGCTGGGGCAATTGGGGAGGGGTAATCTTTCCCTTCCCTCCTGTATTAGACACTGCCGTATCCTCTTTCTTTACTTGTTTCCACTTCAAGTCTCTACCCATTGCCCCAGCTGCTCTTTCAGACTCTTTTCTGCTTGAATTAGCCTTGCGCTTTGACAGGACGGTGGAAAATTCACAACCCATGAATGTGGAGAGCTAACTGTCCATCATCTTGATTTTCTTCTATTTTTGTAATGGGTCTTTTTCCAATCTAGATTTTGCATTTTGCATGCTAGGAGATGATCTCCTGCATGCCAAGTTAAAAGCCTTGTATTCAGTCTTTATTCTTCTTGATCTCTCTGCAGCCTTTGACACACCGTTGATCATGCTGTTCTGTTGGATTTCCTTCATGGCTTAGATTTTATTCAGTCCTCAGTTGGTTAATATTTTATCTATTCTGTTCACTTAATGTGCTAGCTAGCGGAGGCTTCTTCTTTTCCCCTTTTAGTTGGGGCTCAACAGGATTCCGAACTGAGCCTTAGTTGTTTTCTCTTTAAATTTTGAGTGATTTTACTCATTCTTATGGCTTTCAATGTCGTTTTTATTCTGAAGATACTCAGCTATAGTTCTCCACTTCAAAATATTATTTTGATGTTGAATATTGTAAAACAGTATATCTTTCAGCTATACCTTCCAGTCTCAGCATGGGTGCTTCATTATCACCTAAAGTTGTGGTTCTCAACCTTCCTAAGGCCGCAACCCCTTAATATAGTTCCTCATGTTATGGTGACTCCCAACTGTAAAATTATTTTCATTGCTACTTCATCACTGTAATTTCACTACTGTTATAAATCATAATGTAAATATCTGATATGCAGGATCAGGCCTGTAGCTGGAGGGGGGGGGGTGGCTTGAGGGGCTTCAGCCCCCCCCCCCCCGAAATTCTCAGGGTGGTCCACGAGAAGGCCTTACAGGTACATTATTTAAACTGACATCAGACTTTCTTGGGTTTTGAGTGGTTGAAGTTTGAGAAACCCTTATACGGGAACAGTTTTTCTCACTTCCATTAATTGTCACTGCTATTTTCCCCCCTCTTCTGCTCCAGCAAATGCCATTTATAGGATCAGTTTTCCCCAAAAAGAGCCAAATGGTATGACTTTAGTCATGTGTTTTGAACATGCGTAACCTGGTTCCTTTAATTTTGGTGAAGAAGCAGCTGTGTGACCCAATCTGAAAAATGTTATGGGTCAGAATCCTAACATAGTTTTCTGTTTAAAAATAATGTCCTGTTGGTAGCTTTTAATGTCACATTTACCTCAAATGCCAGGCATGTAGAGGCTCTTCTTCAAAAGGTTGAAGTTAAAATTATTTCTCCTTTGTATATAAACCATTTTATTTCAGTTAAAAAACCCACATATCTGACATTGACATTTGGTTGTTTTGTTATTGAGTGTACATTATGGCATATTTGTCCTGAGTCCTTAGGTTAAGCCTTTGTATTTTTATCTTTTAACAATAAGTAAAGTCTGCCCTTAAGGAAAAGCTGCTGCAGGTAATCTCAAAATAATATTAATTTGAAAAGGCTGAACAAAAGTCAACATAAATTTAGGAGAGTTATGTCTGTCACATTGCTATGTATAGTGCAGTCACGACTCTTTGAAGTGCCATTCTAGCAAAGTGTAGTTATGGTAAATACTTTTCTACACATTGTTGACAGTGTTGATCAAGTGCACTTAAGTTCCATGGAAATAATCTGCATTGTACTTACACTTGTAATTGACTTGAGAGAGCTCAACTAAAGAGGATATAAATATTACAGTGAATACTCAGTAAGCAGGCTTGAGACAGATCATTAATCAAGAATTAGGCTATGACAGGGGTCCTCAAACTTTTTAAGCAGAGGGCCAGTTCGCAGTCCCTCAGTCTGTTGGGGGGCTGGACGATAGTTGGGAAAAAAGGAATGAATTCCTATGCATACTGCAAATTTCTTATTTGTTGTGCAAAACATAAAAAATAAATAAAAGAACAATACAATATTTAAAATGTACAACAATTTAAACCAACATAAACTTACTGGTATTTCGATAAGAAGTATGGGCCTGCTTTTGGATGATGAGATAGTCAAGTTAATTAGGATTGTTGTTGTTGTTATGTACCTTCCATTCATTTCAGGCACAAGATGACCCTAAGGACTTTATGCCATGGGCAGAAGGGAAGTGGGAGGAAAGCAGGGGAATATTTATTTATTTGCTTCATTACATACCGCTTTTCCCACCTCGGGGAGGGGGAACAATGGACTCTAAGCTGTTTCTAACATATTCACGGCAAAATTTAATGCCTAACATACATATAAAAACCTAGACTAAAAGCAACAGTAACATACAACTATAAATCAAACTATTAAACCAAATTAAACAGAAAAAACGTAAACAACATTTAGATATTTAAAAATGGAATTCAAACCTATTAATACAAAGATTAAAATCATATAATCCAGAAACCGTAGTCCGAGGCCGTTCCAGATGTCAATTGCACATAATCCTGTTCGTTTCTTGCACTGCTTACTGCCCAAACGCTTGGTCCCACATCCATGTCTTTACTTTCTTTCTGAAGCCCAAGAGGAAGGGCGCTGATCTAATTTCATTAGGGGCAGAGTTCCACAGATGAAGGGCCACCACTGAGAAGGCCCTGTCTCACATCCCCACCAGTCACATGAGTGAAGGAGGTGGGACTGAGAGCAGGACCTCAGTACCCAGCAAGATTTGTTTTCTGGGATGGCCAGCTATCCCATGATGTTTCCCTGTCTTCTTCTGGGTTTTCTGTGCCGCTGTCTTCAGTCAGAAGTCAGGGAACATCCAACACCTGAAAATGAAGTCTTCTGGTTGTCTTTGCATGCTGGCAAGACTGATTTCCTCTGTGGGATTCTGTTTTGCCAGTGTATGAAGATGATAAGAAAATGGGGGAAAATTAGGGTCGGATGAGGTCATTGGCCTAAGGTTTAGAGTGAGAGCTGTGTAAATTACCATAGAGAGCCACATCTGGACCATGGGCCTTAATTTGTGGACCCCTGGGCTATGGAGTGATATGTTGAGCATTCATGCATCCTGTATGAGTTTGCCTGAGTGCTTTTTCTGACATTCAAATTCATATTGAAACTATACAATGGTAAACCAGGTTCTTGATGAAGGAGCAATTTTTGAGTATTATATGATATTCAGTACTAAATGTAAGGATAATGTATCTTTTAGAGCAGATATGGGCAAACTTTGGCCCTCCAGATGTTTTGAACTTCAACTCCCACAATTCCTAACTGTTAGGAATTGTGAGAGTTAAAGTCCAAAACAGCTGAAGGACCAAAGTTTGCCTATACCTGTTTTAGAGGCAAGTTGTATCATTAAGTTAGCTGTCATTAGGGGGTGGGGCGTTTGTGGATGTTTGCTGTGACCCTTGAAGTAATGAATGTACATTCATCTACCAAGTGTCGAAACTACAGTAGGCATCTAGGTTAACGGTAAAGGTTTTCCCCTGACATAAAGTCCAGTCGTGCCCGACTCTGGGGGGTTGGTACTCATCTCCATTTCTTAGCCGAAGAGCCGGTTTTGTCCGTAGACACCTCCAAGGTCATGTGGCTGGCATGAGTGCATAGAGCGCCGTTACCTTCCCACTGGAGCGGTACCTATTGATGTACTCACATTTGCATGTTTTCGAACTGCTAGGTTGGCAGAAGCTGGGGCTAACAGCGGGAACTCACCCCACTCCGCAGATTCGAACTGCCAACCTTTCGGTCAGCAAGTTCAGCAGCTCAGCAGTTTAACCCACTGTGCCACATATCTGGGCATCTAGACCAATATAAATAAAAATGTAACGTTCATTTGTGGGATTGACAGAACTCAAAAACCACTGGACGAATTGACACCAAATTTGGACACAAGACTCCTAACAACCCAATGTATGTCTTTCACTCAAAAAATTGATTTTGTCATTTGGGAGTAGTAGTGGCTGGGATTTATAGTTCACCTACAACCACAGAGCATTCTGAACCCCACTAACAATAGAATTGGGCCAAACCTCCCACACAGAACCCTCAATGTGGGCCACAGCAACACGTGGCAGGGGACAGCTAGTATGTAATATTTACACTTGTGTGCAGTGGAAGCCCAAAAGTTATTCCTGTGCTTTATGAAATAGATAATCCATGCATCCTCGGCAATGTCATGTATAATCGAGACCCAGTTTAAAGCATATCTCATGATTTATTTGTTGAAGTAAGTTATGTTTTTATTGCCTTACTTAAGCTCTTCGGCAAAATGCTGTTAACGTGAGCTGACAATAAATCTCACATGCTGCTTTCATTTAGCAGGCTTCAGCTACTGAGACGGAAATTGGGCCCATGAGACTGACACAAGATCCCATTCAGGTAAGACTTTGGTTTTGCTTTAGCAGCAATTGCTATGTTTGATGTTAGAAGTCAACTTTGGTTTTGCAGTTCTTGGCTCCAGAAGTATATATATTTAATATATATGGGGAAAAAGACAAGAGCTGAACATTTATAAATGTGAGTATTCTTGTGATGCTGGTAGTTAGTATTAGATGGTTTGCAACGTGAGCCTGTGTTTCAAAATATTTAGGAAATTATGTAAAGTTCAATTCTGAATTAACTTGCTTCATTCTAGAAACATATAAAACCACTAAAGCCATATTTCAATAATATTGTTGTTAGAGTTTGCACAACGTTTACATTGTGCCATTTCTAGTTCTTAGTTTTTTTCATCAGGCATTCTGTCTACAAAGAGATTATACTGCCACCAGCTATTGAAGTAGGAAAATTCAGTGCACTTACTATAACAATTCAATGGAAACAGTGTAACTTAAAAATAAATTCAGGAGTGGTACCCTAGAGTATCTCATACCTCTCTTCATATCTTTACATTACTAGGCTCCAACATTTTAGACCTGTGACTTTAAGAGCAATACAAAGTTAGTACCACTGCCCATGTGTTTTGTGCTATTTAAAAATAGGTCTGGCCCCTTCTACATTGCCATATAAAATCCGTATTATCTGCTTTGAACTTTATAATATCGCCATGTAAACTCATATAATTCAGTTCAAAGTAGATAATGTGGATTATGTGGACCAAGCTGTGGCGCACCTAGTTAGTAGCCATCTGCATTAAATCACTGACCGAGAGGTCATGAGTTCGAAGCCAGCCCAGGTCAGAGTGAGCTCCCAACCATTAATAGTCTAGCTTGCTGTTGACCTATGCAGCCTGAAAGGCAGTTGCATCTGTCAAGTAGGAAATTTAGGTACCGCTTTATGCGGGGAGGCTAATTTAACTAATTTACAACACCATACAACCTTCCATCAGCATGCATAAGAATAAGGTAGTACTCCATCAAGGGCTAAGTGTCACAAGTGGACGGTGAAGCAGCAGCTCCCCCTGTGGCCGCAATCAAGCATACCCTCATGAAGCTGGAAGGCTACAATGTTAAATTGCCTCTGTGTCTGTCTATACATGTTGTATGTCTAATAGCATTGGATGTTTGCCATGTATATATGCATTGTAATCCGTGCTGAGTCTCCTGTGGGGTGAGAAGGGTGGAATAAATACTGTAAATAACCAAATAAATAAATAAATAAATAAATAATATGGCAGTGTAGCAGGGGCTTCAGTCAGGAAGATCTGGGACCAGTGGCGTAATTAGGGTGATGTGGAAGCTGCAGACCACATCATCTGATACTATCAGGGGTGTCCCCCGTCCCCCACAAAATCATAACACTGATATCATGCTACAGAATGTATGGTTCTAACTAATAAGCATAGTTCTAGAAATTCTGAACAATTTCCAAGAAAACTAGTCTGTGCAAGTCCATTTACAACAAAGTATGTTTAATAGACTTCTGCATAGCTCTCTCTCAAGTGCTGTATAGAGCTTGTAAAAGTTACTTTTTAAAATTTCTACCTTCAGATTCCTCAATCTGCATGGGGCTGCTGCTTATAGGCATCTGCAAGCACGTAATTTCCCGACTGAATTAGTCATATGCTGACATACGTAGTGCTACAATGGTAGTATTAATCATCGTATCACTTATTGTGGGGAAATCAGCAGTTCAGATAAAATGAAATCAGGGTCACCTTGCCAAGCCCATGGATGAGATGTGTTTATTTTCACATGGCAACACCATGGTTATGGGCATAACACATTAAAAAATTAGGATCAGTCTTTTCTTAATCTATACTGGGTGGACCAAGGAAATGAACAAGACAATCTATTCATTTGAAAAAAAATAGGACTTCACAACCTTTGACATTTACTTTACAGGAGGGTAGCTTTAGTGATTCTTGGCAAACAATATGGAAACTGAAGCTGACATTTTTCAAAAGCTTGCTTTTTTACTTTCTGTTAGTTAATGATAGGCTGATATGATTAATTGTGTTAAGTTGTCAAACATAGCATGGCCTCTCCACTTGGCTATATAATGTAAAAGTTGCTTATGTACAAGGGGCGTTCATTAAAGATTTCCCCTGACCCACTTCCTGTGGACTAGTAGCAATGAAACTTGGCACAGTTATTAGTCCTTCTCTCCATAGGTGCCACCTAGGAACATACACTTCTCCCATCTTTTTAAGCAACTGTAAGCACCTCACTTGTAGAAGTTGACAGGTTACTCCAAAAGCCACGTTGTGACTTCAGATATCAGAGTCCTTCAAAAATAACTTCATTGTTGGAAAGAGATGGAAGTTCGATGGTGTGAGATCGGGTGAATAAGGGGGATGTGGTAGAATTTCAAAGCCATAGGAGCATGCTTCCATTTAGGCAACATGTGAGTTATGAATTAGTGTATTGTCTTGCAGAAGGCGGACACCTTTGGCGAGCATGCCGTGTCTCTTGGTTTTGATGGCCTTCCGCAGTTTCTGCAGTAGTAAAGCCTAGTATGCCCCAGTGATCATGGAACACTTGCTAGGAAATCCATCAATCCTGGTACTGGTCCCAAAATACTGTGAGCATGACCTTGCCTGCTGAGAGTTGGGCACGTGCATTCTTTGGAGGCGGTGAGTCATGATGCTTCAATTGCATTGACTGGACTGTAGTCTCAGGATCATAGTGATGGGCCCAGCTTTTATCCTGTGTGATCAGTCTGTTGAAAAAGTCCTCCTTGTTTCCATGGCACATTGTCAATACAGCCTGAGAGCATTTTACTTCTTCTTGCTTCTGGAGCAGCCGGGGGACCCAGTGAGCGGATACCTTATGCATGTGAAGATGGTCTTGGATGATGTTTTCCACAGATCCCACATTAATCTTGACATTTTCGGCTATGTAGTGAATGGTTACGGGATGAAATGGTGACTTCCACTTGCTGGATTGTGTGTTCATAAATAGAAGACTGAGGTCGCCCTGGAATTTGAGTTGTTTGCACCAAAGTCTGACCGCATTTGAATTGACGATGCCAGTTCTTGACTACATCATATGATGGGGAATCATCCCCATAAACCTCTTTCATCTCATTGAATGTCTCCTTTGGTGTGCAGCCTTTCAAGTAAAGGAACTTGATGACTTCTCTGTATTCCACTGGGTCCATTATCAAACCTCAACCACTTCAGCACCTGTAAAATCAAGACCGTTGTCAGCTCTGAGTTGTAAATTGACACATAACCTATAGAGACTTATATAATTACACATGTGCAATTTCAGTGTCCTGTGATAAATAGAAGTGGGTCAGGAGAAATCTTTAAGGAATGCCCCTCGTAGGAAGATCAAAGGAAAATAGGAAGAAGCAGAAGTATTTGTGTTCTAGCAGACAAATGGCCGTTGAAAATGGAATATGCCTGATGGTTTGTATTCCATTAATTCTCTGGTAGTTGATTGCTTACTCTCTGGTACAAAGTTTTCCCCAAATTTGGGATTGCCAGAACTGGAAAAAAAAACCCGGCTTGAAAGCACGCAATAATAACAAAAATAAATATGGGCCCACCAAAAGAACCTGTTGTTAACTATGTTAGTAACAGCCCTGCTGAAGTCATACAAGCACAGAGTTGTGGGTTCTTTGGTTGAGGTTTTACCTATCTGTAATACAGACTCCCTCTTTTTCTTCTTCCTTGAACTTTACAAAGCACTATTGTCTTTTCCAGTGAGTCATCTTCATACGTGCAAAGTAGGATTGCATCAATTTTGTCATTTTGATTCTCAGTGAAAGTCCCAGTAGTTTGTCTTTCTGGTGGTTCATGGTATCTACGGAACTGGTATCACATTACAAATGAACTAATTTTTCCCTTAGTTTTCTTTACTGTCCAGCTTTCACAACCGTACATCAATAATGGAAGCACTGTGGCCCAGATGATTCTGACTGTTAATAATGTATAGATTTTGAAGCTTGAATTCCTTAATAGCTAGTAAGTCTTCTATTGATATTTGACTGTGGCAGGAATGAGCAAACATTGGTCCTCCAGGTGTTTTGGACCTCAAATCCCAGAAATCCCAGCCATCTTACTGGCTGGTAGGAATGGTAGCAGTTGAAATCCAAAACACCTGTAGGGCCAACGTTTGCCCATGGCTGGACTATGGTCTCCATTTTGACAAAGGACTGGGCCAAAATATAGAAATATGCTTCTGCTGATTATTTTAACTGTTCTATTTTCTCCAAATGTAAACAGCTAAACAGTTGCGATGATGACGTGGGATGAAGTTGTAATCATTTTTTAATATGAAGTATGAGAGCTTGTTTTCTTGTAATCTGAGATTTTATTTTGTATTGCATAGGTATTACTGATCTTTGCAAAAGAAGACAAACAGAGTGATGGATTCTGGTGGGCTTGCGACAGAGCTGGATATAGGTGTAACATTGCTCGGACACCGGAATCAGCACTTGAATGCTTTCTTGATAAACATCATGAAATAATAGTCATAGATCATAGAAACTCCAGATACTTCGACGCAGAAGCCATCTGTAGGTAATTATCTTTTGCTCCATATGAGCTTTGGTGAGCTGAATTTTTAATGTAGTGTTATCACGTCCAGTTGCTTCTACAATGGTAGCAATATATCTGTGCTTGTAGTATTTTAGATTGTAGGCAGGGAAGGAGCTGTCACATAATTGCATATTCTTCCAAACAGAATAACCAAAAGCTAGATCTCAAGAAAAAGTAATGGGTTTATATGGAGGACATTTTTGTATAAAGAAACACTTTATTCAGTCTGATGGCCTTTGACTGAAGAACTGTGACGGCGGGAATAATAGGTGTAAAGGAAGGCTTGAAATCTGGGAAACAGTGCTCTACAAGCCAAATCAATACTTTGCTTTAGTTCCTAAGAATGGAAATGCTATAGGGAACTGAATGCACATTTAGTTTAGCAACCATCTTGTTATACAACTGTGGAGACAAGTGGATGCATATTGTAGCTGGTTGTATGCTGGAGGAATCAGGATCCTCAAAAAACTATCTGTAGAACCGGTTTAAAAACCAGTGACCAGAATTAATTTGGAGCGAACATTGCGCATCACGGCCTCATCGGGACATTGGGCAAAGTGTGTCAATGTGCATTGATAGAGCCCAGTGTGCATTGGGGCATTTTGGTTTACTGTATGTTTATTAATTGGTATGTAGTTTTACAATTCTCTAGGAGGGTTCCTTGCTAAGTACCTAAGTTATGTGATGTAGACTGCAATATGGGATCATGGTCAGTTTCGTATACAATATGATCCCTGTATCCATGGGACCAGTATCCGCAGTTTCTTGTCCAACAGTTTCTTGTCCAATATATCAGTTCTTGTCATTTTTGCTGTCCTCCAGCATGACTGTGGAGCATGTGGTGGCATTCATGGGCCAGAAGTCCTTCATTCCCATATTTTCCACATGCATTCCAGAAATGTATGCCCTTCAGATAATTATCATGAGAGAAACTGAATCTCAGTTTCTGAAAGTTTCAAATTCTATCAGGTGCAGTTTTCCATAATTCACTCTATAGGCTAGGATCGAATTATGGTACATTGACATACATGCATGTATGTATACACTATTCCCACACATGTTGGCATCGCTGGATTTTTTGTTTCTACTGCAGTACTGATAACTGAAGAAACCAGACAATGTTTTACTTTAAGAAGTGCCTTGTCTTTTCAGAAATAATTATTGATGTAGCCAAACTAGCAACCCTGTTGAGCATGAGTACTTATATATGAGAAAAAATTGTATTTCCTTTTGGATGATATATTACTTAAAATTCTTTAATTGGATATTATATGGCATTTCCTAATTCCAGGGCAATTCGTGCTACAAAGCCTGCAGAACATACTGTAATACTAGGTGTTGTTCCACAAATGTAAGTATTTTTGAGAGTGTATCTTGTTAATACTGGTTTTTACAATGTTCATTAAACTACCTTTCATACATGTTGTGGAAAAATATTTCATTATAATGCAAAATATTATATGTGCTCTCAGATAATTTTTTCCAGAAATTGTTTTAGATCTTTCAATTGACTTTTTCAAAGTACAGTCAACCACCCACTTTTGCAGGTTTAAATCTTCCTGGTTTGATTATTCATATATTTGACTAATTTGCTCCCTGGGAACCTCTAGGTCAGTGTTTCTCAACCTGGGGGTCAGGTTTCCCCGGGGGGGGGGTCGTGAGTAGGTGTCAGAGGGGTCACCAAAGACCATCAGAAAGCACAGTATTTTCTGTTGGTTTTGGTGGTTCTATATGGAAGTTTGGCCCAATTCTRTTGTTGGTGGGATTCAAAATGCTCTTTGATTGTAGGTGAACTATAAATCCCAGCAACTACAACTCCCAAATGTTAAGGCCTATTTTCCCCAAACTCCACCAGTGTTCACATATGTGCATATTGAGGATGTGTGCCAAGTTTGGTCCCGATCCATCTTTGTTTGAGTCCATGGTACTCTCTGGATGTAGGTGAACTACAACTCCAAAACTCAAGGTCAATGCCCGCCAAACCCTCCCGGTATTTTCTGTTGTTCGTGGGAGTTCTCTGTGCCAGGTTTGGTTCCATTTCATCATTGGTGGAGTTCAGAATGCTCTTTGATTGTAAGTGAACTGTAAATCCCAGCAACTATAACTCCCAAATGACAAAATCAATCCTCCCCAACCCCACCAGTATTCAAATTTAGGCGTATTGGGTATTCGTGCCAAATTTGGTCCAGTGAATGAAAATACATTCATTCACTGTAAAATACATTCATTCATGTAGATATTTACATTATGATTCACAACAGTAGCAAAATTATAGTTATGAAGTAGCAACGAAAATAATTTTATGGTTGGGGGTCATCACAATATAGATAACTGTATTAAAGGGTTGCAGCATTAGAAAGGTTGAGAAACACTGCTCTAGGTCTTCCAAGGTAAATTGGAAGTTGACTATCGAGTTGCAATGGAGCACTTACAGATTCCCAGGCTGATATGCTCTTTGGTTAAAAATATAGTGGGTTTTTAAATTTGTGGGTTTTCCACTTTCATGTGAGAACTGCACCCCTAACCTCCACAAAAATTGAAGGCTTACCATAGAGAGATGAAACAGAAGTCTCATAGGAAAATCTCATCATCAGAACACACCCACAGAGAATGGCAGACAAGATTATTTCTCTTCTTAACATAGTTAAACATTGTATTATTGAAATTTCACCCTTGTCCAAAAGTCTAAGCAAATCGGATGACTTTCCACAAAGTACTGCCCTTCATATTTGCTGTGCTGGAATTTCTATCTTCCCTAGTTAGCATATAATTGAAAAAGGGTTTGCAAGAATATTATATTCAGGAAGAAGTACAGAGAAGCTTATGAAGAGTACGTATACGTCTCCGAACGTATTCTCCCCTATGAACCATCAAGACCACTAAGATCGTCTGGAGGGGCCCTGCTCTCGGTCCCTCCGCCTGCACAAGCACGGCTGGTGGGGACGAGGGACAGGGCCTTCTCGATGGTGGCCCATCGACTTTGGAACTCCCTGCCATTAGAGATCAGAACTGCCCCCTCCCTCATGACGTTCAGGAAACTAACAAAGACCTGGTTGTGGAACGCGGCATTTGACAACTGATTTAATTCTTTGCCCACATGAAAGGAGGATGATGAATGTGTGGCTCAGTTGGCAATACAAAAAAGAAAAACCATGGAGTACATCTGGAAAACAGATATTCATTGGAAAATTGAATGAACTACTGCCAAATACTTTTTTGATGCTTTATTCTTTATTAATGGAATATGGATGTGTAGGGATGGGTGAGAATTTTGTTTTTGAAAGGAAAGATGAACATTTTACAGGCATTTGTAAAAAGATTTGAATTTAGAATGGAAGGAAAAAAATTAAAATGTGTATGTACAGAGTTTTCCCAAAAATGCATATACCCTTAGCAACTTATAATTCTGGATTTGTGTTTTTTTACCACCATCACTACCTCCCCCTGCCAAATGCAAACCTAACGGGATTTAAGAGTCTGTTAATAAAGAAGTACTGTGTTACAAAATTACAAGAGAACCTTGAAATGAGGTTTGGAATTCTGTGCTTTGAAAATGTAAACAGTGCATTACTTGGCAGGGATGGCAATTTGAACACCTGATGTAAAATCGTGATTTGAGGCAGAGCTTGTAACTCTGATTAAATCAGTATTATATCATTTATTCTTCCATATAAATTTTGTCAAATAATCACCATAGCTACTATCAGCTACTAAAGGATAAACAAATTTTGGGGGCATGTTATGTGTGAAAGTCCCCCCCCCTTCCCAAGTTTATCTTATTGAATTAATTGGTAGTGATGGGAGAGAACTCTATTTGTTTTATAATCATTTACCAACCTGCAGAGTTTCTGCTCATTTATGGCAGTGGTTTCCAACCTTTTTTTGACCAGGGACAATTTTGACCAGGGACCACTCTCCAAAAGGATTACAAATCCGTTTTTGGTCAATTTTAGATTTGGTTTGGTTATTTGGGGTGCTGATTCAGAAAATTGCACTGGATAGACCACATGGTATATGATACATGGTATATGATACAGAACATATACCATGCAGTATTCGCCATCTTCTCACCCACAGAAAACCATATGTAATAACCTTGAGCTGATGTGGTAGTAGTAATTTTTCATGGGAAGTCAACCTCTCCCCTCCCAACATTCCTGTTGCCTTGGCACTATAAGAAGATTTCATGAGACCAGTTGCTCTCATTGTCACGTGATTTTGAGGAAACGGTGTAGTAACGCTGAGGCTGCGGACCATATTTTCGTTCTTGCGGATGACTGGTGATCCATGGACAACAGGTTGGGAACCACTGATTTATGGGAAGAAAATAATTTGAAGTGTTGGGGGAGGCGGGTGGTGTATAGAAAGGTAAAAGTGAAATACCTCATTTCCCCTCTCTGTGTATGAGTACTTTTACTTTACTGATGTATCAGAATATTTCAGGTCTCTTAAGTGATGACATATTCTGCATTTCCGTAGTCCCGCTGGCCAAGAAGAACCCTCTGTCCTTCCCCTTCTCCATGCAGGTTTTAATAGGGTATGTAAATGTTATTACAACTTTCTTTACATGATAAACAACTCATGTATCAGTCTTCATTCATTGTCTTCTCATAGTTATTGGTTGCCTATGTTATTAATTTTTACATGTCGTAATGAGCCACTTATTTATCAGTCTTCAGTCACTGTTTTCTCTCATGTATTCTTTGAACATCATGAACTGTTGAGCTACCTATTTGGATCACATGCCAACTACAAACATTCTCTGACTTCTATGTAAATAAGATAGTAAGCAGCAAAATTGTGGGTGACAGCCTCAGACTGAAGTTTCAAGAAAAGAAAAGAGAATGGCAGATACATTTCTATAAGCCTGGATGTAAGTTCCTGTGACAGATGTCAAGATTTATGTGATTTCTTTTGGAAAAGAGGGATCTAGTATCCTAACATATAAAACTGCCTGGACTTTTATGCTTGGTGATACAGAGTGGACAGCAGTGGCTAGAAGAGGACAATCATTAGACTTTACCTTAAAATTATGATTTTAAAATATTCAAGAAAAACACAAAATAAAATAAATGAACATACATTTTAGATTACCAAAACTACACAGCTACATATTATACACTGCAAATAAATGACAACTAAACAATTACGTTAAAAAATCCTACAAACCTTCCACTTTCTATCTGATTGTTATTATCCCCCGGTGGTGCAGTGGGTTAAACCCCTGTGCCGGCAGGGTCGCAGGTTTGAATCCGGGGAGAGGCGGATGAGCTCCCTATGCCAGCTCCAGCTCCTCAAGTGGGGACATGAGAGAAGCCTCCCACAAGGATGATAAAACATCAAAACATCTGGGCATCCCCTGGGCAACGTCCTTGCAGATGGCCAATTCTCTCACACCAGAAGTGACTTGCAATTTCTCAAGTCTCTCCTGACACGACAAAAAAAATCCCTTATTAGTCTCTTCCCTCTAATTAATAATGTAATCACAATTTTACTTAAAAGAAAACTAATTCATGAATCTCAAGTTCATAAATGCTCCCATTATTGTTGCCAAAAGGTAATAATAATAATAATAATAGTCTTTCCCTGTGGTTCAAAGTGGGGCACAACATCATTAAAGCAAGAGGTAAACATTTCCCAACCTTTCTTAAAGTCAGTCAGAGATTTCTCCTTAATCACAATAGCCAGCTTATCTATTTTTTTTCTGTTTCACAGATCTCCTTTATCAGCCATTCTTCCCAAATTGTCTGTCATCCAGCATTCCCACAAGCTAGGATCAAGCTGTGCTTTAGCATTCTTGCACCTTCATTAATCATAATATAGGCTCTTCCTAGTTTTGAGCATAATGAAAAGCTCTAATTAATTTAGAATAGCATAACTAAATTCATAGTTAGGATGCATAACTGCCTCCTCCTCACAGTTGTACCAGATTAGAATCTGGGAGTGCAGGCCTTTGCATGCAGTATTAAGTCATGATACCCACTTCTGTGATATCCAAAGCATCTTCTATTTTTTCCAAGGATGCATCTACACTGTAAGATTAATACAGTTGGTATTACTTTAACTGCTATGGTTCAATGCTGTGGAATCATGAGAGCTGTAGTTTTACAATGTCTTTAGCCTTCTCTGACAAAATGTGCTGGTGTCTCACCAAACTACAAATCCCAGGATAGAATTATGTTGCTTTAGTTCCTTTAAACTCCCAGTGGGGGGATTTGGGGGGAATTTTACCTTGAAAAAAATAGACCAAAACCCCAGACAGCACGAAATGTGCACCTGCAACAATATGCCAATCCTCCTTCAAGAGTCCCCCCAATATCTCATATCCCAGTTAAAAATTTGGCTCATATACTGCTGTAGAGTATGGGTGCAATCAGTGGGGATGGAGGAGGGAAAATTACTCCCAACCACTCTCCTGCACTAGATCAAAGTTTGAATTAGCTACATTTGTTCACCAGACTACATAAACTATATGTAAGGGAAATGCATGAGAAGAAATGTGATGCCATCTGTCTTAGACACATATACTTCCTTATCAAGAAGAAGAATGTGCAAGCTTTAATTTCTATGTTTTTTTTTTTGTTTGTTAAACACGGCTTTTATTGTTGCCAGCTCAAACTGGATCTGTAGTTAATATAAACTATGGCTAGTTTAAACAAACCAGCATCAACAATTATGATTACAGAACACCTTGTTTAACTTGCCATGGTTAATTTAAACTACAGTTGGTTTATCCAATGTGACAAATCACAGTTATGCAACACCTTCCATAGTTTTGAAGTGCATTAGCTGTGTAAGGGAAGAGGAGGAGCAAACGTGGGCCCAATGTTTGCTGCAATTCTTTCACATTGAGATAACCTAGTGTGGCATGCATAAAATGCTATCATGCTCAAATTGTACCAGTTTTTGAATAGTGTAGTCAGGCATGTAGCCGGCGGGGGGGGGGGGGGCTTGAGGGGCTTCAGCCCCCCCCCCAAATTCTCATGGTGGTTCGCGAAAAGGCCTTACTGGCGCATTATTTAAACTGTTATGTTTATTCATATCATGATCTGATCACCATACTCAATATATCCCATATGCATGGGGGTATTGGGGTAATGATACAAAAGTTTGCTAGGGTAGACCCTCTTTCACTCAGACTCAGCCCCCCAAAAACAAAAACTCAGCCCCCCCGAAACAAAATCCTGGCTACGGGCCTGAGTGTAGTGATAATGAGATTGTATAGGATTAATCCACAAAATTAGATCAATTTCCCTCACGCAGCTAAAGCAGTTCAGCTATGGAAGGTGTTGCATAACTATGATTTCTCACATTGGATGGACTAACTGTAGTTTAAATTAATTATGGCAAGTTAAACAAGGTGTTGGGTAATCATGATTGTTACAGCTGGTTTCTTATTGAATTTGGCAATGTCATGCCACACTACAATGCAATCACTCCGAAATTGATCATACATATATCCTTCTACCAGCAATCCACAGTTTAGGAGACTGCAAATAGATTCTGTTGCCTGAAGAGAAGAACAAGATGGTTCTACCTTCTCAGTCTGTATACCTAAGCTATCCAGGCTAGCTCTTGAAGCTCACTTCCATGCCAGCAGTGGGATGGCATTCTTCAGGACAGGACTTTGTTTGGGGGATCCAAAACAGTTGAGGGAAAAATATAATTCTGTACATCAAGAGAAAGAAATACCCAAAGGGCTCAAAAGGATATCGGAGACCTTGCTCTGCTGTCCTTCAGAATCTCCTACCTTTGACTATTGACTCATTGTGCTTACTGTTCGGAGTCATTGTGGTGGTGGCACAGAAAATATAGGACAGTAAGCTGTTGGCTGTCTTGAGCTTTCCGGGGAGGAAGACAAAAAAATGTGAATGAATGTATGAATCAAGCAATGAAATGCTCACATCTGGGCCCTTCCGTTTGGACTTGTGAATCATCTCTGAGCTATGCCTACATCTTCTGTTAGCATGATTCACCCGACTACCAGTGCCAACACTTGTTTCCTTTCTTATCTCTCACATATTTGTGGTCCTGCAATCAGTGCAAAAATTGTTACAATCAACTTGTTTGGGCAGGATGCCACTGAACATCTCTTTGCCATCTTTAGATTGTACATTGTAACTATTTATTGTTGGCTTTATTTCTGGAAAATGGATAAATAGTGAAAGCACAAACTTCCATATAAAACTGAATGGGTGGCATGGTCATGTTCTATACTTTGTGGGGCACCTCCTGGGCTTTAGAGGCAAAACACCTGAGGTCCCTTAACACTGCCCAGTGATTGTACTATTATTCCAATTTGGCTGCATTCTGTGGGATCCTGGGATGTGTAGTTTAATGTAGTTTCATGAGCTTTCCATTTGAGAATTTAGAATCATAGAATCAAAGAGTTGGAAGAGACCTCATGGGCCATCCAGTCCAACCCCCTGCCAAGAAGCAGGAATATTGCATTCAAACCACCCCTGACAAATGGCCATCCAGCCTCTGCTTAAAAGCTTCCAAAGAAGGAGCCTCCACCACACTCCGGGGCAGAGAGTTCCACTGCTGAACGGCTCTCACAGTCAGGAAGTTCTTCCTAATGTTCAGATGGAATCTCCTCTCTTGTAGTTTGAAGCCATTGTTCCGCGTCCTAGTCTCCAAGGAAGCAGAAAACAAGCTTGCTCCCTCCTCCCTGTGGCTTCCTCTCACATATTTATACATGGCTATCATATCTCCTCTCAGCCTTCTCTTCTTCAGGCTAAACATGCCCAGTTCCCTAAGCCGCTCCTCATAGGGCATTGTTGCCTCCCTAAGGGCCCTTCCAGACAGGCCCTATATCCCAGGATCTGATCCCAGGTTTTCTGTTTATCCCAGATTATCTGGCAGTTGGGACTCATATAATCCAGTTTAAAGCAGAAAACCTGGGATCAGATCTTGGGATATAGGGCCTGACTGGAATGGCCCTGAGTGGGAGATTGTAGAGTCCTAAATTATGTTAGATCAATTGGATTAATCATACTGTTGTGTAGAGTGGAAGGGCTTTTGGATGCAGAATTATCGATACAAAACAACTTACTTTGGCATTGATAGATGGTGGCTACTTCCCAGATTGTATTTTCCAATATCTGCTAAAGTTATTTCAAAATGCAAAGTCACCTGCCATTTTCTGTAGGAATTCTTTGAAGCAACTTTAAAAAGGATCAGTGAAATGCAAAAAGCATTGTTTCTTCAATGCTTCTCAGGAGTTATGAGGAGGGCACAACCAGTCACTACACATAGATAAACCTTGAGTTAGGACTGGCCACAGATTTCATTGACTACATCTTAAGAATATTTTGTGGAATAAAGGTGGAAAACACACCACTACACCATACTGCTTGCTATAACTAAGTAATGAATTAGGAATAGTTACCTAGATATACTAGGAGCCCCTGGTGGTGCAATGAGTTAAACCCTTGTGCAGGCAGGACTGAAAACCAACAGGTCGGAGTTTCGAATCTGGGGAGAGCGCGGATGAGCTCCCTCTGTCAGTTCTGGCTCCCCATGCAGGGACATGACAGAAACCTCCCACAAGGATGGTAAAACATCAAAAACATCCTAGCATCCCCTGGGCAATGTTCTTGCAGACAGCCAATTCTCTCACACCAGAAGCGACTTGCGGTTTCTCAAGTAGTTCCTGACACACACAAACAACCCTAGATATACCATATTGTTACTCTTATTAATTATCTAGATTCACTCATTCATAATTGTTCCATATTCACTACCACTACTTAGGCATAGTTGTGCCACTATCATAATGTGCTCCTCAACCAACTTTCTGGACAACAGTTACACAGGTAGAAAAGTTCCTGGCAAGTCCCACTCTGCCAGGGATTAGAACATGAGTGAATAACATTTCCATCAGGTTTCGCATATTCAGCATCTGTAGTGAAAAATTTAAAACTTGTAACTGGGGATTTTTTAAAAAATCAACAAACCCCTGAAAACGTTGACAATACCATGTGTGATAGAAATTGCATGGCATACTCTTTACTGTTGTCTTCCCTCCAGCAAAAGCATTTGAAGGTCCTTCAAAGGTTTGTTTGCTGGCTCCAGAACTGTTTGTTCTTCTCCAGGACAAGGAACATCAGGGTTGCCATCAAAGTTTGTGTCTGCACTTGAAAAGAGAATTTCCTTTTCCAGATTTAAAAAGCAATTAGCCAATTATCTAGTTTATTATTTTTTTAAAAAGCTATAATCACAAATGAGAATGAAATGGATAGTATGCAACCATGCTTTTGCATTGTATGAATTTTGAATATTCATCATTTCAGGGACCTTTTATGGACCGAAGGACCCTTCCACACAGCTCTATATCCCAGAATATTAAGGTAGAAAATCCCACAATATCTGCTTTGAACTGGATTATCTGAGTCCACACTCTGATAATGTAGGATTTTCTGCCTTGATATTCTGGGATATAGGACTGTGTGGAAGGGCCCTTAAACTTGTAGGGCTTTTCATGACTAATTGATTCCAGAATTGGATGCTTTTGTTAAACTGCTCCATGATAGGGATTTTTGACCTGCTGTGTGCATCTAGAAAAGCTTTGTCATGCTAGGATTAACTTTGAATGGAGATTCTCATTTAAAATTTCCACAAATTGCTTTTGCCTTGCTAGTTTAAAGCATTCACACATTCAGGTCCAACATTGTTTTTTTCTAAAAAGTTTTTTTGTTAGTAATGTGCTATTTTTAATGATTAGGAATTATTTTTAAAACTTTAGAAATTGCTAAAAGTGCTCACAAATCCCCCAACCATCTTTAGAAATAATTATTTGGAAAGAACAACCAAATATTACTTGTTAGCCGCTTCCCTCATTATTTGGATGCAGCGGTGGCCATTTTAGCAGAATCATTACAGCGTGGAAGGGCCCCTTATCTCGTCATCCTTAAGTATAGTATGCTAATTTAATTGTTTTTATTCATTAAAACAAATTAACTCTATATTATTTTGTTATTTCCTCCACAAACACCCAGAGATTTTTGGAGAACAGCAGTATTGTTGCTTGCTATAATGAACTGGTTCAGATAGAACACGGTGAAGTACGATCGCAGTTCAAACTACGGTAAGTAAAGAAAATTCATCTCCTTAATGGAAGTGCCATTAAAGGTTAAACCTGAAATTGTAGCTCTGTTATGGCCCACATATGTCTAATTCCACAATTTGGAGAACATGAGCAATAATTAACTGTCTTCTCGGAGGCAGGGTTATGTAAGGACTTCCCTCTGGGACACAGCTGTTTCTTCTCTCAGGTCTTTGCCTCCACTACAATGCTCCATTTATACTACCTATGGATTTTCTTATGTTGGAGTCTAGCAGACCATCCATACTGCAAAATTATAACAGTTTGAAACCGCTTTAACTGCCATGGCTCAGTCTTATGGAACCATGGGATTTGTAGCTTGTTTTGGCACCAGAACTATTTGACAGGGAAGGGTAAATATCTCACAAAACTGCAAATCCTAGAATTCAATACCGTTGAGCCATGCAGTTAGTGTGGCATCAGGGTGTTATCATTCTGCAGTATGGATACAACATTGGCTTCCCTGGTCAGAACATGTGCTCCTCACCTCAATAAAGCCTTTTGTGTTGAACAGGCCGAGGCACATTTTCAGCCTGTAAGTAAACTTTATTATTATTATTACGGTCGATGACTAGATCATAATAGGGGGATCCAGCCTGAGACTTGCCATTTTAGCAAGAATAGGGGACTCGAGGACAGGAGACTGATACAATTAGATAATTTAACCTGTTCCTTATTTGCTAACCCTTCTCCTAAGTGGTTTTCTATCAAGTAAACTTATATGTGGATGCGGAACTTTTCCCAGAAAGGGAAAACTTAAAATATCCAAAAGGGACATTTCTAGGAAAGAACCAAGAGCATAATGCATGCAAATGCCTGATGTTTGTCTAGTTTCCCATTGTGAATACATCTTACAAATGTCTCTCCCATACATATTTGTAAATGTATTATTTCTGTCCAACAGAAAACTTCAATGTAAATGGAAACACACAAATTGAATGCATCTGTTTCAAAGTCCTCTTAACCCTCCATGTGAAAAACAACCATGATCATCTTAATTAAGGAAGCATATACAATAGCTTTCCATAATCAGGCATCCCTTTCCAAATGGATTGGACTACATGTTTTTCTAACTTGTCTTCCTCAAATGTATTGCCGGGGGGGGGGGGGGGGGGAGTGTTTCAGAGTTATATACACTGTAGCAGCATAACAGACATATATTAAATCAACATCTTCTTAGAAGAAAGGTGTTTTATAGCAATGTTTTCATGTTTTGTGTTTGTGTGTGTTGAAAATAGCTACCTCCTCAAGCCTCCACTAGTTATTTGTTATGTATATAATTGCTTACTGTCTTATACGTGTGTGTTGGTTTGCAATTTTGCCTGACTTCTTTGTTGTGGGAGGGGCTGCAGACCATGTGATCAGAATTGGGCATCTTCAGGACTCTGACTCCATTTTCATATGTAGAAGCCATTAGACTCTTAGAAAGAGTAGAAGCCATCTGTGTGCCTTTAGAAGATTGCTAAAACAGTTCAGCTTAGACTTCAATACAGGAACAGTATGCTTAGAGACTTATTAGACTCTCAGAACAGAGTGTTGTTTTGGACTATTGTTTCTAAAGAAGATGCCCTGTGTTACCAATGCAGAGGAACTACTTAAAATCTTATTGTAACTGAATTCATAAGCAAAGTGCCTTTATACTATATACATGAAGTTTTGTGAGTAAACCAATTCTTTTCTTTTAAAGAAAATTCTTACTTTTAAAGAATTCTTACTTTTAAAGAAGACTGTTTATTTTGTCCCTTGAGAGCATGATTTAAAAGCAAATATAATTTAATGGATAGTAGATTTGGGGGGAGGGGTAACCAAAGGAATATATAGTGCATTGGCATGTCTTTGTCCCTAGCAGTTCAAAGACATACTTAGGTGCAGCAGTTTAACAGCTGAGAGACCTAGTTGCTTTGCATGAATGCTGGTCAATGCCATTTTCCCAAAAAGATTGTGACTTCTAACAAGGTCATGCCTTTCCGGTGACCAGTGGCTTTCCCAAAAGGTTATGAATTCCATTTTCCAAATGGTTATGGAGATACACATTTTCCAAAATGTGAGTGAGACTCATGCACTGATGTCACTCCTTTACACTTATCTACAGAAGTTAATATTGGATCATCATTTGTTTATTGCAGGGCTTGTAATTCAGTTTTCACAGCACTAGAACACTGTCACGAAGCCATAGAAATAACTAGTGAAGATCATGTAATTCAGGTATGGATAAAACATTTTTTCTTATAAAAGCTATATACCAGTCTATCACTATCAGTTAATATCTATTCATCCATATTTGTTTATTCATGGAAATAAATCACCCTTTGCTTTTGATAGGTTCTTGCACTTCTTTTTAATTTTCTGTTAATGAAGCCTTCTGCTATGAAATGTGTTTAGTGGCTATAGAATCCACAATGACCGAATTAATTTCAAAGTGAAAGTTTATCATGTGTCTTCATTGCCTTGCAGTATGTTAACCCAGCCTTTGAGCGGATGATGGGCTACCAAAAGGGAGAACTCATAGGGAAAGAGCTAACCGAGCTTCCAAAAAGTGACAAAAACCGTGCAGACCTGCTGGACACAATCAACACATGCATCAAAAGAGGAAAAGTAGGTGACAAGCTAGAATCCATCTGTAGTCTTAAACCAATCTTCTTTATTTCTGTTAAGGTTCAAAAGAGTCCCTTTACATACAGTTTTATAAATTACAAATAAAGAACAGAACTCCTTTTAATTGTTGGAGAATAGAGGTCACAAAGTTTTGGGATTTCTAGTGCAACAACCTATAAAGGACCACCATTTTAGCATCCCTGTTCTAAAACCAGCTTTATAATCCTTAACTTATTAACTGCTTTCATGTCAGAAGCAACTTGAGAAACTGCAAGTCGCTTCTGGTATGAAAAAATTGGCCATCTGCATGGGAGTTGCCCAGGGGACACCTGGATGTTTTACCATCCTGTGGGAGGCTTCTCTCATATCCCCACATGGGAAGCTGGAGCTGACAGATGGTAGCTCACTCCGTCTCGTGGATTAAACCATTGACTTTCAAGTCAGCAGTTCAGCCGGCAAAAGGGTTTAACCCATTGTGCCACCGCAGCTCCAGAACTTCTACACTGGAAGAATGATAGGCTGGGTCTCCCTTTATTATACTCATAGCAGTGCATGACCTCCCTGCAAGAATGCCTTTCTCATGAGCAATATGTAATTCCTCATTTTTGTCTGCATTGAACCATCTAAACCAGTAGGTTGTGCTAACTCTTCAGTTGGTATCAATGCTTGCAAGTCCTTTGCTACCTCCAAAGGTAGACTTGAATCCCATTGACACTGCCATGTAATGCTGTTTGAATTGTGAAATTGACCACTCAGGTCTCTCTTCCACTACACAATCTTGATATAGTGTTAATTTCACAATTCAGAAATATGAATGATTAAATGTTTCATTTCCAACAATGAAATGTGCCCTACCCTTGGATCTCTCACATTAAATATCTCTGTTGTCACAAAATGCATTGTTTATTTTTTTTAAAAGGAGGTTCCTGAATATTGCTTTCACTTTACTTGTTCAGGAGTGGCAAGGAGTATATTATGCACGAAGAAAATCAGGAGATAATATTCAGCAACATGTGAAAATAACACCCGTCACTGGCCAAGGAGGGTAAGTGTGCTAACCTAAGAATGCACTTTACCGGATTATTAGAAGAAGTCATTTTTTAATTTTACAAAATGCACAAGTTTGTGAGTTTACTACAACTCACATCATGCCAGGTTAACCCCCTGAACTCCAACAATACTTAAAGTTTTTCATGTTGGGCAAGTTTGCTCTAGATGCATCATTAGGGTGTTCTCTGGCAGCAGGATGAATTACAACTCTCAACATGGTGGGTCAGTCCCGTCAAATCCCTCCAGTATGTTCAGTTGGTCATGGGGGTTCTGTGTGCCAAGTTAGGTCCAGGTCCATCATTGGTGAGATTCAGAGTGCCCTTTGATTGCAGGTGAGCTATAAATCACAGTACCTACAACTAACAAATGTCAAGGCCAATTCCCCCCCCCCCCCCCAAAACCCACCTGTATTGAAATTTTGGCATATCTGGTATGCGTGCCAAATATTGTGCAGATCCATTGTTGTTTATGTTCACAGTGCTCTCTTAAGTCTTGATATTTTTGCTTTAGTAATGACTGGGAAGAAACTAATTTAACTACAAATAGTTATATAATTATAGTATGAAGTAACACAGATTATTATTTTATATCGGTAGGAAAATTCGACATTTTGTGTCAATCAAGAAACTGTGCAGTACCAACGATAGCAACAAGCAGGTAGGCTCTTCTCCTTGAAATATAACCAGTTCGTTGCCCTGGAATTAACAATATCACATTATTTGAGTGTTGCATTATGCTTTAATTATTCTAAACCAAACCCTCTTGAAAAATTAAACTGGCAAGAAGTAACTTAATGGATCAATTTAAGGTGGCAGGTGTGCATTTCAAAAATGGATTTTAACCCAATTTGTGGCATTGTTATTTTAATGTATTGACGAAGCCTTTCATGGCCAGAATCACTGGGTTGTTGTAGGTTTTTTCGGGCTATATGGCCATGTTCTAGAGGCATTCTCTCCTGACATTTTGCCTGTATCTATGGCAAGCATCCTCAGAGGTAGTGAGGACCTCACTACCTCTGAGGATGCTTGCCATAGATGCAGATGAAATGTCAGGAGAGAATGCCTCTAGAACATGGCCATATAGCCCAAAAAAAACTACAACAACCCATTGCTATTTTACCTCTGAAAACTTTGCCTATATTTGGCAAGGTTAAGGCATGTTGGTGGTGCAATGTAAAATAAACCATGTGTAGTTCACATTTGATCAACCCACACACTGCCATGCTAGAGTAAGAAAATATGCCACGTAGATGAACAGTAAAGAGCAAGTAGTTTACTCTCCATAGTTCAGAACAAGGTATGTATAATGTGATCAGTTGCATCAACTTACGTAATGTCCTTTTATGAGAAATTTAAAAATGGTCTTTTTTTGTCCGTGTGGATAAACTCTTTCAGCAGCTCATGAAGTGAGAGCACACTCCAAACTTTGTCTCTCTCTGCTTCTCTCTTTTTCTCTGCAAGCACTTGCATAGCTTAAGCCTGAACAAAAATGTAACAGTAGCCAAAAGCCGGCTCTCCCAGCATGTAGAAATGACATGCCAGGAGAGCAGGAGGGGGGAAGCAATTTACCTCCCTTTTCCCCGGCCCTCCCCCTCCCCCTCCCCTACTCTCCTGGGATACAGGGCTATGTGGAAGGGCCCTGGGATATATGGGTTATCTGAGTCCACACTCAGATAATGTGGGATTTGCTGTCTTGATATTTTGCGATATAGGGCTGTGTGGAAGGGCCCTCAGATAACACAGTTCAAAGCAGATATTGTGGGATTTTCTGCCTTGATATTCTGGGTTATATAGCTGTGTGGAAGGGCCCGGAGTCTGTCGATCTGGAATGTAGTCTTTTTTTCTTTACCTGCTGCTTCCTACTTTACCCAGCAATTTGATTCCAGTGTCCTACTTCAGGAACTGGGATGGGGAACTTCATTGCTATTGCTGAACTGGAAAAAAAAAAAATCTTGTTGATCTACTGTAGAGCCACCAATACAATTCAGTCTCCTTTTTTTACCTGCTGCAATATTAGGAAGTTTATATGCCTGTTTTCATTCTCTTTTTGTGATATAATCCCAGACTTACAGGGCTCAACATGATGAAAAGTGTGCAGGAGACCAGTTTCGCTCAGGTTAGAAAATTATTTTATTACATCATTTAATCATGCAGAACAAGTCCAAATCTCTGAAAGGTGTGGTTGATATAACAGGAAACCCAAGTGGAGCTGGCTAAGAAGCTTACATAGATAGCAGTGGTTTTCTCATTATGCAGAGTCTGATTATGCAAGTCACTTCTGGTGTGAGAGAATTGGCTGTCTGCAAAGATGTTGCCCAAGGGGAGCCTGGATGTTTTACCATCCTGCGGGAGGCTTCTCTCATGTCCCTGCATGGGAAGCTGGAGCTAACAGATGGGAGCTCACCCTATATCATGGATTCAAACTGCCAACCTTCAGGTCAGCAGTTCAGCTGACACAAGGATTTAACCCATTGTGCCATCGCGGCTCCTGTCTGAAAGCTTGAAAATGCTAAACTATGGCAAGCTATAAGATGCTGGCATTGAGAAGACTTTCTTGAAGGTCTATAGAACATATCAAGACTCTATCATTACTTTTCATTTCAGTTATTATTATGATTTTTTTCCACATTTGAGTGGATTAAAAGAGAAAAGTGGCTTTTTGGCAAGCCCGATGCTGAGGATCAAGTCCAATAGCATGGAAACTATAGTACTTTGAGTCCAGTTTGGACAAGAGGTCTGATATCAGTCAAAGGCACACATGCATGCATACATACAGTAGCCACCATCAAGGGGGGGTGACACCAAAGCAACTCCTATAAAATTGCTGTGCTGTGTTTCATCAGACATAGATTACTTTTCTTTAAAATTTCCTGTAGTTAGATATAATCACAAAATATTTTTTTTTCATAAGCCTAGTATTGTATCAATAAAAACAAATCTTTGGTATTCTTTGGGCTGGGCTTGGCACAGCCGGCAAAACCACTGTGCTACAGAAAAATCCTGCCAATCGGAAAGTCAGAAATTCAAGCCCGGATGGGGTGAGCACCCGACGTTAGCCTCAGCTCACCTGTCCACCTAGCAGGTCGAAAGCAGAAATGCGAGTAGATAAAATAGGTACCGCTTTTAATGGGGAGGTATAAAAAGGCGCCGTTTGAAGGACATTGATTGGAGGAAAGCTCCTTAGCATGGAAGATCAAGTGACAGCACCCCCTCCCTCCATGGCCAGAGTTGAGCACAGTCTTCAAGATGCCGGAAATAAGATGGGGAAAACTGTCTCTACCTCTGTTTGTGTTGTCTGTCCTTGTAAATTGTATAATCGGCATTGAATGTTTGCCATATGTATGTTCTGAGCCGCTCTGAGTCCCCTTTGGGGCGAAAAGGGCAGAGTATAAATACTGTAAATAAATAAATATTCGCTGGGCTTTGCTTCAAATGCTATTATATACAATGCTGTAGTAAAATGGTGTCTCTTATATAAAATGTCAAAATCAAGGTTTTCTTTTTTGGATTTTATGGGATGGGCAGGGGGTAATTTTAAGATGTAAAGGGGTGCCTATAACAGTACCTATAAGATTAAAATGTTGATTTTTTAAACCTTTTTTGAACTTTCTAATGCACATGTGCACCACTCAAAGCTGTCCTTATTGCCCAGTTACAATGAATGTGATTATGAAATTGTATACTGACCACTTTTAAAACACCTTCCTGTAATATTTATAGAATCTCACTCCTTCAGATGCAAGAATAGGAGGAAAGAATCTGGTGATGTCAAATCAATAACCTCACGAAGCAGTGATGGTAAGAAAACCAATAGTAGCCCAGCTGTCACTTATACTGTTGAAGTTTTAAGTGAGTGGCGCAATTTCAGAAACTCTGGGATCTGTGTTAAAATGAGCAATAGGAGCAATGTTTATACTGTTGAGTTGAGTGAAAGGCATTTCATCTATCTTTAAAGTCGAAATGGTAGGGTTTTGTTTGCCTTTGTTTAACAAGCCAAAATGTTTCTCTTTATTGGCAGCCCCAAGTTTACAGAATCGGCGGTATTCATCAATGGCAAGAATCCACTCTATGACAATAGAAGCCCCAATCACAAAGGTAATAGTCCAAAGTGTTCTGGTGTAATTTTGTATATATCAGCAGCCCTTGACTAGAATGGGACAGATTTTAGTGTATCAGGTTAAACCGCCAGCTGCAGAAAATCTTGCCAATTGAAAGGTCAACAGTTCAAGCATGGGTTGGGGTGAGCTCCCAAACACCAGCTCAGCTTCTGCTCACCTAGAGTTCAAAAACAGCAATATGAGTAGATAAATAGGTACCACTTTGGAGGGGAGGTAATAAAAGGTATCTATACAAACATGCTGGCGATTCATCCAGGAGAGTGTCTAAGGACAACAAAGCTCCTCGGCATGGAAGATGGAGCAACAGCATCTCCCCTCCCAATGGTCTCCAGATGCCAAAGATGGGACATTTCATGTTATCCCATATATAATATTCTTATCAAAATGATGAATATCAGATTAAACAGGTTAAGCCACTCTGATTTTGACTTGTACCTTGCTAGTAAGAATTATTTATTCAAAAGTCCTTAATTCCGTCTAAACATGGAACTACATTTAGCAGACAATTGTGTAGCCAAAAAGTATCTGTCAACTCATGTAAAACAGACAGTGGTCTTTTTTTAAACAGCAGCTTCATACTAAGACCTACATCCAACTGCTCATTTAGAGTAGTTAGAGATATATAGCATTTATCTAATCGTTAGGCCCCTTGGATCAATGCAATTATCTATGTGTTGACTAACCCAGCAGCCGATTCAGTGGATCTTTTCTAGTTAGACAAAAAAATGAGGCTATTATCTGCAGACTTAAGCCATTAGTAACCAACCCTTCCATTGATTAGCTGATGAGAACTGTTTTAAAGAGACCAATTTTAATTTATCTCAGTTGGTTTGAAAGTTAACATATTTGATTTTGCCTTGTAGCTGTTTTGCTGCAATTATAATATGGAATGGTTAAAAAATTATAGTGATACGTAAGTTCTAGTTAAAATCTTTCCAGTATCCACCATTGTATTTCTGCTGATACAACTGCTTCCACCAGCAGAAGCACTCAATTTGCTGACACCCCACAAATGTGTTCCTTAGGGAAGGAAAACCCTCTAGATCAGTGGTTCTCAACCTGTGGGTACCCAGGTGTTTTGGCCTACAACTCCCAGAAATCCCAGCCAGTTTACCAGCTGTTAGGATTTCTGGGAGTTGAAGGCCAAAACATCTGGGGTCACACAGGTTGAGAACCACTGCTCTAGAGCAGACATCACTAAACTAAACATTTACCCAGACCCCACCCTAAACTTTAGACTTAGAGTTGCCCTAAGTCTGAAACTACTTGAAGGCATACAACAACAACAGTCCTAATTAACTTGACTATCTCATCAGCCAAAAGCAGATCCACACTTCCCACTGAAATACTGGTAAGTTTATATTGATTGAAAATGTTCTTAATTTCAAGTATTATATTGTTCTTTCATGTTTTTGCTCTGCAAATAAGATATTTGCATTTCTTAATACCTAATACTTTTTAATGCCACCTTTCACATGAAAAAATATCTGTGATGGATTGAAAGTAACAATGTTCTTGCTATATCTGACTTTCCTTTGTGTTTGTAACCATTCAGGTTATTAATATTATCAATTCAGCTCAAGAAAACAGCCCTGTAACTGTAGCAGAGGCCTTGGATAGAGTTTTGGAAATCTTACGGACAACAGAACTTTATTCCCCTCAACTCGGTACCAAAGATGAAGATCCTCACACTAGTGATCTTGTTGGAGGGCTTATGACTGTGAGTAAGAAGGCATAACATGACGTATATTAGTGGCATCCCATTTTATGATCTTCAGTTACTGCATTTTATTGTTTGAATTGTGTTTTGTTGTTGTTGTTGTTCATTAATTCAGTCGTTTCCGACTCTTTGTGACCTCATGGACCAGCCCATGCCAGAGCTCCCTGTCAGCTGTCGCCTCCCACAGCTCCTTCAGAGTCAATCCAGTCACTTCAAGGATCCCATCCATCCATCTTGCCCTTGGTCGGCCCCTCTTCTTTTTTCCTTCCATTTTCCCCAGCATAATTGTCTTCTCTACAATATATTGTTAATTGTAGTACATTTACTCTTTTGATTCTGTATATATTTGATTTTGTGTTTTTGTACCCCCAATAAATATGTGCTGTTATTCTACATTGGCTATTTAGTTCTATTTGCATAATGTATACTTAGTGAGCATGCATACGTAAGGGCTATCTCTTGGCTCAGTGCCCACAATAGTCAACATCCACAATGAATGAAGGAGGGCTGCAAATCGCAGTGTAAGGAGGGTGACGTTTTCCAGGACACTTTCTCTAGGTTGCATATCATAACTGCAGTACTGCATAACTACTATTTACATAAATAAGCTATCTCACAGTTTAATATAAAGTATATGCTTCTGAAATTATTTGAAACATATTGTTTGTATTACAGAGTGAATAAACTTAGTAATATCTTATCACTAACATTCCCTTTTACTTCTTTAACTGCAATATCATTTAAGAGTGAACTTTTCAATGTTTATCCTTGAGTTATGAAATGCCACATCCTACAACTTGTGTTTCTTGTCCTTTCAGGATGGCTTGAGAAGGCTGTCAGGAAATGAATATGTATTTTCTAAAAGTAAGTTCACCTGTCGAAGTCTTATTGTATGTTTATTTCATTTGTTATTAAGGTTGCAGAACAGTTTAAACTTTCTCAAAATTAGAGCTACAAAGAATTATTGAAATGTGTGTTCCGTGGCCTTGACCCAATTCTTACTCCCAAATAGAATAGTGCCATTGAATTAATGGGAGTTCTCACCTCTGGAACTCCTTTCCTAAGGATCTAAAGATGGCCCCTCCCTCCCTGCTTTCAAGAAACAGCTGAAGATGTATCTTTACTCACTGGCTTACAAGAAGGAGGAGGAAGAGATGGTAATGCTACCATTATACCTCTGATCAATAGCTGCCATCCATATCTGTGCCTTGTATGTCCAACCAGCTCAGACATCTTGAACAACAATCAATCTTATTTGCCCCCGAGGAACTAGGAAATTGACACTTCTCTTTCATGTTTTGTTTCATGTTTGATATGAGAGGTGGTGTTTTTCATTTCGTTTTAGTTGTTAAGTTATAATTTGCTTTTATATGCTGGGTTGTTAAATTTCGTTATTACGGGTGTATTGCTGTTATGTTCAGGCACTGAATGTTTGCCTTTTATGTTTGGAATCCACCCTGTGTCCCTTACTAGCTTGGTACAAAAGTACCAAACTAGTAAGGGTGAGCTATGTATCTCCATGTTGATGTTCATCCACAGGGCTGTACTTACTAGGATCTGATGTATTGGCTTGCTGCATCTTCTTGCACATCCCTGTTTTACAACTTGTTGCCCATTACTAGAGACCACCCGAGACAGAAAACACCAGATAAGGAAAATACAAGATGGGTCATGCATGTGTGTGTATACACATACACATTCAGTATGACACCCCCCCCCCCCAATATCCATGGGACTGGTACCTGTGGCTTCATTTATTAACATCCAATGAACGATGTCCTCTCCAGACTTCAGCAAGGAAATATGAGCTTGAGCAGAAAACTGCAGGGAGATGAGCCACCAAAGTGTACTGTACTCCTTTATTTGTACACAAAATGATTGGATCAATTCCATGTTTGAAATGATTAGGTTTCCAGATGCTGTTTTGAACACATGTAATTCTCCCATTCAGAATTAAGACTTAATGGCCAACATTCTGTTAGTTGGCACAACTACATTGACATAAGAGGATGCAACAATAGAAGTGGGGCTGCAGTGGCAGAGATAATGGGTACACCTACACTGTAAAATTAATGTATTTTGACATCACTTCAGTGCTATGGAATCCTGGTGTTTGTAATTTGGTGAGGCACCTGCACTCTTTGGCAGAGAAGGATAAAGACCTTGTAAAACTATAACTCCCATGATTTCTTAACATTGAGACATGGCAGTTGAAGTGGTGTCAAACTGCATTGATTCTGCAATATAGGTGCAGTCAGTGACAGAAAGCAGGGTTCAGTACTGTCCCCCATGTTGTTTAACATCTACATGAAGCCACTGGGAGAGATCATCCTGAGTTTCGGAGAATGATGCCATCTGTACATGGATAGTGTCTAACTCTGTTACTCCTTCCCACCTGTCACTAAGGAGGCTGTCCAGACCTTGAACTGGTGCTTGCAGCTGTGTTGGAATGGATGACGGCTAACAAAATGAAATTGAATCCAGACAAGACAGAGGTCCTCCTGGTCAGTCAAAAGGCTGAACAGGGCATAGGGTAATTCAGGACACAGGTTCACAGCTTGGGAGTTCTCCTGGATTCATCACTGAGCTTGGAACCCTAGGTTTTGCCAGTGGCCAGGGGATCTTTCGTATAATTGAAACTTGTTTGCCAGCTGAGCCTGTATCTTGGAATGTCTGACTTGGCTATGGTGGTCCATTCTCTTGTTACTTCCTGAATAGATTACTGCAATGAGGTCTACATGGGGTTGCCTTTGAAGACTGTTTGGAAGCTTCAATTGGTCCAACGGGCAACAGCCAGATTGCTCACCAGAGTGGTGTACAGGGAGCATACCACTCCCCGTTATATCAGTTCCACTGGCTGCCAGTCTGCTGCCAGGCATAATTCACAGTGCTGTCTTTGGCCTATAAAGCCCTATATGGTTCTGGCCTAGCTTACCTGTCTGAACATATCTCCCTCTATGATCCACCTCGGAGCTTAAGATCATCAGGGGAGGCCCTGCGCTCAATCCCCCCATCCTCACAATGGAAACTGGCAGGGATGAGAGGCAGGGCCTTCTCTGTGGTGCCCCCCCCCCATCTGTGGAACACATGCCCCAATGAAATCTGGTCGGCACCTTCTCTCCTGTCCTTTAGGGAAAAAAAAGCTTAAATCATGGTTGTGGGACCAAGCATTCAAGCAGCAGGCTGACCAATAATAATGCATACTATTTCCCGATTGACAACAGATAGACCTCAGAATATGACTTTGGATGTGGTTTTGGAATTGGTTTTGGATTTGTTAACTTTTAAATGAATGTTTTTAATTTATTGTTTAGTTAATGTTTTAATTGTGATTTTATTGCTATTGTTTGTGTGGCATCTAATGACTCTGCCGGTTGTAAGCTGCGCTGAGTACCCCTTCGGGGGTGAGAAGGGCGGGATATAAATGTCCGAAATAAATAAATAATAAATAACAGTGGGGGGGGCAGCAGTGAAGGTGGTTCTACACTGACCATATAATGCAGTTCAAACTTCATTAGGAGACAAGGCTGCCCTGCTGCTTGAAAGCTGCTCAGGAAATGCCCCTTGCACAGAAAAAGTGCCCTGTGCCATTATACTTGGCCCCTATGTTCCCACAAGGCACTAACAGAATCCTAGCAATTGCCTATTGATGACTCTTCAGAGCTGACATAAGGGCCACAATTTGTCTCTTTATCATTCAAACAGATACAAACCAGAGCCATGGTCACCTTTCAGTGCCAGCTACCATCAATGATGTCCCGCCCTGTATTGCACGCTTACTGGAGAATGAAGAGAGCTGGGACTTCAATATTTTTGAATTGGAGGCTGTTACAAACAAAAGGCAAGCTTTTTTTTTTGTACGTATATCTCAGATGAATGGAAAGCAGTTGCTGAGCAAGCTGAGACATGAATGGTGCCTATCTAACAAACGGTCCCTGGCAATAGGTATGGATGTTGACACAGACAGCCTTGAGTAACTTGCACTTCCTCTCTCCTTGCTTCTTGTTTAACGTATAAAGTGAATGCCAGCGTTAAATGTTGCTTCAGAACAAAGAAGACAATGCCACATTGTTTGCATCCACCCATTTGTCCTGCACCCTTTGGGCCCCATTGCTTTCCCTTCCTTGAAATTCCCTATCTTCCATGGATCAGGTAGTGTCCTTCTCCTGAAATGAAGCAATGTACAAGAACTTTAAATTTCATCTTATACTAATAATTTTGTCTATTATAATTACCTACTCAGGGTAGTGACATTCAACACATATCGAAGTTTGATACCACTTTAACTGCCCTGGCTCCATCCTAGGAAATCTTGGTAGTTTTGTGATGTTCTTAGAATACCTTGCATCTAGTACAGTTCAAGGGAATGGAGTAGAGGACTTTAGCAAGGAATCCTAAATATCTCACCAAACTACAAATCCCAGGATTCTGTAGGAGGGAGCCAACTATACTACCTTAGTATCAAAATCATGCAGGGACATGAGAAAAGCTTCCCACAAGGATGGTAAAACATCAAAACATCCGGGCGTCCCCTGGGCAACATCCTTGCAGACGGCCAATTCTCTCACACCAGAAGCAACTTACAGTTTCTCAAGTCGCTCCTGACACGAGAAAAAAAGTATCAAAATGTTGAAGGAATGTGTTCCCTGCTATTTAAAAGGCATAGTATGCAATGCCAATGGTGTCATTTGTCTAATGAATTGAGGCTATTTCTGATGAAATACAGGAAGATGGATAGTGAAGAGTTTTCTTGCACAGGTTTCTGATTTCTTCTCTGATTCTGTTCCAGGCCGTTGGTTTATCTGGGTTTGAAAACCTTTGCCCGCTTTGGTGTTTGTGAATTTTTAAACTGTTCAGAAGCGACCCTAAGAGCCTGGTTCCAAGTGATCGAAGCCAACTACCACTCCTCCAATTCCTACCACAACTCCAGTCATGCAGCTGATGTCTTACATGCTACTGCATTCTTTCTAGGGAAAGAGAGAGTTAAGGTACTGTTCTTTTTGGGTTTCAATTGGCCATCTTGATTAGCATTTGATGGCCTGACAGTTTTTAGGTGTGGCTTTTTGCTGCCTGGGAAAACCTTTTGTTGTGAGGTACTCCTGATTGTTTCTTGTCTGGAGTTCCCCTGTGTTTGAGTTTTGTTCTTTATTTACTGTTATAATTTTAGATTTTTTTAGTACTGGTAGCCAGATTTTGTTCATGTTCATGTTTTCTTCCTTTCTGTTGAAATTGTCCACATGCTTGTGGACTTCAATGGCTTCTCTGTGTAGCCTGACGTGGTAGTTGTTAGAGTGGTCCAGCATTTCAGTGTTCTCAAGTAATATGCTGTGTCCAGGTTGGTTCATCAGGTGCTCTGCTATGGTTGACTTCTCTGGTTGAAGTAGTCTGCAGTGCCTTTCATGTTCCTTGAAACTTGAACCAACAAGGTGGCCAATTAAAATATTCACACCTAGCTCCAACAGACAAGAGTTCTTCCTTCCACCCTGGACCTTCCATAGATATATAAACCCAATTTTCCTAGTTTCCAACAGACCTCATGCTTGCCACAGATGCAGGCAAAACATCAGGAGAGAATGCTTCTAGAACATGGTCATACAGCCTGAAACATCCACAATAACTTTAGATGCTGATGATTGCCACATCTTATTTTTGTAAATATAGGCGAATGAGATTGCATTCTTTCTTGCAGGGAAGCCTTGATATTTTAGATGAAGTGGCTGCTTTAATAGCTGCAACGGTTCATGATGTGGATCATCCGGGACGGACCAACTCTTTTCTGTGCAATGCAGGCAGTGAGCTAGCTGTTTTATACAATGACTCAGCCGTATTGGAGAGCCATCACACCGCTCTGGCGTTCCAGCTGACAGTAAAAGACAGCAAGTGCAACATTTTTAAGAATCTCAACAGGTTAGCTGCTTTGTTTTGAGAATATGGAGAGCATCTGGATGAAGTCTGCTTTCTCCAAAACTGTTATCTTTATCTGAAATTTTTTGAATGTTAGTTCATACAATTGTTCAAAGACATTGAGATATATTATGAAATAGGCAATTCACTTATATGTGATTACAAGCATTCACTACTACATAGTTAAGAAGTAGGGAAATGCCTGAATTCGGACATTGTTCTTTCCAAGAAGAGAGGACCAGGTTGTGGTGCAGCCTCGTTGGGAGTCAGCTGCATTAAAATCCCCACTGACCAAAAGGTCATGAGTTCGAAGCCTGCCCAGATTGGAGTAAGTTCCCGACCATTTGTCTAGCTTGCTGTCAATCTTTGCAGCCCGAAGGACAGCTGCAAAGGACAGAAAATTTAGGTGCTGCTTATGTGGGGAGGCTAATTTAACTAATTTACGATGCCATAAAAATCTCCAGCAGCGAGCAAAGAATGAGTAAGTACTCTATCAGTGTCACAAGTGGATGGTGAAGCGACAGCTCCCCTGGTGGCTGGAATTCAAACATACCCTCATGAAGCTGGAAAGTTAAATAGCCTCTATGTGTCTGTCTACATATGTTGTGTATCTATGGCTTTGAATGCTTGCCATGTATATGTGCATTGTGATCTACCCTGAGTCCCCTGCGGGGTGAGAAGGGCAGAATATAAATACTGCAAATAAATAAATAAATAAAATTTTTAGTCAAATACAAGAAATAATGCTATTAAAAACCAACCTGGACCTACCAGAAACCCCACTACCAGAAAGTCCAAATTCCCCTCAGCTACCATTGATCTAAGCTAGTGGTTCTCAACCTGTGGGTCCCCAGGTGTTTTGGCCTACAACTCCCAGAAATCCTAGCCAGTTTACCAGCTGTTAGGATTTCTGGGAGTTGAAGGCTAAAACATCTGGAGACCCACAGGCTGAGAACTACTAATCTAAGCTGTCTCAAAAAAGAGACCTAGGTGCATCTACATTATAGATGCACCTAGGTTTCTTTGCGTGTTGTGTATGCTTTTGCCATCATACAGCAGCCCTGAAAATGTTATGAACTGTAATCATGGTAGAATAACCAAAAGGGATTCTCATAATTGATTCTCCTCTTTCCAGAAATCATTATCGAACTCTTCGCCAGGCAATTATTGACATGGTTTTGGCAACAGAAATGACCAAACATTTTGAGCATGTAAACAAATTTGTGAACAGCATCACTAAACCTATGGCCTCAGAAGAAACCAACGCCAATGTAAGTTCCAGAATGCAGTTTGATTAGTGAGTTGATATCTCTGGCATGTTTTGCTCTGGACAGTTTTTTTAATTTATTTTTAATTTTAAATGCTCACAACCAGGATCTTTCATGCAAAACATTATGACTCCCATGATCTTGGCAAAGAACTGCCCTTGTTTATTCATATAGTTGAAATGTTTATATTTTTAAATGTCTTCACATTCTGTAGCTTTGTCTTGATACATATACTGCCTTGGAAATGTTACCAAAATTAAGAAAGAAAGAAAAATCTTAAATCAGGGTTAGGCAATGTGTTGAGCTACCAGATGCATACCTGTTTTGCTCCACCCACAACAACAATTCCAGGGAATCCTCTCCCTTAGAAACTTAATTTTTCTCTACTTGGAGACTTCAAGGCATGACATTATTTGTCAGAAGTGGAGAACTGGGCTCCCCCCACCATCAAAATATCATGATGCCTTTATAATTGGTATGAGAAGCTATGTTAAGTTCACAATAATCCATTACCTATTTTCCAGAATGAAGGCAGTGACTGTGAATGTACCACCACCCTCAAGAACTTTCCAGATAACCAGACATTAATCAAACGTATGATGATTAAATGTGCAGATGTTGCAAATCCATGTCGTCCTCTAGAATTGTGCATTGAATGGGCAGGAAGAATTTCTGAAGAATATTTTGCACAGGTATGGATTTATTACAAAATCTTCTCATGCTGTTTGAAAAAAAAAGTTTTCAAAAATCCCAATGCAATGGATTGGATCTAGATTAGCAGGTCAATTGAAATTAGTGAAATTTATGGTCATAATTTGCTAAATTCTCACTGACTTCAATATTGTGAAGGAGGCACTGGGCAGACCTGCTGGAGGGCAGCCTGTGTAGGGGTCTGTGGGTAAAAAGAATATAACAAAATCATCAGAGATCTCTCTAGAAGAGCAAATTAGATTGTTTGGCTTTAACAGAGAAGCTTTGATTTGCCTTAGAGAAGGGTTTTGGATTTCACAGAAAGGATAAAAAGAAGATCCGACTCTGGTCTGGGAAGCCTTGAAAAAAATAGAATATTCCAAAGTTAATGTGTTATTGTAGTCAGCCTTCCATGACACGGATTCTGTGTCCATGGATTCAACCACCCTCAACTTGAAAATATTTTTTAATTTTAAAAAAATCCAAAGAGTAAAATTTTATTTTGTCATGTTATATAAGGGATACCCTCTTATTATGCCTTTGGATATAATGCTGTGGTTCTCAATCTGTTTGTCCCCAGGTGTTTTGGCCTACAACTCCCAGAAATCCCAGCCAGTTTACCAGCTGTTAGGATTTCTGGGAGTTGAAGGCCAAAACATCTGGGGACCCACAAGTTGAGAACCACTGAATAATGGGATCTGAGCATTCATGGATGTTGGTATTCACTGGAGATCCTGGAACCAAACTTTAGTGAATGTCAAGGGCCCAATGACAGCCCCCCCCCCTCAAAAGTTACCCCTGGCAGTCTCTGTCTTGAGAAGGAGCCAGGCCACACTTACCATAAAGAACCCCACAGAAACACAACCATAGTTCCACATTTAAGGGGACTATCCTAAATCCCAGGAACCCAATCCGAAAAGGGATTATGTGGGAAAGAAGAGTGGCAGGATTCCAAGGGTTGGAACTGTGAGGTCGAACTGGGAAAGGGATCTGTTATAAATCCACCCCATAATCAATAAATACCAAGTAATCAAATTAAAATAAAAGGCAAACTTTACAACACTGTTTTTATCATGACCTCAAAGATTACTGGAAAGCATCTGTGCTATCAGTAGTAAATTAATATAGTATTATAGGATTTGCTTGCAGTATAATTTTAAAATTAGGAAGGCCAGGGTACTTTGATGAGGTATACTAATGCTAGTGGGAATCATGTTGTGAGTCTGAGACCTACCCTAAACTTGCTTAGAGTTCTTTGTTCTGCATTCTATTTGTTGCTACTATTTTTAACTTTCCAAACAATCCAGTCTTTGACATACCATTAGTGGCCCAGAGCTGATGAAGTTATTATTTTGAATTAGAATTACCAGAATCTCCTAGCAAGCTAGGTAGGGGATGTTTAGAATGACAGCCATAGCTTTTCCAAAAAGAAAAAAAAAAACATTTAAACCATTGTGTTATTTCTCATAGTGGTTAGAGAGATGCCTTTGTCAGACCAATTTTTTCCTAGTATCTGGTATTGAGAGGCATAGATTCTGTATAATCATCATGGCTAATGGAGAAATTACATTTAAAATAAAGTTTAAATAAAATTCTTTGTTGTTTTTACAGACTGATGAAGAGAAGCGACAAGGACTACCAGTAGTTATGCCAGTATTTGATCGAAACACCTGTAGTATCCCTAAGTCTCAAATATCCTTCATTGAGTATTTCATAATGGACATGTTTGATGCTTGGGATGGTAAGAAATTCTACTTTTCATTTCTTCTGTTGCAGAACTACTTCTGTTTTATTCAGAAAAAGAGAAGAACATATATATTCAAATCCATCTCATCAGGAATTGTATATTAAAGAATATCTTTTTGTTGTGTATAGCCAACAAATCATGCTAGTGAGAACATGGTGACTCAAACAGGACCCTCTTGTTCATGCCGGTAATGTAGTTTTAATGATGAATGCAGGTCTGCATAGAGCCTCTGCAACTTTTGAAGATGGTGTTTTCCAATTTGGTATCCAACAGATATTTTGGAAGCAACTCTCAGTCTTTAGTTTCTCTCCAACTACATTTGGAGGATTCAGGCTGAGTCAGACTTTAGGAAAAGTCTATAATAGTAGCTAGTTTTGGTTGACATATGCAAGTGTAACTAGAGCTTATGCTTGTATATATTCTTTTGCAAACCTTGCAGAAGATAGCCAATATCTCTTCCGATGACATCCCCATTCTCCCCAGCAACTCAGGCTCATTCCAGATATTATTGAACACTGAGGAAAAAGAATAAGTTGTTCACTAGGGCAAAAGCTGCCCTTTCTTCTCTTCATGTTCAACAGCGACTGAAATGAGCCGAGGGTTGTTTGAGGAATTTATCTTTGCAAATCATGATGCAGACTAATGCAGGGTGTATACTGGAACTTAGGCTCCATCTACACTGACCATTTAATGAGGCTTGTCTGTGCTGGCCGGACAACAAACTCTCACAAAAGAGAGTCACATCAGTTCTCTGTGGTTTGTATAATCACTATCGTGCCCCAAATTGGTTCTACAATTTCTTAAATAATTATCAGCACAGCAAAACCACTTTCTTCAATACTGGCTTGAAACTGCATTAAATCATCAATGTAGATGGGGCCTTGATGGTCCATTAGATGTTGCAGTTCTCCAAATTCCAGAAAGTTTCTTTAATTCCAATTTTTTAAAAAGTATAATTAAGTAAACAACTACTATCCCACTGCTGCCAATCCTGACTTACTGTCCCATCAGTTAGGACACTGCTGATGTTTCCACTACCTCCTGCAAGCAATCTCTGGAACAATAATCAGAAACTGATGCCCTGGCATAGTTCCTCTTCACACTGGAGATTGTTTGAAGAATGGTATAGGAAAGAGCAATCGATATCATAATCAACAGAGTGGATTCTTATCACTTGCAGTGGCTGATGCCTTGTATCTTTACAGATCCCTGTACTGTCATACAATAATAATAATAATAATAATAATAATAATAATAATAATAACCATAACCACCATCTTTATTTATATCCTGCCACCATCTCCCAAGAGGGACTTTGGGTGGTTTACAAAAGCATGTAGTAGTGCAACAGAATACACAGAATACAATAAAATACATATCCCACTGTCATTTTACACAAAACAAATATATTAAAACAGCATAAAATCCCTTCTAGTTAAATAAAAATACTCAATAAAACACAGTGGTAGCTGCAGATTAAAATACAGCCGAATCAGTGTCAGTTTCCTAACATGCAGGAGTAAAAATTACCTATTGTTTAATCATTTATTTGAAGGCCTGCTTGAAGCACCATGTTTTCACATTTTTTTGAAAACATTGGAGTGTGAGGGCTAGTCAAATTTATTTGGGGAGGGCATTCCAAAGCTGAAAAGCCACCACCAAGAAGCCCCTCTCCCTTGTCACCACCAACCGCGCTTGAGACGGAGGTGGGACTGAGAGGAGGGCCTCCATGGTAGATCTTAGAGGCTGCGCCTGTTCATAGGGGGAGATGCGGTCTTGAAGACGCGAACGGTTTAGGCTTTGTAGGTTGTGACCTGTACTTTGAATTGGGACTGGAAACTTGTTGGCAGCCAGTGGAGTTCCTTTAATAGCAGCTTGGTATGCTCCCTATAAGCTTCCTCAGTTAGTATTGAATTTTTTACAGCATTTTTACCTCCTTCTCAACCCCCAGAGGGGGACTCGGAGTGGCAGCTGACCTTTGCACTAATTGCAGTTAGCGAGCTGTTTTCAAAGGCAGCCCCACATAGAGTGCATTGCAGTAGTCTATGCTAGATATAACTAAGAGATTGTGAGTTTGAATTAGTTACAGATGCATTAATTTAAAGTTCATTAATTCAAGCCTATATCTATTAGATAATGCATCTAAGAATATACAGGTGAAGGAGCCCCCGGTGGCGCAGTGGGTTAAAGCACTGAGCTGCTGAGCTTGTTGATCAAAAGGTCGCAGGTTCGATTCCGGGGAGCGGCGTGAGCTTCCGCTGTCAGCCCTAGCTTCTGCCAACCTAGCAGTTCGAAAACATGCAAATGTGAGTAGATCAATAGGTACTGCTCCGGTGGGAAGGTAACGGCGCTCCATGCAGTCATGCTGGACTCATGACCTTGGAGGTGTCTACGGACAACGCTGGCTCTTCGGCTTAGAAATGGAGATGAGCACCACACCCCAGAGTCAGACATGACTGGACTTAATGTCAGGGGACTACCTTTACCTTTACCTTTTTACTGTATGACTCTCTGGGCATTCTCTAAAAAAATTACACACCAGTGTGGCTGTGGGATAAAATGCACAAATCATTCTGAAATGGAGTGTTCTGGAAAGAAACATGGCTACAAGCCTGCCTGAAACAGGATTGTTCTGTGCTGTAACATTTTCTTGCAAGTCCCACTTGACTTCTCACATTCAAGCAACTTTCAAGGAATTGCATCCTGCTGCCGCTTCTCCTAGTGCTTCTTATACATAGATACAATTCATTGTATAAATGTGATTTTCTCAACCACAAAGGTGGATAAAAACTATTCACTCTGAGAAATATGTTGTGAAATTGACATTTTTAAAATAAGATTAACAATCACATTTCTTTCTGTCTGTCTCAGCATTTGCGCATATACCTGTCCTGATGCAACACTTGGCAAATAACTACAAACACTGGAAAACGTTAGATGAGTTAAAGTGTCGGAGCCTCCGGCTTCCTTCAGAGAATAATAATGGAAGCTGAAAGAACGATATGGAACATCATAGTATTCCACTCACACTGTGAACCATTTACTGATATGGACCCAAAAGGAGTAGACTTTCCTTCACAAAGAAGTAAACAAACAAGCCAGCGAGGAAAGGAAAGTTATTTCTCAACTTCGGGATGGTTCCAAGTTCTACAAAAATTTGTTTTTATACAGGTGATAATCTAGAGACCAATAAATGCTTTATAAAGCTATCCTCTTTTGTGGCACAATAGATCCTTTTAAAAGTAGTTTTGTAAAAAAAAAATGCTGTAATTTGTCAAATTGACAAAATGAGTACATTTTTGTTTGCAGGTCAAAACTGATTATACATATGAATCCCATATGAGGGTGTCATGCTAAGGAAAACTAGCTTCTTTGGAATAGCAACCAACTATTTGATAAAACTTGTTATTTTAGGAAAGCCTCGTTTACAGCAACTATCCTTTATATGATGCAAGAACTTTAAAGAGAACAGAACAAGGAACATGAGAAAACCAGCAAATTCAGCTGTGCTTTAGTGGGGGGAAATGACTGTTTAAAGAGCAATTGTTCACTTAAATCTAGCTTCAGTCCTGTCAGAGAATACTGTCAGCTGCTTATTCCTTCAACCATTAGATGTGTTCAAACATTGTTCAATTTCGGAGAGGCACAGTTGCCGTGACCCAAACATGTCCATGAGTTTCCCCAATTTCTTCAATGGGCTTCAGTGTCAAAGCGGACAGTCTCTGTGCACATACACAGCTAGCCTTTGTCACAAATTGGGGAAACTCTGGTTTCCATGAACAAAGATTCCTTAGATCTGTTTTGCTTGTTCAACCAGCATTTATCTGAAAGGAACACTGGAAAGTAAACTGATACTTTCTTCTGCCTTCAAACAGCTGACAGTGAGCCATATTGTGAAGGACTAGCACCTTCCTAGCCCTCAAAACAATCTTGCTTAAATCAAATATGATGTTCACCGTAGTGCCATAATTGACCCTCTGCATCCCTCTTTGGAATTAAAAAGCTGTTCTGGATGGAGCTCCTCACCTTTGTGGAGCAGCTTTTGAAGGGTTTATGGGGGTGTTCTATGAGGGAGGATTGTTTCCTGTCACTTGCATTCATGGAAGATGCTTCCAGAATCACAGAGACTGTGTTGGATATTAGTCTTTGTTTGCCACAGCAGCAGCACTAGCGTCCTCCTCTGTATTGTTATGCAGTTAAAGCTGTCCACTTAAACATTTAAAATGGAGATAGCTGCAGCAGGTCTAAGGAACAGTCTGCATTTGATGTTTTATATGTGAGCCATACGATGAAGGAACCCTACTTTTATTTGTAAGTGTATATATTACACACAAACACACACACAAACTAGCCATATTCAGAAAGATATCTGAATCTACAGCTGTGCAGAGGCCTCCTCTTAACTTTTTTAGATGGGAGATAGATGCTCACATTTCCCACAACAGAGGATAGGATTCCCCCTGTGCCTTGATAACCTGGACTATCACCATTGTTAAGTAGTCTTAAGACACTGACCATAACATTATGAAAACAAGGCCATGTATTTTCTAATCCCAGAGTTCTGCTATATTAAAAGAAAAACCACTGTGAAAATTTTCTATCAATATTCTTGCAAGATCCAAATAAAAGCAGAATAAATAATGCAGTCCTAATAAAGCCCATTACAACTGTGGTAAAGAAATTGAACGCAGCGAGTTCTACTGGACATAATGACATTTTTGTTTCAGCTGCCAAAGCACAAATGTCTTCATGCTCTCTGTAATCACACTTGGAGACGGTCCTGTACAAACCACAAACTGAATGAGTGTTGTGCCTTGATGCAACTGCCATTCACTGCAATAGGGCTTTCACAGGAGTTATTTCTCACAAATTCTATTCTCTTCCTTGAGAAGTATGAGTCGAGCTTTGGACCAGCACATTCCTTATATAAACTCATTAGATTAGACAATCATCAATTATCATTTGTTACTCACAAAGACTTTCTAATCATTTGACTGATATTTAACACTGTACGTTAGAAGAGGCTCTTCAAATGGTGAGATGTATATAATTTTGCATCAAGTATTACACTGCCCATTAAAAAGGACAAGACTTTTAAGTTTTGTAGTCCAGGTTGGTTAACCAGGTGAAGTAAACTTCTGGGAAAAAATGACAATGATTGTAGCTTACATAACGTGCCAACATTTTTTTTCAATGTTTTGTATCAAGTTATGTAAAATAATGTAAAACACTCATAATTTCCATGCAGAGAAATGTATATAAGCTATATTTTTGTTAAATTTTAACAATTTACATTGCTTTGTATTATAATGCCACACTGTGCTGTTTCAATGATAGTGGTTCACTGCGATATTCTTAATTTCTGATATGTACTACCATCAAGGCCTATATCTGATTAAATTTTAATTTAATTTTTATTCACATAGTTTTAACTCTTTAGTTTTATTTATCATGGGTTGTGTCCAAAATAAAACATATGCGAACAGAAGGGGAGATCTCCTTCTACCTGTAGAGACTTCCTACTTCAGTCGAAGAATCCTCCGAATGGAAATGGGAAAAACTATCAACCATCTTTCACTCCCACACCAGGGATTTTTAGTAGCATTTTTAGATGGTGATACGGTTGAAGTGAGCGGGCCAAGATAGCTTTTGCCTTTTCGTCTGTTGATGGGGGCTGAAAAACGTCACTCAGAAGTTACTCCTGCCTGTGAAATAAAGGCTGCATCCAACTCTTTATTTACTACTGCATATACCCTGATGTCGGAGAGGCTGCCACCGCCCTGCTCCCTTCCTTCCTTTCTCTTTCTCTTTCCTTCCTTTCCCTCCTCTCATATCTTTCCCAGTTTCCTTTCTTTCATTCCTTCCCTCCTTTTTGTTTCTCCCTTCCTCCCTCCTTCCCTTCCCTGTCTCCCTCACAATGTCTCCATGGCAACATGGCTCTTTCCTTTTTTCTTCCTTTCCCCTCATACGCATATCACCTTTCTTTCCCAGTGAAATCACAGAGGGCCACTTTACCTAGCAACAGCCTTTGTGGCACAAAACATATAGACAGACATACATTCATACTTCGACACACGCACACAGAGACACACTGTTTTATCCTCTGCCAATATCTCAAATGCCCAAAACTATCTGGCTTCTATAGAATAATAACAAATTAAATGATAACATATATAATTAATGGCAGGGATTTATTGTAAAAAAGGTGAACAAAATTAAACACAACTTTTTACAAATAAATAGCACATTTCAGTCCTACTTCCACACAGTTATTCACATTTAAGGAGTTTTAACTCCTAAGCTGCAAATCTTCAGTTTGTTCCAATTTATGAAATAACATTAAGCTGCGCACTCTTGATTCCCGTTCTCCATCTTTCCACAAGATGATGAAGTTATCAGCAGAGCAGGTTGCCAGACCATGTTCGGTGAAGTACAGGAACATCTGCAAGGAAACCCATTATGTCAACCTAACACATTCAAATTGGTCACTTTTTCTACATGCAAAAAACCCCTCACATAATGTAGCACCCTCACCCTAGATCAGCGTTTCTCAACCTGGGGGTCGGGACCCCTGAGGGGGTCGCAAGAGGGTGTCAGAGGGGTCACTAAAGACCATCGGAAACACATATTTCTGATGGTCCCAGGTTTTGAACAGGGGCAAAAAAATCCCGGGACTGCAGAAGAGGTCCATATGGAAGAGGTCCACAGTGTTCTCTGGAGGTAGGTGAACTACATTCCTCCCAAATCCCTGTAGTATTTTCTGTTCATCATGGGGGTTCTGTGTGGGAAGTTTGGCCCAATTCTATCATTGGTGGGATTCAAGGGGCACTTTGATTGTAGGTGAACTATAAATCCCAGCAACTACAGCTCCCAAATGTCAAGGCCTCTTTTTCCCAAACTCCACTAGTGTTCACATGTGAGCATATTGAGTAGCTGTACCAAGTTTAGTCCACATCCATCATTGTTTGAGTCCACAGTCCTCTCTGGATGTAGGTGAACTACAACTCCAAAACTCAAGGTCAATGCCCACCAAAACCTTCCAGTACTTTCTGCTGGTCATGGGAGTTCTGTGTGCCAAATTTGGTTCAATTCCCTCATTGGTGGAGGTCAGAATGCTCTTTGATTGTAGGTTAACTATAAATCCCAGCAATTACAACTCCCAAATAACAAGATCAATTATCCCCCCCCCCCCCCCCCCCCCAAATTCCACCAGTATTCCAATTTGGGCATATCACGTATTTGTATCAAATACATCCTGCATATCAGATATGTATATGATGATTCATAAAAGTAGCAAAATTACAGTTGTGAAGAACCAACAAAAATAATTTTATGGTTGGAGGTCATCACAACATGAAGAACTGTATTAAGGGGTCGCGGCGTTAGGAAGGTTGAGAAACACTGCCCTAGATGGTACATTTGAGGAAACACAAATGCAAGCCCCATTTGTGTTTCCTCAAATGTTTTACAGGTGAAACATCTGGAATGAAGCAACTGAAATCAAGCATTATATATGTGGTTATTTACTATCTAACAGCTTTTTTGCTGCAACTTCCAAGAAATTACTGAATACATACAGAAATGATTAAGTATGTAATAGTGTATGTATTCATGGCACATTTTTCCTGCATCAGTTGTACAGGAATCTAGCTACTGACTATTCTAACAGACCTGAACAGCTGAAGAATGGCCAATCAAATCCCCAATAAGATCCAAGGAGAAAACAGTGGTGCTCTCGGGTGCCTTCTTAGCTATGTGACTGGTTTGCTTGTTTGTCCTTCCAAATCCCCAGATACTGAAAAAACCTGGAAAAGTAATAAATACAGTTAAAAATTAAGAAGAATGGTGTATGAAACTCACATCCTCAAGTCTTTACTCAATCTTCACTTTGGCCCTCACAGACATTCTCCATGAACTGGGAGCCCCCGGTGGCACAATGGGTTAAAACTCTTGTGCCGGCAGGACTGCTGACCAAAAGGT
>NW_026845477.1:39973318-40025818 GCF_025583915.1 Anolis sagrei ordinatus | reverse complement strand
TACTTCCTCATCAACACTTTTTGAAAGAAAGCTATTTCAAAGATGGCAATCCAGTATAAAGACTATGATTTTCTTACGGCCAGAAGAGCTAAACATGGTAGGGACATTGTAGGCTGCAATGTATTGTAAGGCTGAGGGGGAAAGGGGATAAAAATCAATTGTGGCCCTATTCATCTTTCTGATGCTCAGATTTTAAGTGTACAATCTAGTGCAACTTTCACCTGTTTGGAACTGTTGTAATGTGTAGAACGGTGGAGTCATGAGCAGTCTTCTGAAAGGCAATCACACGCTTCATCTGAAGGTTATACACGTATATGCCCTTTCCAACAGCAGCAAAGACACACTGGAAAGAAAATGCAATGGAACCTCATAAGAAAACAGACATACTACATGGTATAATGGATTTTCAGTAGAACTGTGACACTGTTACTTTTCAAATGACTGGGAAGATAAACAGTAAACAGCCGATTAAACTGTAATTACCAATAAAATTACACACAAACATTGGACATTATGCTTAAATTCATGTGGATGCTACAATTTGTAACATCCAATTGTACAGGAAATTATTTTGATCTCATCCTCAACCTCACTTCAAGACATCTGAAGATCTCTGAAAATCTTCTGCTAGGCCTCTTGTGGCTGAGCTGGTCAGCTCCATCCTATCACACCTCTATGGCTGACTGCATGTAAACATATTTATTACTTACTAGCTGTGCCACGCGTTGATGTGGCCTATAGTAAGAATTTTCGAAGTAGAGGTAGATTTCTGGCCTATTACAAAAGAGAGGTACCTACCTATTCCTTTCCTCCTTTTTCCTTCCCCTTTCTCTCCTTTCTTCCTTCTCTACCTCTTTCTTTCATTCCTTCTTTCGCTCTTTGGTTTCATCCTTCCTTCTCTCTTTCCTTCCTTTCCTCCCCCTTTCTCTACTTCTTCCTTTGTCTCCTTTCTTCCCTCTCTGTTTCCTTCCTTCTTTCACTTTTTATTTCCTTTTCTCCTTCCTTCCTTCTTTACATCTTTCCTGCATATCCCTCCCTTAATTATTTTAAGTTGATATGTTTTAATTATGTGATTTTAAAGTATATGATGTTTTATTTTTATATGTACTCAAGGCATTGAATTATACTTTGTTCCCTTCAGGGTGAGAAGGGCAGGATATAAATGTGGCAAATAAATAAATAAATAAACATTTGCCATAATCAGAACGTTATCTATCAGATGATCCAGAACAGACTCTTCACAGAAAGAAGTTTCTTGCATGGTTTACTGTAATCAACAAGTCAAAGGTAAGTTTTGCAGTTAGCCCTTTACTCAGGTCTGATTAATTTACATTCCCATATACGGAATATGGGAATATGAAAATTAAACTTAGAGATGAAAACCCAAGTACATATTAAAGAAGTGTTTACTGACTAGAAACATAGGGGAAATATAGTGAAATACATTGTGAAAGTTTTTACCTCCTCATCAGAAGCTAAATGTTGAACTGATACTTCACTTTGACTGTGTGATAATTTTATTTCTTGTTGTGGGTCCGCATGAAGAGATGTATCCCAATTGCATTCATAAGCTTGCATGGTCCAATCCACTGAATCCCATACGATCAGCTCTCCCACATGGGAACCAGTGGCAAACATCACTTCTAGGTATCAAAAACATTTTGTGATCCCATAAATCTCAGCTTATTTGATGCTGAAAGAGTTTTCACTTCAGTATATTTATTACAGGCAAATAGTTTTACCCTAAGACATTTTAAATGCAAGTCCATTCAATCTGAGAAGTTGCCAAAACATTTTAATACAAATCGATAGATATTAAAATACAAAAAACAAAAAACCAACTACTACACTCAATTGGGGTAAAAGGGGAGAAACTGTGGAAGCAAATACACCACTATTTAGTAGTAGTACTAATTTAATTGATTAGCTCTTAGGCCATATCACAATACCAACCAAATAAGACTTGTTAAGACTTGATTGTACTCTATGTAGTAAGTTAAAATAAGGCACTTATAACAATACAGTAAATAAATATATGATAAAACTGATAAAACTAAGTATCTACATCCTATTTCCTTATCACCCCTACAATTTACCCCGACCAGCCCCACATATATGGTTCTCAAACATATTGTTTTGCTTAAATACAAAGCTGTTTTACATGTTATTTTTGGGTCTTGGCCACACATAAAATACGTTATTCTGATGTGAGATTCCCAATACATTGTCCGTTTGATACATGGACCAAGGTACAAGTCTCTCACTTACTGCTACAATTTAAATAGCATGTGTGCTATATCCTCTATTTAGTAATAATAAAACTGACAGCAGTCTTACCACTAACACTGACTAATGACACAATACTGTCCTGATGGTCAATAAGGCGTTTCACTTCAAAGACATCCCATTCAGTTCCATCTCTGGAAGTTTTCAGTCTAAAAATTACTTAGAAAAGAAAAATGGACAACATTTTAAAATATAAAATATTTCTAAAACTGTTTACATCAATAAGAATAATACCGCATGTAACAATGGAGCATGAAACATATTCTGGTATATCTTTAAAACAGAGATTTTCTGTAAATGTCGCTTATTTCACTACTAACAAACCATACTTGCTGAAATTCCCTTTTCTACAAAATCATTAAAGGCACAGGAGCCTTCCCCAGCTTTCTCTCTGGCAATCCTAGTGAAGATACGTTTTTAATGCAATTGTGCTTTGACATCACAATGTATTTGCATGTGATTTAACAGAATAACTTTTTGTATTTGTTCCAGTAGTTCCAGTTGTGTGTGAAAGGCAGAATATAAATCAAATCTATACCAAATAAGACTTACTCAATTCTTTGCCAACAGCTGCTGCCACACAGTTCTTTGGTAATTCAATCATAGAAGTAATATCTTTCATGCAGAAAACAAAAAAATATAATGAAACAATTTATTACAAGCAAATGGTTACCACACAATATACATTATTTCTATTCAGTTATAGAACACTATCTGACCAGGTTTCAAGAGGCCTAATTATATCCCATATATGGGATGCTATATCCAGGATCTCAGTTCTTCCTAAGAAAAATATTAAACGTATTAAGCAGAAAACTAAGCTGTACAAAGTTGTTGTTTTTTTTATTTTAGGCTACAAAATATTTATGTGAAGTAGCATCATGTGAATTGACTTTTGCTTGTACCAATTGGATTTTCTACTTCTCCCCTTGTTACCCCACCCAGTATCTTCTGTGGAAGGATTTCAATCCTCTCCTTCTGCTGGTAACAGTTTTCATAAACTGGAAGATGGACTAATTCAATGCAGCCCTTGTTCTGGTTTTTGGGACAGCAGTCCAGAAAAAATATTTGTTCTTCCCTCTGAACTAACAAAACTAGATTTTGAAGTACAGAACTTTCTTTAACCATCTTAATAAATTCAACGAACACTTTGAAACTCGGAGGCTTTCATGGCCGAAATCACTGGGTTGCTGTGAGTTTTCCGAGCTGTATGGCCATGTTCGGGAAGCATTCTCTCCTGACACAACCTCAAACTATCTACAGACCCACTAAGAAAATTCAACAAATGCTATGTTCAGCAAAGGACAAGAGAGATCCTCTCACCTCTGCAGGAGTCTACCGTATATCATGCATAGGTACTAACAAATGCAGCTCTGCTAAAACACGAATCAAGGAACATGAAAGGCACTGCCGACTACTTCAACCAGAGAAGTCAACCATAGCAGAGCACCTGATGAACCAACCTGGACACAGCGTATTATCTGAGAACACAGAAATGCTGGACCACTCTAACAGCCACCATGTCAGACAACACAGAGAAGCCACTGAAATCCACAAGCATGTGAACAATTTCAACAGAAAGGAGGAAACTATGAAAATGAACAACATCTGGCTACCAGTATTTTTAAAAAAACCCTCTAAAATCAGAACAGTAAATAAAGAACAACAGACAAGAAACAATCAGGGCCAGCTAACACCTCCCAACAAAGGATTCCCCCAGGCAGGAATCAGCCAGGCCTTGAAGCTGCAAGGCCATTAAATGCTAATCAAGGCGAATAATTAGAACATTCACATTTGTCTCCAACAGACATGCGTTCTTTCTCCCACCCCTGGATCTTCCAAGAATATATAAACCTCCCTTGCCTAGTTTCCAATATACCTCACAACCTCTGAGGATGTCTGCCATAGATGTGGGCAAAACGTCATGAGAAAATGTTTCTGGGACATGGCCATATAGTCCAGAAAACTCGGAGCAAAGTTGAAACTCATTTGGTTAAAAATGTTAAGAGCACTATATTTATTCAATATATTTCACTACATCACTTCAATTCTTTAATATGTTTCTAAGATGAAATGTTAGAATCTCATATTTAACACTGATCACCTTAATACACAGTACACCTGAAAGAGTTTAATCTCATTTCTAAAGGGATATATATATACTCATTTGGTGATTTATATACACTGACCCAGCTCACTTAAGTTAACATACAGTTATTGAAGTTTGACATACTTTAAAATTCATAGGACACAGGAGGCTCTGGGTCTTTTTAATTCAAAAATTATGACACTGACATTTTCAAAATAGAGGTCAGCTTTAATATATGTTATCTTTAGAATTAAAGAGACTTTGCCAAGTTGGTTTTGTATCATTATATAGATTCATTTCATTCCCATTTTAACTGTTCTAATGAGTCATTTCCATTTTTTACCTGCATCAATAAGATGGCTTGTCTTACACAAGAGATCTAATTTTCGGTTCCAAACACAAAGATCGCTCCCTCCTGACAGCCATACATCCAGCCTGTGAAGAACTGTCAAACACTGTAAAGCCAAATGAGACAACCAGACGTATGACATTCCTTTGGGGAATTCTCATGCAATCATGTAATCAAGTTTACTTTGTAAGAAATACAACTATTAATGTGATTTTCCCTCAATATTTATAATAACTAGTTGTATTCGCCACATGTTGCTGTGGCCAACCTTCCCTCCCTCTTTCTCTCCTTTCTTTTTTTCTCTCTATCCTTCCCTCCCTCTTTCCTCCCTTCCTTTTTCTTTCCTTCTTTCCTTCCTTCCCTACCTCTTTCCTTCCTTCCCCTTCCTTTTTCTTTCTCTCCTTTCTTCCTTCTCTACCTATTCTTGGACTGTAACTCCCAGCAGTTTTCCTGATTGATTGATCTATCTACCTACTATGTATCTCTATCTAATCTATATATCTTATCTATCTGGAGGATTGCTGGGAGTTGCAGTCCAAGATTAGGAAATAGAAAATATGTATGGATTGGGATGCTCTCAAAGAAATCCAAGGAGAAACAAGCTTTCAGCTTGGAAGCAGTGCATTTGGAGCATCCCCCTCCCCTAAAGGGCCTGGTCTAGGGGATGCTGGGAGCTTTCGCGCATGTGCTGTATTGATGCTTTTTTGGGTTTTTAAGTCCTTTCTCTCCAGCAAAGGATCACCGCCTTGTCGGGGCGCTGGAGCTTGAGCACCTCAATGATGTCATGAGCGAAACCGTGAAGGGCCACCCAAGACGGGACGGTTGTGGCAGAGAGGTCAGACCAAGCGTGATCCCTGGGGAAGGCAATGGCAAACCACTCCAGTATCCTTGCCAAGAAAACTAAATGGACCAGTACAACCAGAGATATGTCGGTATGCCATTGGAAGATGGGACTCCCAGGTCGGAAGATGGCCAAAATGCTACTGGGGAGGAGCAGAGGATAAGTTCAACTAGCCCCAGATGTGATGACACAGCTAGCTCAAAGCCGAAAGGAAGGCTAGCGGCCGACGGTACTGGAGGTGAACGACGAATCCGATGCTCTAAAGATCAACACACCATAGGAACCTGGAATGTAAGATCTATGAGCCAGGGCAAATTGGATGTTGTTATTGGTGAGATGTCAAGACTAAAGATAAGACATTCTGGGGGTCAGCGAACTGAAATGGACTGGAATGGGCCACTTCACATCAGATGACCACCAGATCTACTACTGCGGACAAGAGGAACATCGAAGAAATGGAGTAGCCTTCATAATTAATAAGAAATTCGCTAAAGCAGTGTTTGGATACAATCCAAAAAATGACAGAATGATCTCAATTCGAGTGCAAGGAAAGCCTTTCAACATTACAGTGATCCAAATATACGCCCCAACCACAGCTGCTGAAGAAGCAGAAGTAGATCAGTTCTATGAGGATCTGCAGGACCTACTGGATAATACACCAAAAAGAGACATTATTTTCATTACAGGAGACTGGAATGCCAAGGTGGGAAGTCAAATGACAACAGGGATCACAGGCAAGCATGGTCTGGGAGAACAAAATGAAGCGGGACGCAGGCTGATAGAATTTTGCCAGGAAAACTCGCTGTGTATAACGAATACTCTCTTCCAACAACCTAAAAGACGGCTTTACACATGGACCTCACCAGACAGTCAACACCGAAATCAGATTGACTACATCCTTTGCAGCCAAAGGTGGCGGACATCCATCCAGTCGGTGAAAACAAGACCTGGGGCTGACTGTAGCTCAGATCACGAACTTCTTATTGCCAATTTAGAATAAAACTAAAGAGATCAGGGAAAATACACAGACCAGGTAGATATGATCTCACTAACATTCCTAGCGAATATACAGTGGAAGTGAAGAACAGATTTGAAGGACTAGATTTAGTAAACAGAGTCCCAGAAGAACTATGGACAGAAGTCCACGACATTGTTCAGGAGGCGGCAACAAAGTACGTCCCAAAGAAAAAGAAAACCAAGAAGGCAAAATGGTTGTCTCCTGAGACACTGGAAGTAGCCCAAGAAAGGAGGAAAGCAAAAGGAAACAGGGATAAGGGGAGATATGCCCAGTTAAATGCGCAATTCCAGAGGTTAGCCAGAAGAGATAAGGAACTATTTTTAAATAAGCAATGCATGGAAGTGGAAGAAGACAACAGAATAGGAAGGACAAGAGACCTCTTCCAGAAAATTAGAAACATTGGAGGTAAATTTCAGGCAAAAATTGGCATGATAAGAAACAAAGATGGCAGGGACCTAACAGAAGCTGAAGAGATCAAGAGAAGGTGGCGAGACTATACAGAAGATCTGTATAGGAAGGATAATAATATCGAGGATAGTTTTGACAGTGTGGTGAATGAATTAGAACCAGACATCCTGAGGAGTGAGGTTGAATGGGCCTTAAGAAGCATTGCTAACAACAAGGCAGCAGGAGACGACGGGATCCCAGCTGAACTGTTTAAAATCTTAAAAGATGATGCTGTCAAGGTGATGCATGCCATATGCCAGCAAATATGGAAAACACAAGAATGGCCATCAGACTGGAAAAAATCAACTTATATCCCCATACCAAAAAAAGGGAAATGCGAAAGACTGCTCAAACTTCCGTACAGTGGCCCTTATTTCTCATGCCAGTAAGGTAATGCTCAAGATCCTTCAAGGAAGAATCCAGCAATACATGGAGCGAGAGTTGCCAGATGTTCAAGCTGGGTTCAGAAAAGGCAGAGGAACGAGAGACCAGATTGCCAATATCCGCTGGATAATGGAGAAAGGCAGGGAGTTTCAGAAAAACATCTACTTCTGCTTCATTGACTATTCTAAAGCCTTTAACTGTGTGGATCATAATAAATTGTGGCAAGTTCTTGGTGGTATGGGCATACCAAATCACCTTGTCTCTCTCCTGAGGAATCTGTATAAGGACCAAGTAGCAACAGTAGAACTGACCACGGAACAACAGACTGGTTCAAGATTGGGAAAGGCGTACGGCAAGGCTGCATCCTCTCACCCAACCTTTTTAACTTGTATGCAGAACACATCATGCGATGTGCGGGGCTGGATGAATGCAAAGCTGGGGTGAAAATTGCTGGAAGAAACATTAACAACCTCAGATATGTAGATGACACCACTCTGATGGCCGAAAGCGAGGAGGAGCTGAGGAGCCTTCTAATCAAGGTGAAAGAAGAAAGCGCAAAAGCCGGGTTGCAGCTAAACGTCAAAAAAACCAAGATTATGGCAACAAGAATGATTGACAACTGGAACATAGAGGGAGAAACCGTGGAGGCCGTGACAGACTTTGTATTTCTAGGTGCAAAGATTACTGCAGATGCAGACTGTGGCCAGGAAATCAGAAGACGCTTACTTCTTGGGAGGAGAGCAATGTCCAGTCTCGATAAAATAGTAAAGAGTAGAGACATCAGACTGGCAACAAAGATCCGCCTAGTCAAAGCCATGGTATTCACTGTAGTCACCTACGGATGTGAGAGCTGGACCTTAGGGAAGGCTGAGCGAAGGAAGATCGATGCTTTTGAGCTGTGGTGTTGGAGGAAAGTGCTGAGAGTGCCTTGGACTGCGAGAAGATCCAACCAGTCTATCCTCCAGGAAATAAAGCCCGACTGCTCACTGGAGGGAAGGATACTAGAGACAAAGTTGAAGTACTTTGGCCACATCATGAGGAGACAGCAAAGCCTAGAGAAGACAATTGCTGGGGAAAGTGGAAGGCAAAAGGAAGAGGGGCCGACCAAGGGCAAGATGGATGGATGGCATCCTTGAAGTGACTGGACTGACCTTGAAGGAGCTGGGGGTGGTGAAGGCCGACAGGGAGCTCTGGCGTGGGCTGGTCCATGAGGTCACGAAGAGTCGGAGACGACTGAACGAATGAACAACAACAACAAAGTCCTTTCTGCTGTTTTTTGGGAGCGGTTTATGAGTGATGGTCACTCATTGGTCTGTTAGAGCTTTAGTGTCCAAAATCGTGTCAATTCATCCAATGGTTTTTGAATTACGAACATTACCTTTTATTTATATAGATAGCAAGGACAGATAAAGAAGAATAGCAGTGCTTTATGCTTCAAGATCTCACTGAGGACCTGTTGAGGTCGGATATAAACACTTCAAGGTTTTTCAAAGAATCTATTTTATCACAAATAACATTACATACTATGTACAGTAGAGTTTTGCTTATCCAACATAAACAGGCCAGGAGAACGCTGGGTAAGCGAAAATGTTGTATAATAAGGAGGGATTAAGGAAAAACTTATTAAACAGCAAATTATGTTATGATTTTACAAATTAAGCATGCCGGGTAGTTTAAGCACCAAAACATCACGTTTTACAACAAACTGACAGAAAAAGCAGTTCAATACATGGTAACGTTATGTAGTAATTACTGTATTTACTAATTTAGCCACCAAGAGTAATACCTAAAACCAACATCACGTCCATTTTCACTTACCTTTACAGTAGAATGGAAGCAGGATACTTTGTGAATTTGCCTGCCATTGTCACAATCCCATATCTGTTTTTATTCATTAAGGATCTGGTGACTTATATGTTTAGATGCAGAGTTAGAACTCTAAAGATGGAGATGCACAGCTGCATGATGGGTCTATATCTATTACTGTGACCAAGACATTGTTTATTTATTTATTTATTTATTTGCAGTATTTATATTCCGCCCTTCTCACCCAACAGGGGACTCAGGGCGGATTACAGTGTACACATATATGGCAAACATTCAATGCCAATTTTTGACATAGAATGTATACAGACATACACAGAGGCTATTTAACTTTTCTGGCTGCCAGGGGAGCTGTCGCTTCCATCGTCCATCTGCGACGCTGATGAAGTACTTCCGCATTCCCCGCATGCTTTTGCTGGAGTGTTTTGCTGGAGTCTTTTTTATGGCCTCATAAATTAGTTAATTTAGCCTCCCCACACAAGGTGGTACCTAATTTTCCTACTTGACAGATGCAACTGTCTTTCGGGTTGCAAAGGTCGACAACAGGCTACACAATTGGTTGGAAACCCACTCCAACCCGGGCTGGCTTCGAACTCATGACCTTTTGGTCAGAGTGATCTTAATGCAGCTGACACTCATCCAGCTGCGCCACAATCCTGGTGCAGTAACTTACAGTAACTTCCATTCCTGTCAAACAAGCAATGGGTGAGATATCTATACCACATCTCCCTCCTTTACGCAGTTGAGGGCATGCATTGGGGAAGTGAATGTACAACATCGTTTCACTGGGATCTCTTCTGCTCATATAGCTTTTAGGATCAGAATCTTTGCTTATCTACAATAGCTTTGTTACATGTAAAATGAAAATCTGTCCACACCAAAACTCCTCCAGTTCTCCCAAGGATAATTGGACAGACTGAACTTAAGAAATGAACCACTAATATAGCATGCCTTGTGTTTACCACAGCAACAACCATCCACTGGTCTGCATAGCTCACATCAGTATTTCTCTTAGCAAAAAGATAAAGGATGATGTTCCTGTTAAAGGATACTATAACGGTCCTATCAGCAGCTGCTGTCAAAATCATGTGACATTTTTCTTCACAAGTATCTGACAAAGGAAAAGCTGCAAGGGCTGTAATTTTTTGTGTGTGCGCCTGTAGCTCAAACAGTTTCTCTCCAGTCTGAAAAACAGAACAAAACATCAAACCAAACCTGCTCAATGAAAATAACAGAAAATATTATGAAAGAAAACTACAGCTATTTAGAATACTGTATTAAGAAATTATTTATAATGTTAAACAGAAAGTTATAGAGATCCCTTAAATCAGACTACTGTCATGGGTTTAGGACTTCAATTGCCACAAAGTTCAGTCATTTTAGCTAATAGTAAAGGATTGTGAGAAATATATTCAAAATGGGTGAGAAATGCTGTCAAATGTCCTTCCTTCTATCAAATTCCTCTTCCTTTTGTGTATTTTAGATTGTAAACCATATCCCCAGGAATAGTCATGCTGAATAAAAACCAACCTGAGCATTCCACAAGCACACAATTCCATCATCACCAGCAGATGCAAACCTGATAAACAACAAATTAAAAATTATATGCATCCATTCAAATAGCCTATAAGATGCTAATTAATATTTATTATTTATTTACTTACTTTATTTATATCCCACCTTCCTCCCCGAGGGGACTCAAGGCGGCTAACAGTCACACACTTTGATCAATTTGAAACAAAGCGAATACAAACATGGGAAAAAAACTAACCAAAATTGGGTGTGTTAGGTTAAAAATACAGTTAAAATACAAGAAAACAATTAAAATGAATCTTAAAACACACACATACCCAAATCCCACTCCCAACCTCCCTAGCAACATGCCCCTTATCCTGCCAGCAGAAAAAAGTCCTGATTTGCTTTAAAATTAAGTCACTAACAAATCACCCAACAAAAACCATACCAGAAGTTCAATAAACATCTAAACAGGATGGAGATTTTTTTCTTCACTTTTTCTTTTTACAGATTTCATCTCAAGAAAGCAACTACTAATGAACCAGAAGCACAAGTTCTTGTCATTTTAATGTCTCATAACTGTAAAAGGCACTAACCCTCATTTAAATTGTTTGGTTACTTTTCTTTTCTACTCCAAAGCATTCCATTTATTTGCACGTCTACCACCTCAAGGGAGCAATTTCTGACGTAAGCAATGTTGTCTATGAGGTAGGAATTCATATAATATTAATGTGCATAATTGTATTTAATTCAGAGGAAGACATTTTCAACCTTCACTGCTTGCAGTGCTCCTGGGTTTTATACCGTACAAATTTCTGCCTTACTTGTAACAGTGTTGATGCAAGTAAATGACTAGTACAAATTAGTAAAAAGGTAAAGAACTATTTTACTATAATATATGAAGTGAGGCAGCACACATTGCATATAGTTTAATTTCCACATGACACAGGGAAGCAGACCCAGATTTGCATCTTAGTTTGCACTCAACAAAGTCTAGAGCATACCAAATTAGAAAATACATGTTTGCCACTTAAAGCATCTTTAGTGTTCATCTGAAATATGTATGGATGAAGTGGCACAAAGTACAAATAGGAAACACCAGTTAACCATGTCTGAACTGAAATCCGAAACGTTACATATACTCGCAAAAAAATGCTATTCACATGCCATAAGCTGGGATTTTTTTCTTAATTCTATTAAGAAAAGTTATTCTATAAAATAAAGCTATTTATCTCTCAACACAGAGAAGAGCTAGATTGTCTTTAAAATAATCAGAAATATGAAGCCCAGGATTTCATGTGAAGAGCTCATGACAAAACTATCAATCCCTCAAATGGATTCTTTTCACCAAGCTGGTGTTTCATGGGTCACCTGATTCTTTTCCAGTCATGATCACCATCCTCTATAACCTTGTCTGCTTCCTGGAGGAGCAAGAAATGGTCGGAGGAGCAAGAAATGGTCAAACGAGCAACAGAGAAAGCTATTCTTAAAGTGTGTTATGAATTCAGTCTAGTTTAATGTGTCAAATGCTAGAGTATTACTTGCAATTTTATCTCATTCCATTTTTTGGAAGACTCTTGCTGAGGCTTAGCCTTCTTTAGTGATCTTGCAATCAATATGACCCTCTCCTCATGTTCAAAAACACAAAAGCAAAGAAGTGAAAAGCAGCTGTCTGTTAGGTTGATACAGGATTTATTTAGTATCTTCAGAAACCAATCTAAGAAAATTTTCCACTCACTGGTTTTAGCTGAGCCACCGCGAAAACAAGAAAATCCTCCTGCAAAATTCTCAATAAGATGATATTATCTAAAGAGCTGAAGCGTGAAACCTGGCTTACAACAGTTGACAAAAATGCAATGAAAGAATGATGAAAACTAAATAAAACCGTTTCAGAAACCAAGTAACAATGCTAATGTTATTTGAAGGAATCAAATAAGGTGGTGGTGCCTGGTTTAGCACTGCTCTTAATCACTACATATACTAGATATTAAAAAGTAGAGTAAACTGTTAGAGGAATGCACAGTATTTTACCCCTTTATAAAGGAATTCATCTTTTCCTTTGGCTAATGTTTTTTGAAAAAAACTTACTGTAAAATACTGCATTTTGAAATTGTTTTGAATTTTTTAGATGTGTGTTTTATAGTCTAATTGCATAAATGAAAATGTAATTATTATCCATGGGCTTCACAATATGTATGAATCAGTAAATGCAAGAAATCTGGAAATTACCCTTTGCATGAGAGTCCCACAACAAGCCTTACATGCTGAAAGACTATGGATGAATCTGTGACAGGAATGTCCTGCATTTGCACAGATATAACTGCAAGCTTATATCTAGAACATATGCTCCCTCTTCTATGATTAGCACCTCATGGAAGCAGGAACATCAGGAAAAGCATCTTCTGCCCACCTTGTTCTGTCAATAAATCCCTGGATCCAAGCATCAACCTCCAAACATTTTACAGAAATTAAAGGAAAACTCTTGATGACATTATTGCTTTGCAATGAGTGGAAACTACTTGTAGCCAAATGTAAGCAGTAATTAATACTCCACTGAAGAAAATATACAAAGTGATTTCAGAAACAACCACCTCATATGCAAATAACACACTTCAATGCAGAAGTGGGCAATTAATGGTGCTCCACATAGGTTGCAACTCCCATTAGATCTAGTGAGTAAGCTAATGGAGAACCACACATTGCCCATCACTAGTGCTTAAACTGCTAGGATTTAATTGCAAATCTGTGACAACCGTATGTTGACAACTAAGTTAACTATCAAACTAATAGGAATAAAAAAATATTTCTCTTTGAAGACACCAGTTTAAATCATCTCAACAATATAAGAGGGGAAATTATAAAAGTAATGTCTTACCTATAATCATCTATTGCCACTAAAAATCGCACTATGTCATGATGACCTTTCAATACAAGGAGCTCCGTATAAGGATTCTGTGTCTGCTCTTCACCAATGGGCTGCACAGATTTCTAGAAATCCAGAAAAATAAAACTATAAGTTTGCTTATCTTCAATCTCTGCAACAGGCATTTTCCATTTCTTATTACAGTTGGTATTACCTTATCTGCAATGTAAATCCATATTTAATAGAATTACATTAAATATAAGATGTGTTATGATCAGAAACTACTAAACATACCGACAGCTTTAAAACCAGGTAGGTTCTAGCCTCACATATTAGACTTTAACTAAACTAAAACACTAAAACAATTAGTCTGATTCTATTTATGTTTACTTGGAAGGAAGTCCTGTATTTGCAATAGGATATATCTCATAGTATGTCTGCACAGAAATATTGCTGTGGCAGTTTAAGAACAGTGGGACTATCTGGCAACAATTTTGTGGGCAAATCATTAACATTTGCACAGTTAGCAGTCACAGTCAATATAGGGGAAATACTAGAGGCAGCCAAGGTATCACTATTCTAGGTTCTTTGGATACCTTTCATATTATTCAAAAATATAGACAAGTTACTTGGAAGCAATTCTCTGGATTGTTGCCCACCATGGCTTGTAAAAGCAGGATAGATTTGAAGCTCTGGATTTTGGCAGCAATAAATAACTTGTGGAAAAAATGTTGCTGTTCCCCTTAAAGAAGTAGTAATGTGACTCTTACAAAATAAAATTATTTTAGACCTTATGTATGCAATTAATGTCTGGTCTTCAACATCTCTTTTGGAAAAATGCTGGACAGAATGGAAGTCTCTGTTTTTGAGATTTAGGAGAAAATAGATTCAGAATCTCTGATGAATGCAGACTAAACTAACACTCAACTTTGGGTGTATGTATTTTTTTTACAAAGTTTTAAAGTGTTTTACCCTGTTATGAGTTTTTTTTTTACTAGTGCATCTGGTTATATTTGCTGGAAATTACCTCAGGAAATCTAGCGATATATAAGTAAATAATAAATAAACCCTGATCACTGCTGGCATGTGATACCCAACTTGTTTGCCTAGATTAAATTCATCACTAGAGACAGAACTTCACCATTAGAGTCAAAACTTCCTCTATAAAAGCCTTAAGTCTTTATATCTCCTTTATAGCAGACCAAAGAGCAACTAATTTAAATACTTACTCGCTTGAGTAAAAGGATAACTATAACTTAAGCCAGTAATTCTGGGGGGCTGTTTTATTACAATCACTTATACATTGTAAGTCATTTACTTCATACAGTGATTTGGTGGCAACAGTCCAGTCTAGTGGCTTTAAAATACAACATGATCCTCATATCTGCAGGACAAGCATTTGTGGTTTCATTTATCCATGTCGAAATAGGCAAGATGAAAAGAGGCAGTCTGCTCTACAAATGGGTTAACTCTATTAAAGAAGAAGACTCTGTAAGACTCAAGCAGGGCTATCATTTCTTGGGCACACCTACACGCAGCTCTTGGGGCACATCTACACAGATCATTTTTGGCAGTTTCTCACTGGTATCTGAAAAGGTGGTTTCGCAGTGCAGATGATTACATGGGAAATCATGCTACCAGTTTGAGGCCCAGATGATGATTACACACAGACCAGAGCATTGTTGCACACTGTAGTCATTATTTTGTGTGATTTTGTTGTCTGGCTGCTGCACCCTTTTTTTGACCAGGGACCACTTTGATCAGGGACCACTCTCCAACATTAGTACCAAAAAGATTACAAATCAGTTTTTGGTCAATTTTAGATTCTGTTTGGTTATTTGGGGTGATGATTCAGAAAATTGGATTAGATAGACCACAGCAGCTCAAGTTTTTGATACAGAACATATGCTATCCAGTAGTCACCATCTGCTCGCCAACAGAAAACCATGTGTAATAATCTAGAGCTGAAGTAGTAGTACAGTGTTCCCTCACTTATCGTGGGTGTTACATTCTAGGACCACCCGCAAAAAGTGAAAATCCGTGAAGTAGGGTCGCTATATAAATGCATCGCATTCCAAGGGTGAAGCAGAAGTGAGGAGAGATTTAAAAGCATCACACAACTCCTCCTCCTCCTTCTTTTTTGCTAGCTAAAAGGAAGAGGCTACAAGGCCATGATTTACATACTGCTTTGTATCTCCTCTCTCTATTTTTTTTATGATTGCTGCCTCTCTCCCTAGGGGTGTGTGCGAAACCCCCTTCCACACTCCATCGTTGCCAGGAGACAAAAACCCACAAAACAGCGAGTCTGCGAAGTTGTAAGGGAACACTGTAGTAATCTTTCAGCCTCTCCCCTCCTGACATCTAGTTGCCTCGGCACTATAAGAGTGTTTTGCCGACCATTTTAACTTATGTTTTAAAGATGTATTTAGTTGTATTTGTGCATTGAATTTCTGCTGTTAGCCGGTCTGAGTCCCTCCATGGAGGTAGAGAAGATCGGGATATAAAAGTTTTAAATAAATAAATAAACCACTGAGCTACATTAAATGGTCAGTATAGATCAGTGGTTCTCAACTTTCCTAATGCCGCGACCCCTTAATACAGTTCCTCATGTTGTGGTGACCCCCAACCATAACCCTAACATTATGAATCGCCATGTAAATAATGATCTGTAGGATGTATTTTCATTCACTGGAGCAAATTTGGCACAAATACCCGGTATGCCCAAATTTGAATACTGGTGGGGTTGGCGGCGGGATTGATTTTGCCATTTGGGAGTTGTAGTTGCTGGGATTTATAGTTAACCTGTAAACAAAGAGCATTTTGAACCCCACCAACAATGGAATTGAACCAAAGTTGGCACACAGAACTCCCATGACCAACAGAAAATACTGGAAGGATTTGGTGGGCATTGACCTTGAGTTTGGGAGTTGAAGTTCGCCTATATCCAGAGAGCACTCTAGACTCCAACAATGATGGATCTGGACCAAACTTGGCATGGATACTCCATATGCCCAAATGTGAACACTCGTGGGGTTTTGGGAAAATAGACCTTGAGATTTGGGAGTTGTACTTGCTGGGATTTATAGTTCACCTACAATCAAGAATCAAAGATTCTCTGCACACTGCACTTCCTTGAAATCCAATAGATCACCTGTCACATCCAGCACTTTTTAATCTGTACCCATTACTTAGCCCGGCCCTGTTTTTATTGTGTGTTATGCTGTATTGTTTTGTTGTTTTTACTGTTATTGCTTTAATGTTTTTGATTTGCTTTGAATTGTATTGTTATGCTATTGTGTTGTTGAGGCCTTGGCCTTTGTAAGCCGCATCGAGTCCTTCAGGAGATGCTAGAAGGGTACAAATAAAGTTTAATTACTAATTCTCTCACACCAGAAGCGACTTGCAGCTTCTCAAGTCGCTCCTGACACGACAAAAAAAAATTGCTCTTGTCCATACTATAATATTTAATACTGTAATAAGGAACAGCCAATCCTCTACTTAGCCATATACGACTCATCCCACCCTTATTAGATATTATAAGAAGGAGCAACCACCCCTCTACATGGCCATATACTATTGATCTCACACATATTATAATATGTGATCCCAGGAACAGCCAATCCTCTACACAACCATATACTATTGATTTTGTCTTTATTACATACTATAGCAAGGTTTGACACCACATGGACTTGTAAAAACACAACTCCTATGATTCTATAGCAGGCCTGGGCCAAGTTGGCCCAGGCCTACCGTAGGGAGCACCATTTACCTCGGCCAGGCCCTGAGGCTCGCGTCCCCCGCCTATCAACCAACGCAGCATCGCGAAGCACTAGCCCTCAGCCCTCTCGGTCACGTGACGCTGGCTGTTTGTCCCTCCCGCCCTTCCGTAGTTCCGCCTGCTGGTCACAGCGACAAAACCAAAAGGAAAAGCCTCCCTCCGCGGCTTAATCGATCGCCGATGCTTCCGATGAGATAACGCGCATTGCTTTCCCTGTCAATAGAGAGATAGGCACGATGAGTCGAGTACCGAGCGAGCGATCTTCTTTCTGCTGCTTTGTGATGCTCAGTCGTTCTCTCGAATTGCGCCTGCGCACTAGAATTAATGCCATTCGACACACCACTTTAACTGCCATAGCTCAATATTATGGGATCCTGAGGGTGATCAGCCCATTCTACACTGCCATATAATCCAGATTATCAAGGCAAATAAATAAACCACATTGTTTGCTTTGAACTGAATTATATGAGGCCACATATAACCCTCTCCACCAAAGTCAACATTGACACCAAAATACACCGCCTGAGCTCTGCGAGCGCAGCATTTTTCCGAATAAAGCAGAGAGTGTATCTGTAGGGATACCAAGGTGCTTGTTTATAGAGCTATTGTCCTCCCAACCCTGCTCTATGCCTGTGAGATGTGGACTGTCTACAGGCGTCCCATGCAACTCCTGGAACGATTCCATCAGCGCTGCCTCCGGAAAATCCTGCAAATCTCTTGGGAAGACAAGCGGACAAATGTCAGTGTGCTGGAAGAAGCAAAGACCACCAGCATTGAAGCGATGGTCCTCCGCCATCAACTCCGCTGGACCGGCCACGTTGTCCGGATGCCTGACCACCGTCTCCCAAAGCAGTTGCTCTACTCCGAACTCAAGAACGGAAAACTGAATGTTGGTGGACAGAAAAAGAGATTTAAAGATGGGCTCAAAGCCAACCTTAAAAACTCTGGCATAGACACTGAGAACTGGGAAGCCCTGGCCATTGAGCGCTCCAGCTGGAGGTCAGCTGTGACCAGCAGTGCTGCAGAATTTGAAGAGGCACAAATGGAGGGCGAAAGGGAGAAGCATGCCAAGAGGAAGGCGCGTCAAGCCAACCCCGACCGAGACCGCCTTCCACCTGGAAACCAATGCCCTCACTGCGGAAGAAGATGCAGAGCAAGAATAGGGCTCCACAGCCACATATGGACCCACAAGAATATTGGAGGACAATCATCCTCGGAAAACGAGGGATCGCCTAAGTTTGAGACCACACTAACATATAATCCAGGTCAAATCAAATAATCTGAATTTTATATGGCAGTGTAGATTTATTTATTTATTTGCATTATTTCTACCCTGCTCATATCAGCCCAGAGGCGACTCAGAGCGGCGTACACAATCGGCACAATTCGATGCCATAAAAATAAATACATTGATAAGCAAAAGAACCATTATAGTGCAATTAGACATAAGACAGTGCATAATAACAATATTAAAAGCTAAAAACTATATCCTCTCATTCAAGTCCTTATCCGTTCCATCGTCTTGGCCGTTCCTGGGTCATTTTCCAATTCAAGTTTGTCTATTTATTCGGAGGTTCCAAATGCTTGCTCGAAGAGCCAAGTTTTTACTCTTTTCCGAAAGGTCAGGAGGGAGGGGGCTGATCTAATGTCCCTAGGCAGGGAGTTCCACAGCCAAGGGGCCACCACAGAGAAGGCCCTGTCTCTCGTCCCCCGCCAGACGTGTTTGCGAAGCAGGCGGGATCGAGAGCAGGGCCTCCTTGGACAATCTCAAATTCCTGGAGAGTTCGTAGGAAGAGATGCGTTTGGATAGATAACGCTGGGCCGGAACCATTTAGGGCTTTATAGGCTAAAGTCAGCACTTTGAATTGAACCCGGTAGCAAACTGGCAGCCAGTGGAGCTGGTTCAGCAGACCTTTGTCAAACTATGGCCCCTTCCACACAGTTGTATAAAATCCACATTGAACTGTGAAATGAAAGATCTTAAACTCACGAAGCTGCCACCAATTATGTAAAAGATGGGGCTTTGTTTATTTGAGAGTGATATTGAGAGAGATATTTCTAAGACACCTGTTTATTTCACTTGGGCAAAGTCTTGGAACGTGTAGTGGCCTCACAGCTCCAGGGATTCCTGGTAGACACGGGTTATCTAGATCCAGCACAGTCTGGCTTTAGGCCGGGACATGGTACCGAAACAGCCTTGGTTGCCTTAGTAGATGATCTTCACCAGGAACTGTTGGTTCTACTAGACCTCTCAGTGGCCTTCAATACTGTCGATCACAGTATCCTTTTGGGACACCTCAGGGAGATGGGACTTGGTACTGTTCTGCAGTGGCTCCAGTCCTTCCTTGAAGGATGGTCTCAGAAGGTGTTGCTGGGTGATACCTGCTCATCCTCACAACCATTGACTTGTGGGATACCGCAGCGATCAGTACTGTCCCCCATGTTGCTTAACATTTACATGAAACCACTGGGAGAGATCATCTGGAGTTTTGGGGTCAGATGTCATCTGTACACGGATGATATTCAGCTCTATCACTCCTTCCCATTTGTCACTAAAGAGGCTGTGCAGATCCTGAATCACTGCTTAGCCACTGTGTTGGTCTGGATGAGGGCGAACAGATTATTATTATTATTATTATTAATAATAATAATAATAATAATAATAAAATTTATTTGAATCCCGCTACCATCTCCCCAAAGGACTCGGTGCGGCTTACATGAGGCCAAGCCCACAGCACATACAATAAACAAAAGCAATAACAATAATCTATACAAAACAGTTAAAATAAACTCAAAACAGAAATACACAATAAGCAATAACAATAACATATCGCAACATACAGCATTTAAAAACCCATGGCCGGGCTAAATGTAGTAATTCAAATTTAAAATCAAAAAGTGCTGGGCATGAACAAGGTAAGACAAATTAAAATAGGGTTTTCAGAGAAAGATGAGGGCATGCAGACAACCCTAAATCAATATTAAAGTGCATTTGAGGACTTATTGCTAAGAGTTTTCCTTATTCTGGGAAGGCATACTGGAACAACCACGTTTTCAGACTCCTCCTAAAGACTGCCGGCGTTGATGTCCCTGGGGAGTGAGTTCCAGAGTCGAGGGGCCACCACCGAGAAGGACCTGTCGCTTGTCCCCACCAATCGCGCTTGCGATGGAGGCAGGAGTGCGAGCAGGGCCTCTCCAGATGATCGAAGAGATCGTGTGGGTTCATACACAGTGAAACTAAATCCAGACAAGACAGAAGTACTCCTGGTCAGTCGAAAGGCCAAACAGGGGATAGGATTACAGTCTGTGTTAGACAGGTTTACACTCCCCCTGAAGACACAGGTTCGCAGTTTGGGAGTGATCCTGAACTCATCGCTGAGCCTGAAACCCCAGGTCTCGGCGATAGCTGGGAGAGCTTTTGCACAATTAAAACTTGTGCACCAGCTGTGCCCGTTTCTTGAGAAGTCTGACTTGGCCACGGTGGTCCATGCTCTTGTTACATCCCAAATAGACTACTGCAATGCACTCTACATGGGGCTGCCTTTGAAGACTGCCCAGAAGCTTCAACTAGTCCAACAGTCTGCAGCCAGGTTGCTCACCGGAGCGACATACAGGGAACTTACAACTCCTTTGTTACACCAACTCCACTGGCTACCGATCAGCTTCCGAGCACAAAAAGTGCTGGTTTTAACCTTTAAAGCCCTAAACGGTTCTGGCTTAGACTACCTGTTCGAACTTATCTCCTGCCACGAACCATCACAAAGTTTAAGATCTTCAGGAGAGGCTCTGCTCTTGATCCCACCACTATCGCAAACACGGTTGATGGGGACGAGAGACATTTGAATCTAACAGCTTGTATTTTTCTATAAAAACTGTAATATTTCCCTTTGCAAACTATGTCGGGTTGGCAAATGATTGCAGTTTGACATTCGCTCCAGCTGGAATGAAATAAACAACTTGGTGGCATTTTCTTCAACTTTGGTGAGATTTACTTGGGAAAACTCAGGGAAAACTCCGTTTTGCATGCTTCTTTCTCACCAGGGTAAACGGATCCTCTTTGGTGGGTCTGACAGGCCTCTGACCCTAAAGCAAGACCCTCCAAATTCTTGCTCGATATCGCACACAGCCCTATATCGCAGAATATCAAGGCAGAAAATCCCACATTATCTGAGTGTGGACTCAGATAACCCAGTTCAAAGCAGATATTGTGGGATTTTCTCCCTTGTTATTCTGGGATATAAGGCTGTGTGGAGGGGCCCTAGGAGGAGCAACAGGACATTTCAAAAGCAACAGAAAAAGTGGTATAGTAGAAAAGACAGTTGGAGGATTTTTTTTTCCCTCATCGATCTGGTTCTGTATAAAATAATTATTCCTCTTTAGCAACACTTACTGTTTGATTGATATTTGTAAAATGGAATGGAAACCAATGAACTGGCATTATGCATTACTGTAAACATATTTATGCACATTTAGCCTGGGTCTGCCTTCCACACACTGGCACCTTTCAGATGAGATAGGCTACAACTGCTGCCATCTGCCTTGACATGCTGGATAAGGATGATGGGAGTTGCAGTGCAATACATCTAGAGGGCACTTAAGTGGGAATGGCAGATATTAAGTAAAAACACATCTGCCCAAACACATGTTTTAAATATTTATATCTGCTGTGTGGGTGAAAAGTACAGTATAAATACAGCAAATAAACAAAAGCTCAGAAGTACTCTGCTTAGAAATGATCAATATTGGACAGGTTTTAAACATCCATAGCCCATAGTGCAGCTTAAAGGTGAGCTGGCATGCAAAACGTCTGTTCCATCCCTTGTGTTTAAAGAAAATTGCTATTGATGGGAGCGCTCTTAATGCAAATTAACTGAAAGGAGCTTTTGCTAGGATACGTCTTGGTGACTTAATTGAGCCCTTCTTTTTGTCATGATTTTTGTATTCTAGAAAGAAATTGTAGATTGCTTAATGGGAGCCAAGAGACGTGCAGTAGTATAAAATTGAGCTGATCTCTCCCACAGTATCCCTAATAGCTTTTCATTCATAATTACAGTATTCCTAATGAGTGTTTTGGTGATGGTAGAAATATACCATATATTATCCATTGCCTCATTCCAGTGCAGGCTTTTTAGCTAATGGCATATTGGCACCGACTGTGCACAGTCAACGATGAAACATTAGAAACATTAAAAGGTTTACCATCTTTCTCATAAAGCAGTTTCCCTCAAACCGCTGCTTTCTGTAGGTTTTGTGCTATCACTACTATAATCCTCAGGCATTGTTTCTGATAGGAATTGTAGTCCGTAAAATCTAGAAGACACCAAGTGTTGTTTTGTTTTGATGTAATTATTTGTAATACCTCAAAGCTGTTTCCATATTCATACACAGTTTGGGGTGCATCTACACTGTATAATTAAATCAGTTTAACTCCACTTTAATTGCCATGGCTCAGTGCTATGGAATTCTGGGGTTTGCCATTTGATGTGGCGCCAGCACTCTTTTGCAGAAAAAACCCTCAATACCTTTTAAAACTACAACTCCCATGATTCCATAGCATTGAGCTATGGCAGTTACAGTGGTGGTAAACTGCATCAATTCCTCAGTGTAGATCAGTGTTTCTCAACCTGGTGGTTGGGACCCGGGGGGGGGGTCACAAGGGGTTGTCAGAGGGGTCGCCAAAAACCATCAGAAAACACAGTAGTTTCTGTTGGTCATTGGAGTTCTGTGTGGGAAGTTTGGCCCAATTGCATCATTGGTGGGGTTCAGAATGCTCTTTGATTGCAAGTGAACTATAAATCCCAGTAACTAAAACTCCCAAATGACAAAAGCAATCCTTCTCCAACCCCACCAATATTCAAATTTGAGCGTATTGGGTATCTTTGCCCAATTTGGTCCAGTGAATTAAAATACATCCTGCATATCAGATATTTGCATTGTGATTTGTAACAGCAGCAAAATTAAAGCTATGAAGTAGCAATGAAAATAATGTTATGATTGGGGGTCACCACAACATGAGGAACTATATTAAGGGGTTGCGGCATTGGGAAGGTTGAGAAACACTGGTGTAGATGGTTAACAAGGAAAGTAGCTGTGATATTTGTAAGCACCCACAGGTGGCATTATAACCTTCTTTTTCCACTGTATTTGTTTTCTTAATGGAAGACTCTGACTGTGATTTAAGCATAATTTTGATGGATCTGAACAAAGGAACTCCAGCCACACCTTTCCCTGTTTATTTTTGAAGACCTGCGTTTGTACACATCTCAGGCAGCTCACTGCAATAGCTGTGAACCCATCCATGAGATATAAAATCATGTCCCTTAACTGTTTTCAGCATATTAAAGTCCACAAGATAATGAAGTCCTGCAGCAACTCTTCACTAAAAAGTGCCATTCGGTTTTTAAAGATTATAACTATAGTCAAATTAGTTACATTCCACCAACTTTATGGAGAAAGTGTGAATTCAATTACTGCGATGGTTTTTATTACACATGAATATTAAACTGATGCTATATAATAATGGAAACTATGGAGGATTATTGTGGATTGACCAATGAGATATTGTAAGAGGAAAAACTGGACACTTCATCCTGTCATAGAAAAGAACAGTTCTTTTAAAGGTTCAACTGGCACCCTTTTTTGATGTTAACTGCAGTCTTCTTTTTGGCTCATGGTGTAATGAAAGATTTTCGCTTAGAAAACCTCCAATCAATCATTTCCAATTAAAGAAGAGGCTCTTGGGTAGTACAGGTATGGGAAAACTTTTGCTCATGATCCTGGGGATTTTCTGCCATTATAGATGCTTGGAAAACCTATTTGTTTCAATTTAAATTCCTAGAATTCCCTTGACATCAAAGGGTCCTTCCACACAGCCCTATATCCCGGAATATCAAGGCAGAAAATCCCACAATATCTACTTTGAACTCGGTTATCTGAGTCCACACTCAGATAATGTGAAATTTTCTCCCTTGATATTCTGCAATATAGGGCTGTTTGGCCATAGATAGTGGCCATTCAGGCTGGGGATTTCTTGTAGTTGTAGTACAGAAAAGTAACTCTCCCAAGTTTCTGTCTGTAGTACTAGACTATGCAAATCAGGGGAAGTTCCAGCATGGCAGCTCCCTATATCAGTGGTTCTCAACCTTCCTAATGCCTTTAATACAGTTCCTCATGTTGTGGTGACTCCCAACCAGAAGATTATATTCGTTGCTACTTCATAACTGCAATTTTGCTACTGTTATGAATTGTAATGTAAATATCTGATATGCAGGATGTATTTTCATTCACTGGACCAAACTGGGCAAAAATACCCGATATGCCCAAAATTGAATACTGGTGGGGTTGGGGTAGGGGTTGATTTTGTCATTTGGAAGTTGTAGTTGCTGGGATTTATAGTTCATCTACAATCAAAGAGCATTCTGAACCACACCAATGAGAATTGGACCAAACTTCTGACACAGAATCTCCATGACCAACAGAATATATTGGAGGGATTTGGGGTGAATTGACAGTGATTTAGAAGAGCTGCAGTTCACCCACATCCAGAGAGCACTGTGAACTCAAACAACTATGCCAAAGGGTTTCCTAAGACCATCAGAAATATGTGTTTTCTGATGGCCTTTGGCGACCCCTCTGAAACCCCCTTGCGGCCCCCCCTCAGGGGTCCCAACCCCCAGGTTAAGAAACACTGCTATATATGTATATTGGAGTTCAGTTGTACAAATGAGCCCTGCAACAAAATGTGGCAGCCATGGCTTTTTCCAGGATAATCTACCCCATTTTCCTTTCCCATCAAGTTCCTTTCTGGTTTCCCATCAAGTTCCTTTCTGGAATTCAGACTATCTGCTTTGAACTGGATTATATGGCAGTGTAGATCCAACCTTAATATCAGAGGAAGCCAATGACAAATGCCTTCTGAATAATCTTTTTCATGATTGGTTTGCTTTAGGATAACCTTGAGTCAGAAATGTGTTGAAAGTGCAAAAGAACCATAATAAATAGAAATTACCCCTATGGATCTGCAGGATCTTGGTCATTATTCTCTGAAATCTTAGGCAATGGAACAACCACAGACTTATGTGGTTAGACTCTCAGACTAGAGCAGTAGTTCTCAACTTGTGGGTCCCCAGATGTTTTGACCTTCAACACCCAGAAATCCTAACAGCTGGTAAACTGGCTGGGATTTCTGGAAGTTGTAGGCCAAAAGACCTGGGGACCCACAGGTTGAGAACCACTGGCTTAACCAGTTACAGATCTGCCTAACCTTAGTTTTGCCTAGCCCACATTTGACTAGTTCGTTTTCCAGAAGGTCATGGGGGACTTTGTGGGAGGCCTTCCTGAACTCCTTGTGCCCATCCCAGTGTTGGAGTGCGCACCCAAATAAATAAATAAATGCCTAAATTGGAGAGCTGGAATAAGATTAATTTAAATATAAAAGACATGCCGGAGGAAATTAGGCCCGTACACTGTTAGCACCAGCCCATCAGATGTTAACAACATCTGATATGCAACAGTTTTACATATCCCCTTGTGGGAGAAAGATCAACTTGCGAACCGCTTTATGAATCCGCCACAGTGTTAGAGTGAGGCTACTGTAGCTAAATGGCTTTTAGATATGCTTCTTCTTTTTTGAGATACCATATTTACAAATGGAAAGCTTTTTTGCAAACTACGTCTTTTAATATAATTTGCATATTTAGTAATACATTGATTAACATTAAACACGGATTATTGCAATTTATTTCAGAAACAGATGGGATGCATTAAATGGGAAAGGAGGGAAGGGGGGGGAGGGGAGAAGAGAAGCGAGCGCACTTAAACCGAGCAGCCTGCCTGCCTGCCTGACGCCTGCTGATGACTGATGACTAGGAAAAGTTTGCTAATTGACAAGGGGGCGGGGGGAGGGAGGCCCGGGCGCGCGCTCCCCTTCCGAGAGAGCCTCCTTGGCTAATGGCGCCATGAAGCTGGTAATAAAGTTAATTCGAAATGAATAATGCAGCTCAAAGGTGTGCTTCACTTTAATGAAAGCTGCAGCACAGAGAAGCGACACAATCTTGACAGCAGGCAGGCACAGGCAGGGCTCGCAGTGGAAGGAAGGGAAGGAAGGAAAGGGGAGAAACAGGGAGAGCTTCAGCACCACAGAGAGAGAATATCTTGCAAAACTTCTCTTGCTATTTTCCAGGCTTTGCCACTTGGAGGCGGAACGTTCACGGCTTGGCCGCTAGATGGCGCTGCATCACAACAGACATTGTTGGGCTCTTTGCCTTCCCAGATTTCTGCCTGAAATTAAAATTTGTGGATAGAAACCTGGACTTTGTGTACTATCACTTTGGCTGGATCTACACTGCCAAATAATGCATTATATGATCAGTGTAGACCAGGCATCGGCGAACTTGGGCTCTCCAGGTGTTTTGGACTTCAACTTCCACCATTCCTAACAGTCTCAGGCATGGACAAACCAGGCATGGGCAAACTTGGGGCCTCCAGGCATTTTAGACCTCAACTCCCACAATTCCTAACAGCCTCAGATCCCTTCCTTTTCTCCTTCAGCCACTTAAGCATTAAGCCTGAAGGGGGAAAAGGAAAGGAATGGAGCAGGCATGGGGGGGGGGGGGCTTGAGGGGCTTCACCCCCCCCCCGAAATTCTCATGGTGGTTCGCGAAAAGGCCTTACTGGTGCATTATTTAAACTGCTATGTTTATTCATATCATGATCTGATCACCATACTCAATATATCCCATATGCATGGGGGTATTGGGGTAACGATACAAAAGGTTTGCTAGGGTAGACCCTCTTTCACTCAGACTCAGCCCCCCCAACCAAACTCAGCCCCCCCCCCCCCCCGAAACAAAATCCTGGCTACGGGCCTGATTCCTTCATTAAGAAATGAATACATGCGTGCTATCTTTTGTATCATATTTGAACACGTCTCAATAGTATTTGGGGGAAAAATAGCAATAACATTAGACTAAATCCTTTAGTCCTATGTGTGGCTTACTGTGACTGAGAGCCAGAGCTTTAGGTGCCGTATAAAAATTACCCGAAAATTACCACTGCCCTTCTCCCAAGTTTGATTAGATACTCCAAACCACTTCTTTTGTGTTTTAAAAAGAGGTCAGTTTTTCCCCTTTCACCGTTATAGGGGATTATTCTAACATGACATGTTTGCCTCCTATTGTGAATGGTGAAAATCCCCCTGTATCCAATGTGGGTAGACCCTCTTTCACTCAGATGCAGCCCCCCCGAAACTCAGCCCCCCCGAACCCCCCCCGAAAAAACTCACCCCCCCCCCCCGGAATCAAAATCCTGGCTACGGGCCTGGTGGGAGTTGAAGTCCAAAACACCTGAAAGGAGGGCCTAAGTTGGCCTATGCCTGGTGTAGACCCATACAATTCATTTTCAAGTCCATAGGTCTAGACTGACTATATAATTCAGTTAAAACTGCATTATATGTCAATGTAGATCTAACCTTTAGCTGTTTGGGAGGATCTTATGCACAACACTTAAAAGCATTTGAGGATGGATTGTTTAAATCCAAGCTGAGCGGACGTCAGGCTTGAAAACTTGGGGTGCATCTACACGGTAGAATTAAAGCAGTTAGACACTCTTTAATTGTCCATGCTGTGGAATACCATGCAACTGTGGACAAGTCTACATAGGGACCCCCAAATGCAGCATTGATCAAACAAGAATCAAGGAACATGAAAGGCACTGCAGACTGCTTCAACCAGAGAAGTCAGCCATAGCAGAGCACCTGATGAACCAACCTCATATTATTTGGGAACACAGAAATGCTGGACCACTCTAATAACCACCATGTCAGACTACACAGAGAAGCCATTGAAATCCACAAGCATGTGGACAATTTCAACAGAAAGGAGGAAACCATGAAAATGAACAACATCTGGCTACCAATATTTTAAAAACGCTAAAATCGGAACAGTAACTAAAGAACAGCACTCAGAAAACAGGAATTCCTGACAAGAAATAATCAGGATCAGCTCACACCTCCCAACAAAAGTTTTCCCCAGGCAGGAAGCAGCCAGGTTTTGAAGCTGCAAGGCCATTCAATGTGGCTAGTTGCAACAGTCACACTTGCCTCAAACAGACACCCTGGACACTCCACAGATATATAAACCCCACTTGTCTAGTTTCCAACAGACCTCACAACCTCTGAGGATGCCTGCCATAGATGTGGGTGAAACGTCAGGAAAGAATGCTTCTGGAACGTGGTCATACAGCCTGGAAACTCACAGCAACCCAGATCTATCCAGAGTTCTGAACCTATTTAGTGGATAGGCCTTTAGCCCCTGGACAGTTACTTTAAAGATTGAGCGAAAACTGGACTTCATCACCCCACTTATATGAAAATCAGTAGCTGCGACTGGGGGCATGTGATGTCCTATGGAGAGATCCTTAAGTGAAGAAGGGGAGAAAGAGAACCAGGATGACAGGCCTCTCCTGGAACCAGGGGAGACTGGCAGCTCTGTCATGACACTAGCAGAAGCAGAGCTTGGTCCATCCTAGACAACAGCTGCAGATGAAGAGGAGAAGGAGGAGGCAGAGACATGTCATGAGTGACATAAATTAAAGCACAGAGAGGAAAAGATCAGGCAGTGCCCTCCTCCATTTTAAATACAGGATGCAGAGCTAAGGAGGCCAACTGAGCTGATTAAGTGCTGGCTATAAATTAGCTCAGGGAAGGCCATTCTGCTGCTGAACAACAGAACCCAAACCAATGTGCAACTGTGTCTAACATCTATGACTTTATGGTTCTCTGACCTTTGGTATGTAGCTCTGGATTGATCCTCTTAGCATTCCCCTCTGAGCTTTGAATGCAACTCAAGACTACCTTCTCTGGGTTGTTTTAAGTTTTTTGGACTTCACCTGCATCTATGGTGAAACGTCTAGATGCAGGTAAAACATCAGGAGAGAATGCTTCTGGAACATGGCCATACATCCCAAAGACTTACAACAGCCCAGTGATTCCAGCCTTTGACAATACACTACCTTCTCTCTTTGATCCTTGGGTTGTTTGAACCACACAGCTGTTTTTCACGCTGTATAGGTTTCGGAATTGTCCTGGCTTGCACCCACCAGTTCTTGTGGACTACAGGTTGCTCACCTGGCCACTCACTGGCTTCAAACAGTATAGAAAGACCTTTAAGTTATTGCTCTCCTCTACTCAGCAATAGCCGTTGTTACCACCCTAATTACTATGAAAGTTACCAGTCACTATTGCTAAGTAGCCTATTAAATTGCTATCATGTATCAGAGGCAGCATGCTCCTGATTGAGTAGTAGTTGCTGGGGCGCATAAGCAGAATGATGTTTTAACACTCATGTCCTCGTTAGGGGCCTTCCATAGACACCTGGTTGGCATTTATGGGAAGAAAGAGATGGATGAATAAAAGCCTTTAGTCTGATCAAGCATGAATCCTCTTATATTCTTAGGTTAATTGGATATTCTTCTCCAATCTTGGCTGCCTTGTGTTCGTTTCTAGACACCAAAGCTCCTCAGAGTAGGAAGGAACTGCCCTTTCTTTCTTTATAATGCATCACATAGGTAGATAAAGTTGTATTTAACAATAATATTGCCAATCCAGGATGTGAAATTGTAGTGTTATGGTCAACTATATCATTAGATGTTCTTGCATAGATGTTTTGCAATAGGTTTTGTGGCTTTAACAGCAGCATAATAGGGTGGGATGTGTCAATTAAAGCTAGGCTTTAAGTATACTTCTGGCCTGCCACCCCCTAGATCAGGCTTGGGCCAGCTTGGGCCCTCCAGGTGTTTTGGACTTTAACTCCCACAATTCCCAACAGCCTTAGGACCCTTCCTTTCCCCCCTCAGCCGCTTAAGCAGTTGAGGGGGGAAAGCAAAGGGCCTGATGTTGATAGGAATTGTGGGAATTGACATCCAAAACACCTGGAGGGCCCAAGTTCGCCCATACTCGATCTAAACAAATATGAGGTGGCAGGCCAGATGTATGCTTAAAGCTTAGCTTTAATTGACACATCCCACCCTATTATGCTGCTGTTAAAGCCACAAAAGCTATGTAACATCCATGCAAGAACATCTAATGATATAGTTGACCATAGCACTGCAATTTCACATGCTGGATTGGCAATATTATTGAGTTAGTGGCATTGACCACAGAACTCAGTGGTGTTGTTTCTGAATAGATTGCACTTTTGGATTATAGACATATGAAAATGTTCACCTGCCAGGTCAGAAATGTCAAAGTTGGTGTCCACTAGGCATGGGTAATCCATGGTTCTAAATGGTTCTAAAGTACTTACAAATGTAGGGGGCGCTGGTGCTTTGCTTCTAAAGTGTTGCTAAAGTTCTGGTGGCAAAATTTTTAGAACTCTAACAAAACTTTCAAAATTTCATGATTTTGTTATTGGTGATTTTTATGACAGAACCAATTAGGAACTGCCATTTATAACGAAATTTTGATAGAGTTCTGAATTTTTACCACCAGAACTTTAGCAACACTTTAGAAGCAAAGCGTCAGCGCCCCCTAGTTTTGTAAGTACTTTAGAACTATTTAGAACCATGGATTGCTCATGTTTGTCCACATAGTCCTGAACACTTGGATTGTTTGGTATGTGGGTATCCAAAAAGGGAACTTTTAAATTACTGCTTTCTCTTAATGCACTAAAAACTACCATATTAGGCTAGCTAAAAGTGCCATCAGAAATGAACCAAGGTGTGGGAGACGTCAAGTTCTCAGCTGTAGGACTCCAATTTTTTTTACTGTTAAAGCAGATTTGACAATGGCCTGCCAGTATTGTGAGTCTGTTAATGGAGTAAGTAACATGTCATGGGATTTCTCTTTTCACACACTCTTAAATAACATTTAGATTTTGAGGTGGGGGAAAGTGTATGCAATATTTACAAATGTGTGTATGCATTTTAATAATAATAATAACTTTATTCTTGTACCCTGCCTCCATAGCAGCTCCAGCTCCTCATGCGGGGACATGAGAGAAGCCTCCCACAAGGATGGTGACACATCAAAACATCTGGGCATCCCCTGGGCAATGTCCTTGCAGATGGCCAATTCTCTCACACCAGAAGCGACTTGCAGTTCTCAAGTCACTCTTGACACAATTTTAAAAAAATCTCCCCAAAGGGAACTTGGGACAGCTTACATATGGTACAAAGTGCCTAAAACAGAGCATAAAATAAAACACGCAGTACAATATAATATATAGCATATAGAACAACAATTTAAAACTCAGAACAATGCCGAAAACCTATAGTGACAACTGTTGTAGGACATGCCCAGACTGTAAACAGGACAAGGGAATGGGATAGTGCAAATTGTAGCTAAGGAACAAGGGCATAGGATGGAAGTGCTAATATTTTAAACTAATATTTTGCTGCCAGAACATTTAGCAAACAAGATTTTATGTGTGTGGTTTTATTTTTATAGGGTTGTGCATTCTAACCCCACCATCTCAAATTAGAGGAAGAGAGGCAATGAAATTATGAAGGGTTTGGGACTAAAACTTTGCAGCCCTACTCCCAATCAGGGCTGACAATGGCAGACCAGATTATACAATGTAACAAAATTTGAAAAACAAATTCTGTTCCTGCTTTGAAAGTGTTATTTCCTATTTAATTGTGTGTTACTTACTTGGAAAGTAGTTGTTATCCTCCAGAAACTTCATTTTTTGTGGCTGCCACAAACTATGTTGAATTGGTTGAGACGCCAATAGATATTCATTGAAAAACTATAACAAAATGTGCTACAGAATGTCTCACAAAAACAAAGTTATTGCAGTTTAATAAACTTTTTCCATGTTTTTATGATCAAACCAATTAGGAAATTACATTTATAATCCAAGAACAAAAATAGTATTACATGTATGTTGATGGATGGTAATTAATAGAGAATGGAGCGACAGCACTTCCCTGTGGCCAGAATCAAGCACAATCTCCAGGACACCGAAGTTGGGGAAGATGCTGACATATACCTTTACCTGTTGTCTGTTCTGTCTATTTAACAGCATTGAATGTTTGCCATGTATGTGATCTGTGATCCACCCTAAGTCCCCTTTGGGGTGCTGTTGACTTATGCAGCCCAAAAGACAGTTGCATCTGTCAAGTACGAAATTTAGGTACCACTTTGCAGGAAGGCTAATTTAAGTAATTTTTTTAAAACTCTTGTCTCTAGATTTCTTTGGTCAAAGAACCCAAATAAGAAGGTCACTTCTTTGAAGGGCCCTTTCTGCAAGTATATGTAGTACAAATGGAGGAGAGGAACTGTAATCGCACCCACTGAATTTTGGTACATCTTTTCAGAATATTAAGTACACAAGATAAAATCATAGAATCATAGAGTTGGAAGAGACCTCGTTGGCCATCTGGTCCAACCCCCTGCCAAGAAGCAGGAAAGTCACATTCAAAGCACCTCCAACAGATGGCCATCCAGCCTCTGTTTAAAAGCCTCCAAAAAGAAGCCTCCACCACACTCCGGGGCAGAGAGTTCCACTGCTGAACAACTTTCACAGTCAGGAAGTTCTTCCTAATGGTCGTGCTGCTACATTATGTCGATTCTGTATTGCACTACTCCCTAAATGCCTGGTTTCATAGCTAGGTCTTGACTTTTTTCCCTGAAAACTAGGAGCAAGAGGGGGGGAGGGGGGCAATCCAACATCGCTGGCAAGGGAGCTGACGTACCAGGTTGATTGTATACTTACTGCATGCTGCTCCAGTTAGCAAGCTGGTTGCCACCTGCTGGACTACTTGAAGCTTCCGAACAGTCATCAAATGCAGCCCCACGTAGAGCACATTGCAGTAGTCTATTCAAGATGTAACAAGATTGTGGACTATCGTGGCCAAGTCTGGCTTCTCAAGGTATTCTTTTATTATTTAAGAGAGAAAAAATAGCATATAAATAAATATAATAATAATAATTGCAGTTCTATATACTGTTATGAGAGAGGCATCCATTTCTCCTCCATCTTACCTATTCCTTTTGATTATGCCTTCAGTAGAAATGGAGGAAGATATGAAACCTTGAATGTAATGCCTGTGCCAAAAACTGCATTACATTATTTGGAGAAATGCCCAAGAGATAACTTTGTTCCTATATGTATATTAGTTTAGTAACTGCAAATTAAATTGGGTTGCTTGAAAATGCAGACCAAACACATTTATTCCAAAGCCCTAATTTAAATGCATCGTTCTCCTCAAAATACACATTTATAATGATATTATATTCCTTAATACTTTTTTAAAAATCTGAAAACTGCATCACAAAATATTATCGAAAGGATATTCATTACCTAATAGGTTTGCTTGTCCAAGAGTTGAGGATCAGATCACTTGGTCTAAAATTTTGGAAAGACTAACGCATTCCAAGCTTTACTGGACAAAAACCTCCTGAAAATACAGGGCATGCCATATATTGTTGGCCATAGCCAGCATAGCCAATGGTGAGGAGGAGTCATGGGAGCAGCAGTCCAGCAATACGTGAAGAATTTCAAGTTGCCCATCGATGGAATTTGGCCACATCTTTGCGTGAGTGTGAACAAATCCAAAGACAGGAATTGTCAGTGCTAATTTTGAATCATATCCATTCTAACAAGAATTGCACCAGAAGTACATGGGAGATATTGTTGGTTCGGAGCCTCTGTATAGATATGAATCCAGCTCAGGGACTAGTATTTATTTCAACAGCCTCAACACAAACTAATGCGCTTGACAGTATTTCTAAAGCATACTCAGGGGGTTCTTTGGTAGATGTCAAAGGAGAAGAGAGTTCTTTGCCAATTATCTAGGCTGTCTGTATGCCTTCTTGCCAGTCAAACATTTGCACTTTGGTTCTTGTTGAGGGACTACTCCTTGTCACAGATGGCATAGGAAAAGAAATTATCACTCAAGAATGTTGGGCTCCAAACATTTTCCTTCCCCCCCCCCCCCCACCACCACCTTCTATAGGATACACACAAAGAAGTAGGCTGGTCTTTGATTTCAGGGTTGCCTTATGACATTTTGCTGCCTGGTTCAGAGCCAAAACAATGCATAATTTTCAACACCTTATTCAATATACTAGATCAGGCATTGGCAAACATAATACAGTTTGAAAGTGAATGATATGGTTAGTGTAGACTCATATAATGTGGTTGAACTGCATTATGTGAATCTACACCAGGCATAGGCAAATTTGGGCCCTCTAGGTGTTTTGGACTCCAACTCCCACTATTCCTAACAGCCTCAGGCCCTTTCCTTTCCCCCCTCAACCACTTAAGCAGCTGAGGGGGGAAAGGAAGGAGCCCGAGGCTGTTAGGAATGGTGGGAGTTGGAGTCCAAAACACCTGGAGGGGTCAAGTTTGTATATACCTGTAGTAGATCCTTCCATCTGGTGGTGCCTTTTAACCCTGCTGTATGTTAATGCCGGTCCTTATGCCTGATTCAGGTAAAAAAATACATGTATTTTACCCAGAACTATTTGTGTATAGTTTTTACACATTGCTGAGCATTCCAGGCCTACACATTTGGAGATGAAGTGCAAGTAGAAACAGGGAGCTGATGGAAGCCAGTGGGACATGTAGTTCAACCCCTTACCTCTAGAAAAGATGTCTTATAATCCATAAATGCAGACATACCTCCATTGTGCTCTAGTACAAACCATAAGGTAGAAAATGAATTTACACTTAAACCCTCTTGCCTAAATGGCTGGAGAGATAGACTGTATGTCATATTCTATCCACCTATTCATCCACATATAACAATTGTCTGGCAGATGAAAACATTTTTTTATTCAAGCAAGCTTTTAATTTTTATTTATTTATTTTTTGTGAAGCGCAACTTGAGAAACTGCGAGTCGCTCCTTGTGTGAGAGAATTGGCCATCTGCAAGGACGTTGCCCAGGGGACGCCAGGATGATTTGATGTTTTACCATCTTTGTGGGAGGCTCCTCTCATGTCCCTGCATGGGGAGCTGGAACTGACAGAGGAAGCTCATCCGTGCTCTCCCCAGATTCGAACCTCCGACTGGTCGGTCTTCAGTCCTGCCGGCACAAGGCTTTAACCCATTGTGCCACCAGAGGCTCCAAGCTTTTAATGTATAAGCAGAAATTGATTTTTATTGGCTTGCATTATACATCTTTCAACTTTTGTACATTTTTAATTGAATTTTAGATGCATTGCATTATTGTTTTTACATTGTGTGTTACATTTATGATTTTCAGAAGTTGCCTTAGGTTCTGCTCTGGGAGAAAAGCACCATATTATTTATTTATTTATTTATATAGAACTTTTATATCCCATTCTTCTCTACCTCCGTGGAGGGACTCAGAACGGCTAACAGCAAAAATTCAATGCTAAACAATAAAAACATATTAAAACAACATATATAATACAATAGGTTAAAAATACATATAAGTTAAAGCAATTCACCAGGTTAAAAAAATTAATGAAAGAAATAATATAAATAAATAATATAATAATAATCAAGATAATAATGTAGGTGAACAATATAATAATCAAGATAATAATGTAAGATAATATAATAATCAAGATAATAATGTAGGCACTGAACTTCATTCCTTCCAGGCATGTAGCCGGGGGGGAGGGGGGGCTTGGGGGCTTCAGCCCCCCCCCTGAAATTCTCATGGTGGTTCGCGAAAAGGGCCTTACTGGTGCATTATTTAAACTGTTATGTTTATTCATATCATGATCTGATCACCATACTCAATATATCCCATATGCATGGGGGTATTGGGGTAATGATACAAAAGGTTTGCTAGGCTAGACCCTCTTTCACTCAGACTCAGCCCCCCCCCCCCCCCCCCCCCCCCCCCCAAACAAAATCCTGGCTACGGGCCTGATTCCTTCATTAAGAAATGAATACATGCGTGCTATCTTTTGTATCATATTTGAACACGTCTCAATAGTATTTGGAAAAAATAGCAATAACATTAGACTAAATCCTTTAGTCCTATGTGTGGCTTACTGTGACTGAGAGCCAGAGCTTTAGGTGCCGTATAAAAATTACCCGAAAATTACCACTACCCTTCTCCCAAGTTTGATTAGATACTCCAAACCGCTTCTTTTGTGTTTTAAAAAGAGGTCAGTTTTTCCCCTTTCACCGTTATAGGGGATTATTCTAACATGACATGTTTGCCTCCTATTGTGAGTGGTGAAAATCCCCCTGTATCCAATGTGTTTTGTTTGGATTGAGATGGCATGCAGTTGATGGCTGTGACCTTCATGGTGGCTTAGATCCCTGGCTGGCACTGATTTTTGATTTAGTGCCGATCAGCTGCGCTTGTCACAGGCTGCAAGGTGCTTTCCATGCACTAATGGAACAGCTCAAGGGCAGAGGGGCCCTGTAAATGTCTATCTTTCACCAGCAATGTGTTAAATAGAGAGCTGAGTTTTCTACATGTGAATGACAGACACCGAAATTGCATATGGGGAAGGAACGCAGAGCTCTTGTACCCATGTCGGTGCTGGGAAATAAATAACTGGGAATGGTAAAAAGTGCCGACCTCCTCTGATTCCAGGTGCTAATGAATATATATGCAGAGTGTTAAAACAGAATGCTTAAGACAAATACTGATAATATATCTTCATTTAATAGGAGAGGGATAACGGTATATGTTCCTGATGCTGTGTGAAACACAGTTCAAATGAAGGGGATCTCATTGGGGAAGGGTTTGTGCTTATGTGTCCAGTGATGCATCTAAAGTTGCTAATAAATTTTATTCCTTAATGATATATTCAGCTCAGGGGGTTGGGGAGAATGGAGGTAAATGAACCCAACCAGAAATTTTGCCTTGTAAGAAATCATCCGATTATTTTGCATGCCATCACAAGCCTAAATAAGGAAGGCTAGCATATTTATTAGCTTATGTTAGTTTTGGCATTTTATATAAAATTATGGCCAAAATATATTAAGCGGGGCTGAATTACAATAGATGTCAATTGATATTTTCCCCAAAATGCAGCAATTTTTTTTTGCACAAGATGGAATATAAATTTAGAAAGAGGGTGAAGACTGTAACAAAAAAAAATTAAAATTATTTTTGAAATAAGCTGTAATGTTGTTTTAAATGTATGTCTTATTTAAACATCTGAATATGCTTTATGTTTTTATAAACTGATAGCTATTGACTGCAGGAATAGATATGAAATATTAAGATGTCTTCATATTCACTGTGAAGCCACAAATCATTTTATTTGGTTTAAACAAAATTCCACAGAGATTTAAACATAGACCACCTTTTTTCCGGAGGTCAACAAGGATATAACTAGACACTTTGGCCACTGGTCTCAATAAAACCAGAACATGAAAGAGTTGTTTTTGGATTACAGCTCCTAGAATACTCTGGATAGGGGATTCTGCAGTGTTTCTCTCTGGGGTACTGAGGACCACTACCATATTTATACCACTCACACTTGCCTCAAGCAACAAGAGTTCTTTCCCTCACCCTGGACTTTCCACAGATAGAGAAGCGCCACTTGTCTCATTTCCAACAGACCTCACAACCTCTGAGGATGCCTGCCATAGATGTCGGCAAAACATCAGGAGAGAATGCTTCCAGAACATGGCTATACAGCCCAGAAAACTCACAGCAACCCATTTATACCAGTTGTTTCTTTCCTAAAAACGCACCAGCAGATGATGGATAATGGCTTGTGGATTGGCACCATATCAGACCTTTGAGTAGCACTGGGCTAAAGGTTTTATTCTGAGAGACTTGGTAGTTAAAGATTGTATTGGCAATCCAAAAAGTTAACAGCTCTAAACCATGTTGGCTCAGGCAACTTTTTGGCTGTGAAGGGGAGACAACAAAGTGGTGTAGGCTTATCTCAGTGGTGGCCTCTCAGTTGTGGAACGCCCTCCCCAGGGATATTAGATCAGCCTCCTCCCTCTTGACCTTCCAGAAAAAAGTGAAAACATCCTATTTGAACAAGCCTTTGGAATCTAATGCAACAGTCAAACAAGGCATTAGACGAAAGTGAACATTGGAACAGCTCAGATGACCATTTTTGGATAATGAGATAAACAATGAAGGCATTGGTTGCATATGTTTTAAAGGTTTTGTTGAATATACTTTTAATTCTGTTAATTGTATATTGTTAGGCATCAAATTGCTGCCAGGTTGTAAGCCGCCTTCTGGTTCGAGAAAGGTGGGATAGAAATATCATAAATAAATAAATAAATAAATAAATATTTTCAGGACTTGGGAAAACTTTAGGCCCATGGGGCAAATCTGACTTGCCATGTCATTTTATGTGACCTTCCAGATACTGGACTACAACTCCTGTATTCTTCATTATTCAACATCATGACTAGAGGTAATGGGAGTTGTGATACAGTGACATCTGGAAACCTGCAGTTTGTTCTGTTTAGTCAGAATAGTGGAGTATGAACATGTGGATACGATGTCTGTCTTTAAAGTGTTCTTTAACCTGTCCCCAACCCCAGAATTACAAGTGCCTTTGGGGTTGCAATTCCCCTAATCCCCAGTCCTCATGGCAGATTATCAAAAGTGATTGTAGTTGTCATTCAATAAGATTTGGGGAACTAAACTGGGTTAAAACTAAAGAACACCAGCCACTATGTGGTGTGTGTGTGTGTGTGTGTGTGTGTGTGTGTGTGTGTGGAGTGTCAAACTCATTTTCATTGAGGGCCACATCTGCCTTATGGTTGCCTTCAAAGGGCCATTGAATCAATGAAGAATCCATGGATACAAAGGGAGATATATATATATATATATAAATGAGTTTGACACTCCTGATGTAGGGCAAAGAAGCTTGAGAAAGACAGCTATTTTCAAAGCATGACTACAAATGTAGGTACTCTTATGATATAGTCACATGTGCTTTGAAATGCAGTGACCAGTAGCCATGAGGAAAATGACTTTTTTAAACTTGAGAAACTTCTTCTTCACTCTAAATGTTGCCCCACTGAATAATCTCTTACCGAGTCAGCTGTAGCCAGCCCTCATTAACAAACTGGTAATATTGCTGAGTTGTTGTTGTTCCGTGCCTTCAAGTCCTTTCTGACCAATAGCAACCCTAAGGCAACCCTTCACAGGGTTTTCTTGACAAAATTTGTTCAGAAGAGGTTTGATATTGCCTTCCCCTGAGGTTGAGTAGTTGCGACTTCTCCAAGGTCTCCAAGAGGGTCTCATGGCTGAGTGGTTACCCATAGGTCAATGCCAAGCCAACATTCCACCTTTGTTTATGACAGAATGTTTATCTGTTTGCTTTATCAATTTCTACCTTATTTTTTGTTTGTTTGACTGATCTGAGCATTTCTTTCTTGTTCTATGTCAAAGATCTCAGGAAAGGCTACAGATGAGAAAACTATTTGAAACATTGTAATAATTAAAAACTTCTTTTTTAAAAAAATGAAACAATCTATGGTTTCTTAATTAGAAGTAGCCAAACAGTATTTGGACACCATTACTAAAAAGCTATTAATGGAAGGAAAGTCCCAAAACCTTCTCAGCAGGTATTTAATAACTATATGGAGGAAGCATGTCAGGGCCAGTCTAACCACAAGACAGAGTAAAGCAGCTGCTACCTCATGCAGAAGATTTTGGATAACGTAAAAGAGAATCCAATTGTTCATTATATTAATTTTTCATTTATATTTTATGGTCAAGACTAGAGAGAGGCAGTTGGTAGGATTTCCTGCTTTACATCAAAATATGTGACTGAAATTGGGTATGATGACTGTGGTGGGCCGCGGTGGTGCAATGGGTTAAGCCGTTGAACTGTTGAATATGCTGATCTAAAGTTCAAAGCCGTGGGTCATGGTGAGCTCCTGCTGTTAGCCCTAGCTCTTCCTAACCTAGCAGTTCAAAAACATGCAAATGTGAGTAGATCAATATGTATCACTTCAGCGGGAAGTTAATAAAGGCGCCCATGTAGCCATGCCGGCAACACAACCAGGAGTTGTCTATGGACAACAGGCTCCTTGGCTTGGAAATGGAACAAGACCATGGTCAGAGTTGAGCACTGCCTCCAGAAGCCAAAGATGAAAGGGAAAGCCTTTACTTTTGTTCTGTGTATTTGTGTGTCATTATTATTCCACTGTATTAAAGACATTGCATGTTTGCCTATCTGTGTATGTTGTAATTCACTGTGAGTCACCTCAGAGAGATAGAGCAGAATATAAATAAAGTGTTGTATTGTTATGTCTGAAGGGTGCGATTGCCTGATTTGTCTCATATAGCAAAAGGTCCTGGTCTGCTCCTGAAGCATGCTGTTAGATCAGCTTTGACCAGGTATAAAACACCTTGACTGGCTAGTGGTTCCCTGGCCAGGCATTGGCCAAAATGGCCACTCTCCTCACACATAGTGTGGTTGGCCTGTCAGACACATGACCACACAAATAAGGCCCTTAGGAGATTACCTTCCCTCAGTTGCTGCTGAATTCCTTTCTTACACACACTATTCCCAGCTGCATTTGGAAACTTCAAACAAGAACTGAGTTACTTGCTCCTACTTAAATAGCTTTATAGAACATAGCAGCAGCAGCAACGTTATATGCCTTCAAGTTGTTTCAAACTTCAGGCAAGCCTAAAGGGAGTCTGTCACAGAGTCTTTGCAAAATTTCTTCAGAGGGAGGGTTGCCTTTGGCTCCCTCTGAGACTTAGAGAGTAGGACTTGCTTAAGTTCCCATAGTAAGCTTCCATGGCCAAGTGAGGATTTCAGCCCTGGTCTCCAGTGCCTTTGTACGGTGCTCAAAGCAATGCATTAGGCTGACTCTCCACAATATAGATTGGCAGGCCCTACAAAATTATATGGACTTCTGTGAGAGGGTAATATAGCAGAGCTTATTCCTCATGAACCTGGATTTCCCCCATACATTGTGGTGGTTGTGTACACATGAGGTCAGCACTGCACTATTCCTTCTCAAAATCAGCCCTGTCATTAAATGGCTTGCCTTGGGCAACAGATTTCATGGTCCCATTATAGCAGGCAGTGGCAGTTCATGGATTTTATATGTCAATGAGCTGGTGAAAATACTCCAGGTTATAGTCTGAATTCCAAAAGAATGATGCAAGAAGCTGAACCTATATGTGAAAATATTTGGATAAAAGGTAAAGGTAGCCCCCTGACATTAAGTCCAGTCATGTCTGACTCTGGGGTGTGGTGCTCATCTCCATTTCTAAGCCGAAGAGCCAGCGTTGTCCGTAGACACCTCCAAGGTCATGTGGCTGGCATGACTGCATGGAGCGCTGTTACCTTCCCGCCGGAGCGGTACCTATTGATCTACTCACATTTGCATGTTTTTGAACTGCTAGGTTGGCAGAAGCTAGGGCTGACAGCGGAAGCTTACGCCGCTCCCCGGAATCGAATATAGCTATATTAGGATAGCTATATAGATATTTGTATAATTGATTAGGACTTGACCCTAGAGCTGGACTAGAACTGTGCCATTGACATGGAAGCCAGTTAACTACCACTGACCTGTAAACTTTGTTAAAGTATAATCCATAGAGGTTTGGTTCCAGGAACCCTGTGGATACCAAAATTCTTGGATGCTATAAGGACCATTATATACAATGGTGTTTTTTTTTTTCAAGAGCAACTTGAGAAACTAAGTTGCTTCTAGTGTGAGAAAATTGGCCATCTGCAAGGACATTGCCCAGGGGCTGCCCATATGTTTTACCATCACGTGGGAAGCATGTCCCTGAATGAAAAGCTGGAGCTGACAGATGGGTGATCACCCTGCTCCCCGGCTTCAAACTGATGACCTTTCTGTCAACAGTCCTGCTGGCAAAAGGGTTTAACCCATTGCACCACAGAGGGCTCTTCTACAATGGTGTAGGAAAATAGTACTTCCTATTTAAAATAGGAAACAACCCAAATAAGTGCCAGGGAGAGGCTGGGGATCTGTGAAAAGATGGGAGGCTACAACAAGGTAATACTCTGTGTGTGGCAAAAGTCATGGTTTGCTTTCTGAATATTTTCCCCCAAATAACAAACACATTTCTGAAGGTAATTTTTTTATCAAAATAAGAATTTGTGAATTTCAGACTATTTCTTTTGTAAATGTATTTTGATACACAGCATATAATCATAGAATTCTATGATACTAGTAGTATTAGTAGTAATAATACCAACCAATATCAGTAAGTAGTAACAATACCACCGGTTCTGCTCCCACTTCTATATTAAAGGCACTGACACTTTGTTGATCATTCTTTCAGGTTTCTTCATTGGTTCTGAATGAATGTTAATGCAAACTATTAATGAAATAATATTTTAAAAGAAAAATGTTCCTAGAATCCTGCAACATTTTAATGCCTCATTAAAATCATTAGTAATGCTAATATTAGAAAGAACTCCCTTCATCTTTCAGAGAACCCCAAAATAAATCATAATCAAACATTTGCTAATGCATAGGCAGAGAAATAATTTATATGTTGCTGGCATATATAGGCATCACATCCCATTCGAAAGATGATCTAGTAAGGTCATACCATGAAAACGTTTGCAACTAGTTCTGTCTTTGGAAATTCACTGTAGACAATATTCTCTTCTAATTTTCATTAAATACACTGAATATTGTTTGCGGACTTTTATTTTATTTTATTTTTAATCTATGAGAAAAATATATAGTGTGCCTATCATCTAGCCGGGGCTTTCGTGGAACTCTAGATGCAAACAATGACATGCTTCACTGAGCTGAATGACTTACAAAAGCCATTTATATTCAGTACTCTCATTTAGGCTATCTTTAAAAATGAGTAAGAGACATATATTAATAGCAAGAAACGGGGAGGATGATTGCATCACTACCCATCTCCAGACTTATTGCAACACTTCATTCTCCATCAGTTCAACTGACATGGGAATGTAAATGTCGTATATAATAGTCAGATAAAAAATTTACTATAGGAAGGAGAGGAGCCAAGATGCACTGTTTTCAGCACTTTGGGGCCCAATAGAGGCCCTATCTACACTGCCACAGTTTGAAAGTGAATTATATTGTCACTGTAGACTCATATAATGTAACTTAACTGCATTGAACGGCATTATATGAGCCTACACTGACCATATAATTCACTTTCTAACTGTACTATATGGCAGTGTAGATGGAGCCATAATTTCAGCATAAAAGCTGCTTTCCATTTTACCAGGACTTGCTACTTCTTTTGGATTACAATATCCAGCACCCTTCAGAGAGGCTGGCAACCTGCTAAAGGAATTCTCTAATAGAAGCATTTCCAAGGTCCGGTATAGCACTGTTGTGCATTTGTAACCTATAAGCCAGACAGAGAATTAACATGCAGATGTGTACCTGAGTTACTTCAGACCCAAGAATTTAATGCAAATTCTAATTGATAATCTAATCTCACTGGGGAGTGAATTCCACAGGTGGGGGGCCACCACCAAGAAGGCTCTGTCCCTCGTCCCCACCAAGCGCGTTTGTGACAGAGGCGGGGCCGAGAGCAGGGCCTCCCCAGAAAACCTTAAACTCCGAGGTGGGACATAGAAGGAGATATGTTTGGAAAGGTACGCTGGGCCAGAACCATCTAAGGTTTTATAGGTCAAGACCAGCACTTGTCATGGGCATCAGCAAAAGTGCAGTCTTCAATAGGCATATGCGTGGAATTCGTTCCTACCATTTCTACCATGTCAGGAGCACAAAACGGGAAGTCACCTCCCTATAGGAAAATCTGCTTGACATGAAAGCCTGCTTTCATCTGCAGCCAAACCTGCCTCCTTGCCTTGGAAAGAGAGTGCGTATGTGGTGGGGTGTGCAGGCAGGCCCGGAGTGCACCTGCAGCTGAGTGCCTCTTACTCTAGAGCAGGGGTCCTCAAACCTTTTAAACAGAGGGCCAGGCCACAATCCCTCAAACTGTTGGAGGGCCGGATTATAATTTGAAGAAAAAAACATGAATGAATTCCTATGCACACTGCACATATCTTATTTGTAGTTCAAAAAAACACTTAAAACAATACAATAATTAAAATGGAGAAACAATTTTAACAAATATAAACTTATTAGTATTTCAATGAGAAGTGTGGGCTTGCTTTTGGCTGATGAGATAGAATTGTTGTTGTTGTTGTTGTTGTTGTTGTGTGTTTTCAAGTCATTTCAGACTTACATTGACCCTGAGCGAGGGCTGGGTAAATGACCTTGGAGGGCTGTATCTGGCCCCCGGGCCATAGTTTGAGGACCCCTGATCTAAGTCATTAATAAAGATGTAGCCGGGGGGGGGGCTCGGGGGGCTTCAGCCCCCCCCCCGAAATTCTCATGGTGGTTCGCGAAAAGGCCTTACTGGTGCATTATTTAAACTGTTATGTTTATTCATATCATGATCTGATCACCATACTCAATCTATCCCATATGCATGGGGGTATTGGGGTAATGATACAAAAGGTTTGCTAGGCTAGACCCTCTTTCACTCAGACTCAGCCCCCCCCCCGAAACTCAGCCCCCCCCGAAACCCCCCCTGAAAAAAATTCAGCCCCCCCCCCCCGAAACGAAATCCTGGCTACGGGCCTGGTAATAGGCGTTGGGTTATAGGCACTGGTAGGCATGTGCGTGCTTTCCAGGCCTGTCTGCACGCCATGCCACACACACACACTCTCTTTCCAAGGAGAATGCATGTATGGCATGGCATGCAGGCAGGCTCAGAAAGTGCATACACCTGCCAGTGCCTGCAGCCCAGCCCCTCTTACTCTACAGTAGAAACAGCAGGTGCCAGGTAAGAAGAATGGAAGCATGTGCTCACAAGGAGAGCCAGTGGGTGGGGAGGCCCCCCCCCCAATAATGGTCTGATTTTCGGGGGCCCAAACCGAGAAAGAAATATCTACCCTCCCAATTTTGGGAGGCTCCCACAAAAGGAATGAGAGCCACCAGCGAAAGCTAGGACACAAAACAGGGCAAGACTTACCCCAAAAAGAACAACTTTAGTGGTCAAATCAAAGGAAGTATCAGTGCCACTCTACTCTGCTTCATTCAGACCTCACGTGGAATAATGTGGCCAGTTCTAGAGACCAAAATTTAATGATACTGGCAACTGGAATATGTCCAGAGACCTCTTGGCTTAAGCAGCTGAGAAGCTGAGAGGGGAAATGAAAGGCCCTGAGGCTGTTAGGAATTGTGGGAGTTGAAATCCAAGACACTTAGAAGACTGAAGTTTGCCCATGCCTGCTATAGTATCATGTTGCAGGACACAGAGATCCCTAGATCCATTGTTAAATTTGTGATTTTTCATCTTCACAGGGGTCCTGTACCCCTAGCTCCAGCAAATATAGAGGGCTAATTATACAGCCCAGCTTAGTCCAAGGGAATAAACAGATAATAATAATAATAATAATAATAATAATAATAATAATAATAGTAATAATACTCCTGACCTTACAGTCAAGGTGGTCCCAGTGGTGATCAGCACACCGGGTGCAGTGCCTAAAGACCTTGGCCTGCACTTAAACACAATCGGCGCTGACAAAATTACCATCTGCCAGCTGCAAAAGGCCACCCTACTGGGATCCGCACGCATTATTCGCAGATACATCACAGATACATCACAGATACATCACACGTCGGACACATGGGCAGTGTTCGACGTGTGATCCAATACAACAGCCAGCAGAGTATATGCAGTGGACTCATCTTGTTGTGTTTCAAATAATAATAATAATAATAATAATAATAATAATAATAATAATAACTCTGGCACAAACCAGTAAATGTGATCGGCACACTGAGTACAGTGCCTAAAGACCTTGGCCTGTACATAACAACATTTGGTGCTGATAAAATTACCATCTATCAGCTGCAAAAGGCCACCCTACTCGGATCTGCACGTATTATTTGCCAATTTATGTTTTAAGGCACCTTGGATGTACAATTGTAAGCCATCTTGAATCCCCCTCGGGGTAGAGAAAGGCAGGATATAAATAAGGTAAATAAATAAGGTAAATAAAATATATCGCACAGTCCTAGACATTTGGGAATGTCTGATGTGTGATCAAATACAAAAGGCAGCATAGTGATCTTGTTTGCTGTGTACTAATCTTATTGTGCATCTAATAATAATAATAATAATAATAGTAATAATAATAATATCAACAGATGAGGGTTTTTTTTAATCATGAAAAGCCTCTTTAAAGCATTCTTTCTTCCAAGCCATATTCTTGACTATTCATATTTTTGGAATAATACATGCTTTTTTCTTTTTAAATGAAATATAATTAAAATGTGCAATGCTTTTCAGGAATAAACATAATCTAAGAATGAGAAATCCATTTGTTTTCACAAGAAAATCCGGCGACATCATTCTTACCCAGCAGTGTTCCCATCACAGCTAAAATTAATTGTTCCAATCTAGTAAGCTATGAAAGAAATACAGCCGACAAAGGGTGAAATATGAACATCAATGGTAAGTTTTGAATTTACCCTATTTATCTTGAACGTAAGATCTCATGACCCACTAAAATTCAGTTCACAGTGTTTTATGAAAAATAATGGCTGAAATTGAATGTCTTAATTTACATTTAATGCAATTAAGAATGGTTTAAATTATGACTGATGAACAGCACACACAGATGTCAGTCAGTTTCATCAGAATAAATTGAAGTCAGTGTCAATGAATGCTCCACTGATAAATCCCACTTTACATAAAATTAATAAAAAAAATAAGGAAATATAATCCTTAACTAATTGCAAAATGTGCCGGAATTCCCCTGAATTTTGGGTTTAGAAAAGAGAGAAGAGGACGGATAGGAAACGCTTGTAAATAGCTTATAAAAATGATTTCTATTCACAAGGGGCACCGTATAAAATTATTAGAAATTCTGTCAAAATGATCAGAAGGATTGTAATTGGAAAAGCTTCAGCATAATTGTTTTCATTGTATTCATTAAAAAACTGCTCAAAGCACATTTTGGAATAAAATTATGAATCAGAAAAGAATGGCATCCTCAAGTAGAAGGCACAGTAGATTCTCCCTTCCCTGTACAAACACAAACACATTGTAAATCCTGATTTCTTTCTAGTGTTAATTAGCAGTCCAATCTACAATGCTAATTCAATTGAAGAGGCAGAGCCAACCCTACCGTTAGGCACCATGAGGCAACTGACTCAAGTGACAGAGTCCCAAGGGCAGCCAAGGTGTATTTCTAGCTGTTCTACCCTATACCAATATGTGTGTCAAACAACCTATCTTTTAAAAAAGATAAAGGTTTCCCCTTGGCATTAAGTCTAGTTGTGTCTGACTCTAGAGCGTGGTCCTCATCTCCATTTCTAAGCTGAAGAGCCGGCGCCTCCAAGGTCATGTGGCCGGCATGACGGCATTGCCTTCCTGTCAGAGGGGTACCTATTGATCTACTTACATTTGCATGTTTGCTAACTGTTAAGTTGGCAGAAGCTGGGGCTGACAGTGGTAACTCACCCTGCTCTCTGGATTCGAACCGCCAACCTTTCAGTCAGCAAGTTCAGCAGCTCAGTGGTTTAACCCACTGCACCACCGGGGGCTCCATGTAGATTTGAACAAGAGGCATTTAAGATCACATTTGACATGTTGTTTTGTGTGTGAATCATGGGAATTTTAAAGAAACTAGGTTAACATTTAGATGTGAAAATACTATACAAAGATTGTACAAATAACGTCTCTGTTTTGCTGCTGGTCCTATTCACACAAATATCTCAGGAATCGGGGAATCAACCCTTTGTTTCACTAAGAACTTTATCACACATGGGAGGAAAACTGGCATTGAAGCATTGATGCCATGCACATCCTGTTCGAACGTATCCTCCCCTATGAGCCATCAAGATTACTAAGATTGTCTGGAGGGGCCCTGCTCTCGATCCCACCAGCCTCACAGGCGCGGCTGGTGGGGACGAGAGACAGGGCCTTCTCGGTGGTGGCCCCTCGACTCTGGAACTCCCACCGGAGATCAGAACTGCCCCTTTGATCTTAACGTTCAGGAAACAGGTGAAAACCTGGCTTTGGGGATTGGCATTCAACGAATGAGCCATGATCCTGTGATATGGATGGATGACGATGAATAATGACTTTGATAACGACTGACCACTGTAATCATATGATTGTATTTTTGCTATTTTAATTGTTTCAATGTTTTAATGTTTTAGTGTGATTTAGAAATATGATGTTTTAATGATGGTCTGTAATACTGATATTGGAAACTGGCCCGAGTCCCTCGAATGGAGGTGAGAAGACCGGTATACAAAACTACCAAATAAATAAATAAAATAAATATCTTGCTGTTAGGCCCATGCTACTCACTCCTCCATTTTAAGAGTGCCTTGCTCTATACAAATCAGCATGTATAGGTCTTCATGTCACACTAAGGACCATGGAAAAAGCTACTGCTAAAACTAGAGGAACAGTTAGAAAGTCGGCAGCCTTAACAATCCCCTAAATGTTAAAGCACACACACACAATTGTTGCTGTACTTTTAAAATAGCCTTGAGCTGTGCCTCATATGTATTTTGTGTCTAGCCAGGCAATTATACTGATACTTCTTTCAGAAGATGCAAATTTTCCATTACCTTCCTATCCTGAAATATCAAATTAGTCAGAATGTCCTAATTGTGTATTCATTCTGGCTGAGGATATTCATTGCCTGTTATATTAAGTAGCTGGTTGTCCTACCTGTCCTTATGCAGTATGGCCACCAGGCCAATCTCTTCGACAGATCAATTGAAAAACAGGTTATCCTACAGGCGTCTTGAATTATTTATGTAGTTCCCTTCTTGACCCCCAAAAAGCACGCTGACAAAAAGTTCTGCTGCTCATAGCATAACGTTGTACTGTACTGTATTCCTTATCCTTGTACTGTTGACATGATACATCACATTAGGAATGGCTGCTGTATTTGGCTTTCTCTTAGCTGCCTGTGATAGAGCAGAAACAAAGGTTTTCATCATTATGCTTGTGCAAATATAGAGTCATATAGCATAATGCACATTCCCCAGCATTTCACAGGTGAAAATCAGGACATGTGTGCCCAAGCAACATCACAGTGGGGTCACGATAGCAAAAGTTATGAAGGAGGAAAAACACACCAGTGAGGAGAGAGTGGAGGGAGAGGTATTTCTCCAGAGGTTTCATGTTTCTTAGGAGAGCTATGGCTTATTCTGCCAGTCCCGATGCCTTGAGGTGTATGGACTCTACCCTCTTACATTCAAAGCACCCCTGACAGATGGCCATCCAACCTCTGCTTAAAAGTTTCCAAAGAAGGAGCCTCCACCACACTCCAGGGCAGAGAGTTCCACTGCTGTACATATCTCACAGTCAGGAAGTTCTTTCTCAAGTTAAGGTGGAATCTCCTTTCCTGTAGTTTGAAGCCATTGTTCTGCCTCCTAGTCTCCAGGGCAGCAGAAAGCAAGCCTGCTCCCTTCTCCCTATGACTTCCCCTCACATATTTATACATGGCTATCATGTCTCCTCTCAGCATTTTCTTCTGCAGGTTAAATATGCCAACCTCTTTAAGCTGCTTCTCAAAGGGCTTGTTCTCCAGACCCTTGATCATTTTAGTCGCCCTCCTCTGGACACATTCCAGCTTGTCAACATTTCCCTTCAATTGCAGTGCCCAGAATTGGACACAATGTGATTCCAGGTGTGGTCTAACCAAAGCAGAATAGAGGGGTAGCATGACTTCCCTGGATTTAGACACTAGACTCCCACTTATGCAGGCCAAAATCTTATTGGCTTTTTTTGCCGCCGCATGACATTGTTGGCTCATGTTTAACTTCTTGTCCATGAGGACTTCAAGATCTTTTTCACATGTACTGTTTTTGAGCCAGGCGTCTCCCATTCTGCATAGTTGCATTTCATCTTTTCTGCCTATGTAGAGTATCTTGCATTTGTCTCTGTTGAACTTCATTTTGTTAGTTTTGGCCCATCTCTCTAATCTAATTATTAGCTCAGAGTAATGCTTAAGGAAGTGACATACACTGTTTCTTTGGGTGTAATGGAGACCCACTTCAAACATTACTATTTATTAATTTTCCTAGAATGTGCACCAGTGAATGGGCACATGTTAAATACAGAAACAGATAGAAAAGGCTTTTCATATTTGCATGTCTTTTCCAAGTGATATCTAGTGATCATTAAAATGGGTGAGGAATTTGCAACAGGGTCTGTTATCTTCCATTTCACTTTATGGGATCATCATTACTCGAGGCTAAGTCTTGAAGCAAGAGAGCCCAGAAGAAGATCTGATATTTAAAGGTACTGATCCCCGCTTTGCTGGTATAAATAGTATGGACACAATAAAATGTACTTGAGAGGATCTAATGAACCATTTCTTACACCCCATTACCTTTAGTCTGATATGACTGAGAATGTGGGTGCTAATTATGCTCTTTCTCCTAGACGCCAGCTTAGATCTACAGTCAGCCTTAAAACATAATCTTCTGCACAACTCTTGGTCGTTTCTCATGTGACACATTCCTGGCATTTTGTTTCTAATTGGAATATAAATTAGTGGGGTGACAATTTCTGTTCACCTCTTCTCATCTTCTTGCTCAGAGCAGAAGATGCATATCTTTTACAAACGAGTTCTTCATGGAGATTCCATATTGCCATTTACCATCATTGTTGCCAGTACAGAAAAAGAATAATATGAAAAAAAAATGTGAAGTAGTACAGGTCACATCCAGATAGTGAGCTAGCAGCAATATATTCAAATGATATTATAGATCAAATTAGCTAGCCAGCTAGATGATAGATATCCTTGATGTTTTGCCATTGCATCTTGATCTATAGTATCCTTTGAATTGCTGTATGAATATAGTAGAGTTGTGCACAGAATTGTTTTCATTCAGTACATCCATTCTTTTGTTACTTTCTTTATCTTCAGGAGCATGTAATGAGAAGACTCCTCCCAGAATGAAAATCGGCTCACTATGAAAACAAGCTCTTCGACTACATTTCATGAGCACGTGGTGCTCCATGCCTCCTTGCCTTGGAAAGAGAATGCATGTGTGGCTTGCTCACCTAGAAAGCACATGTGCCTGCCTGCAACCAAGCGCCTCCTCTAGAGTAAGAAACAGGAAACAAGCCTCCTCAAAGTGTGTGTCTGCCTGCAGCTGAGTGCCTCTCCTCTAGAATAAAACATCTTAAATACCTAAAATAATGGGAAGCGGAGCCTGAGAAGTCCCATCTCCCCCATAATGGCCCGATAGAAAATTGATCTTTTGCTATCCCAAAGTGAAAACAGATATTTGCCTTCCCAATTTCGGGAGGCTTGCAGAAAACAGATCGGACCTTCACTGAAAGCTAAGACACAAAATGGGTCAATGTTTACCCCAAATGCTCAACCCTTTAATACACTTCTTTAGCTGTAAATTGAACTACAATGTGTAGTGCAAGTGTGTCCCCTGTATTGTCTCTCTTTGATTAGCTTTGGCTCTCCAGGTTCTCAGACTTGTATCTTTCATAGTCTATTATCAAACTGAAAACTCCAGGCATTGAGTCCAGGACCATAAAGATGGAAAGCAAGCACCTACTATTAAATATTGGGCCCTCCCAGTAAACAGTATTCAGTTTACGCATATGTAGCCAAACTTATAAGGTCTAAAAGTTCAACCTGACAGGTAACATCAATGTTTTACATCTCTGCAGACAAAGCCGCATGCTGTGCTGTTTCAATGAGCAATGCTGTTGTATTTTCATTCTGTTCCCAGTTTTCATAAGTTGTTTTAATTAGGGTTAAAGGTACAGTGGTTTGCTGAAGCCAGCCAGTTACACTTTCAGGCCTAAGGGCCCTTCCACACAGCCATATAACGCAGACTATAAAGGCAGAAAATCCCACAAAATCTGCTTTGAACTGGATTATCTGAGTCCACACTGCCATATATTCCAGTTTAAAGCAGAAAATGTGGCATTTTATTCAACTGCAATTGATAAGATCAAGCAAGAGACATAGATCCAAATATTTTGGCCCTGAAACAGTGGTGTATATATTAAGATAAAATAAAGGTAAATGTTTCCCATTGGCATTAAGTCTAGTTGTGTCTGACTCTGTGGGTGGTGCTCATCTCCATTTCTAAACCAAAAAAGCCCCCATAGAAATCATAACGGGGAGGGGGAGATGCGGGAAAGGGAGACCTTTAATTCGGCGACCAATTCGG